>OX465095.1:21083096-21833096 GCA_949987625.1 Chalcis sispes | reverse complement strand
CGTACATATGGAATGTATTATAACGCGCGATTTTGAAACGTTGGCTAATACGGAATTTTCTTTTCGTACGATGATAAACAAATATCAGGATGTGCAAATCGATTAAATTTTCCAAGCCGACGTTTATAACGACATTATACGGTAACTAGAATGGAATGTATAACGGTTAAAGCCCGAGTGCGTCGGCGTTAAAAGATAAAACGATATCGCGAGACGTGCTCGATCACTTTCGCGAGGGCCCGTCTATTAATGAAGATTTCCATTATAGATAACTTTCCGAAATCGTAATTGCTATCGATCGTCGTTACGTACGTATAAACGCGCGCATACCAGTTAGCGCAACTTTCGCGGCGTGTCCGCGTTTCGCGTTTGAACCGCGACTTAGCCCGTCGTCGAATTTTCGTTAATTTATTTTAAAAACGCGCGCCAATTATAAAATATCTCGATCGCGAATTATAAAATCCGATAAAGATCGGATGGAGCAAAATAGGCCCGTTAACGATTTTCCAAAATTTTCATCGTTTACAGAAACGAGCTGACAAATCTACGAACGTACGGCGCAGCGGGATCATCGTCGTCGACGGGTACGTCGGGCCCAACGTCATCGGGTCTCGGCAACAACGAGGCAAAGAACGAGCGTCTACGTCTGCGTTGGTTGGGCAGCGCAGTCGCCGAGCTTAAAAACGAACTCGCCGAGGTACTGAGAGCGCGCAACGCCAGCGAGGAATTGGCCGAACGAGCGCGGCTGCGCTCGGAGATCGAGCTTTTGCGCGCCGACGTTGCGGGCGTCGGCCGAGGCGTAAGGGATCTCGGCGGACGATTGGCGAAATTGGAGGCGAGCCTCGGTACCGTAAGATTGGACGTGGCCGCGGTCAAGGAGCGCAGCAGCCAGTTGTCGCGCACCTGCGCCGACCTCAGCAGCCAGGTGATTTTTATTGATCTTCTACTTTTTTTTTTTTTTTTTTATTAATTTACGATTTATCTTTAAGATCTTTCTTGTACGCATTCGTTCATTATGAGGAGATGCGCGCATGTATAGGAATATATTTCGGTCGGAGGGAAAAATTACGAAAAAAAAAAGGATGACGAAGTAGATTTTTGAATTTATTTTTATGAGGCGAACGCTTGCTATCAAACCGATGAATAATTGGAATTTCGGTGCTTCCTCGATTTATTGACCGGCTGATGAATATTTATCGAGTTGTTTGAAAGGGAAGCGCCCCGGAGGAAAATGTTTTAGTCGAATTAAAATATTTTGGTATATGGACTTTTACCTCTATTTTATTCTTCTTTTTTTTTATCTTTTATTTCATTTTAAACGTTTTATCTATATATATATATATATATACATATTTTTTATTTTTTGGAGTACCAAAGTGAATGTTTGTCGATTCTCAATGGAGTGAAACGAGTGTCCGTGTGTCAAAATAAACTTTAAAGAAAAGCGAAATATGAAATTTTCATTTTGGATTATTTTTAAAAATTGTTTTGAATTTTCGATTTGTAGTAAAATTTATAAAATGATACATGTGCGTAACTCGTATACAGGGAAAAAGATAGATAAAATTTTTAATCACTTTAGAATGCTCGATGTACATACAAATATAAAACGCACGCGCTTATATAAATTTGCGATTACAAAAAATGTTAGCAATAAAAACTATTTACAAAGTTTCGTTATAATTGAAAAATGAAATATCGAAAACAATTTTCCGATGAAATAATATACATCAACGATTAAAAGCAATTTCAGCGCATAAAACATATTATGCGAAAAAAAAAAAAAAAAAAAGACATATATCGAATGCCACTCTAATTGACGAATTCATTTTCGCCAAATTATGAATTCGTCGATGCTTCTCGTAAATGAGAACTTTTTTTAAAACGTTTATCAATACGTCCAACATACCGAACGATTAAAAATTGTCTTAGAACAAAAATAACAATTCCTTTTATTTTTAATTCTTTATTTAAAAAGTAAACGTCGATAAAATTTTAAATTATATTAAAAGCAATTTTTAAAAATTACTTTCTTTTACATTACTTTACTTTTTATTACAATTTTTTTAGATTGTGTAACGTAATCATTAATAATTAAATATAAATACCGTTATACTTTTATTCAAATTTAAATAATTTATTTTATTAAAGCAAAAATTATATAATAAAAATGAATAAGTCAATAACTAAATCGTTATTTTAATGATGTTATATTAATGTTTTTAAAATATCGTATTCGTAATGACCGATTTGCAGAAAGTTTGTAATTCAAGTGCACATTAAAATTCAAACTATGACTTAAATTTTTCATTCGATCATTTCTGGATAAATATGTTCGCATGATTTTATTGGTTTTATTCGCTCGAATCTTGTAAAAAGGAAACACAAATTGTGAAAACGTTTTAAACGTGATCGAAATATTTCGATAAGATTCTCTCTCTCTCGCTCTCTCTCTCTCTCTTTTAAATTGTATATAATCAAATTTTGATGTTTATATAAAATAATTAAATTTGTTACTGAATATAAATTTTGTTTTAATCGACGATTAAAATTTATCAAGAATAATAAAGTTTTAATGACGCAATATTTGTACAAAAATACTCATTATCGTTGACGGAATAAAAATGAATTCATTATTATATTTCGCAGCATCGTGACCCAGTAATAAATAAATAAATGTAAAAAAATAATAAGTCTCGATTGCTATTTTAATCCAATTAAATTAATAAATAAATAATTAAGGTAGATTACTCATCAAATATATACGACGAAATTATAAACATTTAACGGACAATTGACGTCCGGCTAAAAATATTGTCAATTGGATATTATAAAAAAAAAAATAAAAAAAAAATAAAGGGAAGAGATACATAATTAAATGGTTCAGTGCTTCTTTTTCAGGTCGCAAGCTCAATAATATATTAATATTTCGCTTAAATCGTGTAATACATAATAACGACGTATATACGCGTATAGTTTACCTCGTTTTTCAACATCTCCGAGCGCGCGTAATTACAAACTATCCCTTTCTCTCTCTCCCCTTTTAACTTCACGAAAAAAACAATACCGAACTCCGTACGCTCTATGGCAAAAAGTATGGGCTATATCACCCGGTTTCGTAACAAAACATCATCGGCTTGACCTCTAAATTCATAAATCGCTCGCGCGATACGAGTTAATGGGCCGTTCGTTGATGCACGCTTTTACCTACATACATGCACATATGAACGCACACACGCACACACACACACGCACATATATATATATATATATGCAGAAACGTAGATATAAGTTTCGAAGTATATATAGACATACGCCATAGATTTATATTCGTCTCTCTTTCTTTCTCCTTCTCTCACTCTCTTTCAAAGCTCGCGCGTACCCTTCACTTTTTACCCGCGTATTGCCCTCGCGAGAGTTATCCTCTGCATCTTCTTTTTCTTTAAAGGTATCTACCTACACACACACACACACACACACACACACACACACATATATATATATAGCGATGTAGGAAAAAGAAGTAGGAGAAAAAGGACGAGAAGGAGGAAAAAAGGCAGGTGCACGCGCGTGTGTCACGCTCCGCGCAAGCTGATTTCGATGGTGTCAAGTGGTTGCGATATCTCTGCCGTCTGTCACGAGAATACGTATATATATATATATATATATATATATATATATATATATATATATATATATATACATATGCATTGTACATGAGTACGATTGAAGTTGAAAAATAAAAAAATGTTTTGTCGATGCGGGTAAAATTTTTTTACTTTGTCTTCTATCATCGTTTATAGCTTTGACTGCCCTTTTTTTTTATTCATACGTTCCGTAGTCAAACGAGAATAAAAAATATATATATAGATGTATATATATGTATAAAAGGCGAGTTTTACAAAGAGTTGAAAACGCAAAAAAGCCATTGTAACCTTATGGAATGAGAGCAGACTTATTTCTGTCCTTTTAAACTTTTGAACTTGCGCTAGGATTTTAAGAATTAGCAGTATGGATGTTAAATTTAATCTTTATTCCTGCGAAATAAACGGGAACGAATCGCTTCGTTACTTTCTACTTTTTTTTTTTTAATTTATTTTCTTTTCGTTTTAAGACGGAACGACCGAGCATTACATTCATATACTTAATAAAAATCTTCTCTGAATTACGATGTTTTGTACAATACTTCTAAAAGAAAGAAAAAAGAAAATGAACATTGCGACATTGAATTCTTTTTGTCTTTTTTTCTTTTTTTTTTTTTTTTTTTTTTCAATATCGAATAAAGAATAATAATTTTTCCTTTTTTTATCAGCATCCACGTTGAAATTATGTAAACAAAACATACGCGATTTACGACAATTCTAAGGCGATTCTAGTTTCCATACAAAATGGCTACTTTTATCATTTGCACAACACACACATATATGTATATACGTATACATATGGTACTAGTTGTGAGACATAATTGTAAATTTAGGATAAAACAGTAGAATGCACCCGTATAATATATCCACTGGGATTTGCTCACATGTACGCGTACTTGTATATAGATATACACACGTGTATATCTATGCATATATGCACGAAACAGTTCAACTTCTGTACGGTCCAAAGTCATTTTCTTATATACGCACGTATATATCGTATATATGTATATCGTATACACTTATACTCGACTCTTTTGTTATCCTCCCACGCGAAACTCGAGCGTTAAATTTACCATTAATTCTGTACAATTTATTTCCTTCTACGTTAATTTCAAAATTAAAACACGGTTAACACAGTTTCTCACTTTTCTTTAAAAAAAAAAAAAAAAAAAAAATTAGACAAAAGGCCACCATTCCTTTTTTTCTTCATCTTGTTCTTTTTTTTTTTTTTTTTTTTTTTTTTAATAAACACTTTACAATTCGCGGTTAATAAAGTTGTCGTTTACTGTTTAGACGCGGGTAATTACGCGCGAATAATTAATCGTCGAAGTGTTCATTAATATAGGAAATTGCGAGTTATTATTTATTTAATATACAATGGAGCTTATTATTTATAAACGCGAAAATTACAGGCTGAAGCGTTCAAGGGATACTCTCATTAAAATTGAAATTCTCACCGTTCGATTGTGTATATATACATACATACATATACATATATATATATATATTAAAGTTTATTCGCACGGGATATAACTTTTCTACGTAAATATTTATGTAATTTAGTTGGCTTTATGCGTTTGAACATATTATAATTGTATGCTCGTGATAATTTTCGTTATGCAACGCACGAGCAACATGCGTAATTATTTGATTGTAATGCTCGGCGGGAAAATTATATTTTTTTTTTACTTTACCGTACAGCTTTTAATATTCAATTTGCGGACGCGATTGTGCGAGAAAATAAAATATAAGCAACGAATTTTCCATAAATACGAAGGTATTCTTTGTTATTTTCAATAATGAAAATCGATAATCTGGTGATAAATTTTTCTTCTTATTTTATCTTATTCTTATAAAGCGCTTTTTCTCCTTATCTCTATTTATGTAAGTTTTATTTTCATGACTTTCAGGGAGTTAACGTAAAATGATTAATTAAATCGAATATTCAATCGATTTATTTTCAGAATCGTCCTCGTTTGTGTCTTTATCTCCATTTCTCTCTCTCTCTCTCTCTCTCTCTCTCATTCAATAACCAAAGGAAAACACTTGAATTGTTTCAATTATAAAGCTTTTGCGCTATTTCAACGTTCTGATAAACTTTTTAATTCAAATTGGCGTTTCCAGACTCTTCACGAAATTTACATCCTCTTTTTTCTATCTTTTTTTCTAAAGAAATTTCGATCGGCGATTAAATTTTTGCAAAAGCGTCGAACTAAAATTAATAAAACGATTGTTATACGACTTCAAAGGTCCTTTTTCATCGATCCGATCAATTTATGCGTCGCGAGTTTAATTTTACTTTTATCGAGACTTTCGGGAAAGCCAATACTTAATAATTGCTCAAACTTTAAAACTATTATGTTTATTTTGTCTTTGACATTTGTACCAGAAGTATTCAAATTTGCGAAATTAAAACTTTTCAAATATTCCTCTCAGTCTCTCGTACATACTCCAATATATAATATTATATCAACTACTTTTGAATGAATTTTAATCTTTTTTTCGAAAGTTATATTTGCTCTCCCTCTCCCCTCTTTCGGCTTTTTTTTTCTAGTTTTTCTACTTTTTTTTGTATTTATAATTCGATTGCAGTCGTACATTTATTTCAATGTAAAAAATTCGGTTACCAATTCACTTATAATATATATATATATATATATTTTTTTTTTTCAAGCGAATCGATAAAATGTATATTTCATTTTAATTGGAATAAAATTGCGGATGTAAAATTAAAAAAGTAATTAAATAAATAAATAAATACAAAATGCAAATAGTAAAAATACAACGTTTTCTTTTCGAACAAACAGAATTTTTTTTATAAAAAAAGGCCTTTTTTAACAAAAAAAAAAAAATAAAAAAAAAAAAAAAATAAAAAATACAAATCGTTTCGCCGTAAATTTTTTTACATTTTATCCGTAGGTTAAGTTTACGCGCGTGATACATAAGTGTGCACGCGCATGTATGAGAGATCTTGCTAATTAAGACCCACTGGTTTTTCGGAGCCAGAAGTACAAATTAGTGAGCGCATATACAATAAAGTACGCGCGAAATGAGAAACGGGGCACGTGAAAGAGGAAAAAAAAATAAATAAATAAATAAATAAAAATTAAAATAATCGCGAAAAATTCTCATTAATTTTACTTCGTCTTATTTACCATAGTTACGTTAATTATCGTAATTCCGCTAACTTTCGGCACCCGTTGTTTGCCTCGCGTGAAATCGGAGACGAATATAAATTTATAATTTTTATAACATCGCGGCTGATGTACAAGCGATGAGTAAGAAACGGTTATGTAAAAGAATTCGCATTGTTACCGAAGGTCATTTGAAATTTAAATTTACAAATTCGAGGAAAGAAAAGATTTTATTCGGAGCGTCGAAATTCATCGCGAAGAATATTGTAATAGGAATTAAAATACATTGAACTTCGACGTGGTATTTTTAAGACCTGTAGTAAAAGTGTGCCGGAAATAACGTATTGACTTTTGCTTTTTAAAAGCCAATTGATTGAGCAATTAGAATAAATGATAAGCTAAAATAAGAATCACCCCAAAGAATGCAATTTCAGTTAAATTCAATTACCTTTTGTCCATCAATAAAAATATTCATAAAATTATAAACAACGAAAGAAGCTTGATGTAATTAAAAATAAATTAACCTATTGGTAGTTTTAAACGGAACAAAGGAGTAAAAATAAAGAAAAAAGAAAAAGTATGAATGTATAAATTCTTAATTATTATTAACACAAGCTAGAAAATTTTGTAATTTATAATTGTGTTTAAATCATCGCTAATAATGTTTAAAATCAGATAATGAAAGCAATTAATTATTTATTATACTCACCTCTGTATACGTATATGCGATATTCATGAATATTTTTATTAAATTAGAATGATAATTTCGTTAAATAATTTATGATAACGTATCCATTATTTCTGAAAATATTTAAAAAAAAAAAAATAATAATATACATATATATAGTATTCATTTTAATGTAAATTCTAATTACGTTCAGATTGCTCTTGTATATACGCGTACTTATGCATACATAATTAATTATTTTGTTTATAAAATATGCAATAATCAAATATTCGATATTTTTCAACTTTCATCGCAACAATAAAATTTAACGTAATGTACATTAACAAAAATTAAAACAAGATAAAATAATAATAAAAAAATAATAATAATAATAATTTCATTTGTAATTAACCTTACGAAGCCGACGTATGTAATAAACGAAAGCTATAAAAGTGAACTACAAGTGCGTCGGCGGGAATCGTGAACTAATTAAACGCAAGTTTCGCCTCATTTGAAGAAAAGCACACGGCGAATATTCTGTATGTATGAAAAGTTGAAAAAAAAAAAAAACAAAAAAAAAAAAGAAACAAAAAAAAAGTGAAGATGCGCACATACGAAATTTACGAAAATAGAAAGAGTGAAAAAATAACTATACGTGTAAAGAAAGAAAGAAATCGAGAGAAAGGATAAGGGATACAGACCGTCGAGGTCGGCGATGATCCAGCGACGGTTGTGTGTATATATATACTCAAGGTAGACCGAGGCGGGCCTAATTTACATGAAGAGAAGGAAGGGGAAGGAACTTGCACCTGCGGGGCAGAAGGCGCTCGTGCCAGAGTGCAGACACGTGTTTGTGTATAAACGCGTGCGCGTGCACGGCACACACACACACACACAGAGAGGCGCACCGCGGAAGAAGAATGAAAAAGAAATATATAAAAAGCGAAAAAGGTTCGTTTTGCCGGACAGCAGCTGCCGCAAGAAACCGTTCCTCCTCCTCCTCCTCCTCCTCCTCCTTCTCCAACTTCTGTAGCCGACTTCCTCGCTTCTCTCTCTCTCTCTCTATTTTTTCTTTCGCTTGCGCGTGCTTGTATATATAAACGTACTTGTCTACCCCTTATTTTACGCAACGTGCACTTGTGCATGTGTATGTGTATGTACACGTATGCACGCATAACGTTCTTATTTTAGTTATATCCGCCCCTTGCTCTTTTAATTTTTTTCCTTTGCACTATTTTTTTTCTTTTCATCGCTTTTACGAACTTTCTTCCCTCGTTCTCGATTTTTAAATCAAGAAATTGCTTTTTGTGCCATACCACGCGTGAAAGAACTTGTTGAACGTTGAATATTCTTCCTCTTTTTTTTTTAAACATACCGCGGCGAAAAGTCGGAAATTTTTTTTTTCCGAATAATATAGATATATATATATATATATATATATTTTTTTTTTTTTTTTCATCTAGAAAAGTAATTTTACTGAAGTTTGACGGTGATGATCTTTTCTTAAATTTCTAAACGATTTAACGATAATTGAAAAAGTTTAACGAAACAAGTTATGATCAATAAGTGGACCGCGGCGATTTAATTAAAATCGTAAGAGTCGAAAAATCGTTTACGATTATTGGATCTAAAACTTGTTTAATCTAACCATGAAAAATTCGCGTTTACATTTTGTTTACATAATTTATTTAATTCAACGTATCAATTCACTTTCGTCTGGGGTAAAAAATTTCGTTAAGTATAATTAAGCCTTCGTAAAATTTTATTTCTCCTTTGAAATTTACGAAAATTTTTCAAACTTGTATAAGGTCGTATAATTATTGTATAAGTTTATATATACGTATACATTTATTGGATACTTAAAATTTCTATAGTCGGATTTCGAATTTTTATATGTATATATACAGCGTGTCCTTTTAGGCGTTTAATATATTTATAACGCTGGATGCAGGGAGAAATTTTATAAATAAAAAACCTTGTTGCGTTAAAATCGGTGAATTAGTTTCTATTTAATTAACAATAAATCACGGCCAATCAGATTTCTTCACGATTGAGTAGACGAGCCTTGAGAAAAAAAAAACAAAAATGAGCGGAACTTACGATTTTCAACAATACATCGATATGCGGCGATGTGTGTGCGTCGCTCTGCTACGCTTGTTTCTCTCCACTCCACCGCGAATTTTAATTCTGTTCTTCTTATGTTCTCTCATTCGTAACATCTGCGAATTTATTAAGACAATGAATGATTGCATTAATGTAAAAACATTAATTAAAATTTAAATGTCATCTTATGACGTAAAAAATGGAAATCATTATTTACGAAAAAAATATTTATGAAAAATCCATTATTTTGATTTTTGTAATAACAATAACTTCGATAAAAGTGCTTTATAAGTGAATTATAAAAATATTTCAAATTTGGTAAAGGAAAAACAGATAAGCGAATAAATGTTTTTAGTTTGACACCGTAAATTTCGATATTGTTCGTGTATTGATGATTACGATTTTTCTTTTCAAACTGTAAATAAATTCGTATAAAAATAAATCTGCAATCTATTAAAGGGGAGTTACAATATTTTACAAAAAGCAACATTGACGGTATTCTCGAGTATTTCCGATAAAATTGTTTTAAACTTAAATTTCATAAGTAATGATTTTTTCAAGACAGCGATTTTTTTTTTTTTTTTAACAAAAAACACTTTATTTTTGTATTATGAAATTATTATTTTTATTCATTATAATAAATAATTTACAAAATTCTTAATTATTATTGAAAAATTATTTATTTTATTAGTTATTTTTTGGTTTTTATTTTATAAAAATTATTCTGTATTTAAATTTCATTCAATATTCGAATGTAATAAATTTAAACATTTTCTTTAAAATTTTATATATTTATTAATTTTACTGAAATTATTTAATTTTATATCTCTATATGAGATTAAAATATAATAAAATATAATTACACGTGAAAAATCATATCTCCATTTTTTAAAATGACACGCAGGTGTCCTACCATTTTCGAATAATTTTTATATAAACAATTAATAGTATATGCATACATATATACGAGGCGCGGCCGCGCCTTTTGATTCGATTGAAATTATGTAAAAGATTCGTTTGAAATGATTACAACCCATCCTGACTACGTTATACTCTTCCAAAGGCAAAAAACCAATAAGTTTTGTTAAACCAATAACTAAAACAGATAATTTGTCTATTTTAGATATGTAATTTATTTTTATTTAATTTCACATTATGAATTTCACATCTTTAAAAATCTGTTGAAACAAAAAATGTAAGTAGAAAAACTGTATGTTCTTTATACGATTTCATACAAAGCGGACGTGTCCCGAATTTCTGTCTCTTGTCGCGTATTCCAAACCATACTTCCATCGCTGCGCAGCTGAAGATTTTGCTTTTTCTTCGACCGAAGCAACGTGGAATTATAAAATTGAAGGATATTTTAATAGGTGCTGTATATATAAATTTTTTTCAATTTTTGCTCCTATAGACACGATATAACTATAAAACTATAATGATATGATATAACCGACACGATAAACGAATTACGATATATTACAAAAAAAAATATATTAAATACTTAAAAGTGGATGTGAGTCATACGCCACGATTGTTAAAGTATTTTTAAGATAATGTTTATTACTTTCGTTATTTTTTTAAAATTCCAGTTTTTATAAAAAATATTTATCGTCGAACGTTAATTTGTTTAATAAAACTAATAACATAAAACGAATAGTCGTGAGCCGTTAAAAAAAATTTTATTTAAAATTAAATAAAATTTTATTTATTTTACAAATAATAATTATAATAATTAAAATAAAATAATTTAAATATTAAATCAATTTATGCTGTATTACATTTTCAAATAATTAATAAATAATACTTCTTTATTAAAATAAATCAAATAATATAGAAGCGAATCAAATATTGTTTATTGAAAAATAAATAATTATTCAATGTAAAATATATTGAAAGCTACAATACAAACATTCTGAAATATTTTATACGGTCAACTTGATACATCACATTTTTTAGAATTTTGTATTGTAACTGCAATTTTTACAATTCGTATCCAATATAAATTGGATATCAAGTATTATTGGATATCTAATAAATACATTATTATTAATCCAATATATATTTAATATTCAAAATAAATAGAATTCACTTATTGATTTTAGAGTTTCGTGCATCAAAATTGCGATTTCTAAATCGTAAGCACAGCTTTACAAACCGATTTATTTAATCTGCACATTATTCAAGGCTTATAATAACTAAATTCCAGCATCAAATTGTTTAATTTCGGTAATAAATTCCGATCATGAAAGCTATCTTTTTCCCATTCCAATTTAAAGTTATCAGCACAAAATTGTTCGAAAAACATCATTGGGACAATCTTTCAGCAAAAGGATTGAGCGGTTCATCGTTAGTCGTTGTAAACCAACCAAATTCGGTGCAGATTCATAATCTTACTTGCCTAACGTTTAAGTTGTCATTTCACGCGGTGTTTTCTACGGTCTTAAATAAATCTTTTAGAATTTCGTATTAAATTTTATTATTAAGACGATAAATATACATAAATTTATACACACAATTTCAATTCGTTTATTTAAAATAAATATATTTCAAACTGCCGCGTGACTACACTCATGATCGAAAAACTTTTATGTTGCTGAGTAGGTATGCAACTTGAATTTTTATTACTTTAATTTTCATCCTATTATGCAAATTGGCTGGTTGTTTATTTAATTTGAATTTTACTCTATTAATATAGATAAATTAACTAAATTATTATTATTATTATTATTATTATTATTCTTTGATTGTTTGTCATTCGTAATGAAAAAATCTTAATTATAGCAAAGTCTTGATCATATCTTTTTACTTGGACGTTATTAATTTATAATCGGCTGACGCACAAACGGTAGGGCAAAAACAAGAACGGTGATCACAACCTTAAATGATGAAACCCGTAAAAAATAATGTTTAAATAAACCTTATCTAATTGCGTGAAAAATAACGCGAGATACCAAAGTTGACCAAAGTAGTATATATCATTGACGATTTATATGCAAACGTATAGCATGAATATATGATGACTTATTACTACGATAAGACTTTGAAATTAATGCATCGACACTCAAATTTCCAAAAACGGTATTCATTGAACCATAGGTACCATTTTTAGCGGTTTTTTTTTTTTGCAATTGATTCAAAATTTTGAAGGCGTAGAAGTTAAACTGTTCCCGAATTCGGATTCAGCAAAATATGTTACATCAAAATACATATATAAAGATAGATGGATAGATAGATGGGTCAAGTGTACAGACCACTTTTTTCTTGTGTGCCGGTGTAATTATTAATACAAAGATCGTTTATTCAAAAATTTCATTGAAGAATATACATAATATCCAAAATAAATATTTTCATAACAATCTTGATAAACTTTTATTGAAATTCGTCTAAAATAGTAAAATTGTATAAATTTTTTACCAAACAGAACACTTTTTCTTAGGGTTTATCAAAGTTTCAAGTGGGCAATTAAAGTCTATCGAGAATTCAGGTCTGTTGGATATAGAACCAATAACACGAAATTCTTTAGGTGTATAAAAATTGGTAATAATAAGATACATTAGATATACAAGTCGGTATATGACACACAAAATATTGGCGTTAGATATCCAAAATAATTGCCTTGGTGTGTATTCTTCGAAACCAGGCAAACGAGGCTCTGAACCATTTTATCTTTCCCATGCGGTATAAAGTAAATAAGATGCTTTTACACCTCCATCGTCGGCAAGTTTTTCTCTCAGGGTATTAGTACCATTTATCTACGAAAGATGTTCAATTTTTTTATGATAATGTATTTAGAAAATGTATTCAGCGTTCTAATATGGCTTTAAATTATTTAATTTTAAATTAAATATTTTTTGTATACCCCGAATTTTAATACATTACATACATTTAAACCAGCTTCTTCAACGTAATAACTACAATCATAAAGCACTTTTATCGAAGTTATTATTATTAGAAAAATTAAAATAATGGATTTTTTATAAACATTTTTTACGTAAATAATGATTTCCATTTTTTACGTCATAAGATGACATTTAAATTTTAATTAATGTTTTTACATTAATGCAATCATTCATTGTCTTAATAAATTCGCAGACGTTACGAATGAGAGAACATATTGTAAAAATAGCAGAATTAAATTCGTTCGCACACATCGTCGCATATCAATGCATAGTTAAAAATCGTAAGCCCCGTCCATTTTTTATTTTTTTTTCTCAAGGCTCGCCTACTCGATCGCGAAGAAATCTGATTGGTTTTTAATTTATTGTTAATTAAATAGTATTTAATTCACCAATTTTAATGTAACAAGGTTTTTTATTTATAAAATTTCTCCCTGCATCCGGCGTTATGAATATTTTAAGCGCCTAAAAAGACACGCTGCATATGTAGGTACTCGCGTTCGCTCGGAATTTTTAACACACCGAGGCGAGGTCTTCTCCACATTTAATGCATTATCTTATTAAAAGATCTGGTGTAAAAATTCACGAAGGCATTTTGGTATCTAAAGTCCTCTTTTACATATATATATATAAATTGGACAATCAACGAATAGGAAGAGAGAGAGAAAGAGGGATTGGAATTTTGTTCATTAATTAAGTTACATACACTTTGTTCGATCGTATTTTTAAATCTTCCGCGACTTTGTAATCTCGATGAGACATCTCGAGACGCGAAAGGAGGAGAAAAAAAAGGAAAGAAATAAAAGATAACGACAAATAAGTTCGAGCTGTATACCAAAAGTCAATAATACCTGGGGATTTTCAAAATTGAATATGTATACGAATAAAAGTAAGAACGAACTTGTTTTAATTATCGAAATATATGCTTTTTATGCAGTAATAAGACGCTTATACGGTTATACGTCATCGATATGCAATGAGTGAATAAAGGTATATATATATATATATATAAGACGATACACACACACTTTTTCAGTCTATTACTAATGCGCGTCTGAACTTGTTGATGACACAACAAAATGGCGCAGTGTCAAATCATAACAGCTTAAACTGCATTGGTACACCATCTGTTGTCTAAAATCCGCATTTCATACTTGTACACTTGGCATATATAAGCTTACAACTACACGATAGTTTTGTAAAGCTATTATAGACGATAAAGGTACGCAAAAAAAATGTAGTCACGTGCGTCACCCACTCGTCTTCGTTTTTCTTGTTTAACGAGTTTGGTTTAACTCGGATCGCGAAGATATAATACAAAGATCGAGCCCTCCACGCACACCTACGATGTATAAAATAAGTTTAAGTTTGTGTTTGTGTAAGCGCGTAGAAAAATTAGGTTTCTATTCGCATTCGAAGAAGCAACGTCGGTAGCAGCTGCGTTTCCTTTATTACGTTCTTTCTCTTCCGTTCTTAGCCATTTGTGCTCCCTTCACGGGAATTTCGCTCCCCCTTGCCCGTTGTTCTCCCTTTCCGTGTTCTTCCCTTCTCTCTCTCTCTCTCTCTCTCTCTCTCTCTCTCTCTCTCTTTCTCTCACTTACTTATACGTAGTTTCGTTCCATATCGTACCTTCTTCGATCTGCCCACGTGGCTCTGTATTTTATATAAATATATGTTTCTCATTCATTTCAGTTCAACTCTCTATCTTTCTCGATTCTTTTTATTGACTTTCATTTACGTCAATTCAAGTCTAACTCATTGTAAATGGTAGGTACATTTGCAACAATATCCGTACATGTTGAAATACATAAAATTGCATTCGCATTCTTTTCTTCTTTCATTTTTTTTTATTTTTAATGTATCATTTGATTTTGAAAACAGCTTCAGCGCTATTTGAATTAAAGTTCTATTTTACTAAGAGGAGAAAAGAAGCTTTTAAAAAATCTACAAAGAAGTTTTTTCATCACTTGTGAATATGTGCACGGATTTAAACATATTAATATAATTTTTTTAATTATTTCGCAACTTTGAGAGAGAGAGAGAGAGAGAGAGAGTGTTAAATATTTCCGTTGGAAGTAATATGATGTAATATGAAAACGAAAAGAAAAAAAAGTAGAAGCGCTATATTAATATTTTATAAAATTTATTTAAAAAATCTTTGTATTTAATTATATTTAAAATAATAATTTTTAAAAATAAACATTTCAAAAGGCGAAATATTAATAAAAATTTGAAATGAATGTATGTTTTTTTTTTTTATTTTCGTAAAAAAATTTTACACCCCAAACAATCCAAAATTTCAAAGTATGTAATGGATTATCAATTTATTTTGAAATTTATTAATCCAATTGAATATTACATATTATCTTTGCTTATCTAAAGTCTAGATAAAGAATAAAATAAAATTTTACGGCGATATATTTTACTAGTTTAAATGTATTTTAAAAATGATAATAATCAAATCGATACGCGTAACGTCTCTATTTTTATTCAGCATGGATATTTTTATTTTAAAATTCCCTTTCCATATGTAAATAAATTTTTCTTTTTCTTTTTTGTATGTATATATATAACACATCGTTCAATAAGTCCCGAGACTAACCCAGAGATGGTGCTAGTAGTACCAAACTGGCCACGTTTCCACAGAGTGCGAACCTTTACATGAAACGTGTAAAAATTTCACGTCGATCGGATCACAGACAGCAGAGTTATCGAGGTTAGAGTAAAGTCACTTTGTAATTTGTTTGAAAAATGGAAAAAAGCGAGTTTCGCGTGTTGATAAAACATTGTTTTTTAATGGGTAAAAACACCGTAGAAGCCCAGCAATGGCTTAAAAAACATTACCCGGACTCCTCTCCATCCAAACCAACGATTTGTCGTTGGTATGCTGAGTTTAAACGTGGTCGTACGGACACAAACGATGCGGAACGTTCGGGTAGGCCATTGGAAGCCGTTACACAGGAAAATGTGAGTGAAGTGTTAAAAATTGTAATGAAAAATCGCAAAGTGAAGGTCCGTGAGATTGCAGAAATGACACAGATATCATCTGGATCATCTGGAAGCGTATTTACAATCCTTCATGAAAAATTGAGCATGAAAAAGGTTTTTTCCAAGTGGGTGCCGTGATTGCTTTCAGTGGAACAAAAACAGCAACGAGTCGACGATTCAGAGAGCTGTTTATCGCTATTTACTCGCAATAAAAAGGATTTCCTGCGTCGATACGTGACCATGGATGAAACATGGATACATCATTTCATTCCGGAGTCGAATCGGCAATCATCTGAGTGGCGCATGGCTGGCGAAAGCCGCCCAAAGCGTCCAAAAACGCAGCAGTCTGCTGGCAAAGTCATGGCGTCTGTTTTTTGGGATACACATGGCGTGATTTTCATTGACTACCTGGAAAAAGGTAAATCGATCAACAGTGATTATTATATTGACTTGTTGGTACGTTTGAAGGAGCAGATCGCAGCAAAACGACCGCACATGAAGAAGAAAAAAATCCTTTTTCACCAAGACAATGCACCATGCCACAAGTCCATGAAAACAATGGCAAAATTGAACGAATTGGGCTTTGATTTGCTTTCCCACCCCCGTATTCGCCAGATTTAGCCCCCAGCGACTACTGGCTCTTTGCTGATCTCAAAAAAATGCTCCAGGAAAAAAAAATTTGGCTCGAATGAGGAGGTCATTGCCGAAACTGAAGCCTATTTTGAAGCAAAGGATAAATCCTTTTATAAACATGGTATAGAAATGTTGGAAAGGCATTGGAAAGATTGTATCACTCTAAAAGGAGATTATATTGATGAATAAAAATGATTTTTGAAAAAAAATGTTGTTTTCGTTGTTAGTCTCGGGATTTATTGAACGATGTGTTATATATATATATATATATATATATATATATATATATATTTTTTTTTTAATGAAAAAAAAAAACAAAATTTAGTAGAGTAAAATTAAGTATTTTAAATAATGCTCGCGCATTTTTGTCGAGCTTTAACAGCGTAGGAAGAAGAAAATTTATGGCATAAATAGCTGAATAATTCTGTTTATATTATAAAGAAGCATTCTATCTCCATACTTCACGTTTATTTTTTTTTTCTTTTTCTTCTTATTCATTCTCATCTTTGGAATATAAAAACACTAACGTTTTCATATAGTAATTAAAACATCGCGCGGTAGAATTTTACTAAGATTTTTTTTTAATTTTTCGCGTGCATCCGAAAAAAAACATACATAGTTTTTTTTTTTTTTTAATTTCAAAAATTTTTAATGCACATCGCGTATGCAAAATACGTTATGACCTACTTATCTTTCATAAATTCTAAATTTCTACCTAAACGAATGCTTAAATGAAATTTAAGATTTATATTTTTTAATAAACCTTCAATTAAAATTATGGATTTTCATCTAATGTGTTATAACTCGTTAAAAAGGTATTTTTAATTATAAAAAAATCATACATATATAAACAAAATTGGTAAAGCGTTGATATAAAAAATAAATACTATTTTGAAAATTAATTTGCAAACGAATCTTCTCAAACGAGACATCAAAACGTAAAATTTTATCTTGTATTTATTCAATTAAACAGCGTTGCAACTATTTCGCAAAAAACATGAACGATTTTAGAGAAACAAAATGTAAAGATAAAAAAAGAAAAAAAGAAAACTTATTCATGCCCGTCGATAAAAAAAAAAAAAAGATAATGATGAAAAAAATTAAAAAAAAAAAAAAAAACAAACAAACTAAATAACAAAATGAAGAAAAGAACGTCGGTTATGCGACATAAAGCGTTTCGTTTTTTCCTTTCATTTCTTGGTTATAAATCTATATACGCACGCACACATACTTACACTAAAGTGCAAAGGGAAACTTCGAAAAACGCACGCTCGTGCAGAAGCGCGTGATCCTTTTCTCTCTCTCTCTCTCTCTCTCTCTCTCTCTCTCCAATATACACGTACACCGCGTAAACACGTATACGTATATATACACCTGGCATTTATCGTCGCATTTCTATATGTGTGTGTGTGTGTGTGTGTGTATATACTACGGAGTTTGACCGTTACGATCCGCGCTAAGAGAGACCCTTATTCTTTCGCCCTCTTAGGGGTTGTTGTATACGTGTATTATCAGCCGTTGGATTCTACTTCCTTTGTCCCTCTTTCATCGAAGCTAAAAAAAATAAGACTCTTTCTTTATTTCTTGCTCTATTTTTTTTTTTTTTTTTTTTTATTTCTCGTACGAGCTCGAACGACTTGCGTAAGAGAGATCGGCAAAGCAATCGCGAATTTATTGTACGTAGACGCGTGTCGCCCGGACGTATTTTTCATTCTCACTTTCTCTGTCGCGTGCGTGTATCGTTCAATATTTCGGATCGATTATTATTGGGCTCGAGTGTGTGTACGATATGTGTATGGCATATGTGTGCGTTGCGTAATGGTGAATTTTATCTCTCGCGCGCAAACTCGCGCAACCCGTCAATCTTATGAGAAAGTCGTAACTTTTAATGAATTCTCGCTGTTACGGAAATGCTGATGGGGTGGGAGGAGACTCACTCGCTTGCTTGTTTCTTCTTTTTCTTCTTCTTCTTCTTCTTCTCCTTCTGCTCTTTTATTTATACTTATTTCATGCATATTTTTTTGAAATTATATGATTTATCCATACTTGCGCACGTATTGCGACCTTTAATTTTTATTATTTTTGAATGCATTAAATAAAAATAAAACGAATTTACTGCGCATTTAATGAGCGCGTGAAAATTTTCCATTTATTTTTATCTTTTTAAAAACGATACACAATTTTTTGACATTATTTTTGTAATTTCAATCAACGCCCGTTGTTATTTTTCTCTTTCGAATTTGTTATTTTATGTTAACTAAAAACTTATTCATTTAAACTAATTTTACGAAATATTCGTTAAATTATCGTACGATATTTTATTTTTGAAATAGTTTTATTTGCTTCAATTCGAACTATTGTATAAATTCTAATGCTTCAGTCTGAATATTCTATTCGTTATACTATTTAAAATTTTGATAACGAAATGAAATAATATAAAATTTTAATAAAAATTAATACTCAGTATACGGATTGTATAAAGTGATACAAAAAGAATAAAAAATAAAAATGCCCATACACATCAACAAGCTTTTATTATTTTCATTTTATTACACGCGAACGATTACATCGTCGATAATTCAACAACTCAATGTTTTATCTTTTAATTCTTCGTTTAAAAAAACAAAATAAATAAGTAAATAAATAAATAAAGATAAAACGCAATTCATTATTTCTCATCGGACAACTTTATTTATTTTTATACGCGCATAAATGTTTAATTTTTATCGTTGCCCATTTAGTTCATTTACCATTGTCCTCAGGGCTCATTGTACTCTAAGTTAACTTTGTACGCGCTTTGCTAAGTTTGCTAAGTAACCTAACCGTCACCTTTTGTATATTGACTTTTTGCTACTATTTTTCCCCCTCACTTTTGACACCGCTTATATATTCTGCGAATGCGCGCGCGTGTGTGTATGTGTGAATTTGTTAAAATGATACTTCTGCACATTTGTCGTGCAAAAGAAAGAAAAATAAAATACTAATAATAAAGAAAAAAAAAAAAAGAAAAACATCATCGACGTTGAAACTATTTTCCTTTGCTTATTCTTACATCTTGTTTTTTATTAAGAGGAAAGGAAGGGAGAAAGGGAGGTAGGGTAAATTTAAATTATTCAGGTAACTATTTCTTGTTTTTGTTTTATTTTGCGTAAAGTAAGTACGTGAATTGTATCGATATTCTTACGAGAAAGTTTTACGATATTAATAAAATATCATTTTTTTCTTTTTTTTTTTTTTTTTTTTTCAAGAATTAAACGAAGGCGCGGTATATTTTGAAATGAGTGAAATTTTCAGAGAATCGTCAATTCGAGAAAATTTTTTAATTAAAAACTTTAAGAAGCACATGATAAAAGAATAATTTTCTTTTTCCTTATACAACAATCCTTTTTCCTTCACATTTTTTTTTTTTTTTTTTTTAATAACCGAATGTACGTACCACAGGCAGACATATATACGCGCAACATTCCTTAACAGAAAACAGAAAATCGAATCGTTCGCGGAATTCGAATATAAGTAAAGTGGTGAGATCTCTGCCATTGTTAAATAATCTCTCTCGAGTACGTTGGAAATGTGTATATATATGTGCATAGTAGTAGGAACATGGCAATGGATATACGCTGGAAAATGTCAGGAAAAATTTTATTACTAAACGAAAAGGAAAAAGAAAAAAAAACACAAATCATTGAAGTACTCTCTCTTGTCAATTAGTTATAAGATTGACGGCTGATATAATTGTTTAAAAGCTGAAAATTATAATTATTTCGATATTTTCCTTTCACGCATTAAATTCGATGGTATTTTTTAATTTAAAATTTATTTCTTTATTCGTTTTTCAATCAACGCAATATTTATCGATCTTCGTTAAAATTAAAACTCGCCATTAATTTAATTAATAATCGTAATTCACCATTAATTTAATTAATAATTGTAACAAATAAACAATAAATTTGAAGAAAATATTGCATTGCTTGCAATATTACATGCCTTTGTTGATTAAAAATTCTTTTAATGCATTTCGTTAAATAATATATGTATTTCGAAATTCACGATATATATTTAATGTAATTTTGTCATAACTTTTGCAAATCTTACGTTCTTTACAATATTTACCGTAATAAAATTCGAAAATTTTTTTCTCATTATAAATGTATGTGCATACATAAATTAAAGTTAATTTTATATTTAAACATGTTCTACTTTTTACATATATTTCTACTTCAGAGGTAAAATATCGAGTAATTTTGTTTTTAAATTTAAAGTAAAATCTTAAAAAATTCAAAATCGAATCTATTTCTTAGTTAATTAGCAATAACAATTCCACAATTAAATTATACATCATATTCATTTATCATTTCCACACAATATCGTTAAGAAAACGTAAATAAATTTTCCAAGTAAATAAATAAAACTCATGCGTAAACATCGCAGCGATATAACAAAGATCGTTATAATGTTACAATTACCCGAGCGCATTATTATCATCATCATCAAGCCACTTCGTACTTTAATGTCGGCGTATATAAGTTCGCATTTAACGCGACAAAGAAGAGAAAGAGAGAGAGAGAGAGAGAGAGAGAGAGAATAAAGTTAAGAAAGAATAAAAAAAGAATAAAAAAAAAAGAAAAGGGAAGGAGGAAACGAATCTTCCACGCTTGAATAACTTAACCGATCGACCAGACGATTATCTATCGCATGCGCACGCGGCGTAAGAAAATGTGTTGCTCGCGCTCTCGCGTTGCTATTTTTAAACGCGAGCAAGCGTTCGAAAAAAAAAAAAAAAAAAAAAAAAAACCAGCGCAACGATTACCCCTCTCGCGTTTAATAATGTCAGCGTTGACCGTTGCAATACCCCCGTCGAGCTGGAAAATTAAAGGGAAGAAGAAAGAAGAAAAAGAAAAAAAAAATAAAAAAAAATAACAAAAAAGAAGAGGAGAATAATTGCCCTGAAATCGTAATTATCTATCGCGGACGCGGATTGAATGTTTCATGAGATTCGTCATTTCGTTCTCGAATGTATATACACAATCACGTATTTAGATCGATAATTTTCGGAGTATTCGTTATTTCGATCGTACTTTTTTTTTTTTTCCTTTTATTCACGATAAGTAAAGAAGAAAAAAAATTAAAATTATTACACATCGTTGAGTACAAAATTGTGTTAATTGATTATTTATTGACGGATTTTTCATTTAACGTTTATTATTATTTTCTTTTGCGGTCGATAACATTGCCGCGTTAATAAAATTTCTTGTTGGGTGGTACATACGATTATTAAATAAAAAAATAAACCAAACGAATGATCTATCGAAAGCGCGAATGCGAAATTTGTATAAATTTACAACAATTATTATGAAAAAATTTGATCAATATCGGGCTTATACATAACAATTATTAATAATAACGTCAATAAATCAGTGTACTTTATAATATTTATAATAATTATACAAATGTCATATCAGAACAGAGAAAAATTTTATTTTATAAATTTTTGATTAATTTATGTCATTAAATTGTTTCAATATCGTTAAAACGTACACATAAATTTTGCAATTGTCGTAAAGCGATGTAAACGTGAAAAATAATAATCAATATTTTATTTTCCTTTTTTATTCTCGTAAATTATTGATTTTATCGTGAAAAGCTCGCTCGTTTATTTATATTTCTATACCCTAGCCGCAAATTCAATTATCGATTTCGTGCTGGGAAAAAGCTTTTTGATTTTAAAACGTCAATCAGTGACCGCGCATACATATAGATGAATACTTCTTTAATGAATTAAAATAGTGGAGTGGATTTGTGTAAGCGTCGATGATTTTTCGAGTGGTGTGAATATTTTTCCTACGTCGGTAACGGATTCGATAACAATTTTTTATATTTTTATCGAAATAATCGCCGTCGAATTTACTTTGTTTACTTACAATAAAACTAAAAGATTTTCAACGCGCGTCAAACGTTTATATAAAAATAGTGAAATTTTTAAATTTATTTTCTTTTAAATAAATTCAAGATTTATATCAAATTTAAAGATATAAAATTCAACAAAATAATCATAAATACTCGTAAAATTAAAATAAAAATCGATCATTTCATTAATCTGCAACCAATTAATTATTTTTATTTATTTTCAGTTAAGCACCATCCAGATCGAGATAAAATCCATCAAATGCGAGGACTGCAACGACAAGCGGCATCGAGCCAACAACGAGAACCAGCTGTCGAAGAACGAGATTTATCAGCGCTCGAACGACAACGACGACAACGACGACAACGACGACGAGGACGACAATGATCGACAACAACGGCAGCTGTTTCATCACACGAGACACGTGTACTCTCGTTTACCCTCGGCGGTTCATCGTCTCGAAGAGCGCATCAGCAAACTCGAGCACAAAATTGGCTTGGTGTCGCGCAAACGCGCCCTTCTCGAGAAGCGCGTCGTTTACGAGGACCGAGAAAACCTGGCGAAACGCGTTCACATCTTGGAGAGCATCGGCCGCGATCTGACGGAAAAAGTACGCAACGTCAGCCAGGAAGTTGTCGCCTCGACGCGATTCGGCGAATCCGTCGTTCAGATGTTCGAGTCGTTGGAATCGCTCGAGGAAAAAATCCTCGCCAATCAGTCTGAAAGCAAACGGGAAATTTCAAGGCTGGACATTAACGCGGCCAGAAAAGCCGCGGAACTTTCATTGACGCGAGAGGAACTCGGCAACCTTAAGAAAGCGGTGCAAGCTTTGAGCGTCAGCGCTTCGAAACTGCAGGAGAAAAGCGAGCTGCAGCAAGACGCGATGAACCGTCTCAACGAGACTCTCAAGAGCCTCAATCTCAGCGGCAGCATCTCCAAAGCCGAGAACATGACGAAGGAGTTGGAACACGTAGAGGATGAGTACCGTAAAATGGTCGACGCCTTGCCGGGTAACTGCGAGAAGAAGGACGGTTTGACTCTCCTGGCACCGGGACCCGGGGCTCCCCTATTAGCCGCTTGCAGAAAAGGCTGGATAGTCGTGGGCAGAAGAGTCGACGGTACGGTAGACTTCGATCGCACGTGGAACGATTACGCGACGGGTTTTGGCTCGCCGATTAACGAATTCTGGGCGGGTAACGAGGCACTCCACAGACTCAGTCGCAACAACTGCACGAGGCTCAGGATCGAGCTCAACGACATCGACGGTAATTACTGGGTCGCCAATTACGAGAATTTCAGCGTCGACAGCGAGGAGAACGGATACAGGCTGCGAGTATCCGGATACACGGGTAACGCCACCGACGCAATGTCTTATCAGAACAACATGGCATTCAGCGCCAAGGACCGAGATATGGATATAAGCTCGACGAATTGCGCGACGAACTATCACGGGGGCTGGTGGTTCAGCCATTGTCAACACGCGAACTTGAACGGAAGATACTCCCTTGGATTGACATGGTACAGGTCCGATAGTAACGAATGGATGGCGGTCGCGTCGACCGAATTGTCCGTGCAGAGAAAGGAGCAGTGTTTATAAACAGCTTTACGATTACTCGCTAATTAAATTTAACACGAAGGGGCGTATTATGAATTATAAAATATTATCAAGATTTTTCACGATTAATGTTTTAATTGCGAGAATAAATTATCGCGAAATACATAATTTGATAAAGATTTTTAAATATTGAAATTCATACTCTCAATTGAGATTTTTTTTTGGAACGTTTCTTTTTTTTTCGTAACTCTAAATCGATATGTACATTACGTTCAAATTGGATTATTTCACAATTATATTGGTAATGTAATTGAAAACGAAAAACGACTTATTTTTAACAATAATTTGAGTTAAAATTTTCTAAAAATACAATTATATTATTTGATTCAATCTTAAGATAAAATTTTTCGACTGCAAAACCGCCAAAAAATTTATCTTAAGATACGATTCAATTAAAGTTTGAACGTAAATTTCAAAGTTAATTCTTCGTTCGGATATTTTTAAAAAATATCTGTTCAAAGAAAAATGTAAATTTATCACGTTAAATAAATTTTTATTATGCCGAAGAAAGTATGTATTGTTAAGTACTCGATAAAATATTGTAACTTTAGAAAAAAAAAAAAAAAAAAAAAAAAAAAAAAATAAATAAATAAAACGAATAGTCAAATGTGTATTCTATACGATTACGTATTTTATAGTTTATTAATCGCCGAAAATATTTAAATGCGCAAATTTAAAATTTTTAAAATATAAAATATACGAAAATTTGTAAAAAATACAAATAAGGCCAAAATGAAAATTATTTAAGCGCAAATGTATAGCTACGCATTTTTGTTTTTCATAATTGTACAAAGATAGTCACGATATTCTAAAGAGAAATAAATTTATGAAACACGGCTGCCGAAAGTATTCAAATAATTGAAATATAAATCAACTTAAATCTGAAATTTGAAAAATGAGAAAATTTTTAACGTTGTAAGAAACTGTTATTCAAATTTAAGATTTAAAAAATTCATCTATAAAGTATTTCAAATATTTGGATTATCTATTATGATAAAAATAATAATAATAATAAAATAATTTAAAATGTAAAAAATCCAACAAGAACCGCCATATTTCTCAAAAATTTTACAATATTTTTTTATAATATTTTACATTAAGATATTGTATATTTAATATTTTAATATTAATTACGTAATGTGTATAGTAAATTTTATAGAAATGTATTTCTTTAAGCTCATAATATGGTCATTCTTTTTGATTTTTCATCTTGTAAATAATTTGTATTTTATCAATTTCAACGCTCGTTGTACTTATTAATCAAAGGCTGATTGATAGAATTAGCACAATGATTTATCAGTTATGTCTTACACTCTTACGCCAAAGATTTAATTGTAATAATAAATATTAAAATACATGATAATAATAATAATCATAATAATAATAATAATAATAATAATAATAATAATAATAATAATAATATGATGTGTGTAAATATATTTGAGTGTCATTAATTATTATTTTGATTACCAAGTTTGATTCTTACCATAAACATGCAACTATTTTATTGTATTTGTAAGTCATTAAAAATAAAATATTTTGTACAAACAATTTAGACTTTTATTATTTTACCAAACTTTGATCGAATTGACTTTAAATTCTAGAAACTTTAATCTTTTTTATTTAAATGTGAAATTTAATTTAAATAATTTAAATCAGTAGCAATTAACTATTAGAATTTTATACTTAATAAATGTGAAAATATAGAAAATGTACAAAAATATAAAAATATTTAAGAAACTATTAAAATATATAGGTTCATTTCCTAAAAAATACTATAATTACTGATATTCTTTGTCGCATACTATGAATACGTTTTTTACTGCATAATAAATTATACTTATAAGTTTTGTATTGTTTTCAATTAATGATTGCAAAAAAATTTAAATGCATTAAAATAGCAATATTTAATTTTAATATATATCCATACAGAATTCTTTTATTTCACATTAACATTAAAATTCGAATTTTTAAAATAAAATAATGTATTTAAATAAAACAATTTTTTAGATTATACAATGTTATAATTCAAAATGTTATCATTATTGTTATTTTTTTGATTCAAGAATAAATATAAATAATTTTATTAAATTTACGATTTTTTTTCAATTTATTTAACTATCGCATTGATCGAAATGAATAATATCAATCATTGAAATGAAAAAATTATTACGAACTTAAAAAAAAATCTCTAGTTCTAGAGAAATCATGGTTCACGGATTGGCCATGGATCGGTTCAAACATAACCTCTTCTTTCACATAAACAACGTAACAAGTATCAAATATATTCAGTTTGTATGTTTATCATAAAAACGAAATAAAGTAAAATTTATAAAATAGAAAAATAAATGAATAACTGATTATCAAATATAAATTTAGAAACTTTAAAAAAAAAAAAATCAAATGTAAGTATCTTTTTGAAAATTGATTATACATTTTAATTTTATGCGTTGTACATAAAATTTAATTTTGTTATTGTTATAGATGGATTCTAATTTCATAGAAGATCATTCCAATTGGGAAGATATGAATCGAAGTGATGAAATTAGTGGGGATGATCCATCAGAAAATCCGCAACAAGTTCTTAAAGAATGTCTTGACAAATTTAAAACTCCAGATTATATTATGGAACCTGGTATTTTTACACAATTAAAAAGGTTTGGTTTTAATTGTAAAAACTACTTAAATAATCTTTTTATACAAAAAATTATTTTAATTAAAATTTTGAATTTTATTTTTAAGGTATTTTCAAGCTGGAGGCAATCCAGAAACCGTAATAGAACTCTTGTCTCAAAATTATACAGCATGTGCTCAAATGGCTAATCTTTTAGCAGAATGGCTTATTCTTGCTGGAGTAAAAGTCACCGATGTTCAAGCAATGGTAGAAAATAATTTAAAAGATATGATTCTTAAAACTTTTGACCCAAAAAAAGCTGACAAAATTTTTACCGAAGAGGGAGAGGTATTTTTATCACTTAATATTGTTTTTATGTTTAAAAAATAATTTATTATAATACTTTTATTATTTTATTACATTTTTTAGACTCCAGCATGGTTGACAGAAATGATACAACATCCAACTTGGCGTTCTCTCATTTATCGATTAGCTGAAGAATATCCTGACTGTTTAATGCTTAATTTTACAATAAAAGTATATCTTGTCTTAATCTAAATATAATTTCTGTTAGATTGTCATTCATAATTATTTTTTCAACCGTAAAATATATAAAAATTTTTCTTTAGTTAATTTCTGATGCTGGTTTTCAAGGAGAAATCACAAGTATTTCAACCGCCGCTCAACAAATTGAAGTATTTTCTAGAGTATTAAAAACTGCTATTGCTGGTTTTCTTCAAAATACTGAAAATTGGCAATCAAGTATTCAAGAATGTGCCGTTAGTAAAAATTTGTAGCTTTATTTTATTTTTACATTTTAATTATTAAATATCTTTATGTTTTTAGAAAATGGTGTGTCATGGACAACACACTTATGTATATAGTCAAGTACTTCTTCACATTTTAGCACAAGAAGCTAAAGGTGGTTTTATGATGAAAAGATTATCACAAGAAATTACAAAATGTGCTCAACAAAAGTAAGTTTACAATAATTATTAACAGTTTTAAAAAAGTTTTATTAAAAATTCTTATGTCATTAACTATTATCTTTGTTGTTTTGCATTGAAAAAATTATTTTTACTATATTTTAAGCTAATTAATTATTTTGAAGTTATGATAGAATAAAAATAATGCAATCGATATATAAGTTAGTCTAGATAAAATAGCAAAATAGTGAAAATAATACTTATTCAGTTTTTCATTATTTTTATAGTCGACATGATGTTACTCCTATAACAATGGCATTAAATGGAGCTGCAACTAGTCCAGCTGCTTGTCAAGCATTAGCTTCAATGTTATCTCGAAATACTCTTAATCCAGCTGACATCACAGTTTTGTTTAGAAACTATTCGTTACCAGAACCACCTCCTACAGAATTGTTAAGGAATCCACAATTTTTAGGTAAGTAATAAAAAATTAAAATTCTATTTTAACTATTAATTACATGTTATTACATTTCAGAGCTATTGGTAGATACTCTATTTAAGCCTGGTGTTAAAATTAATCCTGAGCATAAACCAAAGTATATTTATTTACTAGCTTATGCAGCTAGTGTTTATGAAACACCGGTAAAAAAAGGAGCTCTGAGAAAAGTTAATAAAGACGAATTGAAAACTACAATTCAAGCTATTGAAAAAGTTCACAATACTTGTAACACTAATAAAGGTTCAACTGAACTCATAGCAGAAATAAATACACTGTATCAATGTATTCGGTAAAATTTTTTATTTAATAATAATAGTTATTAAAATCAAAAATTAAATTTTAATTAAGAAAATTTTAATAATATTTATGTATTTTATTTTATCCAAATTTTGCACATTATTAGGTTTCCAGTTGTAAGTGTTGGAGTTATAAGATGGGTAGAATGTACAGTAACAGAACCTTCATATTTTAAATTATGCACTGAGCACTGTCCAATTCATTTAGCATTATTAGATGAAGTTGTTGCATGTCACAATTTACTACACCCTAAAGTTTTACAACTTCTTATACAATTATTCGAAAGTAAACAAGATGAATTAGAAATTTTAGTACAATTGGAAATGAAGAAAATGTTGATTGATAGAATGGTAAATTTACTCAGTAGAGGATGTGTAGTGCCTGTTGTTTCATACATAAAACAATGTTGGTTAAGAGGGGATACAGATATTTCGCTAATAAGATATTTTGTTACAGAGGTAATAATCATAATCATATTTTTAATTAAATACAAATTTATTTAATTTAAAATAAATAGAGAAAAAATTGGATGTAAAAAATTTTGAATTATAAAAATATGAATAATAAGAAATTTGGACATATATTAAACATTTTATTTTCTTACAGGTATTAGAAGCAATTGCTCCTCCATATTCTGCAGAGTTTGTCCAATTATTTTTACCAATGGTAGAAAATGAAGAGATAACAGGAACTATGAGAGGAGATGGTGATAATGATCTTGTTTCAGAATTTATAAGTAAGCATTTAAAGGTCTTTAAACTTTTTTAAATTAACCATTAAATTAACATGTTTTTATTTTTTTTACAGTATACTGTAAAGCTCACAATCCAGTAAGATAATAAGTAAAAAGTTTTTTTTATACAACATGAAATCAGTACAAATGGTGCAAATATATTCGTTTTTATTTTAAAGTTATAAGAATCATTTTTAAATAAATAAATTTTGATTTTTTTCAGAAAATTGTGGCGAGCTCTACTTGTTGATGTGAATCCATCTAGACGTTTTCTGCAATAATAAGAAAACAACAGTTAATTGACATTCATAATGTGTTTTTTGTATAAGACTGAAGAAATAATTCATACAGATCAATGCATATAAAAATGTAAAGGGAGATATTGTTTTTATTGTAAATGCTGTTAATATTCTGTAAGAAAATTGAACGATTCAATCAATTCAAAAATGTAAATATTTTAAAGAAGTAAGTAGTTTTTAGTAGGATATTTATACACTTTAAAAACTTATTGTTAATAGCATTCATATAAAATATAAAAATTGGTAATAAAATTAAAAAATATCAATGAAATAATAATTTAGCACATAAATTGTTCAAACAAAAATCTTTTGTTTTATTTTCTAAATTTAAAAATTTTTAAAAAATATTGAACCTAAAATGATAAATTTCTTATTTTTAAAAAGTAGTGAATTATAAAATTTTTATTTAAAAAATAATTATAGTTTATGAGATAAAAAAATTTTCTTCATAAAATTTAGTAATATTTCTTATATAATTGATTAATTATTATTTTTACTATTTGACATTGAAAATTTTAGTATCCTTTAATTATAAATTATTAAAATTTTAAATAATTATATATTTTTTCGAAATGTTAAAATGTATATATTATAGTATAACAAATCAAATATTCAAAAATTTTATTAATAAACATTACAAAATTGCACTCCTTTTATCACACTCTTAAACTTACTAAACCTTTCTTAGTGTCCTAAATTATAACTTTTCAGCTGTAAAATAGGAATGTTAGCAATAAATATATTTTTAATATTTTTAAATAAAATTATATCTATATATTGAATCATTATTAAAGTAAATAAGAAAATAATTTCTTACTGGCTGGTTTTCCATCCTTCCACTGAGTGAATTTAACATTGACTTCATCTCGCTTTGCAGCTTCTGCCCTCAAATCTGCCTTCAGAGCTTGACGAACAAGCCTGGCAGCAATTTGTGAGTAATTAATGTAGCTATAAAATATTAAAAAATATTATTTAAATAAGAATTTCACCTCTATTAATCATTAGATTTTGAATAAAATATGTGGAAAAATAGAGTCTAAATGTTACATAACTAAGAGTCGGTTCAAAACTAAATACGACAAATTTTAGAATGTTTCAAATAAAAGTATTATTTTTATTAATGTTTTCTGTGCTGATAATAAACATTAATTACTTACTTTAAACCTGCTTGTCTCCACATCGACATTCTAATTTTATTATTTCAGCAGTTGATCGAAAAAAGGTTATGTTTTAACACCCACTAGCCACCGTCCAATTATGTCTTACACTGTGAAGTTGTCGAGAGAACTCATACAAAATCAATATCGAAAAGGAGGGGTAAAGAAGAATAAATAATTTTATAGGACGATAAATTTAATAGGCTGAATTGGTTATATGGACAAAGTTGATGTTTAAAATAATAAATTCTTTAAAAAATTTATTTCTTTACAAGATTTATTTAATTTGTAAAATTAACTAAAAATGTATTTTTCAATAATTCATAATAATTTCTATTGATTTATTTTTTTAAATTAAATAAAGGTATTTTTATAAAAGTATTAAATTTATAATTTTTATTAATTAACAAAAAATTTTTTTTATAAAATAAAGAATGATATGTGCAATAAATCTGAACTAATAAACGTAAAGATAACTAGTATGCAACTTAGAAAATGTGGAAAATTGTATAAATCAAAAACATTAGAGATAAACTTCAATTTAGACTTTATAACCTATTATTAGATAGAAGAATTCATCAGGAAAAAATATAATTTTGAAAATGCAAAGAACATCCTTTGAAATTACTTCTATTAAAAACATATAAAAATTATAAATTATTTATAAATTAATAAAAATGGATAAAAGAAAAAAAAATAGCAATCAACGCTCAAAGAAAGGTTCAAAAGGTAAATCGAATTTATCGGACGAAATTATTCGACGTGTGTGTGATTGTGAAGCAACAAAACATCCACTCGTTAATAATTGTATTAATTGTGGAAGAATAGTATGTTTGAGTGAAGGACCTGGACCATGTTTTTTTTGTGGACATGTTGTTACTTATAATAATGAACCTTTACTTCCATTAAAGTTTACGAGAGAAACTGATGCTAAAAATAATCAATTTTATAACAATAAAGATTGTTTAGACATTAATACTAATGAAACATTGAAATTAAGAGACAAACTATTAGAGTTTGACAAAAATTGTGCAAGTCGAACAAGTGTTATAGATGATGAATGTGATTATTATCAAGCAAATAATACTTGGTTAACTAAAGAACAACGAAAGCAATGGGAAAAATTAGAATCAGATGTTTATGAAGAAAAACACAAATCTCGTTTGTTACAAAAACTTACTGTAGATTTTACTGGAAGAGTTCAAGAAGAAAAGAAAGATCCTTTAGAACTTTTTAATAAAATGAATTCTATACAAGATGACAGATGCTTCAATTATAATTCTTCAAATTCTTATAATAATCATTTGCAAACATTAAAAGGACCTTTGTATGTTAGTGATCATAACTTACCATCAAATGTGAATGATAAAGAAGATAATTATAATTGTAATCGCATCCAAGATAAAGGATATTTAGAGATAACAGATCAAGGAGTGTGCCTAAGTATGCATCAACCATATGCTTCATTACTTGTTAGAGGAATCAAAACAACAGAAGGAAGAACATGGTACACATCTCATAGAGGAAGGCTGTGGATAGCATCCACGGTAAAAGAACCTAGAGCAGAAGAAATTGCAGCAGTTGAAGAAATGTATCGAGCCTCAAGCAGTGAAGACATAAAATTTCCTAAGACATATCATACTGGTTGCTTAGTTGGATGTGTTACTATTACAGATGTTTTATCTCAAGAAGAATATGATAAACTTTATCCAGATAACAAAGTCGACAGTCCCTATATTTTTATTTGTGAAAATTTCTTTGAATTGCCTATGAAATATCCAATACAAGGAAAACATAAAATTTATAAATTAGATTCAGTTATACATCGTGCAGCACTAAACTGTTTAGAAAAGACTTGCTTACAAATGTCCAAAAATGCTAATTGAAAATGTTAAAAATGAATAATTTTTAATGAATAATTTATATATTATTTTGCATATTAATATTAAAAAAAATATATCAAATGATACTTAATTTAACTGATATAAAAAATTTTAAATAAAAATTAATATAAAAAATTTAATTTTTGAATGGTTATCTTACATTTTTTAATAGTTTTTTTAAATAATATTTAAAAAAATATTTTACTGAATACAAAAATTTTTATAAGAATAAAAATATTAGTGTTTGATGTAAAAAATAAACGTCAATGTTTTAAATTGAAATGTATTTATAAAATACAAATAATTAATCAAAAAATGTATAATATACAGTCACATTAAAAATATTTTAGGCTATCTTTTTTTTTTTCGAGAGCGATTATTACTTTCATTTTCACTGTCACTATCACTGTCACTATCAGATGAAGTGTATTTTTTATGCTTTTTCTGCTTCTTTCCTTTAATTTTTTTTCTTTTCCTCTTGTGTTTTTTCTTATGATCTTCAGAATCTGAATCTGATTCTGAATTTGAAGACGTTGAACTAACACTTTCTGAATTACTACTATCACTAGATTCCTTTTTTTTATGATGCTTTTTCTTACGTTTCTTCTTTTTTTCTTTTTTTTTCTTTTTTGCTTCTTTTAATTTTTTTTTTAATTCTTTTTCTCTTAACTCAGTCAATGGAGTTATATAGTTTTCATCACTATCTGAACTTGTACTACTTACGTCTAAAACTATTTCTTTATTAGGATCGACTTTAACAAAATTTCTACATTGATAGGTAAGGTGACCAGCATAGCCACATTTTTTGCATGCTGGTCGTGCATCTTTGTTTTGAGGAATTAGTCTTGAAAGGAATTCTGGATCCATATTTCTGTAATTAATATTTTTAATAAATAATTTAAAAATAATTTTCATGCTATTTAAAAATTTTCACAATTCTTGATTTTTGAAATTGAAAGTATATTTAAATTTTTAGATTATATTTATATAATTAAATGTAGTAATAGCAACAAAAATAAAAATATAGAATATAGAAACTTACTTGAAAAATTGTTCTAAACGAATTCATTAAAAATGTTATAAAAAATTAAATATCACAGTGTTTCATAGTTTATTAATTATTAAGTTAAATATATGATAAAACAAATTAAATAAAATATTTTACAGCCGTTATTGTATTTTAAAAGCGACCATCAACTACTCCAGTTTAAATTCAGAGGTTAGGGTAATCGAATATTCAAGAATTTATCTTTCAATCTCGATTACTCGAATGATACTAAATATGTTTATTCGAGATTTATAGTTTACCGAATTTAAAATTAGAATTTGTTATAAAAAAAATATAAAATAAAAGTATGTAGTATTGTATATATTGCTTAGTTGAAAAATATAATATTTAAATAAAATTCTCACGTTTTAAATTTTTTCCTACTATCATTAGTAATCTAAAAATTAAATTTTAAATTTATTAAATAAAAAAAATATTACAAATATTTTAAAATTAGAAAAAATAGATATTTTTTTAAATGAATTATTACAAAAATTATTTTTAATGTAAAATATTTGAAATATAACTAAATATTAAACTAGTTAACGACGATACATTTTTTAAAATTTATATTAGATAGAAAATAATTAAAAGTAATGTTATTAAATTTTTAAGAATAATGCAAATAAATAATTAAGAAATGCAAATGTATGTTTTATTAATCTACAGTAACAGTTTGCTTATTTAATATAAAATTGAAATGGATTACTTATGATAAGCGAATTTTCTACTATGGATTAAAGTATTTAACTGCATTACATTTCGCACTAAATTCGAGACTCCAATTGATTATTCAATAGTTTATTATCTTACATTTTTTGAGCTTGATAATTAAAAATTTAGAAAATTTAAATAATAATTTTAAATTCATTAGTTCTCTAATATAATTTTTAAAATTATATAAAATTTAGAAAGTAAATCATAAGAAATAATTAATTATGATTAAATGTTTGAATTTATTACAATTTTTAATTTATTAAACATTGTAGTTATATATTGAAAAAGTAAAATGGTGCAAAATGAATTTCTTGATTGCAAAATAAGGAGAGTAATACTCAATACAAATTCGTAAATAATAAACAAATAATTGTCAAATAAAAATATAAAATGAGTTTATTAACGTTTAAGTAATTGTAAATGTAAAATGATATATTTTTCAAAACTTTTTCATTTTATCTGACGATAATTTTTTATTCAAATTGTCGTATCAATTTGAGTCCCGTGTCATTCTTATGCATAAGAAAGAAAGGGTTTGGAGGGGGGTTAAGTTTATAAGACATGATGCGAAAGATGATATTATCATATCCTGTCTAAAGAAAAAGGCACTAAAAGCATGTTATATATGCGTGTGTAGAAGAGAATAGCGAAAGGAAGAGCCATTTTATACAAAGAGAAGTATTTTATTACAACATTATAAAATCTATGTTGACACGCCTCGGTTCACGATAAAATATATATAACGACACACACTGTCAAGTTGCCAAAGCATTATTATTATTATTTTTTATTATTATTATTATTATTATTATTATTAATATTATATTTTTTCTCGTATCCCAAGGGAACTACGCGGATGTAAGGTGTTTCTTTTCTTCGCATCTTATTATTTCGCGTATATACGTGCATATATACTATATATGACTTAATCGTCTTTCTGCAAATAATTGATTTAATCATACGCGCTGACGATTTAATAATTTACGTTCGTTTTTTTTTATATTTCATTTTTACTAACCTTTTTTTTTTCCTTTCATATTGATTATCGCTCTCGATAGAACCTTCGCGTTTTGCTGAATTTATCATTACGCTCTGTTTTACAAATTTTTGTTTGTACCTCTTATCTACAGCCTCTACACGCGGTTATTGTAACTCGTTGGGCTTTACTTTATTCGTCTCCATTGATATCCCATTATTATTAACTTTGATTTTGCGATCGCGAAAAATACATCGACGAGAAATACATTTATTACAAAATAAACACATTCATGTACATGATATATATAAATATATTTATTTATATATATCATAATTTATACTGTGTAAAGTACCTTTATTGGTTAACTTTAAAATACCTTTATTTGGTTTGCTTTATTTACTCTTTGTTTTTTCTTTTATAATAATATAGTATTCGAAACATTATGTATAATAATATTACTTCACATCACGTCATGCTACAAAGCAGATTTTTTTTTTGGAATGACACATATCGACTATTTGGTTTTGTTGCATGACAGGCACACGAAAAAGATCAAGCTGAAAATCGTGTTGTATTTTTCATCGTCTGTAATTTAATGAAATACGTTTTTATTTTTTAAACTTTAGTTCGATGAAAATAAAAAAAAAAATTAAAAAAAAAAAAAAAAAAAAAAAAATAATAATCATTATTGATTCAATTGTTGATATTATTTATTTTTATAAATCGAACAGTTTTCCAGCCTGAACTTTTTGCATCGCGTTGTTTTTAATTTTGTTCATTAATTTTGCATTTTAATTTTTGTATCGATTAAAGAGTATTTTGCTCGTTAATTTTAATATCCCTTACCTCGCTTATCTAGCTATACTGACTAGCATTTACGTGACACATTTTACACAGACTTCACATTACTTTTTTACATTTTTTTTTTCTTGTATTTATAAGTGCGAGCGAGTACTTTAACGTGTTTTGTATCTTTTTATTTTACCTTAATTATTTGTATTGTTTATAACTGCGTTAGTTCAGCAAAGAGGCGCTTTGTTTATTTTTATTTCATTATTTTTTTTTTTTTTTTTTTATTTTTTTTATTTTTTTTTTTTTTTTAGTATATAATTAATTAAGTTTACATTATGATTTATCGATACAGTCAACGAAAATACATAAAAAGTACATATGTTTGTACGAAATATCCGTCGTTTAATTATTTTGATTATTATATGTATGTGTATATATTTTTGTACGTATATTGCAGTTTTAGTGACTCTGTAAATAATAGAAAGCTTTATTTGAGAGAAAAGATTGTCAAATGGTTAATATTATTCATTGATTTTCAAGTTTTGCGGTAGTTTTAATGAAGCATTTATTTTTGTTGTTCGTCGACAGTTTGCGATTTTAATTGTTTTTTATTATAGAGCACTTCATGAACATTTACTGACTCACGACATCGAAATTTTATTTTATTTATCTAATTATTTATTTATATATGATCTATGTTTTATTTTTAAGTTCTCCAATATTTCACACTTATGAGTTAAATGGCTATTTTATGCGTTATTTAATAATCGAGAGCTTTCTTTTTTCATCATACAACATGATTATTATTATTATTATTATTGTAATTATTATTATTATTATTATTATTATTATTATTATTATTATTATTATAATTATTATTATTATTATTATTATTATTATTATTATTATTATTATTATTATTACAATTATTATTATTACTTTTTCGCTTATACTTTTATATTAAATAAGATAAGTTTATTTGAAAAAAATTTCGCATCTCGTGCGCGGGTGTTTTCACTTTCAAGTCACTTGTTCATATTTTAGTTTGTTTCATTTATTTATTCATTTATTTTTGGTTTGGTTTATGAAAAATCATCGGTTTATTTATTGTTAATTTGTGGTCCTCGAAGTTTCGGGAATTTTTTTTTTTTTTTTTTTTTTTTTTATTCCGTGATTTAGAAAAAACGTTAACAGTTAATAATTTTACGTCTTCTGCTTTTGATTTTCTCTTTGATTCATAAAAAAATGTAATCCACTGTCATGTGCTCTCATGTATATGTATAGATGTGTATGTTTTTTTTTCTTATTACGCCAATTTTACGCTTGATTTCGCATGTAATTTGAAACTTGGCGCTCTATTCTCTAACTTTTACAAGTGTGTTGTATTTATGTCATATTGAAATCGTGTCATGTTGTAGTTACTTTTTGTTTTTATTTTGATAAGAGAATTTTATTTGTTTTCCATTATATTCATCTTCTCGTTACTCTTCGATAACTAATAGAGAACTTTACTCTCTTTAGGAAGGTTGTAATGTAGTTATTATGTTTTCGAATTTTATGGACTAGCACATCAATTATAAATATTGCGCTAAGTTCTAATTAGCAATGACTATCAAATCGCTATTAAATGTATCGTTTAGCATTTAGCTTAATTTAGTTGTAGTAAAAAAAATCCGAATTAATGCTCTTATAGTCAATTCAGTTTAATTGTAAATAGTGAGAGAAAGTAGTACAATAAAAGCTAATTGACGATTATATATTTTTAACTTACAATTACATTGTTTTTAAAATAATTAACATTTTGCATAAAATAATCAAAACATTTTTATTAAAAGTACCAATTACAAATTTATTAGTCAAAGATAGCTTTTGATGTCATATAGTATTTTATGGTTTTTTTTTTTCTTTTAAATCATTATCTTACCGTGAAAAGATGTCGAGAATTTGTAATTACTATAGCAAAATGCTAAACGATATATTCGCATTTGTCTAATCTAATATTCAATCTAGCAACTACTTTCTTCAATGTACAACTTAGATAAATGACAGATCGAACGTAAAATGATTATATCTTGCATTACGCATACCAGTACAGTTAGTCAGAATCTTTAGGATAGATCATTGTTTCATCGTTCGGTCCGCCACTGTATTATTAATTAATAATTGCTAAATCACAGAATTTATAAAAGGAAAAACAATTCTGATTCTCGTTTCATTTCTTTGAAATTTACGCGCATTTCCATTCTTTTTTTTTTTTTTTTTTTTTTTTTTTTCGATTATTTCACATTGGAATTATATCGCAAAAAGATACTCGTACTATTTTTTTACCGAAAATTTTCGTGCAAAATATACAGAGCAGTTTTACATCAGTATAAAAAAATGTTATTTAGCATCTTAGATTTAATGTATATTACAATGCATTCAATCTACTTTAAATAAAATAAGGGGACAGTCTTTTTCCATTAACGTTAATGAACCAACTAAAATAATTACATGCTTTTTTTTACATTTGTTTAAAAAAATTATCAATAGTTTTATTTCACACAGTGATTTACATATGTGTATATATATATTTTTTTTTTTGACATAACGTTTGATAAAAAATATAAAGAGTACAAGCTTCGGGAAATATAATTATACAATATTTTATTAATGTTTTTTTTTTTTCAACGAGTAATAATGGAAGAGTTGGCGATTAATTCATAGTATAATTGTGCTTTCTTCAATCATAAAAACGGCAGTTTTGTATTTGAAATATGTTGCTTTTTTTATACAATAATAAATTATTTTACAGCTGATGAAATATTTCTCAAAATGAGATTTTTTTGTATTTTTACATTTTTGATAAGAAATTTTTTGTTAAAGAAAATGATTTTACTTTGCATTTCTCAACGAAATTTTTCAATAAATTTATCCTATAAGAAAATGACATATCCAAAAGTTAATTTGTATGGATAAAAATTTTATTCGCAATATTTTTTTCAACATATAAACAATATTTTATCTCAGAATATTATGACGTAATAAAATTAATAAAAAACAAATCTCTTCTAAAACCTTCAGATTATACAGAGCCTTAAAGAAAATATATTTATAAATATACTTATGATAAATCATATACAAAAAAATTCATTCTTTTTTACTGTCCCCTTAAAAAATTAAACTTCGCGCTAATTGGAAGTGTGTTATCACAATTAATGAAACATTTCATTTTCTTTTACGCCATTAGGTCACGGCGATTAAAAATCGCCGACTTTAACAAATATCATATACAGAAATATGTAATACGTCTATCATACATATATGCATATCATGTATATATATATATATATATATCTATATATATATATGTTTATCGGTGTGCGTATACACGTAAATACGCGTGTCGCGCTGCAAAAAGCACGAGTTATACAAATATTCATACATAATTATAATTTTTTTTTCTATTCTTTAATTATTATTATTATTATTTGGAATGACAGCAAGTCGGAATCTATAATGGAGAGTTGAAACTTTTCATTTCATACATTTTTTTTTTTTTTTTTTTTTTTTATTTCTCTTTTTACAATTCTAGCATACTCTGGTCCCATTAATGCAAGTATTTATATGTATGTATGTATGTGTGTATGTATATATATATATATATATATATATATATATATATATACACACACACACACATATGTAATTTTATATAACGTATCCCATCAGCGTTGTTTACGAATCAGTCTCTCTCATTCATTTATACTCGTTTCTCTCGTTTGGAACCTCGAAAAAATGCTAAAGATTTATTTAACGCATTTATATTAAAATCGAATAAAAACCTTACTGTTATTCAATCGACGATTTAATCTCAATCCCTTGAACATCGTAATCACGCATCGCTTCACGCTATTTCTCCGCTACCTCAACAAACTTGGCAAAGAAATACAATTTACATACGTATTTCAAGATTACTAAAAAGAAAAACAAACATTAACGATCGACAAAAAAGCACGAAGAAAATAACATTAAATTACATTATAAAATAATAGTAAGCAAAACGACTCTTCGCATTTTAATTCCCCGAAGATTTGTTCGCGCGAGTATAACTCAGTGTTCGCATTGTACGCCAACAAACACACCGTCACAACATACATATACAGCACAAAATGCATACTTAATATTATTATTAATAGTCCGTAGATGCACAATAATCCCCGAATAATTAACTCCGTTTATAGCAAGCTAATGTAGGCAGAGGTTTATCTTGGCTAAAAAAAACATAGACGACGTAGAAAAAACACGTGCAAGAGTCCCCGTTTTGTTTTATTTATTTATATATATATTTTTTTTTTATCGTTATCGTTATTAATATTTTTATTATTTCGTCATAGTTGTCGATAAATTTGTTTAAATCTCTCCCCCCCCCCCTTATTCACGGTCTTCTTACTCCGTGGTCTCCTTTTTTATTTTTGTTATTTAATTATCTTTGTTTTTTTTTTTTTTTTTTTTTTTTTTTTCAAAAGTTCCCGTGACTTCTTGCACAATCTCTTTATTTTTTCTCTAAAAATCACAATCTAAGACATTAATAACCGTTACTCGGAGTGATCACAGTTCGACAGAAGGCGTTTAGTACAATAACGTTTTTTTTTTTTTTTTTTTTTTATCCTCATTGTTTTGTATTTACTATTTTTTCTCATTATTTTTTTTATTGATTTTCTTTTTTCTTTGTTTTAGTTTTCATCTCATCGTAATAAGATTTTTTCTTTTGTTTTATATGTTTATAATGTGTATATGTATATAATACAGAGTTACGCCGTGGCAGCAACATTTTATTCATGTTGCTTTTTAGTTATTAATATTTTTTTTTTTTTTTTTTTTTTACACAACAATCATAAATAGTCATATATAATATAATATACGCTTCGGAAGAATTATTTACAATCGAGCTATATATACATATAATATTTATGTATTTGCGTACGAATCTCAACCATCTATCGCGTTTTTTTCTTTTTTTTTTGAGTTCTCAAGTGCGCACTTTCTGTTATATCATTCTTTTAGCGAGAGATTTACGTTTGTGTGTGCTTATACTTATTGTGTATGTATCATTTTTTTTTTTTTTTTGCAACGCTTATTTTTGCATTTCTTTTTTTCGTTTCGTGTAGTCTTATATCAAAAGTCGACAATCGAAGAGTATATCAAAAGTCGGCCGTTTATTAGTATTTTTTTATTTTCATTAACGTGCTTTTTTTTCTTTTCTTTCGTTTAGTTTAAGTTATTTTAAACGCTGGCACGCAGAGGATACGAGATATGTCATCGTCGAAACAACACATATAAAAAATTATGAAAAAAGAGAGAAATCGTTTTACAATGTTTTACAAGTATTGGTAATTAGAAAATTGCTAAAATTTTTATATTTATTTTTGTTATTGTTTTATAAGCGATTTTTTCTTTTTTTGTTTTATCAAAACAAAAAAAGTTTATTGTAATTGTAAAGTATTTTTGATTTAATTTTATTGGATGGGAAAAAAAATTTGACGTAATATGTGTATGTATATGAATACGTAAACATGTAATAATTTTTTATCTTATAATTAATTTTTTATATTAAACAAAATTAATTCAAGTTAATGTTCACTATCAGTAGCATATCATTATTTCGTTATAAATATCACACAGATAATTTAAAAATATGTCTTTATTCAATTAAAAAGATTTTACTGTTTATTAAATGTTTATTAAAAATGTTTATTAAAAATGGTTTACTCGAGTATATTTTTAAATAATAATTGTAGATATTAAAAAATAGTTATATTAAAAAGTTGTATAATCACATTATTTTGAATTAAAAAAAATTACCCATATGTAGTTTTTAGTTAAGCCGTTCCTTACAACATCAGTATAGATACTGTATTTGTTCGAAAAAATTTATTGGTCAGTCGTTAGTTGTGCAAATGCAGTGGAATAATAAAAATGCAATTAATGAAACTACCGTTTTCACAATATTTTTTTATCATTTAATATGAATAATAAAGATCGATTAAAAAAGTTAAACGTCACGTAAAATATTTAAAAAAATATCCGCCTGTATTCGATCATCTTCCTACGCTCACGAAATAATCAAATAAACAATAAAGGAGAAAAAGAAAAAAGCCCCAAAGAGAGCGAAACATTCGTTCGGAAAGATGAAACACGCGTTACCGCAACTATGTTTCCCACGCATCGGAATCCTATATATTTTATATACATCGTTCGCAGAAGAAATAGCCGCTCTCACGCGATAGCAAAACTGAGAAAAACTCGCAAATTCTTCTATATATACGAGACGTGCTCGGGAATGTGTATGCGGAAGTACGTAAATGTTAAGCCTGCATTATATAAAGGAGGGGGGGGGGAGGAAAGGAAATAAAAGAGGGACGATCGAGAGGCAAAAAATAACCGTCATTGTCGCGCGTTACGCTTCGCGAACGAAGAAATACCGCGCGAGAGAATTATTATTCTTTTTCTTTTTTTTTACTTTTATGCGTAGCATTTTATGGTCAGCCGCAACGGATACTCGGTTATGTCCTACCTATAAATTTCCCGATAATTGACGATCAATGTTATTAGCGTTGGTTGGATTTGGAATGTAAATCGTGGGCGTTGTTAATCAATCGGACTAATTGACGTAACTGCATCAAAATTTGTTAAATTCAGTCTATACTAATGAAAAAAAAATTATCACGATTTTATGCCTTTTCTCGGTTATTTATCGCATTTAGTGATCATGTATTATTTCGTTTATGAATTCGAGCTGACGTTGTTGAATGAAAAACAAAAAAAAAAAAATGTATGTTTTATTTAATAATTTTTAAAAGTTAGAAAATTTTTTCAATAATTGTGAAGAAGTAATAGTATGAATAGAATTCATAGTTGGTAATTTATTTGAACAATCGATTTTAGATGAATATTTTTATGTAAAAAGAATATTGTTTTAATTCAATTAAATAACATCAAGATTTCTTTCACGTATTTTATTTTTTAAAAATTTTAATTTAAAAAACAAACGCATGGGTTACAAACTCTAATTTCATCCAGTTGATAATCCTTAAGATTCCTCACGAAAATTTAATTAAAATTACAATTACGCGTCCGATGTGTTTAAAACTATAATAAAGTTGGTAAAAAAAAAAAAACAACTTAACTTAATAAGTATCTGAGAATATGACCTGGAAATTTCAAGTCGATCCGAACAAAATTGACTGAGATATGAGCGTTGAAAGAGAAGAATCCGTTGTGTAAACAACCGGCAATTAAAACTTTAAACGCGTTTTTCTCGAAATGGCATTTCTGAAGTCGGTGACCAAGATTACTCAAACACTAATAAACCGATCTTCTTAAAATTTTGCAGATTTATTAAATACATAAAAATGTAGTCTTTAATCGTTCGATTTTTTTCGTTAAAATCGAACCATTTACTTTGACTGTCCGCCATTTTGTGAAAAATGAATATTTTTTTAAATCCTTCGATTAAAGACTAGTTTATACTTATATTTAACTAAATCTATCCACATTTTTTCTTTCAAATGATCCACTTTGCCGCAATGTTGGTCACCGCAAACCGTATAAATAAAAACACTATTTCATTGGCGGCCATTTGCCACTTAACAATGTAATATTTTGCAATAAAAAAATTACTGAAAGTTCTTAAAGATGTATTCTTTAAGATGATATAATAATCGTTTAAAAAAGTTTTGTAGTTTTCTTTAAAAAAATTCATGAAAAAGGCCTTTTTTGTTGAGCTACAACTGGGGGGTAACCCCTTAAAAAAAAGTCATACTTAATAATTTATCATCCAAATGAGAAATTAAAAAAGTACTTTAATTTTCTCATGTTTCTTCTGACAGTTATTTCTCGACGACAGTTACAAATTACGAACAATTTTAAAAGTTGTTTCGCAAAGACGAAACGTATAAAAATATAAAAGAACATAAAAAAAAAACAAAAAATAAATGAAGCAAGAACGCACTCGTTCGCGATAAAAAGTTGCGGCATCGCTTAAAAGCATCCGCTTATATTGAAAACAAAACTGAAAGAGAAAGAAAAGCGGTAAGTACGAAGATAGAAGACGTGCGTGTATACGTCAAAGCGTTTTCTTCAAATATAAAAGCTCAGCGGCCGCTTACGCGCGCGCGCGCGCGCGTGTATGTGTGTGTGTGTGTGTGTGTGTGTGTATGTGTGTATATATACAACGCGTCAAGAACGATGAAAAGGTCGCTTTTCTTTGCGCCTGTGCGAGTGAGAAATCCTGCGCGTAAACACTCGTCCAAACGCGCACGCGCATGTTTTTAAGGAAAAAAAAAAAAAAAAGAAAGAAAGAAAAGAAAAGTATACGAGATAAAAACAGAGCCACGTTCGCCATTTAATCAGCGTAAGAAAGTAGCCGCGACAATGACACACCAGCACTCGGGACGATTGCAAATATTCACTAGCCCGCGCGACTTTTACACCTTCTTACGTTTTCCTTTCTTATACAACCGCGTCGTCATGCGGGATAGATGTGGGCGAAAAAGAAATGGTTGAATTACGCGGAAGAATGTATATATGTATACGAGAAAAATCAACGGTCGCCGGTCGACGCTTTGAGCGTAATTGCCAAGAATCTCGAACTTTTTCGAGAGTCGTCGTCGTCGTCGGAACTTTCTTCTACTTTTACTTTTGTTCTATTATGTTTCTTTTCTTGTTTTTTTTTTTTTTTTTAATTTAACACGTGGCGCCTTCATCGACGTTTTAATGACCTTTTTTTTGCACAAGACTTTTTCTCTCTCTCGTTCTACTCGGATATTCCTATAGTTATTAGAGTCTTCGTTCTTATCTTCTTCTTCTTCTTTTTTTCAATTTTTCATTCAAACGCGAGATCAAAAGTTTTCTCGAATGTCTACGTCGTTTCGTCCGACTCTCGGTATAAGGGCTTTTCGTTTTCTCCTTTTTGGTTTATTTTTTTTTTTTTTTTTTATTTCTTTTTTTGCTCTCCAGTTAGAAGAATCGCAGCTTTGCCGACGCCTTGATATTAGCGCAGATTTAATTAAATGCGGAAATTAATTAGCGCCCACCGGTTAATGTATAGAAAGAAACGTCCAAGAGTTTAAATACGCGAAAGGAAAGAATGTTAAATAAATGGACGAAATATTTTTCAAATTAATCTTGAAAAATTTTAGCTTTTTCTATACATTGAGAACTATTTATATATTTATAGTTATAGATCGAGAGTACTAAATAATTAAGGTAAGTGGTAAAATATTTCAAATATTTCATATCGAGCGGATGAAATTTACGTAATCGAAAAATTTTTAATCAATCGCTTCGTAAGTAAAAAATTTTTGAATAATTTTTATTTAAATCCGTAAATCCGTTAAATAATCGTATTGAACCTTAATTAAAATACGCTTTAGTATAAAAGAAGCGATATGTATATGTATACAGCAGATAAAAAATACTTTTTCTTTGATATATCAAAGTAAATGCCATTTGAAGGATTTTAAAAGTCGATTTAAAGAGATGGAAATATTTAAAAACAAGATTTTTTCATTTCTTATCTTATTCATGATACTTATTAAAAATCAACCACTTGAATGTGCAAATTGCAATACTCGAGAGAGCTTAAAAAATTATTAAAATGCGAATGAAAATACGTAACTTTAACGAGCGATTCTGGCAATGAGGCGCAATTTAACTTTTCAAATCTTAAAAGTAAAGAAGTTCTTTTTTGTTAAATTAATCTGGTTTTGAATTCGTACTTTTTTTTTTCCTGCAGTTTGTAGCTTTTTTGCACTGAACACTGATTTACGATCATTTTTAAATTGAATAAATTAAAAAAGTTCGCGTAACGTAGATTTATTAAAAGATTCGATAGTAATATTGAACGTTGATAAAAATAATGTAATTCAATTTTAAAAGTCTGTTGGTGTTATTTTTTTTCAATAATCGATACCTTTACACATTTAAATATTTATAACGGCAATCAATAATTTTATAAAATATTAAATTAAAATAGTATCAATGAATGAATAAGAGTATCTAAAATTTTTTTTAAAAACTCATGACAAAATGCATATATAACGTATCCCCAAAATTATCCGTTTAAAGAAGAAAACTTTGTTTTTCGTTTTTGATTGGGTTATTTTTGATTTTAGCTTAAATGGGCGATAAGCCAACATATGCAGATAGATAGTTTATATATTTCTTTTTTTTTTTTCCGAAGTTCGACGATTTTTTCATTTCAACCTATCTCAAGGACGGATATATTAACTTATAAAAGTATATAATTTTTTTTGCTTCGTTATTTTCATTATTACGATAATCGATCGTGCGCTTTTGTTTTTTTATGATTAGCATTATCTTTATTTTTATTTTGAATCACAAACTCAATATTTTTAATTAATTTAGTTCGATCGATCGGGAATTTTTCTCGCTCGCTCTTTATAATTATACCTCGCGTTGCTCAACATTATTTAAATTCGTTTTTCCCGTGTTTATGAAATTTATCAAGAAATTCACGATCGACGTAACACTCGTAACGTATTTGCATCACCATCCTTATTATTCATCATTAATAATATCATTATCCTTTAGCGAAAGGAATAAGAAAAATTCGTTCGCGGCAAATAAAAAAGAGGTTATTTATGCACGCGAAATTGCGTCGACGAAGAGAATAAAGAAGCCGAAGTCGAACGAAAAATTCGCGAAGAGAAATAAGCCATGAAACCCATCGTGGGCAGCAATTGCACATTTATATATATATATATATATATATATATATATATATATATATATATATATATATATATATATATATATATATATATCTATATTATTATATACCCTTTAAAGGCAATTGCGCGGAGAAAAAGGAAATCTTAAGTAGACTTAAAGTCTTTAACGAGCGACCGTTTAAGTGTATCAAATAATGCGAGAGTAAGAGAGAGCGTGTGCGTGTTTTTTTCACTGATCAAATGATTCTCTTTTAATGCGCGAAAATTATTTCCCTATCTTTTTTTTACTTTTCTTTACTGTTTTTTTTTTTTTTTTTTTTTTTTTTTTTTTTTGTTTATGCATTTCGCACGATTTTGATCAAATGCTTTACTTGTGCGTTTATCATAAAATCATAAAATGTATGAAAAAATTGTTACTCGATAACAGAATTTTATAAAGAATAATAAACGATTTTTTAAGGTTTAATAATTGATTTCCAGTCGTACGGATATTATATTACGTATGAAATAATCAAATATCGAAATTATAACGTTTTTAATATCGTTGATGACAAGTTTTTAATTTTAATTTTCTTTTGTATTTGTTAATTCAAGTAATAAAGAAGGGACTGAAATTAATCCATTTTTAATTAAAATTTAATTTTGGCATATAAGTGTACCGCGTAAAAAAAAAGGAAAGAGACAAAAATAAAATTCGCATTCACACACAACAAAATTTCGTTTGATATGCAAGGGAGAAACAATTAATAAAAAAGGAATGACGTTTTATCGGCTGAATCAACGAGTGAACTCGACCGTAATCACTTATTCAATGGGAAATCAATTTTTTCTTTTTTTTTTTTTTTTTTTTTTTTTTTTTTTGTCAGAATGAACAATCACAATAAATCATTTGGTATTCAAATGAAAAAAAAAAAAAAAAAAAAAAAAAAACAGAAAAATTCAAGTGTACGAAACTGTCGAAAGATCAGATACATAGATTAAAATTAATATGCATAGAATACTTTAAAATGAAAAAAGTTGACTTCATAACTAATGTTTTGTTTTTTAAATTGCAAATACTTAATTGCTTGCGTTTTGCAAAATTTATAATCCCCGTTATTTATTTTATAAATTAAAGCTTTACTAAACATAATCGAGATACTTTGTAATTTATAGTGATACATCGAACATTATTATCATGATTTGGCGTTATTGAATGATCAAAAGAAAAATTATCGAATTTTTTTAAATGTAAAAATATTTTACGTTTATCTTGTTCAGAAGTGAACGTTTAATTGGAAAATAAATCAAGTTGATTTAAAGGATTTCACGATGGGAACAAACCGTTATATATATTTTTCGACCGACTCTGAGTTTTTGTACAAATCAACAATTTTTCATTTAAGTTACATTAGCGTGTCAAACCAAGAGATTTAAAGCTTACTTAACACAATCAAAAAATTTCAATTGAAACGTTTACCGCATTATCTTTCGACGATAACAATAAGTTAATTTTTATTAGGACAATTTATTGATATTTATTTAGATAAATTATCGATAATTTTTAAACACGATAAAATTGTCAAAAATCAATTAAACAATAAGGTTAAACTATTATTCTCGTTAAATTTTATCTTAAAATTCAAAAATTTCACTGATTATTTCAACAAATGAAGAAAAAAAAAAAAAAATAAATAAATAAATGTTCACCAAGGATACTTTACCAATCTCTCGACAGATTACTGTTTTCCAAAATCCATTTCTTAATCCTATTAACAAAAGGGATCCTTATTAACAAGCATTAAAAAAAAATCTAATTAAACAATTTTACACTCTTGAGAGCTAAGAGAACCTGATGCGTATATACTAAAACTTAGCGGAACGTATCTCATTAAGTAATTACAGTTTAATTACATCAACGTCGTTGGTCGAGAAAACGTAGTTCCATTCTTAAAAGCTCGTCGTAAAGTATTAACGACGGTAGGAATATATATCTATATATTTTTTAATGTATATTAGTATGGTAGAATATATATATATATACATATATACATATATTCTACGTATCTAGAATGGGTTTGGAGAAATGTCCACGTGAAAGACTCATTTTTCTTAATTCGGACATCAAACCTCTATTTTCGAAATAATTTCGCGACGTATATTCAGTAATCGTAAAACGAAAAGTTTTACAGGGGCGATTTTAAGATAGCGCGTTTAATAATATTCCTGCTTCTTCGTCTATTTTTTTTTTTTTTTTTTTTTTTTTTTTTTTTTTTTTATACGCGTGAGTATAAATAATTGCATGTAGAAGTAGCCCTGAGAAAGTAGCAATCACAATTTTCTATAATTTAAATTTCTTTTTCGAAAAATTTTCATTACTGCATCATCATCTTTTGACAGCTTAAATATCAAAATGAAATTTCCATGTCGTTCGTTATTGTTGATCTTCGCTCTGCTAAAGCAAAGTGGTTTTATAATTTCATATTTGGTAAAAAATTTTAATGAAAATTTGAAACGTTGAACATAAATATATTAACATCAATAATAATGTTGGTAAAATTCACGTTAAAAAGTAAATTTCAAAGTTAAAATAAAACTGTACTATTTATGTAGTAATTGCTAAGAAGAATAATTTGAAACTAAAAAAAAAAATCGGACGCGCAATATACATCGCGTCGATCACGACATACGCTCGCGGGGTCAAAAGTAATTTTGACTTTCATTCTGAGAATAACTCGGTTAAATCGAGGTTGTTAGTACTGTATAAAGATTCGCGTTTTGACATGTTTTAAGAATGGATTTTTTAAAAATATTTTTAATAAATTTTATACAAATAGCGTAAGATCGATTTTAATGAAAGAATGAGCTTTTCACGAAAATACGGTTTTTTTTTTTTTTTTTTTTTTTTTTTTATAATATCAAGGCTTTTTTCAAAATGGTTTTTTTATATGTTAATCGTTACAGATAAAAATATAGTAATATCATTGTATTTCCGTCGACTTTGGGAATAAACTATTAAACGAATATATTCAATGATTAACAGCGGGCTATTTAACACATATTGCACAGCAAAATGAATAATGACTAAAATAAATAAAATGACAATATTTTAAATGTCAGTGTTACGTCAACGTAACTTTTTACAATATAAAATATGTAGTCAAAAAATGTACATTTTATAAATTACGTGTTGGGTAGAGTTTGCTCAAGTACGATATAAAAAAAAAAAGTTTAAAAAATTTTCCTTTCTTTTTTTTTCAATATATCATAAAAATGACGTTGCATCGATTATATAATTATATAATACTATTGTATCCAATGCAAGGTGCAGAGAATTACTTAATTCTTTACATAATTATTTATAGAAAATTAATTTTATATCGAATTATTGTTTTGTTATAAAATTTCTTGCGTCAAATTTTATTAAAAATTTTGTTTTGAAGCGTTAATTCAACAATTTATTTGAATTTGAAGCAACACGTTTTGTAATAAAAATAAATAAAGTATTGAAAACGGTAAAATAAAAAAAACATGAAACGTTCTCTTTTCGCATATATACAATAGTATGAGCAAATATATTCTTTATAGATTTATATGTATAGGTGCAACGTAAACGATATACATATAATAATTTTTACAAATTTTTGAGTAAAAATTATTAAATATCCACCGTATGAAAAATATCCCTTATAAATAAATCTCGAGAGTAAAAAAAATATAATAAATCGTTAACAAGAAATGTATTGGGTAATTATAAATAAAAGTAGCCATGCACTAACTGAAACATACGAAAACTTTTACTTTTTTTATTTTCGGGTGTAAAAGTCTCGACGAAAAGTAATTTGTCGAAGGTTGCGTAGTTTCGCGCGTGGCCATTTTTTTTTTTTTTTTTTTTCTTTTTTTAACGAGAATTGTGTCTCATTACATCTAAGAAGCATAAAATTAACTTTTATGGACCCTTGCAGTTGTGATATCCGAAAAATTTTTCTTCCTTTTTTATTTTTTTTTAATGAGAGAAAAAGACTTATTTGTCAAGACGAGTCTCCTAACATAGATCGGTTCCGGTTAAGATACATTTTTTATAGCCAGTCTACAAAATTCTATCGCTTGTGTTCGATTAATTATTAGCGATGAAACTAAAAAACTAAAAAAGAAGAAAAAGAAATAAAACATCGATTAGTCGTTAAATCGCGTAGACGTAATCGCGATTTTTCCAAGCATCCGAGAGAGGATGCGACGAATCGAAACGACGAATAAATTTTCATAGAATCTCCCGGCATCTCTCGCAGGATCTAACCTCTCGAATCGTTCTAAAGTGTACGCTCTAACAGAGATGAGCAAGAGCAGTAGGGGAACGAATAAAACAAGGACGGCTTTGGTGGCGTCGGTGCTCGATCTCCCGCGGTGATTCAATCTCGTTGTTTCTCTCTCTCTCTCTCTCTCTCTCTCTCTCGGTTTTTCTCAGTCGCGATGCCTCAGCTGGGTGTACCCGTAATCCTATAGCTCGTAGACGTCCCGACCGTTGGGTCTCGCTACGGTTGGACGACACGATGCCGGGCTCGCGTACGAATGGATTATGTGGACGCGTAGTCTTACGTCGCCGGATGAACGGCCACCGTCGCCGCGTTGACGGCGCGAGAAGCTCACTGTCGTCTTGCAGCAACAGTAATGGAAGAGCTTCACGTAAGCGCTACGGAAGTGACGATCGGCGACGCAGTAGAGCAAATTGTTGAAGCAGGATTTCGATAAGGCGAACCAGGCGAGGTATATCACGATCTTTGGACTCACCGGCTTCACCTGATGAAATATTATACAATGGTTTTTTTCCCAATTTTAGTCTTTTATTTATTTATTTATTTATTTATTACATTTCTTTGTTCGTCTATTTTATTTTTTTTTTTTTATGTTCTTGTGCTTCTTTCTATTGTATAAATTAATATGAAATATACTAATAGTTTGTTTTAAGCATGCAAATTATCATTGCAATTATGTAAAATAACTAATAATTGATAAATTGCATTTTTTTTTTCTAAAAAATTAGACTAAAGACTACTTGCCAAATTTTTTGTTATAATGTAAATCGTTTTTTGAATTTCAAAATTAATTATTTATTATTTCTAAATATTTATCGCGCGAGTTCAATTAAATCAAAGTATTAATCATTATCGTAATAAATCTCTAGAATGATGGCATTTAATAATAACTCATATTATGTCGAATAAAATAAATATCATGTATTTGATACTTTTATATTTTTATTTATTTATTTATTTATTTATTTATTAACAAGTTTTAATATCGTTAAAATTTATCGAAGCAATCTAATTAATCTTGAAATTATCAAAAAAGTCAGTCTACAAAAGCTTTATCAAGTCACAATTTCACAAGAGCAAAAATTTTTCATCTCTAAACGAGCAAAGCTAAACCTAAATTTATCAAGAAAGAAAAAAAAATCTTTCACTACGTCGTTAAAAAAAAAAAAAAAAAAAAAGAAAAAAAAAAGGAAAGAAAAATACAAACGTAGAATCTTACCACGCTGACGCAGAAGACAACTCCCAGCGGCAGCCAAAATATCCCAAAAAAGAAGAAGCTGTACATATTGGCCTTGGTGAGCTCGTAATCCCAATTAAAGGCTACCGGGGGCTTGTACGACGCTCGCATAGCGCTTCTCACCCGCAAAACCAGACGCGCGTAAACGGCCACGGTGAAGAACATCGGTGCCCCAACGATCACCGAGGCGCTTATTATACCGCTCGTGTTGATGCTCATGGTGAAAGGTTTGCGCCAGTCTATGTTGCAGATATTGGGGCCGAGATCCAAGCTCGATTGAAGGCCCACCGCCGTCGAGCCGATCAGCCAGACCAGTATCACCGCTCCGGTTACTCGACGCGTCGTCAGCACTCCGTATCTTTCGCCAGATTTATAAAGATTAATCTTTTTTTTTCCTTCTTTCATTTTTTCATTTTTTATTTTTTTATTTTTATTAAATTCAAAAACAATGATTGTACTTAGAAGATTTGTTAAATAATTTATAATAAAATAACAAGAATTTAAAAAGTTATCGAGTAATTCATTACCTTTGTCAATATTTATTAAAATTGTTCATTAATTCGAGAAGTCATTGTAATTGGTATACAGAAATTCTGAAATTTATTCGCCCAAAAATTATTATCTTTTGCTGTTGAAAAAAAGATGAATCATCTAAGAAGCGGTTTATGAATAATTTTGTATAAATCGTGCAAAATTAATAGTGTTGTTTACGCAGTCGCCATTTCACTTGGATTCATTTTTACGTTAACTATAATTGCCGTAATATAGCTCTTGGCACAGTTTAATTTTTTTGACTACTGATGATAAAATATTTCAAAAATAGTCTTATAATTTACTGCGAAAAAAAAAAAAAAAAATTGCTTTAAGCAATGTACCATGTGAATTGAGAAAAAGTAATATATCATAAATACATTTTAAAGTATATTATTTTGATTTATTTATTTGTTAAAATTATACAATATTATTGATTACAATTTTGTCGTAACAAAATTTAAAATCTAATTAATTTACTTTCAAATTCAATTAAAAAATTTCGTAGTCGCCTATATTTATATCGCCTATGTTTATAAACACGCAAACACATTACGCATCGATAAAATTCGAATATTCCACGAAATTTTAGTATAAGCGAGCTTGTATATATGCTGTCGGTATGTTTATTGCGTTGATCGCGGTTAGATTAAAAATCTTTATAAATGGACAATTTTGAACGTGCCTATCGAATCTAATTACTCGAGCTTTATCTCGATTCCTCCGTTCTAAGGTTTTCTAACGTTTGACCCTCCGTAGGAATCCTAGAATGTATTTCGTGAATTTGTGGAATTTATACGTAGTTATATATGTATATATATATATATGCATGCACAACACAAGTCAACACGATAACTAGCGAACCGCCGGCTAATGGAAATTAAGCGGAGTTAGAACGCGAACGCGTATCTAGAATTTTCATATACGTATATGTATACACCAATGCGGTAAAATCCAACCACTGAGGAAGCCTCTTACTACCTATCGAATTAAAAGTAAACTTTATCGGGTGTAAGAGTGAAAGAGAGAAAGAGAGAGAGAGAGAGAGAGAGAGAGAAAGTTTACATCGCCATGTTGGTTATCGAACAGCCACTAACTTGAGGACAAGGAATGAGATTTATTTGAGAAAATGCAATCGACTGATTTCTTATACATCTTTTTTTTTTCTCTTTTATAGGTCTCTTTAAAAAAAGAAATATTTTAAACATGAGTTTAAAAAATGGAAAATTACAATTTTCTTGTATCGATGAATTGATAAAGAACTTTAAACATTGATGATTTTTTTTTTTATTTTAAATTTACAATAATACAATATTTATCTTAAGATAGTATTTAATATCAAACTGCGAAAATCTTTAAATATTTCAATAAAAAACTTTTAGAATAGTAAACTTTACCTTTTTAAAGGCTTACACTTTGTATCCTTAAAAAATATAACTAAGATTAGATAAAAATAAAAAAGAAAGAAAGAAATCATAAGCTACCACAGTACCAAAATTGTTAAATAATCCCTTTTGACTTACGCCATAATCATTCTCTGTAATCAGCAGAACCATACAATTTGATACGGTCGAAACGTCTTAGAAACGGAGCTTAGTTTTGAATATTTCATCTTGGGTAACTTGCAAGAATATACGTACGTAGAAGACAAAGAGACTTTGATCTTCGGTGAACGAGCTTTGCATCAACTCGGCGGTCTCTTGTTAAATAATTGCATGGTCTAGTGTACGTTATTGTCATGGTACACCGACGGCCACTTAACGGATTTGTCGAACACTTTGAAATACGCATTACGACGTATTTGCATTTAAAGTATTTTTTTTTTACATTATTTTATTTACTTAATCAGGGATTTGGATTTGTACAAAAACGTAGAGATTTTCACACGACATTTCCTAGATGTACCCATACTTTATTAAAAGTAAGTAAAATTTCAAAAGAAAGACTTTTGAAATTTACAAAGAAGCTCGATTAACTGTGGAATTGAATCGTAACGAGTTACATGCATACGAACTGACATCGATCGGTAAAGTTATTGTACGATAGTCAATAGAAGAAGAGAACGATGGAATCGAGCCATTGTACTTTTCTCGCTCAATAATTATCATGAAAGCGTTTCAAATCAGAATAGCGAATGTAATATACTGAATAATAGGATGAAATCAAAATAATAAATTTCTATAATCAAGTGAAATTCTAAGATCGAACTGCGTTATGATCAAAGTCAAAGGTACATCGAATAGATTAATTTTTAAAGTTTGATTCATTTGATGATTACGTATGAATTTATACATGCACCAAATACTCAAACTAGAGATATTAGCAAGATTAATGCATGAATTGAACGTCATCGTAATGATAATATTAAATAAGTTCAGGTTGATCAAAAGCAAATCCCATTATCCTTTTACAACACTAATAAGGACTCTTTTGAACAGGATGGTTAAGATAGAAAGTTTTAATTGTATAATACAAATTGAATAAAATTTTTTGAAAATAATATTAAAATAACGAAATCCTTGCAAAACAAAGTCAATCTTAAATATATTTTTTTCAAAAAAATTCTGCAAAAGTTATTATACATCAAATCCTTTCAAAAATCAAAAAAAAATAAAGGAAAAAATTTCCAATCATCGTAACCTTCACTCAAAAAAATAAATGTGAAAAAAAATTTTGGCATTTCATCGATTGTAAAATTTCATTCCATCTTCTCTCGACATGCATTTTGTTTACACAAACGCACGCACGCGCACGCACGCATACATATATATACACACACAGAAAAGATTGTACACCAACGAGCATCACTTGTTCTCTTCATTGTAAAAACTGCCGTCTTTGCAAAAAATTCCGCGCGCAATGCACATCGACGATTTGTTGATAGCAGCAATGTCGGGGAGGGGGGGGGGAAGAGAGGAGAGAAGAGTTTTTGCTGCCTTCGGACAAAAGTTCTCGCATTTCGTTCAATTTCATGCGCTCGACCAATTATTATACGGACGGAGAGCTGCGAGTGACCGTTCGTTTGATAAAAATCTTTTCTTCGCCGGATGGACACCCACTACGCGAGTATAATTTTCTGCACGACGTTGAAGAGAGGAAGAGAGAGAAAAAGACAGAGAGAGAGAGAAATTAAAAAAATTGTTGTTGGAAAATAAAGAAAAAAAAAAAAAAATAATAAAATTGATACACCAACATTTGCCCGAGTTAGTTAAAATTTTTCAGATGTAAGCACTCGCGTGTGATTTTATAACTAGCCGGTTTTATCCCCTTCGGGTCTCGCTACGCCGATGAACTTATGAATTTCAGATTTTCGTATAAGTGATTGTTTTACCGTATAATGAAGAAGATTGAACGTACATCCAGTTAAGTTCCGTTATTTTTTCATCCTTTTAAGGTTTTTTTTACACTCGCGTAAGTTAATTGATTAAAAGGGTGAATGTATTCATTGTAGAGTTCAGTTGATATAAGTTCTTTTTACATTTTTATGCAAAGTAAAGTAAATCTTTTTACAGTTATATTTATTTACTTTTTTTATGAATTTATACTGCACATCTTTTAATTATGGAATAAATAATGGTTTATAAGAATATTATAATGAAACTTTGGACAGATGAATATAAATCATGCGTGAATCAGCTTAAAATTTTGCACTTCTTGATTTTTTTTTCATCTGATAATTAAAAATAATATTTGATAAATTTATGAATAAAAATAATAATCGAATTAAAACATTAAACGCTTTTAATAACATTTGCTAATTCACTTAATATTATAAATCAAAAATTCACAGCGACACGTACAAAATTACGAAAAATAGTGCTACTGGCTTTTAACATAATTGGTTGATCACATTAATTGGTCTTACAAAAAATTAAAACCAAATTAAGAATCGTTGTCTTTGAATTTTAATGCAAATATGACATTGATAGATCAAAAAAAAAAAAAAAAAAAAAAAAAAAAAAAAAAAAAAAAAAAAAAAGCACCGACTGCAGGAATTTCGGCGTAAGAGAATGACGTTAGAAATGGCTTTGGTTGTTTGGATCGCGGCCAAATTTTGAAGGCACAGTGAGACCTTACTCAGCACGAAAACGAAAACGTTGGCTTACAAATCTCGCGGCGGTATGGCTTTAAAAACTTTCCTCGATGGAGAAATTCACACCGCGAACGCGCTAAACGCGTCCTTAATACACATTGATAAACCATAATAAATGAAACTTTATTAACGCGATCTTTTAACAATTAACATCGTAAAGAGATAGTTTATAGAAAAAAAAAAAAAAAAAATGTACGATAATTACGTTATTTAATGTCGTGCTTAAACACGTTTTTACTCGCTTAGTTAAAAGATTAACACGTAATTCAAATTAACAAGGAAAGATAAAATCTTCGTCACCGAGTAACATAAATTAGATACGTTGTTAAAAGTAAGCGAAATTTTCTACATGAATCAACGAAAAAAAAGATAACCGTGCGCGATGAAAATATTTCAGTAAAATTTACTATAAGTACATATTGCTGGTATGCTGCAACGAAATCATTGAAAATTCATTTACAATGGAAACACGCCAAAGTAATATTAAACTTGTAAATTTTTAAAATAGCAGATAGTAAATTTACATATGCTCCAATATAAACTGACGACTTTAAAAAAAAAAGTAAATAATAATGAATATCTCTAGTGAAGTTTACTAAAGCACTATAGCAAAATTAATCACAAACTAAAACTTACCATACAAATATGTTTCATTTACCTATACGTCCAAGAATAATTTGAAACGTTTAAATTCGCTAACTTAGATTCATAGCTAACTTCACTCATAAGTTGAAAATTACTATGGAAAATTAAAATATTTGGTAGCGATCAAAAGCGAGCAAAAATAAAAACGAAAATAAAAACCACCAGTAATAATGTGTATTGTACTAAAAATAAATGTGCAACAAAGGTAAAAATTAACAAAAACATAAAAAAAAAAAAAAATAAATAAATAAATAAATAATAAATCCTTACCTCTCAACGGGCCAGCACAGCCGCATGTAATTCTCAACGGCAATAGCCGCAAGTGTGAGTACGGTAACGAGGAAACAAAGGGCTTCAAGGGTCCATTCGAAACGGCATATACCGCGTGGCGATTCTTCGTGTCCGGCGAGGATCAGTATAGCCGAGGCTGGTATAACCATACCCGAGATTAATAAATCAGCCAGCGCTACGTTTACCAGAAACGAGTTACCTGTGAAATTTATCTATTAGTGCGTTTTTTTTTTTTTTTTTTTTTTTTTTTTTAATTTATCTATTGTTATATAATTGCCGGTTTAATCGAATTTATTTATAATTATAAATAAATAAAATTTTAGTCGCTAATAGTAATCTATGTATACATTTTACACGTGAATACACTTTATTTGTGAGTAGCTCAATAAATATTTTAAAACGAACTTGCCAACAAAGTTGTACCTAAATTTATTTTAAATAATTTAGTTTTACTTCTAAATTGAAAAAAAATTTTTCATTCAATACTACTACAAATCACCAAATCAATATTGGGGAAAAAAATCCACGAGCAGATTTATTTTTTAAAACTATTTTTTATTGTATTGTTTTGAAATTCAATTAAAAAACAATATTAAAAAAGAAAAGATAAAAAAATGTTTAAACGTATTGTGTGTGTGTGTACACACGAATTCTCCCTCTTTCAAAATAACTCAAGGAAGATAAACCCATGTATTTTCAGTGTTATCGATGATACTTAAGGAGGTTCTCTCAATACATAACTAATTAATGTAGTTACATATTACGCTATTACGCATGGTTAATTCGCGTAGTACGAGGTATATTTGTAGATTTGGCAACGTCACACTATACACAGCTGTTTATTTTAAATTCTATAGAAGTATATACATATACTTGTAAGCTTAATTGTGACGTTTTAAAATAAAAAAGAAAAATGAGTGCACCATTAAAAAGTTTTTTTGGAAAGGAAAAAGTGTGACAGAAAAGGTGTATAAAAAACGTTTACAACAACAAAAAATTGGAAAAAATATTAGAAATGTGTACGATATTAGAAATGATTTGTATAAAATATATATAATCGTTGAGCAGATGAGAATTAGAGAGAGAGAGAGAGAGAGAGAGAGGAAGTACAACGTTGCCAAATTTACAAAATAATTTATAGAGAAAAAGCAATAAATTCCTTTACTCGTTAATTTATTGCTCAGCTGATAGATACACAATTAATATTTTTAAAATTGATTATTGCCAATTGAATAAATAATTTTCTTTATAAAAATTTTGAAAGAAAACTCAATTTTAATTATTTCACATGAGTTGAAAAAAGTGACGAAAATACTATTCTCCATAAGACTCTACGTTAAATTTTCAAAAATAAACATTAATTACTCGCTTCCGACGTTCTGAACGATTCTAAAAATTTAACTGAGTTATCATGATGGTAAGATTTATTAATGTAGAAAGTTTCACCGATATCTCAATTTTAATTCTCAAGTGATAGAACCTCTTTAAATGAGTCTCCCGAAAATAGTATAATTTTGTCGTTAAGGGGAAAATGTAAAAAGTCATTTCGAACGGATGAAAATAAATTTTTCGTCATTTACTTGAGCATTTTCATCGTGATTCATTGTCATGTTAATGAAATTAAATTATGCGGGAAAGAAAGATAAAGTTTATTTAATTTTTTAATGCAATTCATAAACGTTCAATTTTCGTCAGCTTTTTAATTTATTTTTTTCCAACGTACGACCGCCGTAGTTTTTATTCTTCAAATACAATGAAGCTAGCCTAGGTAATTTTAATGATGACGTTAAAAAATTTAACAAACGTGGGAAAAAGGAAAGAGAGAATAATAAAATGTCCAAAAAAAGAAAAATTACATTCATCGCCTTAGTGTTATACTTTAACGACAATAAGAATTATGAGACGACGAGAAAAATTATCCATACGCACATATTTATATATAAATAGGAGAAAAAAGAAATGTTAAACGTAAAGAAGCTCCAGAAATAATGTAAAAATACGCGGTGGTATAGTAGAATAAGTTCATGGTTGGGTTCTACGAGTCAGTTATGTACTTACAGAGAGAGAGAGAAATGCGTGGAAAAAGGTATAACCGTCGGCTTAGAGGCGGATTTCCGTTTCGAGTCTCCTACCCGATCCGAGAAATAAACAAGAGGATATTAGACAAGGAAGAAAAAGAGCAGCTGGAAAAAAAAACGAGAGCCCCCAAGGCTATGTGATATCGGTTATGAAAGTCAGCGTTTTCCCTTTTTTTCTTTAGCGTCCTTCTCTATATGTCGTCGTTAGTCGTGCCGGAAAAGTGACCCTCGTCTTATTCTGGACGTTATGTGTCGTATACATGGATGAATTAACGTCGAGTTCGAAAAGTCGCTTCATTTTGAAGCTTGTAATAGTTTCGAGGAAAATTTCTTGAGTTGAAAGGATCGGTGATTATTTTAAAATTTCGTTTGTATGAAATTAAATTTTTTTAGAGAAGAAGAAGACGATGAAGAATTTTGAGATTTGTACACGTTAAAATTTTCAAAAAGATTAGGATATGTTTCACAAATTTTGCAATATAAACGTCACATTTGCGTATAACAATAGTCAAAAGAAAAATGTTTGTACGCTTAAAGCGAAATTTTAATGAAATAAAGGAGGAAAAAGTTTCAAACGGTATCTTTTATCTGTAGACATTTCATGCATTTGCGGGATCACAGCTTTTTTGAATATACGTGAAAAATATGCGTACTGCTTTACGAATTAAAGTAATTCTTAAGATTTCGTTCGTGTGAATTTTGATCGTAATTTTTTGTTTTATAGATTAATTTTAAGATTGCGTATGGATTTTTAATAAAATTATTCGAATGAGAAGCATTCGATGTACATATATACTTTTAACGTAAAGTCAATTTTTTAAATAAAATTAATATTTTTTCGTATTACCTTTAATATTAATTAATTAACTTGATTATTATTTATAAAATTAATAAAATTAAATATTGTAAAAGGATACATTGAAATATGAAATGTTCATTAAAAGTTTATTTGCATAAATTTGAGAAATAATATTCTGAATATCGGAAAATTTGAAAATACAGATTTAATTAACATTCTATTGTTCGTTAATATTTTGCTTTATAATGTAAATTATTCATTCGTCGTCGAATCATTAATCTTATTTTACGCTAAAAACTTACAAAACGCAATATCATTTCATATATGTTAATTATATTTTATTTCGTCCGTATGAAAAGTTACGAATGCAGAATCATATTAAGTATCTTAAATTTCTTTCCACTGCTTAAATGTTTAAAATATAAAAAAGTTTTTAATCTTATAATTTTAACTTTTTGAGGTACGCCGGTATTAAAATTATCCTACCTTTTTGATGCTTGAATACGCGCGATGAACTTATTATAGTCCCACATTGTAATGGAAAACTTTATTCAATTATTATTATTATTTTTTATGTTTTTTTATATTATATCATTCCTTTACCATAAAACTAAATCAACTTTGTTCAATTTAAAAATAAATAAAATTTCTGCGCAACGTGGATCTTTTTCCTTTTTTTTTTTACATAAATACCATTCCTCAAAGAATTAATTAAATTATCTATTAAATAAAAGGTAAATGTCTGGTTTACTTCTTTACTGAACTAAGTACTGAAAGTACTTAGTTCGATCGAATAAAATTTATTTATATAAAACTAAAAATAATAACATTTTTATTTATTAAAAAAAAACTAATTTTTATTTAGAAAAGTCTATTTATACGTATCACAAATCAAAAATTCTTTAAAAGCAAAAATCAAAAGAAAGAGAAAAGCAAAAGCGTGAATAAAATCAATAAAAGCATCTCACCTCGTTTCTTAAGGTGATCCTCGACCATGACGGCGGATATCATGAAAACGTTGCCGACACTGCCAACGACGGCGAGCGAGGCGAGCATGAGTAATCTGACGACGCGCGACCAATCGGAGGAGAGCGTAACCGGCGATATGTTGAGGCCCCGGTCGACGATGTTCTTCGTCTCCTCGAGCGACATCTCGGACTCGACGTCGTTGAGAACGTCGGCGAGGCTGGTTACCCCCAAGCTCGAGAGCGCGGCCGTCGTTGCCGCAGCCGCCGCCGTCGTCGTCGCGCTTCGCATCATCGTCGTTGCGTTCATCCTTATGATGCTCCGGAAACCCTTTAACCCGTGCTCGAGCCTGAAGGAGGAGCTTTCGTTATTGTTATCGTTTATTCGAGTGTCGAGGGAGTGGGCGAGGTTAATGATATGTGCATTAAAGCGAGGTGAACCGATCGATTTAATAATATACATTTTTTGTTAACAAGTTTATTAATGGCAATTATTAATAATATGGAATATGTGAATATATTAACTGCTTCCAATAAGCTTATGTAAACGATTTCGTTAAAAATTTACAACGTTATAGTCGTCCATCTTAAAATAAGAAAAGAAAAATTTATTTCAACGAGGTTAAAAAGACGATAAAACAAAGTAAACGTAATTGTAAAATTATCCGTAAAACGTTTCATAAGCAATTAAGCTAGATACGTCGTGTATTCTGATAAATTCTTCATCAACCGAAGTACACTCTACTATCCAAGCGATTTCACAAAGTATGTTGCACCTACTACAAACATACATACTATATAGTATATACGTATGTATACATGTAAAAGCGAAAGACGTAGAGATAGTGTGAGTAAATCGTACGATTAATGTAGCACAAAGCGATTATCGATTTTTGACTTTTCGTCCATTGTTTAAGCGTCCGGACAATAAGCGGCGCTCTTAATTTTTATTAAAGGTAAGCTCGAAATTATTGGCTCATTCCTTCGGAGGTTCCTCAAAAGATCGATTTATCAATCGATCGGTTTTGGTCATTGATTTGTTACTTCGCAGAAAAAAACTATGGTTGGTGGTGAGCGCTACGATTAGTGGTCCCCTTCTATCTCCACTACTTTCCACCGTGGAGCTATTTGAGCATCCCTATACTATACCTTTTTCTCGTACGTAATTTGTGATTGGCCGAAAAATGTGATCGTTAACCAATCACATTTCTTCTAAAGGTTCTTTTAACGAAAAAAAGGTGTTTGAAAATAATTTCTTTTTCTGTTATACTTGTATACTGTTATTTATACTTTTACTATTTACTTATATAAAAATATTAACTTCTTTGTAAAACGAAAATTAATTTTTAAAGATAATAATAAATAGTTCAAATTAAGATTAATTGAGAAGAATTAACTTAAAGTTAATTTGTTAAATTTAATTTAAAGTATTTTTTATTAACAATAATTTATTTAAAAATTATTTTTATTTGATAATTTTATTATTATTTATTAATAAAATAAAATAATATTTAAAGTACTTATTATACTTTAGTTTAAAAGCAATGTATAAATCTGTAATTCAATCTATATAATTATTAAAAAAAATAAAACAATAAAAATATATTTACTGAAAATTAAAAAATAATTATTTATCAGTGTTTACAATTATAAATAAAGTAACGTAAATTCTTGTCATGGCAACAGTTGCGTTCCTCTTTTAGGTTAAAATTATATTATTTTGGTCATAAAATCACATAATTATGTTAATCGAATTTCATTATTATTTTTTTAAAATTATTTGTTATTTAAAGTCAACAGTTTTTTATTCACCAAACGAGGCTTTTGACGAGCGATTTAAATACAGTGAGTTTGCTTAATAAACGTGATTCCGCCAATCAGCGCTCAGCGGACTGCGCAGAGTGAAGTTCACAGTACGGATCGGTGGCTATTCTCAAGCACCAGAAACGTGAGCTTCAAAGGCCCCAGCGTGAAGTTGTTTTGGCTTCAAGATAAGAGTAAAGCAGGACCACGGTGCGTGGTGGCGTTGAGTAGCCATGGTTTTTTCAGTGTTGTAATATTAACGGTGAGAATAACGCATAAATTAATATTTATTGATTAAATCAAAGAAGGTAAGTCGTAACTTATACAATTAACAACTTCTTCAACACGTAAAATTATCGCTGAATAATTTGATATCTATGAGGGAGTTCGTTGAAAAAAAAAAGAAAAGGAAAGATAAATTATTCGTGTACATCGAAATTATCGCGTGCACGTCACGTACCGTAAATGCATGCAAGAATAATTCGACATACTTTAATTACATGGTAGTCGTTTTAAAAGCATACTTAAATATTTTTTGGACGATAAATGTTTTATTGTTACAAGAAATAAGTTTTAAAAAGTTTTTAACGTCGAATATTTTTTCGGTATGTATAACAAAATCTAGTTAAAACTTAGAATTTATTTTAATTTTTTTCTTCCAATAAAATAATGCACGTAAATTAAAGCATCATGTAAATATGTAATGAAGTATAATTTAAAAATAGATTGAATTAAAATAATCGCGATAAGAGAGGTATGAATTTATAATTTCATCACCAATTTATGCAACTTTGATCGCGGATTACTCAATCGAGCTCACTTAACGTTCATGAAACGGGGAAACGAATTTATTTATTTTAAAATAATTTACATGTTAGATATTTTAATGAATATAAATTAAATTCGCAATTTAAAAACAAATTAATCGTTATCAAACGTTAAATAATTCGACAGCTTTGAAAAGATTACCTAACTCTTGGCTGTTTTTTTTTTCTTTCTTGTTCTCTTTGTCATAAATTGGCGTAATTAAGTATTTTTCATAAGTCGTTCAAAAAATAAACCTCTAATTATGCAATGCGACATTTGACGAGACTTATATTAAATAATTTTATCGATCAATCGAACATCTTCAACCTTTTAAACTCTACAAAGTATCAACCGCGACGAGACTTGTTCAAAAAGAGAGAGGGAGAGAGAGAGAGAAAAAAGAGAGACACACGCGAAGGATAATAATTTCTCGAGCAAAAGTCTGTCCCCTTCGTAAAGAACATTATATTCATAACTCCTCGCGAGCCATTCTTATCGTACATCTGCCCTTTTGCGTGCGATTCCAAGCAGGTAATTCAAGCTCTCTGTCTCTCTCTCTCTATTTCTTTCTTTTACGCCGAGAGCTGCTGATGAGACGAGGGCGGCGAAAAAATAAAAAATAATAAGGGAGACTCGTAATATACGTTAGACAAGTTCTTCGTCTCTTGACGGGGGTAGGCTCCGCCTCCGAACAATAAAACTTATGACGCGAGAGAGTCACCGAATTCGATAGGTATTCGAGCGAGTGCACGCGTTTTAATTATTTTGAAAATTATTAGAATAAGATTTGATAAAGTTTTCGCCGTTTGTCTTTTTCTTCCATTTCGCTCGACTCCGCACATGCCATGTCGCATGTACGTCACTATATGTCGGCGAAATTAATCATTAAGATTTAAAAGTTTTAACGAACGCTGAAAAAGTATAATCGTAACAAAATTGCGTTGCGGAACATTTTCTCGTTAATACGTATTTATTTAAAATTTTAAGGAACGTTGAGAAAAGTTTTTAACATTTTTATATAAAGTTCAATAAGATAATCTTAAAGATTAATAATTAAACTTATAATTAATTTTATTATTATCTTAGGTAAATAACTCTATTTATGAAAAATTAAATAAAGCTCGCGTCTCGCGATTTTTTACAGCGTGAATAATGTAAAATTTACTCTTGAATGTTTAAGTAATAAACCTTCACATTTAATCCTTTATTAACCGAGCGTTATAATGTCAGTCGTCAAACATTAGCATTAAACAAAATTCCATCGCTTTCCTTTATCGCGCGATCTTTTAAATATTTGCCAGTAGGAGTTTTACTTTGAGAAGCTACTCCTTCTCCCAGATGGTTAAAGAAAGGATAAAAATTTCGTTCGTTCATTATTACGCTTTATAAGTGTCTGTAAATTGAAGAAAGAAATGGATAAAAATCCCGGCGGTACGAAACGAAAGAAACGACGAATTGAAAAAGTCGGGCGTGCGAGACTTTGTGAAAGGAAAGGAAGGCGTTTGAGTAATTGTACTATTGTAACTCGATATATGTGCTTTTAGTTTTCGTAAATGAATCGCGGCGGGCGATAGTTTTAACGAGTTTTACGATTGTAATTGAAACGTACAAAGTGCCTTTTTTTTTTTCTTTTCTTTTCTTTTGTTAATTAATCTTTTCTTAATTCAATGTAGAAAGAGAGAAATCAAACTATTGTGTATTGTATTAACTCTGTTTCGTTAAGATTTTAATGCGTACTTGAATAGTAATGTTTACAATTTTAACGCGTTATTTATGCGCTCATTCGCGCTTGTATTTGCAATTAAATTCGATAAATTAACAATTAATGCATTTATGAAATAAAACATCGAGATGTAACCATCAAGAATTAATAAATTAGTAGTTTGCATTTGATAAAAATTACTTTCTTTTAAGCATTATTATTATAAATTAAAAAATTTAATTTTAAATAATTGATTTTTTATCGATCGATCTCTTTGCTCGTTGTTTAAATTTTCTTTTTGGTTGAAAAAACAAAAAAAGAAAAAAGAAAAAAGGGAAAAAAATGTAATAAAAAAATCTTCCTTCTATACATCTATTATCGTCCGACATCTTTGAGCAGCACAAAGCAATTACCGAACCCTTTGACCAAAGGATAGTCCAAAGGGTGTTCGTAGATGTGGTCGCACCTTTCTCGTGTTCAAAGCAAATCTGATAATAAATTTATGGAGTTGTTGCTGTTATATATAATGTATATACACGAAAAGGTTCGTTCGTGGGAACTCGGCTAGTTTGCATTGTAGTTAAAAAATTTAATAATAATATATGTATTATTATTTTTATTTTATTTATTAATATTGCGTATGGTTAAAAATCGAAAATTAATTTTTATTTTAAAATAGTTATTAAATTCAATCAAGAATTTACATAAAAGTTATACTGTACTTATAGATTTGTGCAAACAATCTAAAGTCAGTCATAAAATACTTTTTTCAGTATAATGTGACAAAATTTTTTCGTTTTGTAATTCATGTCGCTTTAACTTCGAAATAATATTATCCAGCTTACATCGATAACAGGGGACAAAAATATCTTCGTCTGAAAACATTTAACTTAACGTAAATTCATAAAATTATTAATAGTATTAATTCAAAATATTATTATATTTATCCTATATTATATCATGTGTATTCGCTTGTATATATATATATATATATATTTATTGCTCTCGTTCTATCTCTCTCTCTCTCTCTCTCTCTCTCTCCCTCTCTTTCTCTCTCTCGTAGTTTGTAAAATCTATACAGGATTCTTTTATCGACTATTTAAAAAAAAAGAGGAAAACCAAAAAAAAAAATATCGAATTGACAATATACCATATGCGTGTACATGGTGATATATATTTTAAATCCAATTTCCGGAGATATAAATAATATATATATATATATATATATATATATATATATATATATATATAAACACAGCGCATAATCTCTCAATTTTTATTTTTCGATTAAAAATTTTGTTTTAAAATAGTTTAAAAAAAAAAAAAAAATGAAGAGAAAAACAGAACGAGAGAGAAACTATCAAACACGCATGAAGTAACACACCAATAGCGAATAACCTTCGTCAATATTACACTTTCGAGTTAATACAGGATGAGAGGTGGAAGATATACGAGTACGTATATCGCGTATCGCAAAATATCGAGTCACGCGTGTAAAATAACGCATCGGTGATTACGGCTAAACGTATATAAAATTTGCGCGAGAACTTCAAAGGGAACGTGTAGAAGTCCCCGCGAACGTAGCCCGAAATTTCCATTTTGCCCACTTGATTTTGCGTCAAGTCGAGTGCCTTCGTTATATGTATATCTCGCTTTCGTTAACCAACCTAGTTAACAATACTATACGCTTCATGCTTTCAGGTACGTACGTCTGGCGTGTATACGTATACGTCACCCTTGTACCACGTCGACTTTATACTTAGGCGAGCGCAAAATTAAATTTCTTTGCTTTGTGCGAAGATGCGTATATGAATGTGTACGGGAGAGATTGGAGAAAAACGGTGAAAAACAACTTGGTAACAAATAAATTTCAATTTTTATTATTTGTAGGATGTAAAAGATGTTTTCTCGTTTCGTACAAGTGTATGTCAATTTTTTTTTTTGTTTTTTTTTGTTTTTTTTTTTTTTTTACCAACTTCAAAAAAGAAGGAGGTTCTCAATTCGACCTGGTTACATGCTTTTTTCACTTTATTTTTTGATTCTTCGATTCATTTTATTTTTGTTTCTCATAAAGGTATGCAAAATATTTTTTTATCAACTTTATCGGATATTTGAACGAAAAAATTTTTAAACTAGATTAAAAATAGCAATGATGTTAAAATTACAGTAAATTATATTTCTTATAAATTTACATCGTCGTATACTGAGAAAAAAATTTCTTTGATTTAATAAAAGCAGTTTTGATTTGTTCAAAGAAATATTTCTTTCGGTCTATAATCTGGAAAATTAATGGAATCATCCACATCATTGATTCAAAAATCATATTTTATAATCTTAAATAAATATTTGTTTAAATCAAATTAATGATTTACATGCTTCTTTAAATAAAATATTTTTTAAGTAAATGCAATATTTTATCAGCTGAAATAAATACTTATTTCTTTTACTTAAATAAATTATTTTATTTACTTAATTATGTATACACTGAGAAAAAAATTTCATCGATCCAAAAAAATTTTCTTTGGTTCAATGAAATGCTTTGATTGCCGACATATAATCAAATATTTTTTTTGAGAACAAAATAAATACTGCATCGAAACTATATAAAAAGTATCATTGCATTCACCGTTGATATATGTAACATATAATACAATTTATACGAGATATTGATACCGTCCAAGCACCGAGTAGACGATATTTGACGTAATCGACCGTCAAACGATATTTTTATCTAATATTTTCGTAAATAAAAATAAGAAAATATCGATATGAAAAAGTAATAAAATTAATAAAGGCAAATCTCATTCATTGACTAATCGGCTTAGCTCGACACAAGTTTATAAAATATGCAGTTGCGAAGCAATACGCGCAACAAGTCACGCGAGAACGCATATTATGTAAAGAAAACTCGGATTTGAAGTACTAGTATATTTGTAGACACGTATGTATAAACGTATGTGGAGGTATCCATAAATAAATCCAATGTCGTTCCAACAGAAGTGTTAAATTTCGATTTATGAAAACTCGCGGGATTGTTGAGTTACCAATTCGCTTGGCTTTCGTAATGCTTAATATATGTACATATATATATATATATATAAAGGTATACAAAGCGGTTCTTAAATTTCAACGTCGATCGACTGTGGATTAACACTTGTTGCATCCATAAGGCTTAGCCTCCCCTCTGCACTTACTATCTTTGTTTGCGTTATAGTATCTTTGTTTTGCGACACTATGCATATATCAGTCAAACGAGACGCGGTTATTGTATTCGTGCGTGTGTGTGTGTGTGTGCGTGCGTGTGTGTAAACATACGTTAGAATATACGTAGATCTGGGAGTTTTCGAGTTTTTACGGTAAAGATTTGGCTGACGACCTCCCGTGAATACACTTTTTTTCTTGTTTTTTTTTCTTTTTTGTAAACTTGTTACGTTTCATAAAAGTATGTAGATATACATATTGAATAAAGAAAATTGTAAAATAGTGTTAAGGGGTTAGGCCACTCTAGAGGCCAAAAAAATAGGCTTTTTTAGGATTTTTTTTCAGAAATACTAGAAAATAAATCGAGATTCCAATAAAGAGTATATATTATACATATCAGTGACTGTACACAAATATTTTTTTTTAAGCGATTAATTTCAAAATAGCGGCTGTGCAGCGTTTTTCCGATAACGTCTCCGTTTTTTCAGGGTCCACGGCTGGACAAACAGCTCCTGTAATTTTTGAATTATAATAAGCCAATTTTATTTTTTTGATTTTATATAATAACTGCTATAGAAGTACGTAGGTTTTTTTCAATATATTAATTTTTGGCCAAATGGCGCACTTCCAAAGTGGAAAGTGAAAAATTCGCCTAAAAAATCATCAGATAATTGTTAATAACAAATGAACTATACAATATAAAAAAAAAAATCTCACGTACTTCTATAGACAATGTATTTTTCAAGATATATTCAATATTTCAAGTAAATCGGTTGAAAATTGTCTGAGTTATGTTTCCGGTCAACTTAAATGCAGTTTTGAGATACACGCTGCACAGCCGTCATTTTGAAATTAATCGCTTCAAAAAAATTTTAATATACAGTCACTGATATGTATAATAAATACTCTTTATTGGAATCTCGATTTATTTTGTAGTATTTCTGAAACAAAATCCTAAAAAAGCCTATTTTGTCGGCCTCTAGAGTGGCCTAACCCCTTAAGAGTTTGCTTTTAAATTAATGTTTGTTTATTTTTTCTTTTTACGTAATATTGAATTGATCAATACCAACAAATGTGATTAATATTTATTAATTTTTACAAATACGAATATAATACGGCTATAGTTGCAATCGTATAAATTTATCGATCAATATTGCGTAATTTATAATTTAACAAAAAGCCATATAACTTTCATCTATGTAAGTGACATAACATTGTAACAATATTAATATAATATTTATACAATAATTTTACTATAATGATGCAACATTACAAAACAAATATGGTTCTTAAAACATTAATGCAATATTGATAGAGTAAATACGTATTAACATTAAGATTACAGAAGCCACTTACAACAATTTTTCATCTTTTTTCATTTTTCTTTACGATTATTACGTATCACTATCGTCATACTTTCCTGATACCTCTTTTTGCATCACAATATCCGCCCTTCTTATTTTTTTTTTTTTATTCGAAGCATTCCCCTCGGCTAATTGCTTCCCTTTGATTTTTCTCGTTCCTTTGACTTACGGCTCTGTCGCTACGCTCTGCCGTTGGTATATTGAGAATACTCGTAATATACCTGCGTCTATTTACCTCATTTGCAGGCATTATACCTTTTTCTTCGTTAAATCTAACGTTGGGGGCACTTTTTTGGCCTCGTTTCTTAGATACGCATGTATATAAAAGAAGCCTCTCTCAGTAATATGAATGCGAATACCTTGGAAGATAAGGTAGAGTTGAAAAAAAAATATGGATACATACTATATATGCAGCCTTTGATGAATTTGTCATTGGATGGGGACACATTGTTTCCATTTAGCCGAAGGCAATATAAAGTAGACCGTTTCCTTTTAAGAAATGGAGTAATCATGCGTTATATTGTCCCTCCTTTTCTCTCTTTTCCTGCGAATGCTTTAATCGAGAAATAAGATTTTTGTGGCCTTTTTTGTCTTTTTTTTCTCTTATCTTTTTCTCTCATTGTACAGCTTTAATAACAAAAGACGTACTTAATATTCTTAATTTATCGGATATATCCTTATTTAAATCAGGGTTCTAATAGAATCTTAAGGTTTTTCTTACAAAAAAAAAAAAAAAAAAAAAAAAAAAAAAATAGGTTAACGAAAGTTAAAATATTAAGGAGAATTCCGTTTAAATCGCAACGTGAATATCGTTTTAAAATTGATTAAGTAAACTAATACCATGAAATATAAAATTATTTAAAGAAATATGTAAAATTATTTATAAATATGTTTATTAATTATATTTTAACAACAGTTCAATAAAAAATTACGTTTTTTTTGTCAAGTGAAAAACTTTTATGTGCGGCATGGCGTACAAATTAGACGAATTAAATAAGCGCGTATTTTTGACGCTATCTACACATGTGTAAAACATAACGTACAAGGAATGGGAAGTTAAAATTAAGTTTGTCAAGAGTTGACATTCCAACTGACGTGGTTTAACAACATTTCCAGTCGTCGAAGTTCAAAATCAATTTTGGCTCTTAGAGAGTAAAAGAGTATAAGATAGGAACTGGTCTAACGAAATTAAATTAAAATGAGGAAAATAATAAAGTGACCAATCTGCGCATGCATACGTATATACACACATACATACGTACCACTCAATCTCAAAGTTACTTTGTCGTGCGAAGTTTAGATAGAGATTTGAGGGTAACCAAACGTTGGTAAACTTTCGTTCTCGCATTTGAGGGCTTTGCTTCGGTTCAACTATTTTCATTAAGGTCAGCCGACTAGAAACTCGTCGGAAATATTAAGATTAATTCGCGTTGACGGCGAAAGAGTATCGTTTTTCCTAAGACGGTGTATGAAATTTTTTAATTGGATTTTAAGTCGATCGATCGCATGTCAATCCTGCGTTGCGTAATCATATGGAAAAATTACTTTAAGGAGGTGGTATATTTTAATTAAAAATTAAATTTATAAATTAAAAAAATTAACGATCACCTTAAGTTGAACCTTTGCATCCGCGAGTACAAAACCATTCAGCAAGATCGAATAATTTTACGTGTATCGTGAATTAAGTTTTTAGTCGCGATAAATAATTATATCGAGGCATTAAAATATAGAAAATAAAAATGGACAAAAAGAAGCGAGAAGTTGAGTGTATTAGCAAAAATAACACACAAATTGTGGTGAGTGGAAAATCCTTTAATCATGAGCTTTAAAAAGAAAAAAAAGCCGTGTTAGTGAAAAATTATAACTCGATTTACATGTTTTGCATTCTATCTCAATCTCTTGTATCGTTATTGAGTGAAGCATGCAATTGATTTCAAATTGACGAAAAATAAATCGATAAATTTTGCTATTTCAAGAATAAACTCGACTGCTTTACTCGTTCTTTTACTCCCCCTCTCTCTCTCTCTCTCTCTCTCTCTCTCTCTCTCTCTCTCTCTCTGTTTCTTTCTCTGTCTCTCTCTGTCTCTCTCTCTGTCTCTCTCTCTCTGTCTCTCTCTGTCTCTCTCTCTCTGTCTCTCTCTGTCTCTCTCTGTCTCTCTCTGTCTCTCTCTGTCTCTCTCTGTCTCTCTCTCTGTCTCTCTCTCTGTCTCTCTCTTGATCTCGCTGTTAATACCATTCAAATTAATTTTGGCTATCTTTGGAATCAAAGGAGATGTAACCACATACAAAGGATCACAGCAGAAGTTATTATACCACTGATAATGAGTATTAAGTGAAGAATATCGGAGACACGAACTACTGCAGAACGAAATTGAACATGCTATTTTGCTTCTAACTCATCCATTATATATATAGAGAGAGAGAATATACAGGTATATATTGAGATTAAATTTCATCGAGTGAGACTAACGAGGCGACTTTGGACATTGAAGAAGTCAATTATCTCGAATTCGAGTCAAAAGTTTAACTTTATATATTAAATAATTGAGCAAATGATACAATTATTGTTGGAAATCAAGTTGTTTTTCAAAACTTCTTTTTTTTCCAATTATTTATATTCATATTGTTATTCCAATAAATGATTTTACTAATGAAAGTATTAATTATATTAGTAACAGGATTGAAAAAGCTCCAACATCGTAAAAAATTTCAAATTTAAATAAATAAATATAAATTAGACGAAAATTATATTTCGTAATAAATACGTAATAAATTATTAACCATAATTTAAATCTTCAAATTTTTCTTTTTTACGTCTTAACTTCAATACAATGCCATTGGCAAACCGTTTGTTGAAAAAGCCACCTTGATGATATACTCTAATCAACATCATTTTATACAAAGTAGTTAAGTTAACTTTAAAAGCTTTAATAAATCCCTCTTTAAATTCACCGCTTTCCACACCTATCGATATTTGCACAAAATAATATAAAAAAAAAAAAAAAAAAAATTGAAATAGAAAGTGAATTAAATCGTCAAACTAAACGACTAAAATAGCGAATGGTGCAATTTTATACGAGCTCGCGCATAACCGACGAAGAATTATCGAAGCATTAACTGCACCACCAATTAATTTACATATACAATTTACGTATATTATCTCGCGTGAGTTGCACGTGTACGTCTAAAAAGAAGCAAGGGAGTGCGCCGTTTCTCGACCGCACAATGCATCCCCTATAATCGTATATTCAACGTCTACCGCAAATCCGAAGCCAAGTCGATGTATATATACGAGGTTAACCTTGTATACTGTCTATGTGTGTGTGTGTGTGTGTGTGTGTGTGTGTGTGTGTGTGTGTGTGTGTGTGTGTGTGTGTGTGTGTGTGTGTGTGTGTATGTGTGTGTGTGTGTGTGTCTAACGGCAACGTTAGCCTTTTTCTCCTCTTGGGTATACTAGCATGTTCACGTTTGCGCTTATTACGGCAAATATCATTTCGCTTCGTTGTTTTGCGACAGATTGATGAGGATGCGTTGGTAAATTTTGCGAGCTAATTAGTTTGGTTTTTTTTTTTTTTTTGTCTTTGAGAGCAATTTAAGAAAGAGTTACGTTTGATTTTAAAGGTAAATTATAAAATAGTTATAGAAGTGTAAAAGTTTATTAAAATAATTAAAGAATTTTTGAAAAATTTTTGACGAGTTACTTTATTTTAACGCATTTTTTTTTTTTTTTTTTTTTTACAAATAACTATTAATTTATATTTTATTGAAATGTAAAAGCAAATAAAAATAAAATGTTCGTTTAAGTTTCGAAGTAAATGTTTTATTAGAATGAAACAATTACATGCTTTAACGTAATTATTATGTAAATTGAAAAATATTATACGTTTAAGTTTAAATTTTATAACCGATAATTAGTCATTGCTAAAATTGAATGTTTCCACTTAAAAATAATAACAATTATTGTATTAAAATATAAATAGAAAATGAATGGAATAAAAAATTTTTATATTATTTTAATAAAGTAATATAACTGTTAGGGTGGTGGTATTGCGAATTCGCGTTACATACACAACTTGCGGTTATGATCGCGGGTTAAATACTGCCGTTTGCGCCTATCTTCCGAAACTAGCGCGGGTGGCTTCTGCGAAAGCTTTTCTTTACTCGGTTGATACGGAAATTCAGAACTAACTGTGGTTAAAATTCATTTTTTTTTTCTCTTTATATACCGAAGTTTTCGCGGTGTGTTTTTTTTTAAATATATTTTTTTGGTAGGGTTTTTATTACCTCTTTTTCCGCTGGGATTTTCCCGCAAACGTTCAGTTGCAGATTTAAGGATTTTTAAATCCTTAGTATTAGTATTGCATGCTATAAAGGGAGAATAGTGGGTGTTCGAAAGCGTTACCAGTCATTCGGAAGCGTCGACTTCAGTACAGTCCGATCCTCCGACGCCACACACTCCTTCGAACGGAGGAAGTATTGGGTATTCAAAGGCGTTACCAGTCATTCGGAAGCGTCGACTTCATTACAGTCTGACCCTTCGATGCCACACGCTTCTTCGAACGGAGGAAATCACGCTCGCATGCTTTATAATAAAAGTACCCGACTTCAGTACAGTCTAGGCCTGGCGTGATTAGGTAATAGAAAAATGGTGAGGTAGAAAAGAATTGGAAGTAGGTTGGTGATTTAGCGTTAGTAATTAGATGAAAGGTATGACTAAATAAAAAGATAGCTTTGGGTTGAATCTTACATTTAACTCGTTCGAAATAAAATAAGTAACGTGTCGGTGTATTATTAGAGAGGGTTTAAACATTAGGTAGTTAACATTTTTTATTGTTACTTATGGATGACTCAAGCGATTGAGTTTATTATATATAAAAAATATTGCGCGTCTAGGGAATATTTTTTTGAACGGTTCGTAAATTGTTGTCTGTCTCTTTCTAGTTGTCAAGTGCTTGGCGCATATGCGTTCGAGATAAACACGCATTCCGAGGGAAACGTAGCTGGGATTTTTCCTTCGACTTCTTTTTAAAACTTTTGAGAAAAAAAAAAATTTCAAATAGATTAAAATATAACAGGATGTAACATAACAATAAAGTTTTAAAAAGTTTAATAAAATAATAAATACAATTTTTATGTTTTTTTAAGTATTCTTACGTTAAAAATTGTGTCTAAGCTAATTAATGATTATTATGCATTATTTTATTTAATTATTAAACTCGTTAATTTAATAACCATTATTTATAATAATATCATGTCTACGTACAGCAACAGTTTCAATATCGAAGAAAACTTTTAATATATTTCAGTATAAGTCTATGATTTAATTTCATCGGCCTTAGTTTTAAGTTAAAATATTGCATGTTTGAGTTCAATTAGTTTCCATCTTTTTATACGTTAAGTGCTCTTTATTTTAGATAAAGATATCGAATTATTCCTTTAAAGTTGAAAAGTTTTAATTTAAAAGTTGTAAATTACGTTCAAAAATTTTAACGACTTTGAGAATTTAACAATTCGCATGCAAACAAAGAAAATTTATTCCCAGATGCAAAGTTATTCGACTGCTTTAATTACATTCATAATTTTATCAAAATAACCACATCTGTAACCTTCAAGAGTAAAGTGTATCTTATACTCTTTAAATTTTAATAACAAAGGCTTTTTCTGAGGCTTGAAAAATTCTTTCGCTAAGTAATTACGCGAAGCCGTAAAAAACAAACAAATACTTGGTTAGAAAATTAAAAGCACCTTAGTAAAAATATCGAGTGGCGGTTTCCACGCGAAAGCGCACCCTTTTTAACAAAAGTCTAATCTAATAAAAATAAAAAAAATCTAGGCACCTTTTTTTTCAAAAGAAAAAGAGGTAAAGATAATGAAAATATTAAAATTAAAGCGCAAAGCTCTCCGACTAAAGAAAAACATATATAAGGATTCAAGATAATGTGTAAGATAATCTTCGTGTGTCAGCTTCTCCAATCTCAAAATCCGAGCCCGGATGTGAGTAACAAATAGTACGAAGACTTGAATATATGTACGCATCGAAGTGTAAAGTATCGGATTTTGCGGTGATATGTACAGCCGGTATTTGATGGATGTATACCAAGGCTAATAAAAATCCGTTAGATCGGCGATGATAAAAGACTTTGGTTACGTAGTTTGCCAATTTTTTTTATTTTTCTCTCGACTTTGCAGCTTCGAGAATCGGCAATTGCTCCGTGAGTATTTCATTGCGTAATTGCTGTGCTCCACGTATATATGTAATATCGATCGATGTTGTACCGATAATCGAAGATGAACGAGATAACGAATTGTCGAACCGTTTTTGTTGTTACAATGTTTGTGCGACAAACTTTTTCCAAGCTAACTCTGTTGAACATTTTTTACGCAAATCAGAATGAATTTAAGCCGGATAAATTTTTTTTTTTTTTTTTTTTTATTCTTTTAACGTTTAATTACTATTTCGGCGTAAATTTTTGCATTGTTATCAAACATCTCTTTTTTTTACAATTCAGGTTCTCGAAAAGAGTTTTTAGCAAAAAAGTCGGAATAGTTTGAGGACAGACAATGAGTTATGTAGGAAAAAAGTTTTTCTTTTACCTCCGGTAATTGATGCTTCACAGGTAATTTTTTTTTTAATCATGATGAAATTCAAAAAGTATTTTCGATGTTTATAAACTTACTCTTTAAATATCTGTTATTAATCACTTGATACTTTTCTCGTTAATTAAGGTATTACAACTTTTTTTTTATTTAATCAAAGTTTGTATACAATTGTTGAAAGTTATCGTGCATCGTTATCATTATTATTATTTTTATAACACCGATAAATTATTTTAATATAGAAGTAATATTATTATTAATATTATTTTACTATAAAAGTAATATTATTTTTCGTGTAAAATCTTTAAAGGATAGAAGCATCGCAAGATCTTTATTTCATAGGGTTAAAAATACAGAGTAACTTGAGACACAAGAATAATCTGTCTGAAAACTTTTAACGCAATTCTAAATATCAGAATAGAGCCTCCTTTGATATAGCTTTTAAGCTTGTTATATTTCAAGAAAGAGTTAAGCGTAATATTGTCTTGAGATTTGTCCATTTGCGGTGAATTTAAATTTTCAGATTTAAATGTCTGGTAATAGATTCGACAAGTTGAACGAGAGAAAAAAAAAGAAAATGCAAATTTAACTTTATATCAATGAACGATTAATTTTAATTAACAATATCGTTTGAGTGTACGCTAACTAAAATTATTTTAATATGCCAAATAAAGATTTGATTGTCGATATACATATATATATATAAATAAAAATTGTGCGAGAAAGTATTACGAAATTAATAAATTATAATGTATTTATTATAACGTTTTTATAAATTTAAAAGTTTTTTCACACTCACCTTGGATAAAAAAAATATTGTTTTGTGCAGTTTTATACCGTTGGAAATAACATAAGATTCATATGTTCATATAACTTTTTCTTTTACGATCACAAGGTATAAAGTATAAAAATTCCATCGCGGCATCATCTTAATGTGATTTTTGATGACGCAATGTATTTTTTATTCATAAAAAACTAACTACTACTTTTATTCATAAAAAAATTAAGCATAAAATGAAATCAGAAAATATATAATAATACATAATAAACAATTTTGTAAAATAATAAATTAAATGCGTTATTTTAATCTCATTCAAGTATATTTATTAATCGATTACAACAATGCGAAAGTATTAAAGTTTCTCTTTCGACTTTATCAAACGAAAGAATTAGAAATACAAAATACTCTTTCTGTTGTTCGTGCAATTGTTCCAATTAATGCTCTATGGTACGTGAGTTTAATGGTGAGGAAAATTGATTATTTGAAAGAAAGATTGTGAGAAAATTCTGATATGAAACATTGCATACAATATTGATATTATCTATTAGTAATTTAATAAACTTCACATCTTTATTTATTCTAAAAAAATTTGCTTTGTTATTGCTCTATAATTATTTACTATTTTAAGCCATAAAATTAACGATAACTTATTGTAGATAACGAGCGATATTTTATGATAGACAGATAGTTTTTATCGATTAAGTAACGTTATTATATTATTATGTTATAACTGAATAAATTGTATATATTTAATTAATGACGAGGTTTCAAAATTTCTTAATATAGGTACATACATATTTTTTAAATAGCACGATATTTATTATAGACTATATTTTTCGTAAAATAAAAAAAAAAAAAAAAAAAAAAAAAAATTTTTCATTGTCATAGTAAAAACAAAAAATTTTATTTTCAAATATATCAAAATCTAAAAAAATATAATAAGAATAAAATCTCCCTGTTTAACGTAAAGATTTAACATTTCATAATAAAGGGAAAAGTTTTTTAGCATTTCAAAGAAAAAAAAAGGGAGAAAAAATTTTCACGTACTATCTTTGAAACCGAAAAAAATAAAATTTACAAACGACAGCAAAATGTGATAATTAAACCATCGGTAAAATTACATTTTCTACGCGCGTAGCCATTTCCGGAATCGGAGCAAATGAAAAAGAAAACGCGTATTTTCCATTAATATGTCAAATCTACCATACGAATGTATCATATTTCTCGTTACGTACGAAATAATGCACCTGTAAATTTATATTTTTATACAGCATGTGTGCGGTACGGGTTTAAATTTACGGCATTGAACGTTAAAAATAACGAAAAATAAAAGTAACGCGCAAAAGTAAAAGATAGACAATTACTATAAATTAAGAAACAACTCGAAGTTCGATATCGAAAAATTCTATATTCCCGATTCTTTACCAAATATATCACCTTTAAATTTTTTTTTTTTTTTTTTTTTTTTTTTACCTTTATAACCTTCCAGTAAATATTGTCCATCTGACTAGTTAAAGTTGGCCCATAAACGGGAACAAAACATCTGCTTTAATATCCCTGCAGCCATTGACATACAGATATATACGAACTCTCACGAGAGAAAGAAAAACGAGATATATATCGCATGGAATGTTACGTCAACAACGTGACTTTACTTTCTTTCCATTTTTATTTTCCAGGACGATGTTTAAATTATATGTAAACTCGTATATTAAATCATTTGTGTAGGAGAGCATGCCAAATAGTAAATTAAAAAAATTGAATGGAATAACACTTTGAATTTTATTAATATCTTTTTTTTTTTTTTTTATATTTCAATGGTATGAATTTTTTTGTTTATATTTGTATATTATTACAACGTAAAAAAGGTAAAAATGTAGATATATCGACGATGCTCGAAGTTTCTAGTAAATAACGCGCGAGAAATCTATCACCATCGGGAAATAATGCACCAACGAATTTTTTTTTTTTTTCTTTTTAAAACTTCGCTCTTAAACTTGATGAACTTTGTTTTCACTAGGTTTGCCAGAAACAGATGATGGATGAAGTACTTAAAAAATTTCGCTTTTTGTTCTTTACGTAATGTTACTTGCGAATTTTACTTTTTCTACAATTTTTTTCCTCGCTCTTCTCGCGCGTGTACGTTCTTCTCATTTTTCGGGTGAAAAAAAATAAAAGATCATAAAAAAATTAACAGCGGAATAAACTTACTTTTCGTAAATGCGAATTCACTTCAAAGAAGAAAAACATGATTAAAAGATTGATTGTTTATCATAAATATAACATAATATAAATATAACATATTTAATTTTAATTATAGATTAATTTAAAAATAGTCGATTGAGTAATACTTCATTCAATCGTATAATTTATTCGTTAAAGTTCGCATCTTGCGTGCAACGCGTTTAATTGCAATTTTCAACCTTTAAAATTGAATGTTTTTTTCACGTTACATTTATATTTTTCATTATATTTTTCAAAAATAAACTGTCTAGACAATATTAATAAAAGAGTTGTATATATACACTGACATTTTGTAGATGAAAAAGATTAACCAATCACTTTGAAACTATAAACACACCCAATCGCACCCCTATACGAGCTATACTGTAAGTGCCTTTCGAACAATAAAGCTTCGGGACTTTAATAAACGGCGAGGCGAGCTTTTGCACTCACGCGAATATGCCGCGTTATATATATTTTTCTCCAGTGCCAACGTCACTTATCATGTGGCGTTGTGTAAATTATACATACATATCTACACAGTGTGTCCCATGGAAAACGGAACTTTTTCAAAACATCGATTTATATTGGCGCCACCTATTGGTGGATGTTAGCAATGAAAAGGTCCATTCTTAACTGACATCCTGTCAAAATTGTATGACATTTGGTTCAATGGAAACCAAAATATCGCGCTCAAAGTGACAGTGTGTTTGTGGCATCGGTCGAAAAATGAGCTTCGAACAAAGAGCAAATAATAAGTTCTGTTTTTTAAACTTGGTAAATCCTTTACTGAGACGCATAATTAGCTAAAACAAGTTTATGGCGATAATTGTCTATCCAGTACCAGAGTGTATGAGTGGTATAAGCGGTTCCAGGAAGGTCGTGAAGACATTCAGGATGACGAACATCCAGGTCCTTCGAATACCGTGGTTACTCAAAGTAACATTAAAAAAGTGCCTGAATTTATAAAAAATGAGCCAAAATCTTCATTGCAATACATGGAAATGGAATTGAATATGTCCAAAAATTCAATTCATCGCATTTTAACCGATCATTTCAATCTACGGAAGGTGTGTGCACGCTTTGTTCCACACAAATTGACCGACTACGAAAAATTGCTCCGAATTCAACATTGTAAGGATTTGATTAAAGAGTCAAAATTCAGGACCCAAACTTGAAATATTCAATTGTGACTGGTGACGAGACATGGTGTTTTCAATATGATCCCGAAACCAAGCGTCAAAGTGCTGAATGGAATGGGCACCCAACCGAGCCCAATCCGAAAAAAAGTCGTCTTGAAAAGTCAAAAGTGAAGACAGTGTTGATTTGTTTCTACGATTCGGACGGAGGGTATTATTCATCGTGAATTCGTTCCACCTGGTCAAACGATTACTACTGTGTTTTATGGTGTTATTGGTGTTATGAAGCGTTTGCTCAGCCGTATTCGTCGTGTGCGGCCACAATACCGTGAAAAAGGGAGCTGGCGTTTGTTGCATGATAATGCCCCGTCTCGTCGATCGAACTTGATCACGGATTTTTTTATCAAAAATTCCATTTTAACCATCAACCATTCATCGTACTCGCCGGATTTGGCTCCGTGCGACTTCTACTTGTTTTCCAAATTGCACTTGCCTATGAAAGGAAAATGTTATGCTGACGTAGAGGCCATCCAAAGAGCGACGACCGACATACTAAAGTCGATGGATAAAAATGATCTCAAAAACTCATTCGATATGTTAATTGATCGTGCAAAATGTTGTATTGATGCGGAAGGAGACTATTTTGAATAAAATAAATGAGATTTGCCGGAATATTGAGTTTTTGTCTTTATTTTGAAAAAGTTCCGTTTTCCATGGGACACACTGTGTATATCTATATCTATATATATATATATATATACTCGTATAAACTTTAATGATTTAATACTTTCTCGAAACGAACCTTAATTACGTATATTGAGAACGATGTAAAGAGGACGAAGAAAAAAGGAAAAGAAAAAAATTAGAAGTAAATTGCTGTGTTGCTTTTTTTTTTTTTTATTTTAAATATAAGGCGTAATTTTCAATTATATGAGGTACAAGTTTCATTTGAATTTGTGCAACGTTTACGATGAAGAGGATAATAATAATAATAATAATAATAATAATAATAATAATAATAATAAAAAATAACGAGATGAAGGCATACGATACAATTTTGAAACTTAATAGGTTAAGTAAAAAAAAACTGTTTATATCGAGTATTTTAAAGTAAACGAATTCAAATATGTAATTTTAAGCGACAAATAAAAACTAAATTTTCGATAAAATTTATTGTTACATATATTTCAATTAATATTAAATTCACTAGTTCGTTTTTTTTTTTTTTTTTTTTTTTTTTTTTTTTTTTTTTTTTTTTTTTTATATACACACAATGGTATGTGTATACATACCATTATTTTAAATTAATTCTAATGTTCAACTTTTATAATTTTTTTTACTTTATAAAACTAAAACTTTATATAAAATTAACTTAGTTATTAGAATAAGTAATTCGTTTAAAAAAATATATATAATAATAATTGTTCCAAATCGATATTAATCTAATGCAATAGTCTAATTAATAATATTTTATATATGTACTTATAATCTTTTTATATTCGCTCTGCCTATTATTTCAACAATTAAATTTAATTTAGTGATGAGTTTATTATTTCTTAGATTTTAATTATTTACCATAAGGTTATATTTATAAGATTATAAAGCTAAAATAAACATTTTTGTAAATGGAAAGAGAAAGAAGCCACTTATTCCAGTAAGAGCGAAAGAGACAGAGAGATGATGGTTTCTCTCTCACACACCATAGAGTTTCCCTTTCACACGACGCTCTTTCTCCATATAGAGATGCATAGGCGGAGGCGTGACCTCCTCCCGCTACAGTTGTATGCTTACGCATTGCGTAACGTTACGAAGTTCAAGGTTATGTCCGAGGAAATGCTCTAATTAATCCAAATTCATCTCGTCGCTTTTCCAGCAGCCGAAAAACTCGCGGTCCAGCGAGAATAAAAGCCGGTGCATCGACGCATTCGACGGTTTTTTTTTGAGGAAACCTCCAAGAGCACGACTCAAAGCAACCTCGAAGTCCTGCTCTATGGCACCAAATTATTTTTCAATTCTCAATTTGAAAATTTACTATATTAAAAATTTGCAAACCTTACTATTTCAAATTTACCAAATTCAATTTTCAAATTCTACCGATTCAATATTATACTACAATACAATATATTCGAAAATTCTCTGGATTTAATATTATATTTTACTTAAAACTTTAATTTTCTATTTCTTCAATTTTTCATTAAAAATAAGTTCAAATTAAAATTTTTTGTATTATTCGTTATACCTTGTCTTATACTAACATTAGTATTAGTTTATTATCATCGACCAATTTCCGAAATTATTTTTCCTACGTTACCCCTTTTTCTACACTGTGATAACTGACTCTATGTTTGTCAGACTGTACTGAAACCGACCGCAGTCCCATCTAATTAAATCTATATCACGCTTTCAGAGTTGAACTCTCGGGAAGTTAGGCTGTACCGAAGCCGACGACTCAGGTGAGAAGAAACGGTTAGCGTTCTCTCTAATCACGCTAGACTCAGACTGTACCGAAGTCGGGTATTTTTTTTTTATAAAGCAAATGAGCGTGATTTCCTCCGTTCGAAGAAGCGTGTGGCGTTGAAGGATCAGGCTATACCGAAGCCGATCCTTCGAATGACCGATAACGGCTCCAAATACCCGCTTTTCCTTGTTATAATGTGCATTACTAACCCTGAAAATTTAAAAGCATCGAGTCTGCAATTTTACGTTTGCGGGATTCCCCGAAGAGAGTCACGAACTCCTAATAAAATATTAAAAGGCCTTTTTTTGGTCTTACGTAAAAACGCTTTTGTAAACTCTTTTTCTTTCATAAAGAGAAAAGGAAAATAAATGAAAAATTCATAGTTTCCTCTGACTTCCCGGTTAGCAGAAGCCATCCGTGCTATTTTCGTAAGTTAGGCGTAAACTAAACAACTAAAATTCATGGATTTTAAGAGACGCGAGTTTTCTTTAAAGTGATTGGTTGCGAAGTCCGTAACCATACATAACACTGACATAAAATATCATATACTTTGCTATTTCTATATTACAAATCATAAAATAACTCATCTATCGTTAGATAAAATAAAATTTCATTAAGAATAAATTTATCTTAGTTTGATAAGGTTTCATAAAAAATTTAATTTCATCGGCAAAGTTTCAAAATGACAGTAAGGTTTTCTGTGGAATTATGTAGTTACCGTTCTCTTAACTTATTGTGAAACGGTGATGTTAATCAACGGGAGCGCAAAGAAAAATTTCTTCCCTTTGAAGTCGCTATGAACTTGGCGATGTTACTTTTAATTGCGACTTTTAATTTCTGCAATTATTTTCGATTCGTATTTGAAAAAAAAAAAAAAAGAAAAGAAAAAAGCTGCGTTATTTAAAAAAGTCGCTAAATTAAGGCAAATTCGTAGGAAATAAGTTAGAAGTTAAAACAATAACGTAATCAAGTTGCAATAAATTTTTATTTTTTCTTTATATTTTTAATACATATAGTGTATTTATACGGAAAGAATAAATAAACTATTTTTACGTAGATATTACACGCGAAAAGGTAAACAAAATAAGTATTATATGCAAATCAAGTATTATACTAATAGAAGGATAATACAAAAATGATAAATTCATTTTTTAATAGAATAAAATCGCATTATTTTCTATTTTTCAATTACTAAATAAATAATTAACTAATAATTATCGGTCTAAAATACACGTATGCGACTTTTATCTTACTGTAAAATCATCAATTTTCAGTTAACGTAATTTCATCAATAGTTCTATTACGTTCAGAAAAGCGATCGTGCCACGGTAATTGTCCGTCCATTTTCAACTTCATCGAATTGTCGATCAGATTCTCTAATTCTGAATTACCACTCAAATTATAAATTTCTCTTTTCAACTCATCACGAACTTCTAATTCCGTATTCGATGCTTCGTCGATTATGTTCATATTTTTTTGCTTATCGTTGGAGTCAAGTAACATGTTTTTACTTACTTTCATAATAAAAAAAATAATAACAATACATATACAGATAAACGATTACTTTTGACATTACTTTTAACGATGAAAATTGTTGAAAAAAAAGTCAATTGCGTTTTATTTTACCGCAACTTTTGATAAAAAATTTTCAAACTACCAAACAGAAGAAAAAAAAAACATTAATTGCGTTATTTTATCGAGGGACAAATTAAAATTTGTTATAAAAGTAAACAGTCGTGAGCAATGGCATCAAAAAATTATAACGAAAAAAGCAATCGGTTAAAATTGATAATAAAATTTAAACGATACGTCTAACAAATCGCTTCTAACAAAGAGTATCTTATCGAACGTAAAAAAATTATTTCGCAAACGTATCGTAAATCGATCTACTAAAAAGCAACGAAAAATATTTAGGCAAAATTCAACCACATCGTATATCGTACAACCGTACGTACGATTGCTCCTTAAACGTATCCAACACAATACAGGTGTGAGCGGATTCACGATCCGAGAAAGTATCACCCCGGATAATACATCCGTATCAACTTGCTATACCGGACGGATTTACACACCTAAAGTTTAAGCTAGCGTATGCGCGCGTGTGTGTTGTTTTCAGGTTACTTTCTCTCCATGCTGCAGCTCTAATTCCGGTAAAACTACACCAGGTTGGGATGAAAGAAGATTGAGGAAAGGGCCCGACGGTCGCTTGCGTAACGATAAAAACTGCTCGGGTTTCCGTAAGCGCGCTTCTGTGTATAGTCTATATGCGCTTGAAAAATTTATACTATTATATATATATATATATATATATATATATATATATATATATACACGTATGGAAGCCACGAGTTTCGCTTTTCCAGCACTTTGTATGCATATTTTATTCGCAACTGTTGAACGTCCGGCAGTTTTTCACTTTTACCTTTACGCTGAGAAAGAGCCCGATGATTTTTTAAACACGTCGGTCCGATATGTGTCTTTAATAAATTAAGGCTTTTCGTTTGCTTTTTACTCGTGGATTCGCGTAACTTTTTCGGTATAGTCGTAGACTCGATCGATCGATTTTTTTTTTCTTTTTGTATTCGAATGGGTATACTTTTTTTTTTTTTTTAATAATGTTAATTTATATAATGAAGTAAAATATTAAATTATAAATAAAATTAAGGTATTCTTTTGAATTTAAAAAGAAATGGTAAATTTACATCTTATTATTATGAATGTAAAATGAAGTGGGTTATTATTACTCCGAATTTTTGTACAACATTTATTGGAAGATTGAGTAGAGTATCATACTAAATCGATCAATTTGTTTAAATTATTAATTTGAAATAATTCTTAACTTTGATTGGCTATAAAAAATTGACATTAAAATTTTTAAATTACGCAAAAATCATTGTTTATATTTACTATTATGAATTGTTTAAATGGTGAACATTTAAAATTATTTCTTTTTACGAAACAAAGAAAAAAAAGAATAAACAAAGCTTGGCACAAAAATCCTGAAAGAACCTCGATGGTTTTTACAAAACCAACGATGCGCGCTCGACGCACGGCACAAAGCTACGGCAAACTCAAAACAACAGCAAAAAGGAAAAAAACGCGGGCGAAAAAACCAAACGCTCGGGCGAATTTCATATCAACCTTGCGATGTCACAAGAATAAAAATAAGAGAGAGAGGGCAAAAGTTAAGTAGAATAATGTTGCCAATAGCTATATTGAGCGTCGAAAAAAAAAAAAAATTAAAAACAGTTGCTTGATTCAACGTCGTCGTTGACGGTGTAATATTCAGAGCTGAAAATCGTGCGTTAAAAGCTTCTAAGAGAAAAAGAGGGATAAGAATACAAATATTTATTTAAAAAATATTATAAGAATATTTATAAGAATATTTATTTTAAATTAATTTTGATTGTAAAAAGGAAAAAAGTTACATCGCGTGACGCAATTTTTTTAAAATCTAGATTTAAAATTTCCTTTTATTTTGTTATGTTAATTTTATAGCAGTTTTTTCGTTTTCCACTGATTTTTTTTTTTTTTTTTTTTTTTTAAATATACACGCCAATAAATATATGAAAAACTAAGAGAATTAGAAATTTAACGTTTGATTATAATAGAATATAAACAAATAAAAAATGTAAAATTTTTATGTAACACGATTGAATATGTTTGAATATAAAGCGAGCAATTTTTTCTTTTTTTGTTTTTAACCGTATAAAGTCAAATAAATAATAAATAATAAACTTAAAAAAATAAATAAATAAATAATCACCATTTTAAAAAGGTCCAATCGCTCGATTGTTTAAAAAAAAAAAAAATCTTTCGTGCGGCTTTCAATAAATTATATAATCTACACCGCGTAAAAAAGGATCTCGAGATGAATTAAAACCACGAAGAGATAGGGAGAGCACTCGTAGCCGAAGTTCACGCCCAACTCGTATAATCCACGAGAGCTTTGGCTTTGGATGCTGCGCCTCGGTTCTGGATTACCCAACCCCGTCGAGGTAGAAGAGCAGCGAGCAAGGGCCAATAATAATGGAATCAGCATGCGCGCGTCATCGAGCGGTTTCCGATGATACACGCGCGTGCACGCGAATTAAAATAATGCGCGAATAAATGTCGAGGATTTCGTTACCGTCGCGTCTCCCGCGTGGATCCGATTGTTAGGTATATGTATAGATTATGCCGACGAGTGAAACGGAGTCATTGTTAACCTTATTCAAATGAATATGATTCTCAAAGTAACGAATTGGCTTCTCTTTTATTTTTTATTTGTTTATTTATTTATTTTTTTTTTTTTTCTACTCGTGTAAAAATTATCAATTGTTTGTTAAACAATTCAAATACTTTTAGTCCAAATCGTTGCAATCGAGCAACTTCTCTTTTTATATATTTTATTTTAAAATAACGAAGCACTTAATATTATCAAGTGAAATCGTAGTGTTTTTCAAAATTATTTTACAAAACATTATTAAAAACAAAATGGCATAGATAAAGGCAAATGTCATCAAGGCTTTCGTTATACATATTACTCATTCCCTCTCGCATTTTATATCTATATCTCATTCAACGATGAAAACTAATCATAAAATTCTTCTACGCAACACGCGAGAGTGTCTTTTAACCGTGCATGCATTGCACGCATAAATATAAATTTATACGTGCGTTTAGTCGCATGCAAGAAAGGAGGAAATTTTTTCTTTGTATAAGTTGAAGGGTGCCATTGTAAATGATGCTAATTGCAAAACCAGATATTCTCGAGCCTCCGGCATTTTCTCTTTTTCTCTCTTATTACGTTTCATTTCTGTTTCTCGCTTTTCTCACTCTTGACGATCCTTTAATGTCGCAAAGTAGATTAAAGCCTTTTCTTGCTACCTTGGATAAGTTAAGTAATTGTATGCGTATATGCGTTATGCAATAATGCAAAGGGAGAGGAAAAAAAGTATTTTAATTAAATGGATGTTCATCAAGAAATAGAGAGAGATAGATAGATAGACAGATAGATAATTTTTTATTAATGTACATTTTGTTGTACATGTTTGAATAGACTTACAAAAGATATACAAAAAATTATAAAAATTATAATTAAAAAACTGAAAATTAAACTATATTAAAAATAAACTAGACAAAAAAAATAAAGATAAAACTAAAAACTAAGAACTATAAACAAGAAAAAATACAAATACAGTCTGTCAAGTAAGAGCGTGGTCGTGTTAATTTATAAAAAAATTTATTTGATGAAACTTTCATATTTATATATACATTGTACACATTACAAACAATGATGCAATTCGGTCAATAATGTGTCCAGTCACCACCGGCGTCGATAATTGCCTGGCATCTCCGAGGCATGCTTTCTACTAATTTGACGGCGTATTCTAGTGGCAAGGATCTCCAGATCCGACGAATTTCGTAAGACAACTGCTTCAAAGTGTATGTGCGTCTTCCACGAAGCTTCCGTTTAATATATGCCCACACATTTTCAATAGGGTTTGCATCGGGCGACTGCGACGGCCAATCCAATGTAACGATGCCAGATTGAGTCTTCCACTGAGTACAGAGCTTGCTGCGGTGTTTAGGATCGTTGTCCTCCTGCAGAATCCAATCTTCATTTTTTGTGATGAACCATCGTTTGGCAGATGGCAGTAAAGCCTTTTTGTAGATTTTTATCATTTTCTCGGCATTTAGGTTGTCAGTAAAGAGGTGCAAAGTGCCGAATCCCTGCTTTGAGAAGCAGCCCCAAAGATGCACCTTTATTCCATGTTTTACGGTCCGCTGAACAAGCCTATTGGTGGAAGTTGACCAGGCTCGCGTGAGGACAGAACGTGCCCATATAGAACATTCATCAGTAAAAATGACATTTTCAAAACCTCTATCAATATTCTCATGCGCCCAAGCGAGTCGCTTTGTCACATGTTTTTCAGTCAACAGAGGCTTCTTCATTGTGTTGCGCCATTTCAGATGATGAGTACGAAGATGGGTTCGGATAGTTTCGTAGGATATATCTAAACCTTTTGCCATTAATTTTGCTTGTCCTTGCCGCAGTGTTAAAGCAGGATTCCGCGAAAACAGATTCACTATTCTTTTTTCATCTTTTTTGTTCACTTTTCCTATCGAGCCACGTTCTGGTAAATCATCGACATTTTTAGCCACTTTATATCGCTGTATCCACTTCTGTACAAATGCCTTCGACTTTATCATATATTTAGCAGCCGCTGATTGCGACATTTTGGGACCTTTCGGGTGGATGCAAAGGAACACAGCCTCGTAGCGCGACGCGTACTTAGCACTCATGGCGTTTAACGTGATTCTGTTTCAAAAGATCAACGACAACTGAATTTTTGTTGACAATGCATCAAGGACAAAGCTTTCTTCTATCGGCTTGCGAAAAAATTAGAGCGAAATCTTTTATTACCTGTCGGTGAAGTCGACCACGCTCTTACTTGACAGACTGTAAGTATACAGTAAAAGCTCAAGCCAGAGAATGTAAAAATTACATTCTAGCTTGAGGAACCATAGGTTGCTCTCTCTCTCTAGAGAAAGAAGGAATTCAAAAACAGAGGATTTGAAAGCAGAGTAGGAAGAGATAGAATAGAAAGTAGAAGGGAGACTATTCCAGAGTCGAGAGGAGGAAACTGTAAAAGATTTATCGTAGAACACCGTAGCCGAGGGAGGAATGGTCAACGGTCTCACATCCCCCCGAGAAGGTCTCCTCATCTGGGTCCACTGATATTTCTCAATAAGATAACATGGAGCTGAATATTTAAACACTAAAAAGAGAGCAGAAGCTGTAAAATATTGTCTTCGAGCTCCAGTGGTCAGCCAAGCAAGGGAGATTCTATACGAGAAGATATGCTCACGCCTAGTTAGACCATAGATGTAACATATACCAGAGTTGATGACCCTTTGAAGCTTCAGATCTTGTTCCTGGGAAATATCGTTATAGACTAAGCTACAGTAATCCAACAAAGGAAACAATAGTATTTCGATGAGGTGTTTTCTTAATAAAAAGTTTGTACTTTAACGGAAATAATTGAGACGAGGTACACTCCAAGGTTACGAACAGAGGATTCGAATTTTACAAGCGAACCTTTAACAATAACTCCATGGATGTTCACACGCGAGAGCAAGTTAATGTAGTAATAAGAACCGAATACTATAGCTTTAATTTTACGAACATTCAGGCCAAGGTTGTTTGCATCGGCCCACTCGGAGACGAGCTGCGCTTGACTACTCATTAGTTGAGTCACAGTATCAATATCAGACAGAGAGAGAGAGAGAGAGAGAGAGAGAGGGATAAAGACAATTGTTTCTAAATTATTGTAAATGTTATATTTTTAATAATTAAATAATTTTTATCAAAATTTTTTGTTCTATATAACTTTTTACTTCTTAATTAAAACGTTGATTTTGTCGTACAAATATTTTCGTGTAATTATGTATTCTAAGGGAGAATATTAATATTCATTTTACAATTATTTTTCAATACAATGTGAATTAAAGATAAGTTGCGAGAAAAAAAAATAAAAAAGATACGTTTTCGTTGATTATTTGAAAATTAAATTTTTTCTTTTTAATTTTGGAGCTTTGTTAAAATTTCAACATTAAAAGGTTAAACAAAATCTTTCGATTAACATAATTCCGAATATGCTTTCAAATTATTTTTTATAAAAAATAAACGATAAACTTTTCATAATACACGTAATAAAGCACAAAAGTCGATGAAAAAAAATGAAAATTAAAATTTTGAACAGAAATTTGATGATAATTTAAGTAACATCAATACACTTTGATTTAATAATCACAGCGGAGATCGAAGGGCATAAACATACGTTAAACGGTATTTCAGCCTCGCAATAAATTTCTCGTTACATGTTTATTTTCCATAAATTACCTCAAAAAGTTGAATTGAAAGTGTACAATTTTCATTATATATTTATATAAATATAATATTACTTAACATTATAAAATAATTTTGAATAATTATTATTGTAAAACTAATATATTTTTTACATTTACCGATATGAAACAAAATAATAAATAAATAAAAGATATAATGGAAAAATAAAATTTTCGTCCCGCCAATCGATGTATCTTGAAAAAGCCGTTGAAAATATTGCTTTTAAACGGTGAATACATAATTAAATATGAGTTTGACATGCGAATAAAAGCCTAGCGTTTTCCTTCCGCGTCACACAAATATAGGATCAAAAAGAAATTTTTACGCCTCGACGAAGTCGTTTCCGTTTCGACCTGTACCTTTTTCCATCCTTCGCTTTACTTTCTAACGCTCGAAATTTTTAAACACAGTTGTTCCGGTGTTGCGTTTTAATGACTTGTTTTACGTGCAGATGATCTAAGCGTCGTTATAATTCGTAAGAAACGGTAATGGAAAGAAAAGTTACGCAGTTTGTTCGTTTGTTTTTTTTTCTTTTCTTTTTTTTTTTTATTACAAGTAAAAGACGAGTTTTATTTGCAAGGAAGAAAAATAAAGAATAACGTAAGAGATAGCGTCAACAAAGTGGCTCGAATAAACATTGCGACGAGTTGTGTGTTTTGGAAAATTTAATAAAAAATTTGTGTTGAACTTTAATCTTTGCGTGCACGTGAATTATGTTTTGCTGAGAAAATATGAAATGTTCGGGTATTATATAGATTGTGGGAAAAGTTTTGTCCTCGAATTGTTCTTACATATTTCATAATGTGAATTTTTTTGTTTCTTTTTCATTTTTTATTAAAATAAATTACACAATGAAAATTGATTAAATTTTGGCGAATAAAAATATTAAATTATTAAAGATTTTTTTTACGAGTTGCTTTGAAGTTTTAAGTTTTATAATTTAAAAAATAATAAACAAACGATTTAAAACGAAGGAAAATGTACGACTTTATCCGTCTTTTATTATTAATAATTTTTTATTTCAATTAATATAATAACTAAGATAATAAAATAAAGAGAAAACTAAACTTACAAAGAGATTCGCGTGAAAAGAGGCACAGATGGTCGGATAAAGTAAAATAACAAGGATATCTTTCAACTTTCGAGTACCTTTGTAACTCACCTCTTGATTCGATTCACCAAAGAAAATTACTTGTACGTTGTTCAAAAGTATTTTCTCAAACTTTAAATCCCGCATATATGAACATAGGTTATTTCAAATAAAAAGTTAAGTAACGATACATTACATACGGTGTAAAAAATAGCATTGAACAATTGAAATTCTAACTGTAGTACTTGGCGAGTTTTAAAGTTCGCGCCGCGGTTATACTTTCGATACTCTTTATTCCGACAATTCGAATTGAATCAAGATATATACTATATAAAGAAGTGAGTTTATATTCGAAAATAATCAAATTTTTTATAAAAATAGCATGACATATCGTACGCTAACGTCCATATATCTTTCGGATAATAAATTCATCTTCGTTATTATACGTATTTCTTTTAAAATTTTAAATAAAATATTTATCCATCATTTGACACGTGTGTGTATACATATATATACATAAAAAAAAAAAAAAAAAAAAAAACCCCGAAAATCTTCATCATCTTTTACCGATGCGCAAGGCAATAAAGGATACGCTCACACGTAAAGTTTCGGAATGAACATTTGCGCGCGGCGTAGATATAAAGAACCGGAGGATGATCGCGATGCAGAAGACGGGACAATTCGAGGCTACGTAATAACGAATGATACGCGAAATATGTGCATCCGTATCTTTCTTTGCGCGATAGGGGTGTACAGTGGAAGCAGAACAAACGCGCGATGAAGTCTCAAGGGAGCAGAGCGCGTCAGTTATATGGCGTATACGATAAGGTCGTATGCGTCATAAACCCTCCAGAGAAACCGTCAATATGTACATTTATATATGTGCAGATTTTTTTTATATACATAAATATATACATATATATATATATATATATTCTAGAATTTGTTTGGAACAAGAAGGGAACACTGCGTTCTCGAAGGATGTAAAAATACATCGAGAGAGAGGGAGAGAGAGAGAGAGAGAGAGAAAAATATTGGTAACAAAACTTTTATTTTTTTGACATTTTTTAATTGATCGATACGGAAAATTTAGACAACTTTGGAATAGCTTTTAATTTTTTTTTATACGAAAATAATGTAAAAATTAATCTTTTTTTTTAACAACGATCGTTCAGTTTGATGATTTTTAAACGTAAAATTTATAAAAGCGTTCATGCAAACGATTCCGCGAGCAAAATCTTCAATACATAGTTTTATTTGATTTTTTTTTCTAACTATAATAAATGTATACTTTAAAATGTATACTTTAAAATTTTTGATAAGAGATGCGGTAAAAACCTTCTTAATTGAATAATGGCTTATATATACTTGTGATGGATGAAAAAATCGAAAAATTTTTTATTACATATTCTTAAAGTACAATATCTGAAGAATATTGTTGCTAAATTTCATAAAGATCGGAACATTAGTTTCGGAGTAACAGGTAATTTAATAAATTAATTTTAAATATAAAAGAAACATACTTAAATCTTTAAACGCAATTATCTCGGAATGTTTTTTTTTTTTCAAAAATACCTTTGCGGTGGACACGATTACTAAAAAACTATTAACCCGATCCATACCAAATTTATACTACTTATTTATTATGTCAATATCTAGGGCCTGAACGAAGGATTTTTGATTTTGTTAAAAAAAAAAAAAAAATTTATAAAAAAAAGCCGAAAATTTAGCACATCGAAAAGTGAATTTTTTGTTAAAATTGTCGTTCTTTTTTTAAAAATCAAAATTTTTTAAAATCCTTCGTTCAGACCCTAGCCATTGCAATATTAATGAAATCTTTTTGAATTTCTGATTTCACATAAGTCATCCACCGCAACTGATGCTGAAAAAAGGTACTCCTGAAAAAGAGCTGGAGTTCCGCTGTTTCTTAATATTTTTTAATGAAAAAAATTGTAGAAAAAGAGTAAATAAAAGTATTTACTAATTAATGAAGTTTATACTTTTTCAATGAACGTTTATTGTCATATCGAAAAAAAATCTAGAAAATCATTTCATTTCGTCCGCTACAACTGTATATAAATCCTTAACGGGTTACCCCCACTTGCGACTTTGAAAAAATCGATTTTTTGTTAATTGCATTTTTTTGAAGTATAAGTATCTGAGAATATGACCTGGAAATTTCAAGTCGATCCGAACAAAATTGACTGAGATATGAGCGTTGAAAAAGAAGAATTAACTGAAAGAATAAACTGAAATTAAAACTTTAAACGCGTTTTTCTCGAAATGGCATTTCTGAAGTCGGTGACCAAGATTACTCAAACACTAATAAACCGATCTTCTTGAAATTTTGCAGGCTTATTTAATACATAAATATGTAGTCTTTAATCGTTCAATTTTTCGTTAAAATCGAACCATTAACTTTGACTGTCCGCCATTTTGTGAAAAATAAATATTTTTTTAAATCCTTCCATTAAAGACTAGTTTATACTTATATTTAACTAAATCTATCCACATTTTTTGTTTCAAATGATCCACTTCGCCGCAATGTTGGTCACCGCAAACCATATAAATAAAAACACTATTTCATTGGCAGCCATTTGCCACTTAACAATGTAATATTTTGCAATAAAAAAATTACTGAAAGTTCTTCAAGATGTTTTCTTTAAGATGATATAATAATCGTTTAAAAAAGTTTTGTAGTTTTCTTTAAAAAAATTCATGAAAAAGGCCTTTTTTGTTGAGCTACAACTGGGGTAACCCCTTAAACAACATAGTTGTATATAAAGATAAGAAAATAAAAATATGACGTGTACGTGCGTGCATAGTCTCGACTCTTTCCTAACCCCTCTCTCGCCATGTGGTGGCGCTGCGTCGAAGATCTTCTCCCTCTCCGCCAACACGCTACCTCTCGCAACCGCGAGAGGCGTTCTCCCGTAAGGCCTCAGGTCAATGTGAACTTGGCGCCTCGCGCTGCCCGCAGACTTGTTAGACGTTCGTCTATCTCTCCACGTTCTTCCCTCGTATTCCGGCGATCGCCGCGAATACATCCTGCTCACGAGCGATCTTGCGCTTAGCGCATTTACGCTCTGCGGTAAGCGATATTTGCGCCTTGTGCTGTACGCTAACCGCGGTCGAACGCAAGTTCGACGAGCTACTTCCCACCAACGGCCAGGGCATCCTGAGCACCTAGGTTCGGGCTAGCAATCCGCGTTTATACGCTAAGCGCTGCAGTTCCGGAGATTAGCGAACACCGCGCCAGGTGCGAACCACTGATCTCGTTCCGCCTCGCGGGACTCCACCGGGCTCTAACGACTTCTTTCCGTTATTCGTTTCCTACCGCACCTTACCGTTTTATTTTCCCTCGCTTCTCTCTTACTCACCTGCTCTCTCATATACTACCATACACTCGCACATATTCACGCACACTTACACATCTCGCAGACATTCACAGCTCCATAGACGCGACACAAATCTATATTCTTTGTTTTGTGTTCACTTATTTTTCCTCACTAATCTCTTTTCCACCTCCCCGTCCTCCTACCAGGCGGCTTTGACAGAGCTCCGCCCTTGAGCTCAAGTTAACCCTTTCAGCCCTAGTGATTTCGATCGAAACCACTTTTGCGTTCAAACGTTCATAATTTTGTCAAAAATCAATATTTTTTTGATTTCTAAACGCCAACGGTCCAAAAATTTATTCTACTTTGCAGAAAAATTTATAGTGCAAAAAATTAATAACAATTTTGTAGTTGTAACAATATAAACAAATGAATGTTTTTGGCAAGAATTTCAAAAGAATTGCGAATTATCGAATTACGTGGGTCTAGGCTCATAAAAATGAACACTCGGGGGTTTCTGGGGTCGCTGATTACGAATCCGATGTCAGATTTTCATAATTTTCAAAATTCAAAATGGCGGATCTAATATGGCGGACGGTTTTTTTTAAATCGATCCAATTAGCCCGAAACTTGTTACTCAGGGATTTTCAGGGTCGCTGATTACGAATCCAATGTCAGATTTTCAAAATTAAAAATGGCGGATTCAATATGGTGGGCGATTTTTCAAAAATTTATTCATTTGGCCTGAAACTTGTTACTCGGAGGTTTTCGGGGTCGCTGATTACGAATCCGATGTTAGTTTTTTGAAATTAAAAACGACAGATCCAATATGGTGGACGAAAATTTAATAAGTTCACTTGCGTTCCAGAAAACGACCACTCAAAACTAACATCAGATTCGTAATCTGCGACCCCAAAAAACCTGTAGATACAAATTTCAGGCCAATTGGGCCAATTTTTAAATAGGTCGTCTGCTATATTTGATCCGCCATTTTGAATTTTGAAAATCTGACATCGGATTCGTAATCTACGATCCCAAAAGTACCGACACCTTCGAGTGTCAAATTTCAGGCCAATTGGATCAATTTTTAAATAAGTCGTCCGCCATATTGGATCCGTCATTTTGAATTTTGAAAATCTGACATCGGTTCGTAATAAGCGACCCCGGAAACCCCTAAATACAGAATGTGACGAAAATTGCGTTACTCTAAAAAAGTTAGGGCTGAAAGGGTTAAACAACAAAGTAATTGTAACAAACATACGAGTATCAGAAGCAAAACGGAACTTCTAATCCCACAAAATAACAAACGCCAAATAAACAACGTATAGACTTGATTCTTTACCCGTGAATTGCATAAAGTAGTTATTATCTCCGTTTAAAACTAAGTCAATAAAAACAAAGGAAAGATAGAAAGCATAAAATCGCGCGCTAGAGCTTCAATTTTAGCACTTATTACGATAATTGTTGTACATATATATATATATATATTTATACGCACCCGTGATATCATGTGCTGTTTGTATTCTTCTGCAATGCCGAAGCCGAGGTGAAAACTGACGGAGAAGAAAGGGCATAATTTTGTGTATAACGTGATAGATGGTAATATAAAGTGACGATATGGTTTTGACATGCGGGTGTATTACTCGGACCGGTAGTCGTTTACATTTGTATTTATGTAAATTTTTAACTCGACAACGCTTAGGTTGGATTCTTGATTATAAGTGTGGTAACAAACATAATAAAGAATTGTTCCAGAAGTATTATTTTTTCGTTTGTCTTACGAAAGCACACCTTGAACTTAAAGGCGGCGTGTCCACTTGAGCATTTGAAATAGTAGCGCAACGTTAATTAAAATGTAAATATTTACTTTTTTTCAGGATTAGAATGTTTAGTTTTTGTAAGTAATCGTTAGGATAGTAAGAATCTTCATAGCGATAATTATTTAATAGACGTTCGTTAGAAATATATAAAAAAAATTATTTCATTCAAATTATTAGAAAATAGCTCAATGTATCATTTATTCATTAACGCCAATTAACAAAAATTCAAAAATTAATTCACACTTGAAAGGAAAGCAAAAAAATGACTGTAACACCAAAATTCGTTTTCCTCAAATGAAAATAGCGAAAATTAATAAGTACAGCGTTTTCCGACTTAAATAGCTCAGCTCGTAAATAGTCTTGTAATTAACTATATAAAAAAGGAATTCATGCAAAAAATTATTTCATGCCGTGTAAATTGAGGGTTGTAAAATAATATTTTTTTTTTCTTGTTTCCGTTTTTTTTTTTTTTTCTTGTTGCAAACATCTTTTATCCGTGATAAATCGTGCCGCTGACTTTGTTTTTTTTTTATAATATTTATTTATAATTATCTATTAATAATAAGAACGTAACTATCGTCATACGTTAACTTGTAAGTAGCGTGATTTTAAAAATGAAATTTAGCAACAGTAAATTTAGAATAAATAAACTGTGATTCCCAAAAAATTATTATTTGATTTTCATAATCAAATAAAAATTATTCAAACGAATAAAATATTCTCTAAAAAAAAAACGTTACAATTTTCACCGAGAATAAATTAACTCATTAATCAAATTAGAGTTAATTTTCATAATTAAGTAATTGACTGCTCGTTAATAATTCCAAAATTAAACGCACACAAAGGTTTACTCTTTTCTCCTTACCAATTAAATACGCCTGTGCGGACAAATTTAACGAAATAACAATAAAGCGAAGACAATCAATCTCTCTTTCTGCTTCGCACAATGAACGCAACCTCAGTAGGTAAATTCCGTTGTAATTAGAACGAGTCTCGGTGCAATACACTGGAAAAAGGTAAGCGAACGCGAGTATATACATCAAAGTAAAATCTACCTTTGTCAATCTCTTCTTCTTAACGCTTGCTTACTACACAAGTATATGCTCTCCCTCTCTCTCTCTCTCTCTCTCTCTCTCTCTCTCTCTCTCTCGGTACAACGTACAAAAACCGTCTTTGTTCGTATGCATAAAGTGCGCTTGTACATAACGTTGCAGCGAATTTCCTTAAACGAAACGGAAGAATAATATCATATACGAGTGAGACATTATGAAAATTCGACTCGAGTACATTGTAAAGTGTATATACCAAGAGAGCTCGAGACTTTTAGCTAACGCGATAACGTTCTCTGTGTGTTCGTCGCGACGACTTTCTTTACAATTATCATAATTCGTCACGTGCGCGCGCGTTGATGAAATTAAAGCGTGACAATTAGCCACCGAGACAGAGAGAGAGAGAGAGAGAGAGAGAGTGAGAGAAGAGAGAGAGAGAGAGAGAGAGAGAGAGAGAGAGAGAGAGAGAGAGAGAGACAAAAAGAGAGAGAGAGAGAGAGAGACAAAAAGAGAGAGAGAGAGAAAGAGAGGAAGAGAGAGAGAGAGTAAATCTAGGTATCTCGAGGCTTGAACTAATGTCTGGTGACTTTATGTACTTGTATGCAGTGTACGTGTATAGTGTGTGCCTCGTTAATGAGCAAGCTCGAAGTATCGAAGAGGAAGCTCGACTCGAGCGCAAGCCAAGTTTAAAGCCAAAATGTAAGTTTTTCGGAACTTTTATACGTCTCTTGTCATAAGGATTTTATTTTTCTTTTTTATACTTACTAAGTATACGAGAACAATATTTTAGATTTCGTTTTTAAAACGAATGATTTTTTTTTTTAATTTCATGTTTCGAATCGGAATATTAACATTTCCTTCGTTCAATTAGAGAATTAAATCAAATTTGAGTGTACGATTCGTATATAGTGTGAAAAATCTTTCAACAAGAATTATCATTAATATACTTAAAAAAGTAAAACAAAAATAATGATAATTTATCGAGAAATGTTGAAAAATGAAAATTCTTTCTTATTGGAAAAAGAAAATAAATGTAGATCTACTTACATTAATGACGATGTAGGAAATTCAAATATAATTAATTATTGCGCAATAACTTACCTGAAATAAACAGAAAATAATAAACATTAATTAATATAAAAAAATCCATCTCGCATGTAAAATATAATGTACAATGTCAAATTATCTGTAAATTTAATCAAATAATATTTTAGAAGAACTATGACATTTAAAATTGCTTCTTATATTTAAATAATAAATGAACATCGTTTCAACACTGATATTTTATTATTAATAATGATTAACACGTAATATATAACCGAGATAACTTTAAAATTATGAATTTACAAATTTATCACGATGATTATTATTTCAATTATAAAATATTCCGATTAGCTGACATTTCGTAAGTTATTGCCCGGAATGCCGGGCCATGGTTATCGCTCAAAATTTTAAATACTTTAATGAAAATTTACAAGCCCATTCAATATTAAGTTCCAAAGCAATTAAATTACAAGTTTACATTCGTATTGTATTCGCATATTATTTTCAAAATTTTAATTAAAAGTGAAAATTGCTTTCAAGGAAAATTTACATTATCGTTAATGGAAAATTATAAGAAGGGATAAATAAACATGATAATGAGTATAAAGTATATACAATATCTGTCAAAGTGTGTACTCATTATCATGTTTATTTATCCCTTCGTATAATTTTCCGTATATATATATATGTATATACATTGCAAATATAATATAGTTGTCAATGTAAATATTAAAGCAGCATCGTGAATTTTGAAATTTTCAATACAATAATTACGGTTTTTGTTACGTGAAAATATTTGCAAAATATTTACATCGTAAAGTTTTTTAACTTATCAACAAGAGCGTTTTTAATGAGGCTTTTTTTTCTGTTAATCTGAAATTATTAATTTTCAGAATTTTCATTAACTTTTAACTAGTTTTTAATTTATTTTTGAATATATAAATTATTTGTATTATTCACTTTTTATTAAAATTTATATATATTGTTACATAAATATAAATTAAAAAATTGCTTATAATAAATCTCGCCTTAACTCAAATAGTAAACATAGGCATGAAAGATTGAATATAAAACACTCGATAGACTAAGACAATATCAACTTATTTATTCATCTCATCCATTATTTACAATTCGGAAGAAAGGAAAGAGACAAAATATGTTCGCGAAATTGCGCAATGCAAATGTAGCAATTTCAATTTGTTGGAGATTCAAAAGGAAAAGAGAGAGAGAGAGGAGAAGAGTGAGAGATCGAAATAGAGAATACACGCATATTCAAGAAATTCCGAACGGACGTCCGTCGCTCGAGTTTAGTTGTATATATATATATATATATATATGTACTGTATATTACTTCACAGTACCCTGTATATCTCTCTCGTACTTCTGGATCATCGAAAGAGAAAGGGAGGTACGGATGCACGAGAGAAGGAAAGAAGATGCAAAATTTTCATTGTACGTGTATATATATATATACACCTAACGGGCTGGTACAAAGGCCGATTGTTCGACGTATAAATGCTCTAGCACTTCCCGCACTAGCCTCCGGAAAAGCTCTTTTCCTGTTCTCTCATTTTCCCTCTCTCTCTTTCTCTCTTGCTGTATATATATATATATATATATATATATATAGTTGATCGCCCGCTCACGCGTCGTTCAATTTAAACGTACGTGAACGTCGGTTACGTGGAGAAGGTCGATGGAAAAAATTGCGTTGGAAGAGATATTTCAAAGGAAATAGTTGGTGAGTTTTCGCAAAAAGAATTTTTTTTTTTATCAAATTCATAGACTTTTAAAAAACAAGTTTAATTCAGAAAAATATTTTGAATTAAAAATGAGACTCAAATTATTTAAAAAAATCATGGCATTAAAGCAATTAAATATATGAAATGAATAATATAGCCTTAAACATAAGGAGTTTTAAATATGTCATTTCATATTATCATTTAAACCAGTTTTCCTTCTCTGGGTTCAATTTGGTACTTTGAAAAACTAATTTAATCTTTTTTCTTTTAGCAAGTAAAGCAATTTATAATCATGAAGAAGCCTATTAATTATTATTAACTAAAAATGTTGATAATATCAATGCAATGGCTTTCTCAAATAAATCGTTAATCGGCAAATAAATATAACTCATATTTAAAAAAGAATATTTACACCTTAAATAAATGAAAGAAAAATTTTATACCCTATAGGGTTGTAAATAAAAAAGCTACTAGTAGAAGTGATCAAACTTGAGTGTTATGAAAATGAAGGGAAGATGACGATGGACCAAAGGGACACATTACACCGGCGTATCTCGTCTGTCGGTGGTATCTTCATTTTCTCGACGATCTATGTCATTTTGGTTCGAAAGTTACGGCTAAACAATATTCCTCGGTTTTAGATGAGTAGAGAATTTTGAATAGGCAATTAACGCCTCGTTTATATCGGCTTATTTATACAAGAACGTATTATGGTATATTTTGCATAAAATGGAAATTTCTCTGCTTGTCTACTACGCTCTTATATCTTTTTCTTTCTTTCTTTTAATTTTTTTATTATTTTTAAATTTGAAAAACTTTCAAATTCTTTTTTACTTATTTTTCATTGATATTTCAAATTTAATAAATTCATTTACAAACGAACATTGATAATATTTCTACATTCGTAATAAAATATTATCATTATTATTTAAACAATAGATATTTTAATTAAATTAATGAATAATGGATTATACAGATAGCCACAATCACATAATTAAGTTTAATTATAATTTTATATTTGTTCATATTATATTTATATTATTTATTACGAATTAAATTTACTTTATTTAATTAAAAAAAAAAAAAAAAAAAAATTTAAACATATATACGTAACACATTAAACTACAAAATGTAACTTTTATTATGTACGTACGTGTATTCTTTAAGGTTTATTAAATTCTAATAAATAGAAATTTTAATAACCTATTATAGAACATTTTCTATTAAATAACTTTACCCGCAAGCATTCTATATAAGGCATGTGTAATCGATGAATTATGCTTATCTATTTTCGTTTATTTAAAATATGGAAAAAGGGCAATGAACCGGCAAATCAAAATTTTATGCTATTAAATTTTTATGCTTTGAATTACGAGGTCTGGCTATTAAATAACGAGACTGCGCGCCTAGAGGGCGCCTAGAGAGGTGGGGAAAAAAACGAGTAGTGCGTTGGGTATCTAGATATCACGTCTATGCACGTACCAAAACACGTTCTCGTCACTATTATTGTATTTGTGCAGTAGCGGTTTGAAACGAACGTGTTTTTTTCTCGTGCCAAAAACCATGTGTGACGAAAAACAGGAGCAACGTATCAATCTCAAATTTGTCGTTAAATTGAAAAGAAACTCCGACTGAGTGCTGTAAGATGTTGCAATAATTGTTGCAAGAGGCCTATGGGGACAATTCTCTATCTCGTGCGCGTGTTTTTGAGTGGTGTAAGCGCTTCAGTGAGGGCCGAGTGAGCACTGAAGATGACCAACGCCCAGGTCGCCCTGTCACTGTTTCAACTCCGGAAACAGTGACCAAAATCAACCAAATTGTGCGTGCAGATCGTCGAATGAGCCAAAAAATGGGAGAATATAAACGGAGAGAAAAATGTAGCAAGAGAAGTCATATCCGAAAAGTCATCGACACCGAAACTCTGCCGGTTTGCAAAAAAAATATTAGTCATTCGAGCTTAAAGCTCTGCTCGCGTAAGAAAAAAAAATGCTCTTCGGAAAAGAAACGAAAACGTGAATTCGGGAGTTACAAAAAAAAAAAAAAAAAAAAAAAAATTAGAGACAAGATAAGAAAAGGCAGAGTGCCACACGGCTCCGAAGACGATACATCACGACGCATGTATAAACAACCAGTATGAGAGCTGAACAGTACCTTCGAGTCCCGTATCAAGATTTTGGCATCAGCGGCGCAACGATAGCCGAGGGAAGAGGGAAGCATCGAGCAAAAACCAAACCTTCTACGCAACGGAAGGGGACTACTACTTGCGGAGCAGCAGGTACACGCTACCCAAAAAAGAGAGAAGAGAGAAGAGAGAAAGAGAGAGAGAGAGAGAGCTGCTACAACGGGACCGAGCGGCGCCGCGACCACCGAGCACATGCGCACTGACGCACACACTCACGCGAATAGCGACGTATTCTTGAGAAAAGTACCGTTTCCCTTATATATACATACTTTTTTTACAAATAAAGCCTGCGTTTAAAACATAACTCTCGTCTCATTCATTTACGCACGCCTTATTTTTCGATACTTTTCCCTCTCGGCGGAAGGTGCCCGTAGCGAGTCGAGCGCATTCGGAATCACCGCGTATTCGGTCCGCTTAAACATTTGACTGGGTAAAGTGCCGGTTGCGTTACTCCTACGTAACACATGATGAAAATTTTGATACTGACTTTCATTACTGTAATTGATTAACAAAATTATTAAAAAAATGAGAAAAATAAGAAATATTAATCACGTTTAAAATTTTAATTACATGTTAATAAAGCACGTAAATTATTAATAATAACACGTAAGAAACATTTTTATTTATCGAAATACATTGAATTTTTGTTCTCAATTCAAGTGTTTATTAAAATTTTTTGGTTCTCATGGTGCAGTTAATTCCCCCCTCTCCTCTCGACTTACCGTCTCACTACCATCGCAACCGTGTCACCTGTTGTTCTCGGTCTGCGTAGTTGCATAATTTGCCAGATTGATCGAACTTTACGATTACTGCTCTGCTCACACGATCTGTAGGGCGATGTTATGTAATCTTTCTCAATAAATTTAACCACTTCAGGCACACATTTTTTGAGAATTTACTGACAAAAATTTATGCCATCTCGATATAATTTATGACACCATATATGTATTAAGAGGTTTGTGCATACAAACTAATTCTGATTCTAATTTAGCAAAGAACTTAATTCGGGCAAATCGACCGTGAAAATTTCTACACCCGAGCTGAGTTCGAGCATGTGCAAATATGCCGTTACACCGTGCCCGAGCTAAGCTCGAGTATGTCTTAAGTGGTTAATATTCAACGCAAAAATTTTTCAAATCGGAATGGTAATTCTTGAAATTAACGCGTTCAAACATACAAACTGAATAGTTTGTGTTTAGCTTTATATATAGTATATGATTTTGTGTGAAAAACTGTTTTCACAATAAAAAAAATAGCCTATGTCACTTTTAATTAATCTAGTTTTCTATTAATGAAAGAATATTCAGAATTTAATCAGTAGTTCCAAAGATTATCTCCTACAAACATGTAAACCTTATCACTTTATAATATTTATCAAGTGGCGCGGGAACGCCACGAAGGCGAGTTTGAGAAGCAGACAACGCTTCGGCGACCGTGACATTATTTACTTCTATATTGGTATTTTAAATTTTTAATATGAAAAAGTAATAACTTATCATCATTGTACCTAATTTTTTTTTTGATATATTATTATTATTGTATGCTAAATTATGATCTTCAAGAGAAATATTGACAAAAAAACGTTTTAACATAAATATAAACGATGTACTATAGGTCAATTGCTTTTATTAACTTTCTCATATTTTCTCATAGAGATAATATACATAGAGTGAGCGAGGTATGGGAGCTCGTGTAAGTGGAAATGTCTTGCTTAAAGAAAGAGAAAGAGAATCGGATACCCCGTCTTTTGTCTTTGTCTACTCGCTTTTGATTGGTTATTGACGACGACTAGCACTGCTTTAATTTTAAAATTTTGAATAATGATAAACTAAGACTATAAAAAATTTAGTTACTAATTTTTTAAATTAATTTTGCTTATCCTGTTGTAAATTTATACGGATTTTAGCAAAAAAAATTTAATATTATTTTTGTCTAAAATTAAAAAAATAACAAATATATTTTAATTTTGAATTGTGGAGGCTTCTACATAATTCTATATAGTTGTTCGAAAAAAATTTTATTTCTTTCAAATTTTCGCTATTACAATATAAGATAAAGGTGGAAATTAAAATAAAAAATTAAAAAATAAAATTTCTTTTATTTCTTCTACCATTTCTTCTAACATACTATTGTATGTAGGTAACTAACAAAACGTATAAAAAAATATTTCAAACGAAAAAAAAAATTGCTATTGGGATTTGAACCTAACTACTTATTTAGGATATTTTAACCTCATGCCTATACCGGTTGTGCTTTGTACCTCTCGGAAGTTTATTGTTTTAATTTCCCTCTCTATGCTTTGTCATTGCTCCGCCCATAATTGTAGCACCAATCATGAACGAGTAGACAGAAAAAGAAAAAGGGATCTCCGAATTTCTTTCTCTTTCTTTGACTAGGGCAGGATTGAAGCCCGTTCGCTCACTCTATGTATATTATCTCTATGTATTTTCTTCAGTCTGAAAAGTGTTAAGACCTTTAAGTTTGCCGCACATTAAAATATAGTGAATTCTAAGCGGGAATTTTTAAAATATTCGAAATAATAAAAAAATTTAATAATTTTATAATTCATCATAATTATACGTTGTACTTTCTTGTAATACTGTAGTGCCGATTGATAAAATTTTACGATTATTAATGAATATAGGTAAATGAATAAAAATAATTTTTTCATTATTAGACTCAAAACATTAGAAATAAGATCAGAAAGTAAGTTTCAAGAAAAGTAAAAACTTATCAAATTTCTCTTATGAAAGTGATTTTGAAATTTTTATTTTGCATACATATAATTTATATTATTTATCAAGTCATAACTTGATAAATAATATCAAAATAATAATCATTGTCTTTTTAAGCAATCTGTTGCGCTCAGTTGACCTGCTCCTAGTTTTTCCTAATAGCTCGTCCGATAGCGTCACATAAGTATACATCGACAATTACAGAAAAGCAAAGCTTGACGCGGGAAAAATTGAGACAAAACAAAATACGAGCGCTGTTAATATGCGTAGTTCCGTCTTTTTTTTTGCAACTATTTTTACATACAGTAGACAATACGTTTTTAATTAACTATTTCGTGCGGATAATTCTTTCTAAGTCTATCAAAAATAAAATAAGTTAAAAGGTATTTATTTATTGCAACTTGATTATTATCATCATAATGGATTTTAAGTCATTATTTACAACGGATGAAGAAATGAATGAATTTGAGGATCGTGATGCAACCACGTTAGTATTTTTTAAGATTATTTATTTTTTTTCCATAAGAGTACATTAGTATCAAGTGGCGCGGGAGCGCCACAAAGGCGAGTACAATTTTCCATTATTTATATTAATAAATTTATAATATTATAGAAATATTGTGGGATTTGTCGATGCCATTAAGGCACCTACTCGTCCACCAGAGAAACAAGAAGATTTGTTTAAATTTATTTTATCAAATGGAGGCTAAAGAATCACAATACTTGTATGGGGCATCGGCCTTATCAATAAATATTGTAGATATTTGTTCTAATAGGGTGCGTATTATAATTTTATAAATTTTAATTTAAAAAGTACATAAGTAAATATTTTACAATACTTCTTAAATATGTGATTTACATATTTTTTGTACAGGTAGTCAATATTAATGGTGGTTACTGTCGAGATGTTGGCCAGTCAAAATTCAATGAAGTTAATAAAAAACCAACTAATCGAAACAATTAGATATCTTAATTGCGATGAGCGACAATACAGTGACACAACTAATTATATTATCAATCTTTTCTTACTTGACATTACTCGAAATTATACATTTCAAGAAATTATAGATTATAATACTGGAAATTGGCAAGAAATTCGAAGTTATTGTACGTGTGTGTATATATATACGAGTATTAACGGCTGTCATTTTAAAAAGATTAAAAAAGGTGATTTGATTATCAGTAAGACTTTGATTATTTTACAACTGATATTATTTGATCTTACTAATAAAGATATTATCAATGGTAAACAATATAAAGTTGTAAGCGATATATTTCACCATGGTAATATTTCTCAAAGCCGTTATACTAATATGTTATGACAACATAATCAGTGGTTTCATATCAGTGATAAAAATGTTACTCAAAAGCAATGGCCTAAAGGAGCCAAAGATGTTTATATTTTATTTTTAGAAAAAATTTAAAATAAGTCAATGGGTTTACTGTAAAAGAAATGAAATCTCTATAAAAAAAACTAACTTTTAACTAAAGTAAAAGGTTAGGCGAGTTTGATGTATTCCGCATTATCATGCATGACAATCACATAGATTGCTGAACTATTTTATACATTAATTATATTAATTAAATTTTGATATATCATAAAATGATTTTTACAAAACAAATGTAATAATCCTTATTATTTTTTTGAGTATACATAAATATTTTAGTAACGAAAACTATTAAGAGCATTAAAAATATTACAAAACATGTTAGTAAAAAAATAAATAACAAATTACAAAATATATCAAAAATATTCCAAAATATGTTAATAAATAAATAATCTTTCGACGAAATTACAGATTAATAAAGTAATAAGATCAATAAATAGTCAAGTTTATTTCCCCCAAAATATATTAGTAAATAAATAAAATAATTTTATGAAGAAATTACGGATTATATAATAAATAAGATTAATAAAAAAAAGTCTGTTTCATTACTTTATTATTTTCATCACAATAAAACAAACAATATATTCTTCTACAAAATTGTTGTGTTCAATTAAGGGCAAAGTCGAATAATTAGTAACTAAACTAAAAATTGATCAAAGATTAGTAAATAAAACTTAAATAATGTATTGATTTATTATTAGGTTGCTGCAGATGAAATGGCCGATTTAGCAACGACATAAAGTTGGCTGAAATTTTAGTGTATTATGTTGGCACAAGGCGGCGCAAATGATATGACATATTGAAGTATAAATACTGCTACCTTGGTTTATGGAGTTATTTCTGTTTTGCACTTCATAGTGATCGTAAAAACAAAAAGAGAAAGTGAACATGGAAGTGAATCAAAAACGGCTACTTTTACTATACGAATTTAAATTAGAGCACAACGCAACGGAAGCAACGAGGAATATCAACAGCGCATTTGGGCCTGATACAGTTAGCGAACGAACCACTCGGCGATGGTTCGAAAAATTTCGATCCGGAGATATGGACCTTGGAAATGAGCCACGTGGACACCCAGGACCATCGATCGATAACGACGAGCTGCGTGCATTAGTGAAGTCTGACCCCCGCCAAACCATAAGGGATCTTGCCGAGAAATTAGGCGTTCACAATTCGACAGTTTGCCGCCACTTGCAACAACTTGGAAAAGTGAAAAAGCTTGACAAATGGGTTCCGCATGATCTTACCGAGCAAAACATGACGTGTCGAATGGAGATTTCGAGTTCTCTTCTCTCCCGCAACAAAAAGGAACCATTCTTGCACCGAATTGTGACCTGCGATGAAAAGTGGATTTTAGACGATAATCGTCGCAATCGATCGGCCTAATGGCTAGATGCCGATGAAGCGCTAAAACACATGACGCCGAAACCAAGCCTTCATCCAAAGAAAATAATGGTAACTGTTTGGTGGTCTGTAGCTGGAGTTATCCACTATTCGTTTCTGCAACCTGGCGAAACCATCAATATCAAATCAGCTGAGAAATACTGTGCTCAACTGGATAAAATGCATCAGAAATTGATAGTCCAACGACCTAGGCTTGTCAACAGGGATGGAGTGATACTGCTTCATATATGATATGCTTCACGAACTCATGTATCGAGAACAACGGTCCAAAAATTAAACGAGTTGTGCTATGAGACTCTTCTTTACCCTCCATATTTACCAGACCTCTCACCAACAGATTACCATTTCTTTAAACATTTGGATCACTTTTTGACAGGAAAAAGATTTAATAATGAAGCTGCTGTCAAAAATGCCTTCGAGGAGTTTCTTCGAACCAGAAACTCGGACTTCTACAAAACTGGAATAAATGTACTTGTATCTCGTTGGGAAAAGTGTGTTGCATCTATTGGTACCTATTTTGATTAAATAAATTGTCTTTATAAAAAGTTACAACTGTTTAAAAATTTATTACTAAATCGGCCATTTTATCTGCAGCAACCTAATACAAACAACTTTCATGATATTAATTACGTAACTTGCCAGGCCCGTTTTATTTTGGTCATGGTGTTGTCTATTAGTAACAATATGGATACTTTATATATATATATATATATAAAACTGTTTTACATCACTTAATCACTTATTTCAATATAACTTTATACTTTAAAATTTAATGTAAAACTTATTTAACATAAAACTTATTCACTAATTTGAATATAACAATATAATTCCAATATAGAATATATCACTTATTATTGATTATAAAAATATAATTGAAATGGCATTATTAAATAAATTGTTGCTCATTAAAAAAATAGTATTCAGTATAACTCAACATTTTTTACAATTTTAAAAATTAAATATGGAAATTCGAAATACCATCAAAATGTCAATAATTAAATAAAAGCAATTACTTTGTTGATACAGAGATATTATGTTTTGCATACTCAAAACTCTTTATAAATCTTTATAAATATATATCTTTATAAATATCAGTAATAAAAGAAGTTATAATATTAATAAATTTGATATTAAATATAACTAAAATGCAAAAAGGAAAATTTATTTGTCCACCTATGAACAAAATTAAACGGGCCTGGCAAGTTACGTAATTAATATCATAAAAGTTGTTTGTAATAAATCAATACATTATTTAAGTTTTATTTACCAATCTTTGATCAATTTTTAGTTTAATTACTAATTATTCGACTTTGCCCTTAATTGAACACAACAATTTTGTAGAAGAATATATTGTTTGTTTTATTATGATGAAAATAATAAAGTAATGAAACAGACTTTTTTTTATTAATCTTATTTATTATACAATCCGTGATTTCTTCATAAAATTATTTTATTTATTTACTAATATATTTTGGGGGAAATAAACTTGACTATTTATTGATCTTATTACTTTATTAATCTGTAATTTCGTCGAAAGATTATTTATTTATTAACATATATTGGAATATTTTTGATATATTTTGTAATTTGTTATTTATTTTTTTACTAACATATTTTGTAATATTTTTAATGCACTTAATAGTTTTCGTTATTAAAATATTTATGTATACTCAAAAAAATAATAAGGATTATTACATTTGTTTTGTAAAAATCATTTTATGATATATAAAAATTTAATTAATATAATTAATGTATAAAATAGTTCAGCAATCTATGTGATTGTCATGCATGATAATGCGGAATACATCAAACTCGCCTAATCTTTTACTTTAGTTAAAAGTTAGTTTTTTTTACAGAGATAAAATATAATATAAAGTGTATGATATAGAACGCGAAAATCAATAATTAATCAAAAATTTTTCAAAACTTGGTACAAACTCGTTGAAATTTCAATGTGTATTAAAAATAAATGGAAACTTAAATAATTAAAAAGTAAAAAAATAAAAAAAGTACCAAGAAAGTACATCGGAAAATTAGACCGTAGTGAGTGAAGTTCAAATTAGCCCTAAATAAACTTGGAAATTGGTTCGAAATTTAGCTAGTTTTACTTTATAATGCTTCTAACGCAAGTATCTCAACCAGCATGAAAGAAAATTCTCACATAAGTTGAGTAAGTACATTGCATACACGTATTCGCACAATATCAAAGTTGTTAAAATTGAAACGTCATATATGGTAGTTCGATGTGGTGAACAATGTTGATTAAAATGACGTTATTTTAAAATTTAAACAAACTGCAAACGTGAAATTCGTTTTCTTTTCATTTTTAATTTTATACGATTTTTTCATATCGATGCTTTGATATCTTTTAAATAAGGCTTAATTCGCAGTGTAAAAAGCGATTTGAAAATAAAATAAACTGCATAAAAGGAATGTACTAGTAAGATTTATCGTGACCGAGTTCCTTGAGTGCTTTTTAAGTGTCGGGCTATTGTGAGCAAACTTTTCTACGTTGCGATACTTTACGAAATTGTTCGAAAAATATTCTTATTTATGGAAGGAAACTGTTGAAATTTAACTTTCGATGAGTGAAATATTCTAGTTTTAAATAAACCGTTGTGAATTACGATTACGGCAAATAATCGCGTTTCGTAAGAATATAATTAGTTTTTAAGTCGAAAATATTCATAAAAATTCAAAATCAATATTTTTAACGCAAAAATAGTCTGTTATATCGAAAACTAACCGTCAAAAATATCGCATGCGATGTATTTTCGTCAGAATCAAAAATCGAACGAAACGTTGTCATATCTGCGTAAGTCTTGTACCATGTAAATTCTATTACAATGATAGATACGAACCTCTGAGAAACTTTTCTAATAAATCTCACAGAAACGTAATGAAAATTCAAAATGTACGTTGTGAAAATATTTTTCTCCAACAAACAACGAAGAAGTACTGATAAACGCGAACCTTGATGGTTCCTGTGTAAGTCGTTAAGATTGGCGCGACTAATGGAAACATATGCCATACCGCGAGATCTACGATGGTTAGCAGTTACATTTAATGCAGTCGGCAGCCGTAGCACAAAAGTAATAAAATAATCTATACTTAACGGTAAATTATCAAATAATAAGTAGATTTATCTTAAGTTAACAACAATATGGTTAAAGCAGGAAATTTTTGTTAGAAAAGGAAAATTTGTAGCAATGCAGCATCGGGTAAGCAGTTTTGTAACACTATTTTTAATTATTTAATATATTTCAAGCAAGAAATAATTTATTGTGCTACGTCAAATAAGAATTTTTTCATCGACTACTGTTAAAATTAATAAAAAATATATTAATATCACTCACTCAAGGATAATCGAGTGATTCCGTAAATGTGAAAATTTGTTACCAAAATTCCTAAGATGCTATTCTATGGGAGCATACGATTAACATGAATTAATAAAATATTTGACGTAATTTTCATTAACGATTTAGCATAATTAAATTTTGTAACGATATTGTATTGCCTTGCAGCCTCTAGTGAAAGGGCAACGCGTAGTTTTGAAAAGAAGAACTAATGCAAGTTGTATAAACTGATAATTTCCTGAGATATTTAGATTAGATAACTTCGAAAAACATAATATTGCTCATTAGCTAATATTCGATTGTAATTTTTTATTATATTCGTTAAAAATTCTTAACCATAATAGTTGATGACTAAAATATTGTAATAACGTTTTATGCTTATATATATATGTATATGTATTTAAATCAACGAGGAAATATGAATTTATTATTTTACATCTAAATAAAGTTACTATTGTATTGTAAATATTTTTAATAGAAAAAAAATCAATGAATTTTAACTAAACTGCATTCAGAAATTTACATATATACTTGTATACTGAAAGAGAAAGATATATGTTCTCTACTATATGAATAAAAAATATAAAGAACGAATTGAATTTTATTTCAAATAAATTTAATTTTCTACTATATTAAGAACACTTGATATAGGTTCGGTTAGTTAAACGTTTGATTAATTGAATTTAATATTAAATTTATTGATTTATATTTGTATAGTATATAACTTTAAAAAATTCTACAATTCAATCATTTTTTTCTCGTAGAATTTAAAATTTTAATTTAAATTTTAGAAAACATATATTTTATAAAATGCTCAATAATTTTGTTCGTAACAGTATTTATACATTAAAGAGATAAAATATCAAAGGATACTTGAACTTAAGTCTCGACATGTGATTAAAGAACAAAAAAAAATCCATAGATATATAAACATTTGTTATTGAACGATTCAAAAGAAAATCTTGAGAAAAAAAAAGAGCAAGGTATACATGAAAAAGAGAAAATGACAAGAATAAGAAATTGCAGTATAGACGAAAAGTCCGTTCGAGTAAAGTAGAATGAGAAGGTGAAGGTCTACAAGAGGGATCTCGACAAATGTCATAAAGATTTCGCGCCGGCGAAGGATACTGCACGTTGGAAACTTTCAAGCCGCATGAAAGTTATAGCGTCGAATCATTCTGCCTCCTGTCAACTTTTTTTTCCTATTTTATGTCCTTTCTTCTCTTTCGTTCTATAGTTTCTTGGTAGGAGTGAATAAGAGATACGATTTATCTCCTTTTCATCCTTAGACGAGGCGCGTTCGTACGAAACGTAGTACTGACCGAGGTGGAAATCGATTGACACTACTCCTCGGTATATCTTATCAGAATTGTGGATTATCGAAGTTGAATTTGAAATCGGTTATCTTAATGACTCGAGAACGTTTTTTATCTTATATTATGAATTATTTTTAGAGTTACAGCTTGCAAAGTTACGGTTCCAATTGCGGTTTTTTTTTTATTCCGTAATGTCAAAAATGAAATTACATATTCGTTAATTAAACTGGCCATGTAATTCACGCTAAATTAATTTATGATATAAATTAATTTAAAATAACTTAGATATATTATGAATATTTCAAGTTTATTTATCGACTTATAATAATATTGCAACTTTAAAACGACTAAATTGACACAATCAATAAACAATTGCCAAGAACGCAACAGCCCTGATAATTAGGCCACCCAATAGAATCCGATAAACGCGTTAAATCTCTAACATACAAATACTATCGACTAAATTTCTGTCTCAAGGTCTCAAAGTCATTCTTTTTCTTTCAAATTTTTCTCTTTCAAGACACATGTAAGGGATCTATTTTCTATGTACAAATATGAAACAATATACACGTCAACGACCTCCACGACGACGCGAAAACGAAGAAAGAGAAAGACAAAGAATCATAATTTAATCGAATACAACGTTACAATCGCTCTCGCCGGGTATGAATCTCGTTAAAACAAAAAAAAAAAAAAAAAAAAAAAAAAAAAAAAAAAAAAAAAAAAAAAAAGGAACTTCGTCAGTTTGGCAACCAAGCAAATCCTTCATTCTCTTTCTCTCTCTCTTTTTCGGCTTTTCGCGTGGATATATACGTACTACATAGCTTATTCGAAAGAATTTGTGACTTTCTTTCACTTATGGTTTGCTTCCTTGCTGGCTTGCTGCTTACGAAGGAAGTAACAAATGTATGTACACACGCAGCCGCGCAGTGCACATTTTTGTCTCTGTCTTTTTTTGCTTTTTTAGCTCGTTTGGCCGAAGCGCCGTCGGTTACGGTACCGGTTTGACAACTTTTTCGTTGTACATATCGAAGTTTTATCTTTCTGCAAGAGTAACTCTTTTTCTTTCTCTTCTTGATCTAATTGTTTACGAAAGCATGACTGCTCGTTTGCTTTTTGTTCTGCGAGCGTTGGTGTAAGATTCGATTGTTGAAAGGTATTTGTGTTAATACTTTTAAGTTATATCAAATTTCGATCTTATACTATCAGTTTATATGAAGAAAAAATAAATAAATAAATAAGGAATAATTTTATTATTTATTTTTCAAAATTAATTGTATATCATTATAAAAATAAATTTAATAAATAAAAAGAAATGTAAAAGGAGATTTCAAACAAATCATCCATATCCTTAGCCATAGATCATCAGAACTTTGGTAGCTGTCAGGTAATATCTCTCGGGAAATCGTTGAGAACACTATAGCCATCTAAGTAAAGCCGTAAATCATCAAATTTCACGTTGGCATAGATATCATCCCAGCAAAGGTGCAACAAATAAGGATTTGGGAATATCTTTAAGATATTTTATTTACATAATTAAATAGATATTGAATAAAATTGTTGACGCTGCGTTAATTTTTTTTATTTTTTTTATTTTAATGTAAAATTTTAATAAATAATATCTGTATAAGTTTTCTAGACTTGTACCAAATTTTGTCAGGGAAAGGGATAGAAAGATGGAAAATAAGCGTAATTTTAAGTCACCCGATGCAGTTGGCGAAGAACACGTTTGGCAAGTACACATCTTCATATCACTATTTTTTAATTGCTGATAACATTTAAACGTGCTTACTCAAGTAATTTTCGTGTACTTGTGTATTTATTAAAAATCTTTATTCTTTTAAAAAATCACGAGATATTAAAGCTGTTATTAGTTTCAGAAAAGCGGCAAATATTTTAATTTATAATCTAGCATCAAGCATAATAGGATCAATGCTTTATTATTGATTTGCAGAAAATATTATGGATTGCGTCGATATTGTTATTAATTCAGTCTTCTGCGGAAACCTTTTGTTCTTTATCAAATAAGGATTAGCTTTTTGCAAATTATTTTTTTTTTTTTTTATTTCGTGGCGATCTTTAAGCATAAAAGAAAAAACAGTCAATTTGTAGCAGATGAAGTCTCAAAACTCACAGAAAGTCTTATTCTGACTCTTTTGTGGATGGCAGAACGGAGAGAGATCCTACCACAAAAAATTGGGCCCAATGCCAGCAACGTCATAGTTAAAATAAAGAATTATCCAAAAATGTTGAAAATGCTCAATATTTCTTAATTGCAAATGTTTATGATGCAAAAATTAGAGACTTTCAAGATGAAAAATTAGACACTTTTATAAAATGCTATTGTATTTTTGTTTAGATTTTAAAAAATTTTATTATCAATTTATATAATCTTACCCTTCTTTATTCTTTTTGAGTGACTTGATAAAAAATTTTAAATGGTTTAGATTAGCATCACGTGTAAAAAGACTAGTAGAATTTCATGTCCGACCAGCAACAAATATTTTCTTCTTCGATTTCAAAAAGTTTATTTTTCTTTCATTTAAAAACGTTTTTATACTTATTTTTATTTTTTTTTAATTTTTATACAAATTTAATGAATAAAACAAAAAATAAAAAATTAGCAAAGCGAATTTTTCAAATTTCCAAAATTAACCTTTCATTACGAATCTGCATCAAAGCCGTTTGCTTCTATTCTCAGTTTGTTTTCCAGTACTTTTCGCAACGCAAATTTTTGTTTTTGCTTCATTGTTGAAATGATACTATCTCACTTCTTTCCTCTCTCTCTCTCACTTTGTGTTTCTGTTGTACCTGTATACTCTTTCCCAACTTACGAGATTGTACAATCTCAGTTTTTACACTCTTTTCACCTCTCTATTTGCTTCTCTGTATTTTCGTATGCACGTATATTGTGTGTGGATGTACCGGTCCGTGATTTGATTTAATTTAAAAGTGGATGAAATGTCGTCAGTACTGCCGTGAACTGAAATATAGAGGGAGAGAGAGAGAAAGAGAGAGAGAGAACACATAACTTCTGCGCTTTTAAAACTTCTTGAGTGTCTATTTGAAAATAGAAACGAGTTTCTGTCAATAGAGACGGTTTTGTAAATAGATCTGTTAACTCGCTTCGTTTCTTCTTTTTTTTTTGGTTTTTATGTTTGTTACTTGACGTGCTAATCGAAATCACACGAATTGAAAACGGTATTTTTCTTCCTCTGAAAAATTTTTATGTTGTTGTATGTTTCGTAATGGTATGTACTTGTATGTATGCACAAACGTAGTTAATTTTAAAATTTAGGATAAATAGATGGAGAGTAAACCGTTCATTTAAAAATGTGCTCATTAAAAAATATACCAACAAAACAAAAATGTACATAACAATTATTTATTTTTATTCGTATATAATTATTTGTAAAGAAATAGTAAATGATTATTTATTTATAAATAATGAATGAAATAATTAAGCTTATAAATTAGATCGAATTGTTTTTTTAATTTAAAGCTCGAAATTTTAATTTAAAGTTTTTTTTATAAAAAAAAAAAAAATTATTTAAACGAGAGCTTTTCAAAAGCTAAAATTTGCTTTGAGTTTATCCCTTTTTCAAACTTTATAGAACGCGAACTTAAAAAAAGCTCGAGTATATTTCATTATTTTTGAGCGACGAAAATAAAATTATGAAAAGTATTTGTTTTTCTTTTAAAATTTAACGCGATATGTCGTTATTTTATTATTCGCGACGTAATATTAAGCGGCAGCAAATATTTTTCAAATATTTTTGCTTTTTTGTTTAAAAAAATATATATATATATATTATATACGTTCGTATATCGTATATCGTTTTATTATAACTTATTCGTATACGGCGTATCTACTTTTCCTTCGTCACATCTTTCCAACTTCTCCTTTCGCATTCTCAACCTTCGTTATACGTTGCGCACATCTTCTTCTTTCATTCTTCGACACGCAGAAAACTTTTAATGTCGCGAGGACGATGCGTTGTATTTCAAACGTCGTCGCGTTCGCGCAACTTTATACATTCCGCCATTACTTTTAACCGCCGCGTCGCATTTTTACGTCGTCGAGAAATTAATATTTTTTTTATCGCAGAAGGACCAGGACGGGGTAATTCAAATTTTTTGCGATTTTCACTCATCGTTTTCTCGGGGCTACGCTTTTCTGGAAAATTTCAAACAAAATATCATCAGATGGTTTCTCTCGTTATTGGTTGTTGGCTTTAATACGTACCTTTCGTGGATTTCAAGGATTATATTTCAAGCGTCAGATGCAAGTGATTAATTCTTTTTATTTTGTTTGCTTTTTTTTTTTTTTTTATTTTTTTTTTATTTAGGGTTTCAAATTATAAATTGACTCACGAAATTATTTTCTACGCGCCGTTGCTTTTATCGTTCGGTATTAAGGCAATTTAATTTGGGCAAATTAATTAACGTTTTCATTTAGAATTTTAAATTATTATTCACCATTTAATTTTAAATGAGAATTTATTTACTTCCTCGTTGAAAAATTTAACAAGCTTAATTTTCTTCGGTTTATGTAAACTTAAACTAAATTTATTACAACGATTTGTTTGTGTGCATATAAATTTTTTACGAAAAATTCCTATGCAATATTTAGTAAATAAAAAGATATTTAGAAGGCTGTATATAAAAATCATTACACTTTTTAATACTTTTTTCATGTCTCATAATAAATATATGCCTATAAATATTGAACTTCGTGCTATAAAAAAATATTAATATTTGCATAATTATTTGCTTATTCTCTTATTAAATTTTTTGCATGCAGATTGACTTTTTAAGTTACAAGAAACAAACTTTATTAAATAATTTTAATGCAAAATTTCATTATTAATAGTTAAAAATAAATTTTGAATTTATTAGTTATTAATTTGTATTAAAAAATTTAATTCGTTCAAAAATTTATTATGTACTCTGAAGCTTAAAAAAAAAATTATTAATACTCGATTGAAATATTTAATATACTTGTACAAATATTAGGTGTTTAATGTTTGCATTAAATGAATCTCTGTTTTTATCAAGTACTTTAGGTATTAAATTAATTTAAAAGCCATCAGTTTGGTGACAATAAGCCCTTTGAGCGCTATGAATCCTTATATGTGCTCGGCAAAATGTTAAAATTAGAAAATAGATTCATAAAGTCTTAATAAAATTAGTAATTTTAATTTACTTCTCTTCATCAAAATATTATAACTATTATAATTAATTTATTAATTAATGTGCGTACACTGAATGAAAAATTTAATTTCAAGGCCGAATTAATAAACGCTGTAATAGTATCTAGGTACAATACATATCAATATCAATTATGCATTATCGGATCTCGTTGACCTATAAAAGCTTACAATTTAAGCACTTCGCATGACTTTATCGTTAATACTAAACCTATCGGGCCAAATAATCCGTTGTTAAAACGTTTTATATTTTGCGATATACGGCAAAAAATATAACATTTACTACATTCGGCATATGAATAAATAACGATTCTAATTTAATTATATGTACAATAAAAAAAAAAAAAAAAATAGATGAATGAAAATAAAAAAATAAAAAATGAAGTTATTTAAATAGGTTCTTTTAACCGGTCACGATAGATTTGATATTAAATAATGTTGTAAATTTTTCTTTTGCAAATAGAAAGAAAATTTGCAACGATGGAAAATATATATTTAAATTTTTTAAGCTCTAAAAATAGTTTTTGTCGATTCTTCATGCAAATATATCGTGAATATATAAATATTGAAAAAATTGTCTGCTCAATAATCGATAATATCACAAACTTATTGTGTAAACAAAAAATAAATAAAAAAAGAAAATACATAAAAAATTCATTTAAGTTTTTATCATCGGCTGCGTCCAACGGCATCGCAAAATATTTTTACAACTCCTACGTACAACAATGCAAGCGGTACGTCGCATCCATTAAAAGGCTACACTCCTAAGCTAAAGCAAGAAAAAATCAATTACAACGACGATAAAGAAGAAGAAGAAGAAGAAGAAGGAGAAAAGAAGTATGAAGAGAAAGTAAAAAATAAAAAGAAAAGCAAGAAGCAAGTGCACGCAAATTGAATTTCTATACATTTTCTCCTCCTACTCCATCGTCTTTTTCTCAGCTTTTTCCAACAGGCGATTGCTCAAAAGACACTCTTAACCTAATTGCGAATCGTCGGTTCTTACCATGCGGAGAGGCAGACTAAGGTTTGACTAAGCTACGAAGCCAACGGAATAAGAAAGCCATCGTGAAAAACGCATGGCAACGGAATAATTTATGTTTTATACAATGTACTCGCTTCCATTTGTACGATCAACTAAACTGGTATAGCGTTAATATAAATACATGTATAATATTTAGTTCGAGTAATGGTTCGAGAGCGGTTTTAAAACTAATTTTCCCGCGTAAGGGTTACTTTACATTCGGCTCTGAGGCGAAAATTTCGATGGAGAGTTGGTGCACGGAGGTTTGCATAGTCTCTAGAGGAAAAGTGAGAAAACGAAGAAAGGTGAATACTCTTGTGGTTGAATATACGTGTGTCTTCGAAGTATATCCGGTAAGTGAAAGCACACGAGGGAGAAAGAGAAAAGAAAAAGGTCGTTTACCTCAACAACTTGGGCGTATAAATTTAATGGAAAAGGAAAATTAGGTAATTACGCGCGGATGTGATAATTTGTTTTTCAATGAATTAAGAGTTATGATAATTTTTTTAGGAAAATTCAAGTTTAAAAAAAGATAAGAAAAAAATAAAAATTTTTTGATTTTATTCCCACTTTACGAACGAAATTTAATAAACGGGCTTGAAAAAACAAAACTATGTTTGTTTGCTTATTTAAAAAATACGAGCCTTTAATTAAACAACAACATTTAATAAAAACGTATGCATCTTCATTTTCCTCAGCTTCGTTTTAAAACGATAAACAAAACAAATGGAAAAAAAAAAAAAAAAAAATTACAAGCCAAATAGAAACGACGAGCGCGGTGTAAAAAGAACGTTTTGCACGCGCTCATTCTCGCATCCCCCGTACATAAAGTTAAAAAAATGCAGAGACACGCGCTTGAAAATTATTAATTTTAAAAAGCCAACATAGTAAATTTTACTTTTTAAAAACTCGGAGAGACACCGCACTTATGGCATATGCTATATTTTAATATTATTATTATTATTATTATTATGATTATTTTTTTTTTTTATTTCTTCTACTTGTACAAGTGCACGGAGAAAACACGCGAATATAGATAACCCGTGCAACGGGTAGAAGAGTAACAACGAAAGCAGCGGGATTTTTTGCAAAATTCATTCTCGAGGGAATGTACGACATCGGATGTTGAGTGACGCGAGGATATAGTCCAACATATTTTGTTTGCTTTTCTTTTTATTTTTATTTTTTTTATTTTTTTTATTTTTTTTATTTTTTTGTTTCTTTTAATTGTCTCGTAAAGCGTAAAGAAAAAGCAAGCAAATGAATAATTTAAATTTACTCGTATGGTTAAGCCTCATTGTCTTACATTCTTGAATATTCGTTCCTTGAATTTTAATTCTATTGTATTTAAGTTGACAGAGAAAGGAATAACAGTGAATACACCGTGAATCTGGGAATACTCGTGTAAAGGTAAAAAAATACTTGTTTGAATAACGCACGGTGAGTTTTTTATTTTATTTAATTACGTTTTCCACATCTCGGTATTTCACTCGTTCAAAGAAAAGGATAAAATAACGTTTTATAAAAAGATAATGACAATAGTTTTAAAAAAGGTTTTCGAGAGTTTTATGAATTAATATATCATACAAATTTAAAGGATTTAACGTGCAATCATAGTTAACACTACAAAGTGCATTATCTTTTATTTTTTTAATTCTTTTTTTTGCACACTTTTTTTGATTTTTAAATGTTCCATTTCTTTACAAATATAATTTTGCCTCTCACTCACGTAAATCAAACAAAATTTGTCCAAGAATCATAATAATTATGTTAAAAATAGATAAAACGTTTTAATTGAATTACTTAATTCAACGATATGTTTTATAAACATTCGTCATTAAGTGTATATATAGTCAGAAAAATTATAATAAGGTGTGCAAGCGATTAAAACGATCAAACAGTGCCCCAAGACAAAGAGCATTATATATAATTTTTTTAAGATCCTTGCGGAAACAGTATACGTAAATCAAAAACCAAACACAACAGATATTCCAGTCTAGCATTTTATCAAGCGACGATCGTTTAACCGAACGAGCCGATTAAGATTCTTCATGTATTTTTCTCTCTCTTTCTTTTTCTCTCACACACACGCACACACACACACACACACTTTTTTTTTTCTTTCACTTACCATACACAGAATACCAAACGAGCAGCAATTTATCGAGGGTTGACAATGGGTCAAAGGATAATAGTTGGCAGCGTAAAAGAGTAAATGAGAAGGAGAGAAAAAAAAGGAGAAAAATAAAATAACTCGCGTCTCGCGTCTTTTTTGACATTGCGAATTTTATAACCCTCAAGTAACTCGAAGAGTCCAGAGAAAGAGAGAGAGAGAGAGAGAGAGAGAGAGAGAGAAAGAGAGGTGAAAGACTTTAAATTACCATTAACAGCTGTGCGCAGGGAACCCATTGTTATCATGACTATAACTGGCGTGTGTAATGCAGTACATGTCCAGTATACCAGAGCGCAAATTACGTTTTGAGTCTCGTACCGGACTTTTTATATCCAACCCTCTCTTACTCATGCTGCGCACAACTACTCTGCGATGGTCTCTTTAGAGCCTCCCGGACGGGAGAGGGAGGGGGAAAGAAACGTTTGCATGAATGTATTTGTGCGGACAAGGGTTAGACTACTTTATCCAGTTCACGCTGTGCCTTAAGTTTAACGTATATGCATACATATACTTTTGGAAAGAAAGGTTGTTTTACGATACGATTTTCGCGACAGACTAATTAAAGATTCTATGGTTTTAATGTAATAAAGGTTTCAGTTCTCTTAAAGGATCATACAATATATACATCGTCCTTTTGAGAAATTCGTATTTCGACCTCTTATTCAGCTTAAATAGCTGAATGACGTTTGTACAATTCCTGAAAACGGTCAATAATTGAAAATTGATCAATTTCGCAAATAAATAACCTTCTTATAGAATAATATCGACGGGGGCGGATAGGGGGAAAGAAACGAAAAGAAAACTTTGCGTCGTTCAAGTCCTCAAGAAGATCGCCGCGACTTTCTCGTTTTCGAGCAAACCCACGAAAACTTTTTCTCCTCCTTATCGTATTTTAGCTTTATGCAGTTAATAGCGAGCGAGGAAGAAGGACATGTAAACCACGTCGTAAAATAAGTTTCGCGGCTTTTAAAAACTTTATGCAACGGTAAAAATTGTGCCGTAAAATATCAAACAGATGAACGTATCAAAAATTTAAAGAGTTTTATTTATCGGGTTATTGATAATTCGTTATTTTATGTTTTATGAATTTTTATAATTAAGGTTAATATTTAGTTTTATATTTTGTTGAAATAGGCTTAGTTTGCAGAAACTTTTTTGCCTTTTACACAAGGAAAAAAAATTCTACCTTTCAGAGTTAAAGCGCCCTCCATCCATAGTATAGAATGCCTGATACTATTTTAAATTAGAATTTTTTGCAATGTTTACTTAAAATATGGAATGTGTTTGACAAGTAATGTATGTCGATTTTACAAATTCTAAACAAGTGTTATTGTATAGCAGTATCGCTGTCGAGCACTTAGAGTAGAATATCACCGTACCGAAATTGCAAACCTCGTCTCCCACAGAAGGAGACGGCCTTTGCAATCAAATTGTAGTGTGTTTCTGACGGCACTCGTGCAGCTAAACAAAAGATGTTTCACTTATGCGCAACTGAATAGAGTCAAGTGGAGTTGTAAATGCCTTCTCCTGCTACAGGAAACGAGGTATACAACGATAGATTGTAGATATTTGTATTTCAAATGTAAGGTATATCGATAATGTTAAATTAAAGCGTATGTACAATATGTTTAAAATCACTTTAAATTATTAATAAGATGGTCTCTATGCTTCAATAGGTTGTATACATACTTTCGAAGTTATACAACCGCTAATTAATATGTATACCTTCAGCCGTTTTATACTGAAATCTAATATTTTTTTTCCGTGCATTAGTTATTTATTTTAGAACAATAATTTAATAAAATATTAATAAACGCTTATTTCACAATACAGTGAATCAAAATTAAATTAATATCTTATTCAATAACAAATTATACAAAGTTAAGATACATCGTATGTAATGTTTCTTGCATCAGTGTCACTTTTCCTTAATGTATATCCCAAAAGTTTGTAATTTGTAACTTTATAAAGCGATTTAGGAGAAGTTTCGTTATCAAAATTTAAGTTATCGAAATTAATTAATACTTTATGTTGATAAATCATAAAGTCTACATACATTAATTTGTAAATATAAAATTTTACAACCATTGTAAATTCTGATGTGAAAATTGTGAATTTATAATAAAATTTTCTATGAAATTAATAAAAAATATTAATTACAATTTTAATTAAAAATTAAATTAATATTTGTAACAATGTAAAATGTGTAATAATAATTTTATAATTTAACAAATTTTTTAATTTAAGACTCGTTACTTATATTTAAATAAAAAAATTAATTTCAAACGTTTACACCATCGTTGATAAATTTCGTTACATATAAATAAAAAAAAAAAAAAACTTTCAAAAAGATGTTAATTATGAAATTATTATTAAAACTCTCATTAAAATTGTAACAAAAACTAATTTTTATTTTCATCATTATAAAAATTCAAAACGTTTTATATATATATATATTTCCAAACATTTACCCCCGTCACACCATCCAAAATATGCGATACCCTCAAAAGTTATCTCGAGCTCTTGGCGATGTTATTCCCGCTGCGATAGACACATAAAGTTAAAAAGAAGAAACAAAAGAAAAAAGAAACATGCTTCCACACACACATACACACATACACACACAAGTATACGTAAATATATCACACCGTTCAATCGAATCTTATAGCACGAGACGTCTTTGCCCAACGGCCGCATCCCCGTTAGGTTAAAGCATTGGTTTTTAGCCTTTGACTTTTCGTTTAATCGAGAAAACCCACTGGTTAGTATACATAACGACAACGCGATATGTACTCTCCCGCTCTCTTAACGTACATTATCGTTTATAGGCGACGGCTTTGCCAAACGGCATATTATGCTTTTGCTTGTAAAGGTGACCAAGTCTGCCGTGTTGCTGTTATTAATTGTACCTGATTAATGAGAGACTATCATTGAGAGACTAAGAAGATGCTGCTTTCTCTTTTATTTATACTTCTTTAATAGAAGATAGTTTAAATTGCGAATAGCGTAATTTAATTCAAGAGCAATTCAAATTAAAAAAAAAAAAACTGGATGTCATGTACTTTATAAACATTTTCCATTTCGTTATCATTATTTTCTAGTTCGTACTTTTCCTTATCATCTTAAAATTATATTTATTCATTAAAATCGATATAAGTCGCGACGGGGCTGTTCGCTTCGTAACGGACGACATTTTTCTTTTTTTTTTTTTTTCACTTTTCTTCTTCTTTCTTAAGGGAGAAGACGTCGATGGTAGGTTATGACGCGATCGGGTATTTGCGTCGCCTAATAATGATCGTTTTCATGAAAAAATAATTGTTAAAGTGTAATGTGCAATTTAAAATTACCTATTTATGTAAAAAATATATTAAAGCTGTATTAAAGAAAGTGAGTAACAAAGAGAACGAAGGAAAAATTTATGTATGCAAATACATTCTTAATTTATAGTGAGAAATCAATTATTTCGATAATAAAACAAATCGAATTGGATGTCGGTGTGTTACGTAAAATAAATTTATTTTCGTATTTTTTAACTAATCAATATATATAGCGATGATATTATATAATGAAACGATACCGTCAAAAATAGGATAATGAATGTAAATCAGAGGGAAAATTCACATAATTTAAGATACGCATTGAGAAATGTGATGTATATCATTTTCGAACTAATTGAATTAATTAGTATCCAAGGTATGCAGCTGTCTGGTGAGTTTGTATCGAGTCTAACGACTTGATTGATAATTGGATTCAATTTAATTTACGAAAGGAATGATGCAGATTTCTTTTTGCCATTAAAATACTTCAATTATGGTTAATTAATAATTTGATATTTTATATTTTACTGTAATTAATTGAAAATTGTCTTCATAACTATATAGTTTACATAAATTGATGCGCTCGTTAATATTCGTTTGAAAAATTGAAAATGTCAACTAAGTATCACAGAAAATATAAATTTAGTCTTAAACATTTAAAACAACTTTTGTTCACTTTCTTAAAGTACTCGTATTTTCACTTTTCAATTGTTGCCTTCGATCGATAAACTTAGGTTATGCGATATCAACATTCTTATTGATAAAAAGATATTGATTTGAGTTATAATTTTTCATTTATATCTTATATTTAAAAAACTGGAATTTACAATAAAACCTTTAATGCTAACCATTAATTTGGAAATATCAAGAATGTTAAGCATTAATTATTCGTGCCTAAAAATCGAACTCAAAACATTTTTTCTTTTTCTAATAAAATATTTATTAATGGCAGTATTACCGATAATCCATAGAATCAGAATAATAACAAGTGACGATTTATATATTAATAAAAATCTATATATTAATAAAAATAAACCAAACGTCGTTTCTTATACCATATTTTATACATTCTTACGGCTCACCAACAACTATACAAAAAGTAAAAAAATTAAATTAATAAAGGCAATTATAAATAATTCATAAATTTTAATTAAGTAAAGTACGTGCGTGGATTACGCATGAGATTCAAGCATTTCACGCTATTTGATCATACACTTATATGGAATTTCATTAATAAGATTTCCCTTTCTGCTTTCTTGATTGTCACGAAATAAATAAATGAGAAAGAGACATAGATAGAAAGAGAGAGAGAGAGAGAGAGAGAGAGAGAGAGAGAGAGAAGAGAAAATTTCTCTGTTGATTCTTTGTTGAATGAATTCGCAAAAATCCGTATTGTAATGTCGAATAAATCGACCGATTAGAATTCATATATTCAATCGTTTTTTTTTTTTTTTTTTTTATCGTTATAACGAAAGATAAAAATGTATGCATTGGTGTACTTTTTTTGTTTTTGTTTTTTTTATTTTTATTTTATATAACACCTTTTTTTAATAACGCGTTTATAAAATATGCCTAAAAAAGAGATTTTATCGATTTTATATGTTTATTAAAGTCTCAATAAAACTCTACCTTTTTCTTTTAATTAAAAAATACTCGTTGGCCAAGCTGACGCATCTGTTGTTACAAAATACAAATACGAAATTCAAAAATTCCTTGAATCGGCATTTATATTTTATTCATCCAATCATATATTAGATATTTATAATCCAATTAATTTCTTCTTATCCTACGCATACATACAAAACGGACGAAGGTATGACAAAATAACGAGAGATCCGCGACAAACAAAAAAAAAAAAAAAAAAAAAAAAAAAGAGAGGAAAAAGAGACCGTGGATTGGAAAAATATCGAAGCAAATTAAAAAGCGCATATTGCGCGCACCGATAATTAAGTTACAAAGGGGTTCCCGTAAATCCCTTATACACGACGAGCGTGCTTTTTGTTGCGCCGCAACACCACTCAAGAATGGATAACGAAGCAATCACGTGCAAATTTCCTCCATTTCTCCCTCTCCCTTCATATTTTCCTTTCTCTCTCTTTCTCTCTCTTTCTTTCTCTCTTTCTACTTGTACAAAGGTACATACGTAGGCGCATGCGTGTAGATATAAATGGGTACCGCGGTGATCAATTTTATTTCGTCGATCACGGATAGAGAAAGTCGAGAGGGACTCGCTCGATAAGAAATACAGCCCTCGTGTAGAACGCTAACGATATAGTTCGTCGGTTGAAAATGTTCATCTATTTCTTCTTTTCGTTAGATTGATTGATTAATGCGAGAGAGAGAGAGAGCTTAGCTTTTCTTTCCTACCATTATTATTATTACTTTTTGTTTTTTTTTTCTTTATCACTGGAGCGAAAAAAAAAGAATGAAAGAGAGAAAAAACAGTAAGCAAGAATCGGAAAAGATCAAAGAGAGGTTTTATTCTGCATACGGCTTATAAAGCTCGGTATTTCGCGAGAAAATATGTCGTCGTTATTTCGAGAGATGTACGTCGGTGTAGACACTGCCAACGATAATAATCTACGATGTGAAATTTTTCGAACGCGCGTGATGCGTATCTGTCGCTCGATTTTCGTTCCGTTTGAGCGATAGCTTTTTTCGTTTATTAGATTTTGACGATCAAACTTTTTGACGTTGATAAAGGTACACCGAAGAATCGAATTTTAATAAAGATTTAATCCGAATATTGTTTCGAGGTAATATCTCAATCTAATGTTTTATTATTCTCTAGTATATTTCGTGGCTTTTTTTTTGGTAAAAATTGTTTTTTCGCGATGAGTATTCAAATTGCCAATTCTATATTTTATATTCGAATATAAAATGAGTGTTAAATTTTGTAAAACTTTGGCATTTTATTTTAAAATAACCTCGTTTATATATTAATACATCTTGCGCGGGCACTTTGCCGCAAAAGCAAAACTAATTCATAGGAATTCATTCTTGCAACGCGCGTTTTGTATTTTTGCAACGCATGTCTATCCAATTTTATTGTAAAAACATCACAAAAACCCATCGATAATAATAATCCATCAATAATCCGTGAAAAACGACTTTAGTCGCTTCCCGCATAAAATATGTTAAAATTTATATGACGCATATTTTAAAATTTCATTAATTCATATGCCAACAAATGTCAATCATTCTATTTTATATGAATTCAAACTGCTGCAAAGTTACAGAATGTCGCATAAATATTTCGAATTATTCAATTTGCACGGCGGGTTTTATTAGAAACTTCACTTGATTCATATTGCATTGTGAAATTCGAAACTTGCAAGCACCTCGAATTTTGTACCTTCGGAAAGTACGATACATATACATTTAGCCGCGCAACGACGAGGTTAAATTTGAATATTTACCTTATGCAGGTTTGAGAAAACAAGATTGAGCTACTTACCTTCACTTGTTATAATAAATGAATAAAAATAATAAATAACTAAATCATCCCGAGTATAAAAGCAAAGCACAGTTCAATTTTTTTCTAAATTTTTTCGGAATAAAGTAGAAAAAGACTATATAAAATGGTCTTCGCTAAACCACCGTATATTAATATGCATTTCATACAATGTAACAGTTTCATTTGAAAATGAAAATGGAAAAATAGAATTTTTTATTCAAAGATTAAATTTAAAATAGCACTTTCTTAGATTTAGTTTTAGTCAGAGGTAGTCTCGAATAAATTCGCTCCTATGCCACACAACAAATTGTAAAAATAGTAAAATGCGAAAATCCGCTTTTTCCATAAAAAAGAAAAAAAAAGAAAATTTATCTCTACGGATTTAAAGTCACTTTCTTGCTTTACGTGCCCGAAAATACGTGTTAAATATAAAATTTTACGCGTCGCATTAATATTGCAATGTGAAATTTTCAAAGATGATTTTTTTTTTTTTTTAATTTTTTTTTATATATTACTCTTTTCTTTACGAATTTTAGAAATTCAAATGGGATGCGAGGGAATTCGTGATTAAAAATGAAGCAAATTTACTTGATAAAATTGCATGTATAGTATACAGCCTGTCCCACTATCTAGTGAAAATATTCATAACGCCTGATGCAGGGAGAAATTTTATAAATAAAAAACCTTCTTTCATTAAAATCGGTTGATTAATTACTATTTAATTAACAATAGATTAACAGCCAATCAGATTTCTTCGCGATCAAGTAGGCGGGCCTTGAGAGAAAAAAAAACCAAAAAAAAAAAACAAAAATGGACGGGGCTTTCGATTTTCAACTACACATCGATATATGACAATGTGTGCGTCGCACTGCTATGTATTGTTTCTCCCCACATGCGAATTTTAATTCTGATCTTTTGTCTTCTCATTCATCTTCTTATTCCTCTCATTTAGGCTATAGCACTGACGGTTTGGGTTCTAATCCCCAGTTCAGATTTTTTTTTTTTTTTTTTAGCTTTTGCAAGTCTTTGTAAAATTCAAAAAATTAAATTAAAGTTTTTCTAGATTAAGTTTTCATTCGTTTGTATGCGTCTTTAAATATGTGTTCAAGAAAATTATGAATTAAGTATTATAATTCTTTATTACAGTCAGTTGTGTTAGAATTTGATATGAATTATGAATATCGAACAAGTGCTACCAATATGCTTTCTTAGTTCTTTTAGGTTGGCACGTCCGTACTGTCCACATCTTGCTCTATTCGTTTTTTGTCTAAATGTGCATATATATAAATTAGTCTCTATTTAGCAGCCATTGTATTCACTTGTATACAGTTTATAATAAACAAGTTCTTTTCTTAATTATGGGTTGTATTTATTTTAAACCATTAGAATTCTGTCAAGTTGTTTCATAAATACAATAAAATTTTCATAAACTAAGATATTAAAATAATTAAAATTTTGTTTTCACACGAGATTTTAAGCTATATACCATTATTCGTTACACCAAAAAAAAAAAAAATGCCTTTTAAAAAAATATTTAAAAAAAATTCATCGATGTTACAATCAAATAATAGTGTGTAAAAATCATAGTTAATTAATAATCTTAAGCATCAATTATAGAAAAAATTAAAAAACCTATAGATATATTGGCTTTCGTCGAAATACATAAAAAAAATTCTTTTACAGAAACTATGCGAAAAAGTTAGTGCATTAAAAGTTACGAATTGAAAAAAATCATATCGTATTTGCTATAACTTTGAGTATTTCAAATTTAATTCGTTTAAATTATTATTTTATAAACGAAAAATTTTTATTTATTATGTTTCTTAATAGTTTATGGAAAGTTAAAACAAAAAAAAAAATCTAAAATTAATCATTAAAACTATAAACGAAATAGAAAAAGATAAATTTTATTATACAATAATACAAAATATTATCAGTATTTAATTGATTTATAAGAAATAAGGAAAAAATTCTAAATAATTAAATAAAGCATTATTATTATTATTATTATTATTATTATTATTATTATTATTATTATTATTATTATTATTATTATTATTATTAATTTCAAATTTAATTAATATTATTTTTTGAATATTACAAAGACTAACAGAAGCTGAAAAAAAAAAAAGAAAATAAATCTGAACTGGGGATTAGAACCCAAACCGTCAGTGCTATAGCCTAAATGAGAGGAATAAGAAGATGAATGAGAAGACAAAAGAAGATCAGAATTAAAATTCGCGTGTGGGGAGAAACAATAACATAGCAATGCGACGCACACATCGCCGCATATCGATGTAGAGTTCAAAATCGAAAGCCCCGCCCGTTTTTGTTTTTTTTTTGGTTTTTTTTTTTGTCCAAGCCCGCCTACTTGATCGCGAAGAAATCTGATTGGCTGTTAATCTATTGTTAATTAAATAGTAATTAATTCACCGATTTTAATGTAACAAGGTTTTTTATTTATAAAATTTCTCCCTGCATCAGGCGTTATGAATATTTTCACTAGATAGTGGGACAGGCTGTATAGTATTCGAATAAAAGAATTTTCGTATTTATTCGTAAATGAAATTGTCTTGTGAAAAATTATCAAGCTATCTATATAAATGTTAATATTTTTTGAATATTTGCAATTTAATAAATCCAATGCATTTTAATATTTTGTCTATATCCTATACTATTTTTTTCTAATTATTACAAATATTTCAACGAATTAACTTAATTTTTGATAAATTGTTCATTAGTCATTTTCAGCTTATGGTTATAAATTCATTAAATTTTTTTACAGCTAATTAATTATAAATTACCCACGATGATTAATAATTCACGAGTATATTGAAACCTTTATTTCGGTAAACTTTCGCAACCTAATTATCGAACGAAATAAAAAATAAATAAAAGATCTCACCGATAACAGATAATAAGCTTAATAGTAAATTCACAACATCATGTAAAAGCTTGCATTGATTCAAAAAGGTCAAGCATTAATTTATACGAGAATAAAGCCGCAAAAGTACACGCGCGCGCGCGCAATTCGCGAGAACGCGAATGGCGCTTTCGTTAACATTTTACAACACAATTATTTTTATCAAGCCGAGCGGTGCGCGCGCGAGCGCGATACAATTCCGAGATTAAAAGCTCTCGCGCTGTTTTTTATTTACAAACACGCGCGCTTGTGTATTTTATCGTAGCGCGGGTAGCGAGCGAGTATATTAAGCATTTTTTTAATCATAAATATATATATAAAACTATTACGAACACTGCGCGCGCATTCAAAGCCCTACGTTGCTTTTATTTTTTTCAACGACAATGTCGACGACGTCAAACCGTAAAACCATCGTACTTGTTTTTTCTCTTTAAGCATCTCTCTCTCCCTCTCTCCCTCTCCCCCCTCTCTCTCTCTCTCTCTCTCTCTCTCTTTCGAACGCTCATTCGCTTACACGTTGGAAAAGTGCTCGCGAAGTTGAACCGTATTTGTATTAGGTTGGAAACTATGAAACGGGCGTTTTTTGTTTAGTCTGTGTCTAGCTGCACGCCCGTTTCATAGTTTCCAACCTAATATTTGCGTAATATGTAAGCCCATCATTGGCAAAGTCTCTCTCTCTCTCTCACTCTCTCTCTCTCTCTCTCACTCACGTCCACTTCATTTCTTTCACTTTTTAATTATGAATAAAATAAGCGCGAGAAAGAGAAGCAGAGGAAGAAGAGAAAATAGATATTCGAAAGCCATGAAACGGAAAAAACGAGAAAATTACATCAAAGCGAGAGATGCAGTAATTTCGCTTCACGTTTAGAAGCCAAGAGAAACATGAAAAAGTAAAAAGCACCGATGGCAAATTCATTGACCTTTTACCCTCATTGTATATACTATCGAGTATATCTCTACGTATCTATACTCGTGTATCTATATGTATAAAAACGCGTTGAAATACAACTAAGCTCGCGAATGTATGAGTAACGTATGAGTAATGGGGTCGAAAGAATAGGACGCGGAGCCGAGCGCCGCAAAGGGAATAAGAAAAAAAGGAAGTGACAAAGATAGATAGATAAAGGAAAGGAGAAAAACAGAGAGAAAGAGAGAAAGAAAGAAAATAAAGGAAAATGTAAAAGAGTTATAAGAAATATAAGTGCATGAGAAGTATTAACGTGTGCATCCAAAGGAGATGAAGAATTGGGAATAAAAATAAGTATAGCGAAAATAAAAATAAAAATTTCGTTGCAACTGAAAACAGAAAGGAAATTAATGGTGAAATTTTTTTCTTTATCTTTTATTCTCGAAAAATAAAAACCGGTATTGATGAAATTATATTCTCGTTCGTCAAAGAGAGATAACACCAACCGTCAGAACGAGGTCAATATGTCATACAAATGCTATGCGAATAAGAGACGTTAAATTACGCTGGAAAGAAAGATATAGCTTGAGAAATATATATGTATATGTATACGTATATATGTATTTTTACATAAGGTGAACCAAAAGCGCAAACATTGCGAATAATAAAATGAAAGAAGTAAAAGAAAAGGATAAGAGGCGAGCTAAAAACTTGTGAATGAAAAATAAAACGGGAAGTAGATAAAGTAATTTTGGTTACGAAGGATAGCTGACGCCAAAGAAAAAGAATATAAGAAAGTTAAGTTCATGCGAGTTGGATAAGCTTCGTTGTCGAAACGAACTAGACGGACATATATACGCCGAGGTGAAAAGTGAACTTCGAAATATCGGAGATGCGATAAAAATAACAAAGAATAAGACTGATGGAGTTGAGTTAAAATAAAAAAAATAAAAAGATAGGACTAAACGAATGAGATAACGTAACGAAATTTACCAAAGTAAACGAAAAGATTAAGAAAAGTTTTTAGTGGTTTTCAACGACTTTTTTATTTATTTATTTATTTATTTTTTTTTTTTTTAACCAAAATTTATCACTGTTAGTCGTAATTTATACAATATATCCGGCGTAGCAACCTTTTTATTTTTTTAAGAAAATTCTGGTTCAATTGTGCAATGCAGCGTACAAAAAGAATTTAAAAGTATAAAAAAAATGTCTACTTTTCGTAAAAAGAATTTCATCAAATATTGACTTGGTTAAAACGTATTGTTTGCATACACAAAATAAATCACTTTAAACGATAAAAAAAATTATATCAAATGGAAAAAAAAAACATAAAATTTAATACCAGAATTGACTTATGCTTTTACGGATGTGTATTTACGATTGTTCAAATTCTATTGTTAAAGCAAAAATATAAATGAAATTTTCCCTTTTATAAAAGATTACCTTCATTTTCAAGCGTTAAAACAAAATCAATCCACTTCATTTTGTTTTCACGTACATTGATTAATGTCATCCAGAAAAGCAAAGCCGATAAACGTTTATTAAAGTCCTGAACTTAAATGCCTATTTGAGAAAGTTTCGCGAAACTACACTTTTAAAAACATCTTGAAAAGAACAATGCCGAAAGTCTCTTTCTGAAAATGGTTTCAAGAAATAAAAAAAAAAAAAAAATAAAAAAAAAAAAATAATGGTAAAGAACCGGGCGAGATAAAGAGACAGTAAAGCCAAAGAGTGTATGGAAGCCAACGAGGGAATACATGTATAGAGCAATTCGGGCGTAGTAGAGGACGAAGGGCGACTGGAAAAAGTGAGAGAGCAATAGAGAAGGAGAGATTGAGTCCGTGGAAGAACGGGGAGAAAGACAGAAAGGGAAGCTGTATCGATTGGACGTTTTGTCGGGGACCGTCTGTCACCGTGTGGGTGAGAGCGCGACGACCCGTGGTGAAGCTGTGTGAGAAACGTTAATGCTGCATGTGCACGCGCGTGAAAATGAGGATAAACTGCACGAAGCTTATGCGCGAATTATGACCGTATTTATTTATTTTCTTTCACTTTTTTTTTTTTTTTTTGAATCGATGAAATTAATTATGTAGATCGAGTTTCGAATGGAATGCGGATTTTTACGCTTCGATGGAGTGCTTTTGGGCGTTTGATGAGTGAAGTGGATCTGAATTTTTTCGGGATTTCTGAAAGAGCGAGAGAGAAGAGAGAGATAGAAATCAAATGGAGATTTATGAGCTATCCGATCGATATTGATCGAATTTGTTGATTATGTCGATAGTTACACTGTCGAAGAGATTTTTAGCTTCAATTTGTGAAAATATTTATTCCTTTTACTTCGGTTCCCATATTTTTCTTGCTTTTTCTCAATTTCCTTCCACCAAGTGACGAAATACGAGTCGGGTACAAGTTGCTGATTGAACGAACGCTATTTTATTGGTCAAAATTGCTCAATTATTGGTGTTTTGACATCGCACGCGTTACTAGTCTCGGGATGATTCGAAAAAGGAAAACCTTTCGCATGCAGATAATTGGAAATAAATTTAAAAGGCTGGATTATCCTTCTTTGCGCATTTCTTTATCTCGTACTTTATGAATTGCGTTCGATTGGTTTGAGAACACTATAGAATTTCTTTAAAAATAATTTTTTAATATTTACTGCTTTTAATAGTGAATATACAAATTGAATTTAATCGTTTAATGATAAACGAAATCAATTTAGATACAATATCTAATCGATATCATATCATAAAAAATAATACCAATGTATTAGTAACAAAAAAGAAGTGAAAATTATTCTTATGCAACTGGTATTCGTTTGATATTACACATTCAATTGTCAAATAAATTAAAATTTACTAATTAAAAATATATTCATAAAGAAAGCGTAATAAAAAATTTGACTCAACATTTGCTTTATGGATTTTTTTATCATCCAGTTTAAAAATTTAGGTTATTGAAAACAACAAAATTATTTATCAATCATTATACAAAAAAAGTTTTTCTTCTTCATTTTAAAAATCGCTAAAACTACGCCTCTTATAAACCTAAATAAGAAAAATAATTTAATTCGCGCTTAAAAGCGTTGTACGTATTTCGCGATTCAACCTTCGTTATTTACGTACACCCTTGCACTATTCTTAATGAGCATTTTGATGTTCAAAGGTATAAAAAAAGAAAGTAAAAAGCGAAGAAGACTCTCAGCAAACTTGTTAGTACGGTTAAAAAAGAAAAGAGTAAAAGAGAGAGAGGGGAAGAATCAGCAAGCAATTTCTAAAAAACGCGGAGATTACACCTTGGCAGCAAATCAATACGCTGGGTTAACTCGCTCTTTTGACTGGTCAAATTCCACCGGATTTTTCTTCTACTGTTCAGATCCTTCAGGTACTTGGTTTCTCTTCTTGACAAACAGTCACCGCAAGTGCACTGAGGGAAATACAAAGCTACGCCGTGCCAAAGGTTTTCAAGCTATCAAGCTTGGCGTGTCGACAATTTGTTCGAATCTTCTGGCATCTTTAGGGTTCAACTGGGTTTCGCTTGCAGTCAAGATTAGATGAACTGCACGAAAAGATATATAACGCGGAAATCTTATGTTAGCAGAATGATTAAGGTAAATAACAAATTTTGTAAAGGGTGAAACAAAAGATGATAGTAATGTTTTGGTAAGAAAATTAACGATGCGACATTACTTTTACGTTTTAAGTTAAAGCTATGCTTTTAATGTTTTGATGCATAATTTTATAACAGACAATTACTATTGGAAGGTACAATTTCCGATTGCGTTAAAGTTTCTCAAGTTCCATGTGTGTTGGTTTCATAAATCAATTTCAGAAATTGGACACTACAATAAATTATTTGACTAATCAAATATTTACTCGGACATTTATTACGTCGTTACAATAATTATTATTTCTTTATGAAACGATGTATTACGAATAGAAAGAGACACAAGGGTTTGTATTAAATTTGTTACAATGCTAAATAAGAACTACGAAGTTATGCAATAGGCATTGAAAATGAGCTTAGATCTATTCGATCAAAATGGTTGGATTATTACATGAGAAGTATATAAATTTTTGAGGTAGACGGATACGATTGAATTATATACTTCTAAAAGTAATCGTCAATTCCCGCCTATAAATTTATAAATGGCTCTGGTATGAAATAGAATCTAGTGTTGGTCACAGGCCTATACTTTATGTCTTACTTTCTGTCGTACATATTTTTATGACCATCAAATACCAGACTTTTTACTAAAATGTTTGCGTGACTTTTTGCTATATTTTTTCTCGACTTTTTACCAGTCATTTTTATCTTGAAAAGGTTAAAACGTCTATAATAAAAAGTGCAAGAAGTTTACCGGATGTAAAAGTATATAGGCAAAAAGTATCGCACAAAGTTAGAATAGCTAAAGCAACATTTATTCACCATACTGGAGATATAACTAAGCAATACATAAATTTTTACATCGCGGGTTATTTATTGTGCACTTATAATGTTATATGGTATTAACAGTAAAATGTATCGGATTTATCAAAATGAAGTAAATATTGCATATTTCGATCGGCTTTAGCTCTGGCTTATTGATTATGATAATATAACCGTATTTAAAGATGAAAATCAGCAATTATAATGCCAAATAAAGAGAAAAAACAATCACTGACGTAAATTGAAAAATCTGGAATTGATTCTTTTAGAACTCGGGAGTCTGCGCTTCTTCTCATTATCGTGGCTTCTTATCAACGGCATGAAATCTTCAAAGAAAACCTTTTCCAGCATTTGCAATGAATTTCCAAGACTCATCTCGCATGCAGAAAGATATTGAAATTAATATACAAGTGTAATCTTCTAATTGAAAATTCAATCGAATTATTTGTTTCCTATCTTTCTTTATCCATAAAAAATATATGCAAAACTGGCTAATTGAGCGAATAAGAAAGTAAAAAACGCTTAAATTAAAACAGTAAATAAATAAAAACCCAAAGCGCCGAAATTTCTATTTGTATAATACATTTGCGCTTACAAAAAATCAAACGAGCTGGGGTAAACGAACATAAAAAAAGTCTGAAAAAAAATGCTCTAGCATGCATGTAAATCTCAGCTTTCCTGGGAAAGCTTTATCAACCGACGGTTACGATTTACATCTGCATTGCGCATACGAGAGGCGCATCTTTTTTTCCTTTATTCATCGGAATGCTTTTTGTTTATTTATTTTTATTTATTTATTTATTTATTTATTTATTTATTTTTATTTGCTTTTTTCGACGTAAAGAAAAGAAGTGAAAAAATGAAAATCTTTTAATAAACGAACCCTCGAAGAAACTAAAATTTTGATCAATTGCTCTTCGTTAAATTGGCAGTGTTAAACGCGTAATATAATTTCCTCGTCCTATTACATTGTAAAGTAAACGTGAATAAGTCGAGCATAATAGATCTCGATTTACAGTAGCGCTATTTAATTCACCAATATCCTAATCTATGAATTATTTTTTTGTATTTTTTCTCCTCTTTAACTTATTATTTTTTCTTCTCAACCGACACAGAGATTCTCTAATGAGTGTCCAAGTCTAAAATTATGTTATTCGTGCAAGTAATTAGCTACGACCGCGAATCAAAAAAATCTATTGTTCTCTCGAAATAGATAGGAAAAAAAAACGAACAAGCTTTACGATATCGAATCTAATATACTCACTGGAGATTGAGTTACGTTTGCAAATGGGATCGAAGGGACAAGTTTTGATGATAAAATATGAGAGGAGGAGTAGATCGATATACCTACATTATGGCTCTATTACTCTTTTATCTTGAAAAGAACTCTAATGGTTTAAAAATAATGTATATAAACTGATGCATGTAAACTAATACAAATGAAAGCTTGAGTTTCTTATCAAAAAATATATTTATAAACTCGACAATCAAGTGTATGATATAGTATATTTAAATAAATGATAATAATGGGTTAACTTTGAAAAAAAAAAAAAAAAAAAAAAAATTTAAGTTTTGAGATCGAATTAAAGGCTTAAATAGCATTGAGTAATTATACCGAGTGTAAGCAAGGTTAAATTGATTATCTGATTACTAAGCTGTGACGTCATAGCATTGTAGTAAGTAGATAACTCATTTACATACTGAATGAGAAATCCGAAATCCAGTTACTTGTTAATGCAATATTCACACGAACTTGTACATACATATACTCGCGTGCGCGTTCACACTTCACGTATTGTTTTAATGCATTTCATTTTATCTCGTTTAAACTATATATTTAATTTATAAATTACGCCCCCGTTTAATCGCAGATCGAGTTTATATTTTCAAAAATAATTCAAAAAAAAAAAAAAAAAAAAAATCTGATTGAAATATGTAAATAATGCAATTTATATTAATATTCATAACACCAAGACTCGTGAATTTATCAAAAACTGCTAAATTATAAAGTCATTATTCTCTGATTGTCACGAAATAAGTATAACATGTAAAATACTCTAATTTTCAGCCAGTGGAAATGTGAAAATTATGGAAGGTAGAACTCTAATTGCACTTCGGAAGAACAATCTTGGTAAGTTGTGCAACGTTGCGTACAGACTATTTCTTCTGCATATGGCATACTGGCAGGCAGCGACGTCGTGTTAAATTACAATTTTCATATCTTACTATCTGATGCGATCGCATATTCCAACAATCAAATACAAAATAATATATTTGTGTTGATTGTTAAAAGCTGATGAAAGTACTACCGCGAATGTATAAAAAAATCGAAGTTGGCTAATTCAATTATTCAACGATTTGCCTTCAAATTAAACCTTTGAAAATTCCTTTGAAATTTGTTATTCCTTTGAAAATTGTTAGCTAGGTTGTAAGCTAGGAAAACATCTCAATCGCAAACGAACTACATAATATTTCGTAAAAATATAACCGAGATGAAAAAAGAAAAATAAAAATTAATGCAATATAATATTTCATTAACTCGATACTAAAAAAAAAATTACAGCAGCAACGGTAGCGGCAGACCGAGCAACCGACCGACGTATCACTAGTTTTTTGCACGATGGTATGCGAGTTCTCCGCAGTGCTTTATACGCGTTCTCGCCTCGTTGAACGCTTCGTGCCGATTTGCATTCCAAAAGCGACCGCAGCTTCACCCCTCTTCCATAAATGCAATGAGTAAGAGAGAAAGAGAGAGAGTGGAAAAGAATTCACACAAGCTATCGAGAGTGCTTGGTTCCGATCGGAGAACAAGAATGGGACGGGGAGGGGGGGGGGTGACCTATGAGAGAATGATTCGAATGGGCGCTAGGGGTCGGATCGTCAAAAGCTCGCAACTTGCTAGTGACTTTTAATACTCTGTTTGGAAATACAAATAACGAGGTCCTTTAAATTTTTGGGGTAAATATTCACGCGAGCGACAGTGTGACGTGTAATCGCGCGTTGTTGGTAAGCCTACAGATTTAACGAGTGCACGCGTGTGACGCGTTTGTACTCGGAAATTTGACGTTTTGCGCCATTATGATGAAAACCTCAATGATTTTGTTAAAATTTAATTGTGATTTAATGTTAATTTATTAAGTGAGAGGCAAAAAATATGAATTTGTATTATTAATTGTAAAAATTGTCAATTATAAAATAAAAAGGATTACATTCAAATGATAATATTGAATTTAATAATCTGTTAGCTAATATGAGCTGTACAAAAACGTTTGAAAATGCATAATACTCGATATGAAACGAATCGTCCTTCAACAGTTTTACGAGTACTACATTAACACATCAATTTTATTTGAATTTATTTTATGGCCTTTAATACATAAATATATAAATATATATATATTTTTTTTTTTTTTTCAAGCGAAACTAAAGCATTAAAATTTCTACAGCGTCAATTATTAATTTTTATCAAACAAATTTAACAAATACAAAACCAATTTTAAATGCTTATACCATTAAATTAACACCTCGCAACATTTAAACATATAAACGACCAGTCGATAAATCTATTGTTTATCTATAACTGCGGTTGCACATTGACTAACGGTTTCCAAAACTTGTTCGAATAACGTATGTATGTGGAGAGCGGTTTCAACGTATTACCATATTTCAAAGTCTTTCAGGTTTGAAATCGAAATATAGTCTATTTTGAAAGTAATAAAAGTTGTAAAACTCCAATTTAAATAGTTAAAGTATCGTAATAAAAAAATTGCATAAATTATAGAAAAATTGTAAATGAAAAAAAAAAAAATTCTATTTCTCCCTTCTCACATAAGCTTGAAACGTTTATTTTTTTTCGAATAAATTTAATCGCTTTAAAATTAATTTACTTTAGTATGTACTTTAAAAAATTTAGCAAGGCAAAAGGATAAAATTAAAGTTAAATTCTCTCACGCAACCGTACAACGTAATGAAAAATTCAACCAAGTTAACGGCTTCTTTGAGCATTCGCATATAAAAGGAAACCCGTCGAGAATGCGATACATACAATTCACCTTCGATTTTTCCGATGCTAACGCGACGACGACGACGACGACAAGCTACCATTCGGCGAGAAAATATTTCCGTCACACCTGAATGAAAAATCCAATAGCATTCGAAACGAGTAACAAGGGTTCGAGGAAACGTCTAATATATATATATATATATATATATATATATATACTCGTAGGTCCGTTTTATACCGTGTGAAGTCTTATGTGCAAAGTGTCGTATACCTTAGATTTCTTTACCTTTTTTCTTATATTTTTGCTTCATTCTGGTATTGAATCGACGGTGCGTTATAGCGGCGATCATTTTTAAACTTTGATATATTGAGATTATATACGTTTAAAGAAAAATTGAAGAATCGTGAGTTGATGAAATATGTTGCCAACGATAACTTTTGCATTCTGTGACTATCCGCTCAATATCAATGACAATAAAAACTGCTTAAGGGGGAACACCACTGTAGAGGTAAAAAAAAAGTCATTTTTTAGGAATTTTTTTCTGAAAAACCAAACAACATATCGAAATTTGGTTAAAAGATCTTTATTGTACAATTATTTGACATCCTCTTTGAATTTTTTCAGAACTTTAAAAAACAAAATGGCAGCTCCCCAGCATTTCTCCAGAAACGCTTTTTTTTCATGGCTTCGCGGCCGGACCGTTTTCTCCTGAAATTTTAAAGTTATGGTTATCAAACAAAAAATTATCAATAAAGCATAATAACAGCCAGAGAAATACGTAGGATTTTTTTTTAAATTGATTTTTGACAAAATGGTGTCATTTCGGAAAAAAATGTTAAAAAAACGAAATAAAACGCTCGAAAATTGTTAATAACAATTGAAATATACAATATTGAAAAATCATGGATAAATTTGATATACTTTTAGTCTGCAATGCCTGCACCATATAATTGGCCTTCCAGATTCTTCTCCTCCTCTTGCCTTTCCTTCCTAATCGATTACGCATCAATTCTCACCTGTTTTGTCTCATCAGAGATGGATTTCTCTGCCCTAGCAATGCGTGTGGCGTCGATCTCATGGCACATATTGTACAAATTTTGGCCAATTTTCAAGTCCATCGTACTTAATATATGCATTAATGATGCAAAGCCATCATTATAAATACATATAGCGATATTGGTGGCTATATCTAATATTTTTTTACCACCGCTAACAGATTTTGGTGCCAATGCCCATATCACTGAATTGATTGACTCATTACTATTTTGAGTATAGCAGCCTACACATCGTATCAGTAGATGATCATTACTGAGTTCTTCGTAAATCGGTTTAATGGCCTTATATACTTCATCATTAAGTGGTGGTTTGTGTGTATACCTAGATAAACTATTGGTAGCTTTCGCTTTTTGTCATGTACACCACGAATCTTTTCCTGCCGGGCACCGATCATGTTTTGGCTTAGCATCTGTTGATATTTTGTCTTCCAGCGTAGCCCATATTTCATTTCTCATCTTTTCAATCGAATTAGAATTTCTACATATAGCTAATCCATAATATATAGAAAGTTCGTCTATCAGTTTGCTAGTCAACTTGCCTTTTCCACCAAGACTTTTTGTTTTTTTTTTTCAAGTTACGTAGATGAGTACCCATGCGCTTTTGAACATGATCGATACATTCCTTTTTTTTTATAATAAAATTTTCATACGGCTGAGCTTCTGTGACACCTCTGAAGGTTTTTGAGTCACCATCACCAACATAGTTTGCATATCTTATGCCGTGTAACTCTTCAGAACGCTGAAACATTTTAATGACCCCGTCAACCTCCATCTTTCCGGCTGACCCTTTGTGATTCGCTGTACACTGACTCGCATGAATTTCGATCCAATCAGCATACTCTTCAGTATCCGTTTTGTTTTTCCACAAATCACAAGCCTTGCACACTTTACATTTTACGACATAATCGACAACTTTACCGATATGGTATCCAATTAGAATAATTACACCGAATAAAGATGAAAACCCACGTCTTCGCCATGACCCATCGCCCGATACTGTATAATGCCGTCCGTTTCGCCTTTTTCGGTAGCTTTAGCTTTTTCTTCTTGTGCTACTTTTGAAATACTAGTCTTACAAACGATATTAGTAGCTTAATTAATATTATCAATGAGTTTATCGTAATAACTTTGAAAAACAGGGTGAGGCAGTTCCATTATTTCACAAAATTTTTTTATCCCGTGTAGACCAACTCCGAGCATTCGCATTGCAAGTATAATACGCCGATTGATTTCATAGCCATGACCAACGTACGGGGAACTTGGTATTTCTTTTTTATCACAATTTTTACAGGATATCACTAACTTGAATCCCAAGCCTCGTATAGAACTTTCAGTAAATTCAATTTCGGAATTACAAACCTTACATACATACAACATAGTTCGAAAGCGCAGAAAAAACAGAAATAAAATTTATTATACGATAGCCGAATGATGCGTCAACTTACACGTCATATAGATCTTCCGAAAGTTTAAGTTTCTTAGCTGATGCACTGACATTTATATCATCGGGCGTCTCCATTTCATGGCGATTGATGGTCGTCCATGGTCGTCTAAGGCGCGCTTTCGGCTTCTTGCCACTAGATGTTTTAACTCCTTTTTTATTTTGATATGTCGGTTTATCTCCACTCATCGCGCAATTTAATAAATAAAATCTGTGTAAGAAACAATATTAAACACCATATAAATACACAACTTATTTCAAAATAAAAGCCGATTCTATACAAACGATGAAAAATACGTACTTCAGCGTTCTCTACTAACGTTCAACTAACAGTGCACGTGTACAGTTTTGAAAGATTCATATTTAAAATTGGCATCTATAGTCATCAAGAATACCTTCTGCTAGTAAGAAACAGATATCTTTAGTACCGCCTGGCGAATAGATGTTCTAAATTTTAATACCAACAGAAAGAGCAGTGAGAGGCGCCGCGCTAATTTAAAATTTCGAACACTCAGAGATTTTTTTACTATATGAAACTTTGCTGCATGATTTCTATGATGATAAGGTATTCTTTAGAGCAAAAAAAAAATTTTGATTTTTTGAAAATCCTACAGTGGTGTTCCCTCTTAAGAAAAAGATAGTTAAATTAAATTTTCCTTTGATATATAAAGAATGACGAAATGTGGTACTCTATTATTCACTTCTACATGTTATACAATAAAACTACGTTTTACCATTAAATTTCTCATTTAGTTTGTCAATATGCAAAATTTAATCGATACTTTAATTACGTCCGTTAAATTAATTTTATCATTTATTACAAATATATGAACATTTATCGATCAGCAATTTCCAAACCGTAAATTTCACATTTATACCGAAAAATAAAATAAAACACGATAGTCGTGATCCAGCGAACTAATAATTTATTTAAATTCTAAATAACGGCACATCTATATCAATGATTACCAATCGATTGTAATAACTTTCGCCTCGTTACAATACTGTTTCAATAAAATAAATTTAATTTCCAATTTTCCATTTTTTCACTTGCTTCAAGCACACGATATAACCAAACGACGCAAGATTGTCACGCAAAATTCGTAACGTCGCTCTGCCGTTAAAGGAAGGAAAAAGGAAAATTCACTCCGGGCGTACGAAACGAATAAATTACTTAACGCGCGAATGCAAACACGAGCCTTCCGGCACGTGGATACATGAAAAAGCTCGTTTGCGTTTAGCTTTTTATTATGTACAAGAGGAATGTGTGATGCCGTTGGATTCTATAAACAATTTTATCGACCGCTTATATGTTTGTTTCGCGTTATCGATGTTTATTGGTGAAAATTCGTTCGGTATATTCGACGAAATATTATGATATTTTTTTCTTTCTTATGCAATTGCGAGCGAACAATTTTATTGTACCTTTAGCATTTAAAATCTGTCAATAAATTACCTTGGATTATTGATTATTCATACGTCGTTATACCGACGTCAATTTTTTATCTAAATGTGTAGTTGTTATTTTTACAAAAGTATACGTTTTAAAAAGTTGATGTTTTGCGGTACGTGCTTCGATTTTGTTATTTTTAACCTATCGAGAAGTGGAGATACCCACAAATATATTATGTGCAGTGATAATGAGATATGTGAATAATATTGCTGTTGAGTAATCATTTTTTAAATATTAATTTAATATTTTAAGCGACAAATAATCGAGACATTATTTATTTAAACGATTATTGAATTTTACCTAATATATTTATCGTGTATTAGATAAAAATACCATACTAAAATGGAAAAGCTCATAATTCATATATACTTCAAACTAAACTACGACAAGAAAACTACTCAAGAAAACTACGACTAAGAAAAGCAGTTGTAAACCGATCCGATTCTTAAGCGAGGTAAAGACCGTCAAAGAAACGTTGTAATTATGATAAATAACGATACTTTTCACCAGCAATTACTGCTCAATTTGAAAATCACGGCGCTCGATCTCAATTATGAAGGAAGATTAATGTAACCATACATAACGGTTACTTAACATTTGTACCGTATTAATCTCACCTGAGAGATCTGCATAAATCTAGATTCCGGAAAGATAAAATAATCTATTCGACTCTTTTAATTAGACTCTTTTACCTTACAGCAATTCTTTTACTTAATTACTTGCGTGTATGCGTGAATGTGTACACAAAGTGCGCAAAGGCACTTATCTAAATATTCAACATCTCGTAATTGAAGAGAGTAATTTAGAGAAGTCTATGGTCTTGTTATACTCTACCTTAGTTGCATTTTAAACGACCGCTTAAGACTTCAGAAATTGACCGAGTTTGGATTTAGCTTGCTGTAAGAGATTTATTCTCGAAATGTTAAAATTAACAACGCGAAGTTATCGATTATAATTAAATTATCTGATTTTCAATAATGAATGTATTAAATCTCACTTTTGATGCGCTTATTTATATAAATTGAGTCGCAAATAAGTCGTCGGTTTTTTTTTTTTTTGTTTTGTATTCTTGGAAGAATAATGTTTTTATAATTTTATAAACCATTGTTATATTTTATAAACCATATTATGCAATTGCAATTTTATTCCAATTTTTTAAATAATTCATTCATTTATAAACAGTAAAAGGTATTATATTATTAAAAGAAAATCAAAAGTTTATTTTTGTATTCAAAACTTGAAAAAAGTCGATAGATTATGCATTTTATGCATAACAATGAACTGCTTTATTATTCTTTCTTAGAATTTACTTTATACCTAGTTTTGTATAGTCGGTATAAAAATATGACATTTCTTTTTTAAAAGCTAACTTCTTGATTATAAATGATAACAAGAATTCAACTTTAATATTTTTATTTATAAAGTAAATTTTGCATATATATACATATATGGAATAATCAAATGCGAAAAGAAATTAATGCTTGAAAAAGTAGATGGAAATTAATTTTGTCGTTGATTGATGCATAAATTCGTAAATTATGCGGAGAATAATGAAAGTATTTTACCACAGCATCTAAAATGATTCGATAAATATTCAAGATATAAAATGTTAAACATCGTAGAAGCTTTAAATTTGATAGTGCTTTTCTGTAAAAATAAAAATGCTTTCAAAGTTTTTTAATTAAAAAATTTGTAAAAAATGAAGATTAATCCATGATAATTTATTAAGAGAAGATAAGCCAATAAAATTTAGGTAAGAAACTCGTTGATAGCATCCTACACCTAAACCCACACTTTATTCATGTCAAAGGAATTCGTACTTATCTTTTCAAAATTTGTCGCAATCAATATTTTCCTTCAAATCCTATCTTCGAGTAATCTTCATCAGCATTCTTTTTTCTTTAATGTTGAAAAAATAAAAAATCTTCCGACTGTTTTTGTTCTTCGAAATCTTCTTCCTCAAAGTAGTCGATGGGGGTAAATTATTCGAATTATCAAAGAAAAAGACCGTCGCGTCTTTAAATAAGGAAGCAATGGAGAATGAGAACTATCGTTTAGACGATATATCTCCGAAGATATAAAATAAACCCCTGACATAGAATAGATGTCGGAGCAAAATCCTTTATTCCGAGCAGTAGGAGTTTGTTATTTCGTATAGTTAAACGGATGTTTAAGGAAAATTGATGGGAAAGGGTATGCGTAACCCGGAAAATTCGAGGAAATCGAGAAGTCGTTATCCTTGTTGCGAAATGCAATTTTATTTGCGAAGGCGATAAAGAGAAAAATCGACTTAGATTAAAAATGAAAACTTACTTTATATTTTGAAAAAGTTAATTAATTATCAAAAAGTATAGAAATACAATAATACTTAAATTGGGATAAAATCTAAATCGAGCATTCGCTATCAATTTTATTTAAGATACTCTTACAACGAATCTACTTAACGACCCAATTAAAATCAATAACAATGCGAATTTTTTTGAAAAATAAGACATCCGTAACAGGAAAAAGCTTTTAAAAATAGCTTTAAGACATTTCAAGCTTTCCATGGTAAATTACCGTCTCTATTCATTCGCAAAATCCATTGCATAAATTCAAGATAATTGATAAACCTAAGTACGCCCTTTTAAATTTGCATTAAGTAATATATTGAAGGTGCGCACTTTGGTTTATATATATATATACGTATAAATTCATGTACGAAAGCTTCTTAAAGTCTAATACACGCACTTGTATAATACGAAATAAACTTATTCAAGATTATACGAACGTTTGTTACGCGTACGTGTGTGCGCGTTTAAGAGAAATGAAGGTGATAAGAACGAAAGAGAAGAAAGAGAAAGAGGTTGAGGTGCAAGATGACATCGATTTGGAAGTCGATAGGGAATGGTTTTAGCATTGAGGAGAGATAGTGACGTTGATGACCGTTAATTTGTCAAGTGCAGCTTGTTCTGTTTAGACGTGTTATCGTGTAAACGTCCATTTACTTATAAAGTGTAAAATTTCGCAAAAATGTTTTTTTTTTTTTTTTATATTAGAGAGTAAACGTTTATTTTTAATTAACGCGACAACATTGGCTTAGTTAATCGGAATATTTTTTTGGTTTTCCTTTGAATATTACGATAGTTCAAAACGGTAAAAAATCTGGCAAAAATGAAATATGAATTTCGTGCATGCTGTTCTCATAAAATGAAATATTTATGATTAAGTACCGAAGTCATTGTATCTTAAAATTGAAAAATAATACATACGTAAAGTTCGTTGTTATAAATTTACACGCAACAAATGCTAAACGTGCGCGTACCAATTCTAAGATTAAAGTATTACGATTAGTAATTTTAATTAAATAAAAAGCACAAAGTTAGATCGACCGTAGCGCATCGTTAAATATTAATCCGAACTTTGTGTACTTCACAAGCGTCATGCAGAGGAAGCTCGAGATAGAGAGAAGAACAGAAACGGTAACGTCGGCTTATACGAAGCGCCGCTAGATTTGCTTCAACGTATCTGCAAGCGTCAAGGCGAAATGTTTGCGTTTGCATTGAGGGTGAATTCGAGATGTCAAATAAACGTTGATTAACGCATCATTTTAGTAAAATGAAAGTTAATTATATTTATGTAAAATATGTGCATAAATAACCTCGAAGAAAAAAAGTTGATAATGGTCGTTTCTTTTCTTTGCTTTTCGATAGAAAAATTTATTCCCGGTGGTGTTTAAAATCGGATAATGTAGGATTGTGAATTTTATTTTTTTATTCAATACGACTTGAATTATTATAAAATATTTAAAAAATGTTAAAGCGTTATTACGTTCCATTGAACACCGTGTAAAGTTTTGTCAAGCGTGAATATTCAATTTTTAAAAAACACTCGATTTAATTTAATCACCCCATATTCAAACATATTTTATAACGCATTTTTCTTTTTTTATTCCTTTTTTTTCCTATTCCAATACATATCTTCTTTCGCGAAGATTCTTAATTTTTTCCATCCTCTTATTTCATAGCTATATGTATGGTACACGTCTGCAGACCGTAACCACAGCGACCGTTACCATAAATCCTTCTTAAGTTACCCGAGCGTTATATATTTTTAATCTAGAATATCGAAAAATTTTTATATATTAAGTTTCATCGTTATAAAAATAAAGCCCAAATTTTTTATGTGCGAAATTTGGTAAAGATTTTACGAATATTTTCTCGTTCATACGATGGTTATGTTATGATAAAAAAAATAATAACATATGAGACGTTGAAAGGTTGATAAAAGTTATTTTACGTTTTTTCTGTAAAACTTGATGTAGGCAAGGGTCTACAGATTTTATGTAAGATTCGAAGAAAGGTAATTTAACTTTTTATTTTAAATACGTTTACGATATTTCTTTATATTTTTTAAATCTATATTAAATTACAGCTACCTTTTTACGTTAAAAATTTCACTAAATTTAAAAATGCTTTAATAGATGTGATGATAAAAAAAGTATTTTTTTAAAATATTTATCAACGAGCATTCACTTACCAAATATAGATGAATAAAAAAAAAAAAATAAACTTGACTCACCTGCAACATGAAAAAAAAATGTACAATTAGATATCTTTTAAATATTGTTCAGAATAATGAAAAATAATTATAAAAACGATATATGTTATTATAATTAAAAATAATTGAACAAATTTTTACATAAAAATTTAATAAAACAAACTTTTGTTTAAATTACAGGATGCTTTAAAAAGTTTTGATACAATGGATGTAAGTTTCATTAAACATATTTGATTTCATCAAAAACCTTTGGTTTAAGCTGAATCCTTTTCTTGGGTTTAAGGAAAAATTCTTTTCTAACATAGATTCGTGTGATCAATGTATTATTTAACCATACTTTTCAGGAGGTATAAATTTATCACGACGAACAAAGGCAATTACCGTGACATTTTCACATCCGAAGCTCTTGCTACCGATTTTAAAAATATTCTTCGATGATTTTATGCGGATATAAATTTGAATATCTGCTTTACCGAATAAAATAAATTTTTTCGTACATCTTACGTTTAATGCATGCATTTTATAGATTCGTATTCGAAAGAAAACAAACAGGCTCGTATTGTACATATATGTAAATTAAAATAAGACGAGAATTTCAAACCTCGTGTTTATAAAAATATCAAAAGAAAATAAAGTAACAGTGATGATATAACGTAGAAATCGAAACAAATCTCCGAAAAGAAAAATAAAAAATTCTAAAAATCTCACATCAAAGCGGCTTCACAGCGGCTTGCATATTAGTTTTATAAAGTATAATGAAAATAAAAGAAAAATCTAAAACGCGTATAAAATCGCGCGTATCTCTCACTCTCCTTTATTTTCCTTCACTCGGGTTATTTCACCTATAAAAGATGCACTCACATGCCCGCTTTTAAAGGGAACATAGACGAGATTAAAGAGAGAGAGAGAGAGACATGGAAGGCTAGAAATTCAAGATGAGCACGTATACATATATATAAGCATCGGAGAACAACGACCACGTCTGCATCGCTTGGAGGAGGCATTTACATATGTCAGGTCAGTTGTCTTTCTCTATCTCTCAAAATCAGCAAAGGGAAAGCTCCACGCAAAAGGGGGATCGTTTCTTTGTGCACCTTTTTCTTTCCTCTGTTACAGTCAACGACCCTTCTTATTCCGTTTCGTCTTATTCTTCGTCGTCTTTCTCTCGTGTGAATCTTTAGCTCTTCCGCGTGTATTATAGTGATGCATATTGTAGGAAAGAAAAGAAGAATGATATGAATGTATGCACGACTCGCAGCTTTTTATCCGTTCCTTTTTCTCTCCTATATTTTCTTCTCTAATGAACTCGCTGGTGCGTTTTCTCTCTGCTTGTATATATGTATGCATTTTCTCTACGTCTCTCGTGTTCTTTACCTTAATGACGTTATGTTCAAGATATTTAGAAACATTCCAGCATTCGTCGTACTTTTAAATTTCAGAAGATTCGAGGAACAATAACGTTCGACGTGCAAACTTTTACAAATGAAATTAGAAGAATTCGAACGCAAGCTGGACGCTTATCAAATTATTCTAACGAGCGCGAGATGTTCGTGAAACTTGAAAGTTAACTTTTTTTTTATCTTTCGATTCTATAGTTTTTTTTTTTTTTTTTTTTCATTTGATCGACACGATCGAGAATTTTGGTACAGTTTGTTGGCAGACGAACAAACCAGTCAATTAAATCGGATGTTCAATATACGCGCGGTTAATATCGGCGATGAGAAAAAAATTTTGAATATCGATTTTTACGTGTATACGATGATTTATTGATATACTGAAAACAATTTTTTGCTTTATTCTACTCGGGTATACGATATACGAGATAAATTTCGTTATAAAACTAAAATGAACATTTATGGAAAGTGAGATATTATTGTAATGAAAATTTAAACTTTATTTGCATTATGTTCGGAGCTGAAATTCTCTCGTTTCTATACAATGCTTTAGATATATGCGAAACCGTTGAGAATTCTATCACGCGCTCTTTATCGCTGTCTTGATGTACCCAAAGGACTAAGGAGAGAAAATGGAATAGGAAGAAGTATTAGTCGATGTAAGACTGTCGAGTGTCGCACGTAACGATACGGTCCTCACTATTTCAAAAACTGTACGATCGCACCTCTTTTATTTCAATTATCTTTTATATTGCATGTTTGTGTACGAGCGATGGTCTCATAACGTTTCGTTATTCATAAAGCCGAGTGATTGATTATGCATTTTAAGTTTTGTTGCTTATTAAAAGCTCAACGTCGTGAAAATTATTCCGCTTGAATTTACAAGACGAAATTCACGATGAACATTAACGATTTATGAGATAAGAGTTAAGAAGGATATGTCAATCTTGGCGAATGTCACGCGAACGAAAAGGGATCACCACGAAGTTTCAAATAAGATTTAATCAGTTCTTGGAAGATAAGTAACGTTAGAATGAAACGGTACATGCGGAATGTATAGTGGAAGAGTTAAACGAGAAAATCAAAGCAACTCGAGTAAGCTACTTTCGTCGTTTCGAATAAAATCAAAAACAATAAAATAAGGCAAAGTTATATGTATAGTATCATTTGATGGATCACCGGTTGGTTCTCCATTCCAAGAATTATAAAGTTAATCGCGGAATGCGATTCGCAGTTAGCCGAAAGTTCAATGCAAATTGTGGAAGACAATTCTCATTACGAGAAATCGTAAATCAAATCCAAAAGTCATCTAACGTCTCTGCATAAAAAGTAAATTAATCAATGAGTATAAGAAATACAAGAACTGTTAATTCTCTTCTTTGTTTTCTAATTTGCTTACTTTCATCAATTTCCTAGAGCAGCTATATTTCTCTATTGTATTTTAATCATTAGCTTATTTATACCGTCATCTCGAAGAAAATATAAAAAGATATAAAAAGAGAACTATAAATACAATCTTCAAGCGACATAATCATAAGTAAATTATAAATTTGATAAGACAAAAAAAAAAGGAGCGAATAAGTTAACACACAATTTACCGTTAAAAGTTTTGCAAGCTATTATCTAGAAATTTTCCAGCATTCTCGTTTGATTATCTTATTAAATTTCAAAATCGAAATCGTTTAGAACGCCGCGTCACTTTTCTTTACCATATCTAAAGTAGCCGAATGCAATTCCCATCAAAACTAATCTAATTTAAGTTTCCGTGTTCAAGTTCAGCCGTCGCAGATGAGCGCGCTTATGCATCGCAGAAAATTTCGTGGTAGACCATCCGCGGTTTCGTAGTTAATTTTAGCATCTGAGCAATAAGATCATTTTGATATTGGGAAAATTGCTCGTCGTGCTTGTAAAAGTATTCAATGGCTATTAGCGTCCTATTTAACGTTATTTGCGATAAACATTTGGAAACTCGTGGATTTTTTTTTTAAATTTTGTATAAATTTTGAAACGAATTTAAAAAGTTGTATCATTATAAGGAATTTCAAGGCTCATTACATTGAAAAAAAAAAAGAAAAGAAAAAAACAACCTCCCCGGTGGGTGTCTCTTATTGCGGCGTAAAAATCCGTGAAATATTCGCGCAATTAAAACTTCGTTCATTAATAAATCATCGCAATTTTTCGCGTAAATAGTCGCATCTTTCCAAAGCTAAGGAGGGCAATTCTCGAAAGACGTAAGAGAAGTAACAAAGAAAGGGAGAAGAAGAAAAAAGATACCTTCCCATACAACAAGAGACACAATTCGTAACGAGAAGAAGAAAGAAGTTGCATATCGGAGAACGGAAAGAGGGCGAGAGTCTCGTATTACACTGCTGCTGTTCGCGTACTCGGTTCTCTGCACTTTATACACCAGACAGAAAGGGAATAAAAAAGACAGAGAACAACGAGAGATGATTTAGCCTTGTTTACCGAAGGTGTAGTCGACCCGTGAGGTAACGCGAGACTCAAAGACAAAGGAGAAAGAATTCGATGCAGGTGAAAAAAAAAAAAAAAAAAAAAAATTTGCACGCGCTGGTCCCTCTAAATCCTTCAAGACGGTCAAGTGTCGCGCAGGTAGTTTATGCGTTTATACGTATATGCGTGTGGGTACATAACACGATAAAAACGAAAGAAAGAAAGCCGGCCCTTCTTCGTTTCGGCTTCTTTGTATATATACGCACATTAACGATGAGAAGAGAAGTGTAAACGCTCTCTCGTTTCGTCGGTCTACCCGAGTGAATACGCTGTGGGGAATAAATCGTTGGAGATGGTTTTGAACGAACGACCGGAATAACATTCTCTCACCGCCGATGTATTTAAATGCGGCGTTGAAATAGCGCGCGCGCGCGAAAGAGAGACACACGGGTAAATAACGCCTTTGAAAACGTTATTCTATTCTTTTACAAGTGGATTGTTTTTTTTATTCTTTTTGCAATTGATTTCTTTGAATTAAATAAAGGAGAGATTGAAAATAAGAGAAATCCCAACTACTTTAGCAAAATAATAGACGTTGATTGATTTTTGTTTTTGTCATTGAATGGCGATACAAGCGGGGATAGCGTTTGATGCCGCTAATTGCGATTTATTGTTTTGTATTTATCTTGATAAATGAAATCAATCATTGCTTTACAATCATTAATTAAATACACATTATTTTACGTTCCATCGAACAATCTCAATTAACTATTTTATTTTCTTTGAAACGAACTTTAAAATTAAACTTTGAAACGCTATCGTGAATTTACAAATTAAAGGTACATACAAACGTGTATATTTATCGATTATTAAATTAAGTTAACATTTTTATTATTATTTTTCAATAAATACTGCTTTTATGCTTCGATAGATATTTAACAGTAAATTAATGAACTAAAAGCATCATCATTAAATACTTCAAATTTAAATGACACTGTAGAATCTGAATATATGTATATATATATATATATATATATATATATATATATATATATATTATAATAAAACTTTCATGCTTATTTTTTTGTATTTTTAAAAAAATTCACGTAATTGAGTTGGCATTTTGTTATAAATTTTCTATTATTAACCCTTTAAAGCTCATGCGAAACCCAGGCTATATAGGATAAAACTAACCACGCCAAACTGGACTTCACTAAAAAATAAAATATCTGTGTTTTTTTATTTTTCAATTTGATTATTTATTGCAAAATTGTTTAAACAAATTATCACGAAACTTAGAATTTCGAAAAACTAATAACGGCAATCGATTTTACGCGAAAAATTTTGTATAAAAGTTTTGCAATTTCGAAAAATTAAGATCTACATAGCTCCGTTCTATCTATCTTCATTATTTCCAAAAGATTTTTCGAAATACAATAAAAACATGGGAGAAGTTCATCTCCGTGATAAATTTTGAAACGCTGACGTGCCCTCGAATCGTGGAAAAAAATGGACATGGTGCCTTTTCATCAGGCTAATTCAAGTTTCAATTGCAAATGCGACAGTAATTTATAACAAATTACATCCTGATCATAAAAAGGTACAAAAAATATCGTAGATGAAGTTTCTGAATCGTACATAAACAGTTGGACAGAATCAAAAGGTCGAAAAAGGCAAGGACTATCGAAAAAAAGCGAAGAGGAAAAAAATCGTCATAAAATTATAAGTATGAAGACAAGATATGGAGGTGTAGATTGCCAAATAAGAACATTTTACTTATGTGCAGAATGTAAATTTATATATTTAAAAATCATTACGAAGAGCACCTGCTTATGAACACAGCAAATATTGAAAAATTTTACTCAACTGCATTTGATACTTTTTTCCGTGCAATCAAATGGTATAATTAGATTTTTGAAATTGTATTATTTTTAATAATTTGTTTAAACGATTTTGCGATTAACAATAGAATTGAAAAATCAAAAAACGCGGGTATTTTATTTTTTAGCGATGGTCCGTTTGGTGTAGTTAGTTATTCGATATTTGCAATAACGTAAGCATGGGCCATAACGGGTTTCAGTGACTCCAGATTGTTAATAACAATTTTATTGCAAAATGAAGGCTCGGACAAAAAAAGTCATAGATGATTTTCTTCATAATTGTTTCCGTAGGATTGATTGCTGCTATTATCGTAGTTTTTCAAAATTCCGAGTTTTGAAAAAATTTATTTAAACAATTTTGCCATAAACAATTGACTTGAAAAACAAAAAAACGAATATTCTATCTTTCAGTAAAGTCCCGTTTAGCGTGGTTAGTTTTATCCTATATAGCCTGGGTTTCGCATGAGCCTCAAAGGGTTAATTGCCTAAAAATGATTTCCTCAGATAATGAATTATCCAAAAAATTATTGATATTTGTAATCGACAATTATGTTAAATCGCCAAATTTTATTTTATTTTATTTATTTATTTTTTTATTTGGAGGGAGAAGGGGAGCTAGTATAATATTTATATGAAAAAGATATCGATAAAAAAATAATCTTTTGATTATTTTAATTTTATATTCATTAATATTTTTATTTAACATTTTAGGTTTTAAAATATTTCACGACGTTATTTAGACTTTTAATCTGTATGAACATTAGAAAACAATTACTCTAAGTTAATAAATTAATTTAAAATAACATTAATTTGAAAATTAAGATTATAATAAAATTAGTAATTTTAATTACTATAGTAATGATAATGATAATTATAATTAGTAATGGTAATGAGTTACATTTCGTAATTTAATGAAAATTTAACTGAGATTGTACTGATGTATAAGTAACATCAAATTATTTGTAATGGATTGCATTTTATCACATAATAATCTGTTGATTAACATAGATTATAATAGTGTGATAATAATGAAATTTTAATTAAGTAACCATATACGATGCATATTAGTTCATTAAAATTTTCTTTATCAAAATGAATTTATAAATTACGTAATTTTTTAACGAATTTTTAATGTTAATATAACTAAAATAATTGTACAATATAAATTCATGTTTTATAGATTTGATTCAAAAATATATTTGAATAAAACATACGCGAATATAAAAAATTCAGCTTATAATTCGTTAAAATTTCATACGTAGCTTAAATTAGCAGATGATAAATATATCCGATTAAAGTATTGCATAACTTCACGCATGAAATCATTTTCTTTACAGTTTATAAATTATCATATCAAATAGCATATAAAAGGTAATATAAAAGATAAATATTTATAAAGTGCAAACATCAAATTCTTTAAATCTTTTTATAAAATCCACGTGGACGTTTCTCAGTAATGATGGAGCATGAAGCCCTAATATTGCAAGCGGATGTTGAAATGACCACGAACATACCAAGAATACGACGTTAAAAAAATTATGAATATATTTTTGTGCTCGTGTGACTCCGTTTCTTATGTGCGTCGCAACGCTTCGGTTAACACCTGATACGCTGATAATGTATTTCATAACGACTTACAGACGACATTAGGATTTTATTTCTCTTTACTATTTTACCATTAAACGAGTTATGCTAAACTTTTTTTTTAATATTGTAAATGGAATAAAGAGTAAACACAATTTTCATATTATCAATACGTTTCTTTTAAATTTTCCAATGCTTTAAAGATTTTTTTAGAAATCGATTATTGCATTTTATTTATATTTACCCTTTCAGAAGCAAGCTAATAGAAATACATATAAGGCTTTGATTATAAAATAATTGTTATAAAATTAAAAGGAAATTTATTAAATGTTATTGTTTTTGTTGAAAAAAACTTTGATTTAAAAAGAATAAAAATAATAGTCAAATAATTAAATAATAGTTTTATTTATTCTTTAAAATAGTAAAAGTTATTATTTGAGAGCGATAGAAATTTTATATTTTAAAACTTAGAACTCTCTCTCTTTATAACTATTTAATTTTGTTTCAAAAAACTTTTTCTTCCTTTAAGGAAGTATCACACCAAATGGAATCAACTAACAAAAAATACTGAAATTCGTATAAAATAAAAAGCACTCAAGAATTTTTTTTTATAAAACATTTAAACACTGCTTATTGTAATACCATTAAAAATAACCATGGTTAATAAATCTATCAAAATTTGAGGCAGTCTTTTAGTAGAAAGGCTAACCCGTGATCTAAAAGCTGGACGCGCTTGCAGGATGCCTTCGCTTCCTCGAGGTTGTAAATCTCGACCGGAAAACTTTAAGTTTTCAAAGAGGCATGTGCGTGCACAGGAAGAGAAATCGACTCGGGGCCGTGAAGCTGCGAGAAAATTTGCCAAGATTTCTGTAAAGAAAACACATAAGGAAAAGAGAAAAATTTTAAGCGTAAGGAAAAATACATAAAAGGACGTGCTATACCGTTCTTTGGCCATTCTCCATTCTCGCTTACTTCTGAAAGATATTCTATTTTATTTTATTTTTTTTGAAAGTATTTGTTTTACAGGTAAAATAAAATTTCAAGATTTAATATTTAACATACAATTATTTGATTTTTTATTATTTAATCAATTTTTTCCCAATTGACAATTTCGAAAAAGTATTAAAAAAATAAATAAATAAATAAATAATAAATAAAGTCTTTTCAGTTTATGAAGATTTTTATTATCGAAAAATACCATCCAAAAGTTAACTTACGGGCGCTGGGAAACGGAATACCAAGTAATCCGTCGAAATTCGATTGATCCGTATCTCGGTAGATTGCATTTAACTCGGAATAAAAATAGGGAAAGCCCGCGCGCAATCTAACGTTAATACCTTAGAGAAGAACAAAGGGATCGTTGCCAAATTGATTAAATCCCAAGGATCAGAAACCAGCCTTTTACACGATTACCCTTTTCGGTAAAAGGTTCTAATCGACTCGGCGAACAATGACAACGTTCTCTATCCGAAATCGATTACGAAAATACGTTTCGCACGAAAATGCCCGAGATGAGATAAGAAACCAAAATCAACGACTGCACCGTGTTACACGGATTTCGTTGCTATACTTGACAATACCAAGATACATATTTAATCGATCGGTTATGCAAACGAACATTTTTTAACACACGCCGAATGCTTTAACCAAATACGTTTTTATGTACACGATATAATCGAAATATCGTCTTTCATATAATATCGGGACAATGCACAGGAGCGAATATGCGCCACGCGCCTTTATAAATTCAAAAGCGCATACATAACGCGAGTCTGCGAGTCCTCGTAAAAGTTTAATCGGTGTTAAGGGATTTGTAGCCGTACCCTCGCGAGCTGCGAAATTGAAGCGAAGGATTTTCCGATAACGTCGAATGCTTTTGTCACTGAAAGAGAAAGATAAAGAGAAAGAGAAATAGATTCGTTTCGTAGGAACAACCAAGCGTGATAAATTTTATACAAATATAAATGAAATATAAATACGTAACGTGTAGTAACTATTGTTAGGATATAACTATCCACTGAGTTGTTTCAAGAAATATGTATGCTCGTTAATTATATTATTTCGAAGATAGTTAGTTTGTTTTTCGTATTTAACTCTATCTATATATTTATGTTCATTTTATATAATGTAACCATTATCAAAGCTCAGCAAAGGATGTATCCAATTCTGAAATTCCAAAGTAGCCGCAAATTGAAGCGAAGGGTACTTTAGATAATGCGTTTTTGAATTACGGATAACTCCGAGAATTGATTGTACAAGGGAGATGAATTGCAACTCGATCCAATTAATTAGCTTGTAATACATCTTGTACGTCACAGATTAATACGGTAACGTTATAGTTTTTCAGATCTATTCATATACCGATAAAGTCATTTATTAATATGTAACTGCGCCAATTTCGTTTTTTTAACTAAATCATAATCTTAAAGATATGCTATATTTTTCCGCGTATTAGCTAATTCCAACTTTCACTTTAAATGATTTTTAACAAATATAACTCATGATTCCATCCACATATAATTTATATTACAATATAGTAAAAGGTCAAACAATTATGTACTGATATATCATGATTAGATTGATGATTTAATCTTTAAGAAAATATTATAATAAAAAGTATCAAATTTTACACTATTTAAATAAAGTCGTATACATAAAATGCAAAATTCATCGAATGAAAAAGAAAAACATTTCGCAAAGCTGAAACTTTTCATTAACCACGATTTCTTTCACGCATTTATTCACATTTCCAACTCCATTACAAGCGATCGTTACGAACTTCCATTTCACTCCAACGGTAGTAAAAGCCTCCTGTAACTTTAGAATGCAAAATGCAGAGTCTCTGGCAAAGTACAGACGTAACCAACCTGAAATTTCCAGTACCACTAAAATCCCACACGGTGCTCCTCCTTGCAATGCAAATTTCATTCACGCTTTCACTGAGAATTGAGTATTTTCCCCACGTGTCAAGTGTGTAGGAAAAAGAAACGAAGCAATACCGATGAAGATATAAAAAATAAAAAAGAGAGAGAGACAGAGAGAGACAGAGAGAAATATAAAGAAAAAAAAAAAGTCCATCGTTTGCGAGACCCGCGACGGGTTTTTATCCTCCGTGTATGCGCATCCATAATGAACGTAAACGCATACATGGATGAATAAATGGCAAACTGGTCGCGTTCGGCTTACCCAAAATGCGCGAGCAGCTGGTTAGATTTAGCCGCGCAGTCCATTGATGCGTTGTCGCGTGCACGTTGCGTGAATTAAGATTAACCACTTGTCAATCAATCATCTGCATGACAATGGAAAACGTCGAATTTTCCCCTGTCCCCCTTCTCTCCCCCCTCTCTCCCTGTCTCTTCCTGTCTTTCTGTCTATCTCATTCTCTCTCTCTCTCTCTCACTCTCTCTCTCTCTCTCTCTTTCTCTTTTCCTCCGAGTAATAACGATTCAAAATCTCATCAGAAATCACACAGTTCGCGCGTTTGTGTATTTACAATGAAATTTCGTTGATTTTGCTAAATTAATTTATATCAGTTGACCTGAATTTTGTTTAATGGCTTGCAAAATTGATGTTATAATTGTTCGTATTTTTTACATATGAATACAACAATTTTCAAATTTAAAAATTATTGTTTTATTTATTTGCAGTTTAAAGTTAACAAAATGGATAGTTAGATAAAAGTTGATTGGTACAAAAAATGATAATTGTCTGTCCGTATTATTGCCTGCTTAAATGAACATTAGGAAATCTACAAAAAATGTTAAGAATTTAATTTGATCTGCATTAAAAAAAACTTAAAAACTTAGTTTGTTACAGGTAGGTTTTTTTTGCAATCGTTGGATAATCGTTATGTAAAATTTTTTTTCAACTTATTATGTTGAAAATTATAATATTTTTATTTAAAAATTAATTTTAATAAAACTTTGTTGTTTTTGTTTCAATGAAGGTACAAGTACTTTATGTGAACATGAAATAAAGTTTTTTAGAATTTTTAATTAGAACACCTTAATTGAATAACTAATGCCGACGCGTTATAACATAAGACATATAAAACTTGAAATTTTTGCACTTTGAGGATTACGAAATGTATTTTTTAACTTTATAAAGTTATAGAAAAAAAGTGAATATTATGATATGAAAGAAAATTCTTAGAAAAAAAAAGATAAGTATCAATTTTTCTTTATCGCATAAAACATTTTTTTTATTCTAAAAATTCTGACCATTTTTAATACAAGTATAGTTGTGGTTCTAATTACTGCAAAAACGAATAAAATACTTGAAAATGGCATTAAACCATAATTCCAATTTTCAAATAATTATTTAAACAAATTGAGATATTTTTATAATCGATTTTGTATTAATAATTGACAAAGAAACCGAAAAAGCGATCATGATGCGAATGCATCAACATTCTCGCTTCGTTAGTTTTTCTTTCAAGAGTACGAACAAAGGTGAAAGATTTGCTCTATTCGCACACATATGCACGCTTGCATACGCGCGGTAACCCAAGGTAATTTACCGTTTCCCTCATCCTCGACTTTCTGATTCGTCGATCGGTAGCGGCGATATACCAGCCGCGCAGTGTCTCTTACAAGTTCGAGCTGCCTCGGCTTTTCTCCCCATCGATTCTTTCGCTCCATCCCTCTTGCTCTCTCTCTCTCTTTCTCTCACGCGCGCGCGCTCGCTTGCCCCGTATGTGTATACAGACATCCACATACGCGAGCTACTTGAAAACGTGGAGTGTACATGTATTATACATATACATCCTTTGCGAATCGTGAAGCATCGTCGTATTCGGCGACGACGCGACTCGAGAGTACGTAGCGCGGGCAAGCGGTAGTCGCGACGTTTGACACACGGCTGGTTTAGCTGGCGTCGTCTATTCCACGGAATGCAATATTCCAGACGCTTTGCCGTGCAAGCATCCCTATTGTCGACAATGATGCCGACGATTAAGGAGGAAGAGAAGGATTGCTATACGCGTTTCTTGATGCAGTCGGCAAGTTTCACCTTTGAGGTAATCCACCAAACATTTAACCAACTATGAAGAGACAACGTTGTGTAGAATTTCTCTTTCTCCTATCCGACGTTGTACTTTTCTCACAATTCCTCTCTCTCTCTCTCTCTCTCTATCTCTCTCTCGCTCGCTCTCTCTCACTCTCTCTCTCGCTCTCTCTCACTCTCTCGCTCGCTCTCTCTCACTCTCTTTCTCGCTCTCTCTCACTCTTATTCTCTCTCTGGCTCTCTCTCTCGCTCTCTCTCGCTCTCTCTCGCTCTTACTCTCTCTCTCTCTCTCACTCTCTCTCTATTTCTTTCACTCGTGAGTACAGTTTGAAATATTAATTGGCTTGCCTCTTCTTCCCCTATCTCGTGAAGATTCCCAAGCAATTATCTCTATTACGTGGTTATCCCCGCTTCGATCGCAATGACTGAAAGAAGAAAGAAGAGCGAGCTTTTCTTGTATTTTTGACAGAGATCGGATTTAATTGTCTACTTCTTCGTAGTTTTTCTTTACCGCAGATTTTTAAGAGGATTGCGCTAGGAGCGCTCTCAAATTACAAAAGACAATTAACCAATTCGTCGTACCAATGACGTAACTAATGATAAGGTGCAATGTATACACGCTTTCATTTTTTATTTCACGAAGAAGAGCTCGAGCAGCTTCAATTAGCAATCGTGGAATGAAAAGTACCTTGAATTAATCCAACTTTGCGTAGGAGGCTTAAGTATTCGTTTGAAGAGTACTTGGTAAGTACTACATTTACGCATATTTATCTATGCGCCACTTCTCATTAAAATAAAATTTCATCTCGTTTGTTAATTTTAGTCTTATAACTTTACTATGCATAATAATTTTATAACTTTAGTATACTTTACTGTACATACTGTACATGTTAACTATACATAATATACATCGTAACGAATACGTCGCTCGCTTGTTCTTAACTAAAAGCACTTTTCCCTTACTTATACGTATCTATTCGAGAAACCCTTGGAAATATAAGCGACATATTAACGCGACAACGAAATACAATCTCACGAGATCAATTCTTAAATAAGAAGCGCTACGTAGCGTCTACCCCGTTAGATTCTAAATTCTAAGAACACATACTTTTACGTCAAGACGAACGAAGCCTCGTGAATCTTGAACGAACGGGAGATCCGCGTGCATAACTCAAAAGACGCACGTGCAATCCGGAAGAAGAGGCGAGAATCCATTGCTGGAAGTATTTGCACTTTCTCTCTCTCTCTCTATCTCTCGTTTTTGTTCAGTAAAACGAGTACGGGCCGGCTATGTATATGAATATATGTAAGAAGCATTTCTAAAGTTATTTCGCAGCTAGACATTTATCGGCTAGTGTTTTATGCTCGACTCGCAATGCCTTCTATTATGCATGATTTTGCGATATTATTCCATGAAGTTTGATGTATCTACTTGGAAAATGTATCTTCGCGTGTATATGCTTTATTTTTCCTTTTTTCTTTCTATTATTTTTATAACAATTGTTCTAAATTTAACGCACGATCTGTATTTTAAACTTTGTTAAAAATAGAAAGAAAAATCTATTTTTAACTGAAACAGCGTGCACTGTAAATGCGTACATCTTTTTTAACGCGAAAAAAAAAAATCAACTTTATAAATAAAGGAAAATTTTTTTTCCGCACACACCTGACTAAGGGGCTACTTGTAAACTTATTTATAAAATGATCGGTACACGCATTGCAAACATAGGCTTATAGATAAATTTCCGCATTAAATTCACACCGTATATAATCCAGACGCAAACCGAGTCATCTATTATATTTCAGCAAGAAGCACCACGCGAATCACATGCTTGAGCGATGCGCTATCATTAGGCTTAACCTTCGCAAATAAAAAAAAGAGCTCTCACCTTATTTTAAAACCAATACTCGATCTTTCATTCACGCTCGAAATGCTGTACTCCAAACGGTTTATCGGCAACAATGCAGCGCTGCAACCGCGCAAGGAATTCAACGCGATAAGTTTAAGCACTTGTGTATGTGCCCACACACATACACACACACACGCGCGCGCGCGCGCGCTCGCGAGAGGAGAATCCCTCCAAGTCACTCTTAATTCAATGGGTCTCGTTCATCCGTTGTGCGGCATACGGAATAATTTCGCATTCCGCCGGTTCGATTTTCCGTCGAGGTCGCTTGCATAAATAAAGAATGTCGTTGCACTCTCATTTTGACTCCCGTGTGTGTGCTCGTACAGTCTGAAGACTAGCGAGAGGCCAATTTCAATTTAACCATCGAGTGCGTTTCGTCGTTGCAATACGATTGAACGTATCTCCCTGAGCCACGCGAGTTCGATGAGATAAAATTTATACGCGTAACCAAGGATTTCGAAAAGGTTAAAAAGAAAATATATATATATATACACAGTGTGTCCCATGGAAAACGGAACTTTTTCAAAATAAAGACAAAAACTCAATATTCCGGCAAATCTCATTTATTTTATTCAAAATAGTCTCCTTCCGCATCAATACAACGTTTTGCACGATCAATTAGCATATCGAATGAGTTTTTGAGATCATTTTTATCCATCGACTTTAGTATGTCGGTCGTCGCTCTTTGGATGGCCTCTACGTCGGCATAACGTTTTCCTTTCATAGGCAAGTGCAATTTGGAGAACAAGTAGAAGCCGCACGGAGCCAAATCCGGCGAGTACGGCAAATGGTTGATGGTTGAAATGGAATTTTTGATCAAAAAATCCGTGATCAAGTTCGACCGATGAGACGGGGCATTATCATGCAACAAACGCCAGCTCCCTTTTTCACGGTATTGTGGCCGCACACAACGAATACGGCTGAGCAAACGCTTCATAACACCAATAACACCATAAAACACAGTAGTAATCGTTTGACCAGGTGGAACGAATTCACGATGAATAATACCCTCCGTCTGAATCGTAGAAACAAATCAACATTGTCTTCACTTTTGACTTTTCAAGACGACTTTTTTTCGGATTGGGCTCGGTTGGGTGCTTCCATTCAGCACTTTCACGCTTGGTTTCGGGATCATATTGAAAACACCATGTCTCCTTACCAGTCACAATTGAATATTTCAAGTTTGGGTCCTTTTTTGACTCTTTAATCAAATCCTTACAATGTTGAATTCGGAGCAATTTTTCGTATTTGGTCAATTTGTGTGGAACAAATTGCGTGCACACACCTTCCGTAGATTCAAATGATCGGTCAAAATGCGATGAATTGAATTTTTGGACATATTTAATTCCATTTCCATGTATCGCAATGAAGATTTTGGCTCATTTTTTATAAATTCAGGCACTTTTTCAATGTTACTTTGAGTAACCACGGTATTCGAAGGATCTGGATGCTCGTCGTCCTGAATGTCTTCACGACCTTCCTGGAACCGCTTATACCACTCATACACTCTGGTACGCGATAGACAATTATCGCCATAAACTTGTTTCAGCAAATTATGCGTCTCAGTAAAGGATTTACCGAGTTTAAAACAGAACTTAATATTTGCTCTTTGTTCGAAGTTCATTTTTCGACCGATGCCACAAACACACTGTCACTTTGAGCGCGATATTTTGGTTTCCATTGAACCAAATGTCCTACAATTTTGACAAGATGTCAGTTAAGAATGGACCTTTCCATTGCTAACATCCACCAATAGGTGGCGCCAATATAAATCGATGTTTTGAAAAAGTTTTCCGTTTTCCATGGGACACACTGTGCACATTTATAAAAGCCGATTTTTCTTTTTCAATATTATCCGCATCGTCGATGAAATTTTTTCCATCGTGTTTAATTTTTAACGCGCGACTCTCTACGTGATCGTTTTTCTTTTTTTTTTTTCGATCGGCGTGCTTGCGCGCGATTACGCGTTTGTAAATACATATATTATATATACATGCGTTAACGTGTCGCTATAGTAACGCGAATGAAATTTTATTGCCGCGTGATAAAACGAGCGTCGTCGTTGTTTTTTCAAATATTCGTGATGAGCTTTGAAAGGTTGCGTTTCGAAATTAATTCAAAAGTGTTTTATTTATTTTATAATACAGTCGACGTTTTCGTAAACGCGTTAAATTCACTTCGTAAAACAAAACGCGTCGATCGTTTGCGCACAAAAGTAATTCATGGGTTTTTATATACGTTAACACGTGACAGAGCTTTTATACACACACTAATACGTATCGTAACATTAACGCTTGAAAGCTCACAGATACATTCACATATATATATATATATATATATATATATATATATATATATATATATATATATATATATATATATATATCAGAAGCGTAAGAACAAAAGAAAATAGTTTTCGATAAAACCGAAACGAACGGGGAAATAGCTAGCCATTCTATCGACTTTTGCCTGTGCAAAATATGTATATATACACGCGTAGTACTCGAAGATGCCAGAAATTTTCGTCGAGTAATGGAGCATGAGTATATGTACCGGTCAAGCGTATAGGTATATGTATACAATGTGGCACCGAGAACCGTAATCAATATGCCGTCTGTGTTTTACCATCGAACGTGTGTATACATATATATAAAATTTTACTCTTCTTCGTTTCACCGGCTCCTTTCGTTTCTGCAATTTCAACTTTGCCGCTCTTTAAAATGTATTTAAACTTGGCGAGAACTTTTTATTTATTTCTTTTTCATAACGAATGATAAATGAGATTTCTTTTCTTTTTTCTTTTTCTTTTTTGAGGATTGAAACAATGATACGGTAGACTAGTAGTAAACGGTAGCGTACAAAAAAGAATTTGATGTATACATGTATATCTGTATATACGCTTGTGAATAGAAAGGACGACACTTGAGGATGGATGAATAATTTTGTATTGTTTTGGTGAAATATTGTGAATCGTTATAATCCTATAGAGAATAAGAAGCGAAGTGGGTCGAGTATAAATATCCGATTTGAGGGGTTGCCAAAGGCTTGTTTCATCGTTAGTGTTGGTTTTTATTTATTTTTTTTTTTTTTAAATATAAATAAATATTGGTGATCTAAAAAATTGCAGTGGAAATGTGAAAAATTTTTTATCGTTCTCTTTTTATCGTTTTCTAAATAAAATATATTCAATAAAATGAGATATTGAATTATTATTAACTTAAAAAAAAAAGAAAAAAAAATACGTATCACTTTAAGTCAATATTTATTCTTTTTTAAAACTTGATAATAACCAATAATTTATGTCGGTAGACTTTGTCTACGAAAAAACAAATAGGAAATTATCGATTGGAAAAAAAAAATATGTTTTTCCTCCAACGTATATTATTTATTATCATCATTAACGCGAGTTTTTTTCGTGCTCACTGTATTTTATATTACAATTACGTACTATTCATATCGCAAACGACTTGTAGAGCTAAGTAAATTATCCTTTTTTGCTACCTTATCTTTCAATATTCGACGTTCAATGTCACGGTAAAAACTATATTTTCGTCTTTTCGTCATATATTATTTCGTACGCTCATACAAATTTATTTTCTGCCTTTCAAAGTTTTATGAAAAAAAAAAAAATTGATAACGATACTTCAGTTAATCATTTAATTAAAGTCTGTAATATTAATTAAAAAGATGTCATTTAAATCGGGATTCGCGTAATGCGACGTTAAAAAATTAAATCAATTATTTTATTAATCGCAAAGCGGTGCAACGGTGCAAGTATCAAATATATTTACATCATTGATTAAAAAAAGAAAAAAAGTATATATATATTAAACGTATGTATAAGTATGTATACATTCAACTCGCATTTTTAAAGATTTTAACATTTGGCCCGTAAGCTAAACTCGTCGACTCCTTTGTATTATTTCAAAAATTCTTTCCCCTTCATTTAACCATATCGAGCTTTAAGTCGGCCTTTATCGTAATCGGAAACCAACGTGACTTTTCTCTCTTATCGATCGTTCAAAATAATGCTTGCGTTATTGAAGTTCCTCGATTTATGGCGTTTAATATAAAAGGACGGCATTTAAGTTTGTTACTTTGCGATAGCTAGTAAATCGAAATATAATAATAAAGGAAATTTGTTTATAGAATAACAGACGACAGCATGTAAAAAATTCATTAATATCGGTGCGATCTTCTATTGTAATACGTTCGTGTTGTTAAAAAAAAAAAAAAAAAAAAAAAAAAAAAAAGAAATAAAAAAACATTTCCATTATATTACCTTACAAGTTTCCAACAAAATGTATGTGTAAACGATGTGTAAATGTACGCACTTTAAACATATACATATATTCGCATCTGTACTCGTTTATTTGTTCGCTTACATTTTAAATACAATCAGTTTGAATTTCCGAAGATTAAACGTTCATCTATATAAATATATATACAATATTTTGATCAATTTCTGCTCATGTTTTATTATTCACATTTCCTAAAAACAAATTTTCCCCTCCAAATCGAACGTTTATTCTCATTCATTTTTTTATACTTTCTTTTTTTTTACAATTTAAACGCACGACAAAAAAATAATAGCTCACTCTCTCGTGTTCCCCGTCACTTTTATCGAGGGCCGTTCGTTCGCTGTCTTTTATATTTATGTACGTCGAAATTCATCCAATCAATATGGCCGGCCAACCGGACAACCGGTATCTCGAGTAAAACTCATAAATTTTTTTCTTCGAACGAGCTAGATTTTTCCTCGTTATAATTAAAACTGCACAATAACGAGCACTCTGGCGAATAAACATTACGAATGTGTTTACACACGGATAACGCGCAAGCGCGCGTGTACCGTCTGCGTATATTTGTACCGAGTACACGTAAATATATATACGTGAGCGTCGTAATAGCTCGCGCGACAATATTAAACGATAAAATACGTTCCGTGCGCTTATTATTAACCATTGGATAATTTTTTTCGACGTCGTTTCAACGCGAACGAGCCGCTTCGAATTGATGTTTAACATCGTTGAGTAAGATTACAAAAGAAAATGAGGGAAAAATTCATATTTCTCGCATTTTTTAAAATAACGTTTACTTTGTTAAATTATGATTTTTTCGAAAAATTATTGCGGGGAAAAAAAAGTTTATACATTATTTTCAATAATCAATTCATAAAAATAAATTATTGTAATATATTTAAATCAGGTAATGTAAATTCATACATTCACGCATGGATATGGAGTTGAAAATAGAGCAGAAATACCCAACATAACGAAGCGATTTCTTGAACGCTACATATACCCTTCTCTCTCTTTCTTTCTTCCTCTTTTTCTCCCTCCATACATAATACATGCTTATCCTTTTACAGTGTTACACGTGCGCCACGTATGGTACACAAGTGTATAGAGAGTGTTCGCATAACGCGTCCAACGCGTTATCATAGAAGCAGATGGACGGACGGTAAAAACGAAATAGAAAGAAAGGGAAGGAGAGAAAATGTATTGAAAAATCGGGTACGTATAACCGACGAAAAACATGTTCGCTATTTATAGAAACTCGCTGGCCTATAAATACCGAGGTTTGACGTTGCAGCTTCACCCGCGCGTGCTTTACAGAAAATACGGCTCGATGATATTGTGACACGTGCGTGTGTACGTATATACAAGTACCCTCGATAATGTTCGGGAATAAAACGACAAAGAAGAGAAAGGAACGCGAGAGGGAAAGAGACGAATCAACGAGATCATTGAGATGATCGGAAAACGTCCTACGAGCGCATGTAGATATTATATACACACATACATGTATTATGCAGAAAAAAACACGTACAAAAGAAAGCACATTTACGATGGGAGTTTCGAATTATCGACGAATGTTTTTTTTTTTTTTTTATGCGACGAACGCAATGACTTTGGTTTATTACTTAAATACTTATATTTGAAAAGGATAAATAAAATTCTGAGTACCTAATTCCAATCGCATTTTTTTTAAATATATAATTAAATAAGTTTCAGTTAAAGCAATTGGTAATTATCAACGTAAGTGATGGTTGTGGTGTACAGTATCGACTGTTACATTAAAAAAATAACAGAATATTTCTGAATGGATAAACATCGAAGAAAAATTGTAAAAAAAAAAAATAAAATGAAACATGGTTCCATAAATATTTATTGGTTTACTGTATTTTTATGAAAATTAAGAATTCTTCAATTAGAAGATTTTTTGCATTAAAATGCTCAAAGTACTCAAAGTGCTTTTAAAATTTTATTTTAACAAAGCTATTTGCTGTGGAAAAAAATTATGTAGTTTTATATATGAAAAAAAAAATAATAATAATAATAATAATAATAATAATAATAATAATAACATATATGCATATAATGCGGTAAATTAAAAATTGATAAAAAAGAAAATTCAAACCCTTCATTACTTGAAAGCAAATAATTGCACAAAATAAAGACAACGACAACGAAAACGATGTGCAGCATAAGTCTCTGCACCATCGAACACCTCTCACACAAATATACACGCGTTAAAATTTCACACCTGTCAACGGCAGCAACGGCAGCAAAAGATGCTTTTACTCGGCTCGTATATGAAAAGCTGTAATGACTCTGACGCAGAGAAAACGATAAACGAAGTAAAAAGGAAAAATAGGAAAATAAAAAACTAAAAAAAAAAAAAAAAAAAACGTATATAAGTTTGCCAAAACGCTTTCGTTTATTTTTGCTTTTTTCTTTGACGAAATTGTGTTATTTTATTTTATTTTATTTTTTTTCCTTTTTTTTAGTTTGTTACTGTGTAAGCTAGACGCCGAAATTTTAAGATGGAAACGTCATTTTTAAAAATCTGCGCCGTGTGTTGACGTTTATTTGCTTATATTATTTAAAATCGTAAATTAAAAAGGAAATCGTTGCTAAAGTCTTTGTGAATGTTTTTAAGTTCGAGTAGACGGACAATTTTTATACTTTTAAAACATATATTTTTCGTTTTTTTTAAAAGCGCGATTAAAATCATCGTTTTTAACGCGCATTCGATGCAAAAACCTCGATGAAAAAGCGTAATAAAATAATTAGGAAGAAAGCAATATCGATATTTCTTTCGAACGCGTATTTTTCACTTTCAAATTTAACTCGACTCGCTTATATATACGATAACAATGAATTTTATTTTTCGGATAAACCGTTTGTTATGAAGAGAATTTCAAAACAAGAGATTAGAGAGAGCTATTTATGCACGATGCTAACGCCTATAAATACAAACGATCAAGGTTAAAATTCATCTCGTTCGACGCGATCTTTTGATATCTGCGCGCTTAACTAACTTAACGAATGGCATGGATTTTCATGAACCATTTGTTAAACGAAATGATAATTTAAACGTATAACGATAAAAGTTTCGTTTAATTATAGAGAGTAAAATGCGACGCGCTCACTTTAATCAATAAGCAATAATTTTCTTAAGCTATCGTTTATTGTACGAGGATACGAAAACTGTAAACATAGCACGCTATTGTTTAACGTCGGCGTTTCGAAAATTAGACGTGGGTAAGATCTATAGGCGAAAGCATATATACCCAATGCTCCAGATGTTGTGTACGGGTACAAATCACGCGATGTAACGTTTGTATAGCAACTACAAATTTTTTACTCCTTTTTTTTTCACATAATTCTTGTGTCGCTGAGCTGAGATGACTTTGTATGAAATTTTATGGATTGTTCGCGTGAAGTTTATTTGTTCGACTTTAAGATAATTTTAAAATTTCGTTGAATTCTTTTTTATATTAGTAATTTTTTTTTTTTTTTTTTTTTTTTTTAATTTAATATGTAGATTTGAAGTTATATAAAATATGTTGATATTTTTAAGAAACCAAATCCTAATAATCTTGTTTATCACAGTAGGGAAAATATTTATCAAAGGTATATATTATTTATAAACAAAGTATAAATCATTGATTAAATTTTGTTTTGGATGAAATATTTTCATTTCAAAATAGAAAATTCGTTTTCGAACGATATTTATGTATGCGTAATTTTTTTTCAAGTACGAAACTATGTTAACTTTTCCCGCTCCAGAGAAAACAATTGAATAACGTTAGAATTCTCATTGAAATTCAAGAAAATAAAGTATTAAAATTTTCATTTTGACATAAATTTATGGATAATATATATATATATATATATACTTTTATATATTATATGCTTTTATTTATTATATACTTTTAATAATACATTAAAAGTAAACCTTTATTATACTAAAAAGTTCATGTAGGTGTATACATAAAACAAAGAATCTTTTAGAGACGCGTATGAAATCAAAAATTTTTCGAAAAAATGTCAACATTGTATTACCATATAAGTTCATTATCGTTAATTTATACGTGCTCAAATTCGTATGTGTTAGATTTTCAAATTTCTAATTGCGCGCTGAATATTTATGAAAATTTCTGACGTTCAAAACGAGATATTTTTTTATGTGTAGCTTGAATTTTACAAGAATAAGAAAGAATATTGACACTTTCATTATAAATTGTAATTTTATATTAATAATAATATCGTGAATGTCTTATTAAAATGTTACGAACGACGGCGTTTGCGATAAAGATTGCATTGCAATTTATATTAAAAAAATTAAAAATTCTAATTATTTTAATAAATGATAAAACCGCAAATTTTCTATTTTTTGATGCTGCGCAATTTATTGAAAAAACGGTAAAAGAAACGTGTAACTAAATTATTTCATCTCTAATAATTGATAAATTTGATCTACATCAGAAATTAAATATGCAATATTCTTAAAATCGACGACAAGTGCGCGTAACGCATGCATTAAGCAATTCTAAAATAAAACTGTTTTAATACAAACACCCAACAATACCTAAATTTTGACACACGAAATAAAAAGAAAAAAAAAAGAAAAAATTATTTCAAGACACTCACCGATACGGACTCAACTCAGCTGACCAATCGATTTCACACGACGTTATTGACGTTCTTCCAGGAAAATTAAAGCTCCTATACGTCTTCCTCGTCCTCGTCGGCGTATCGCTTTATGTCATAACGTAAATTACACCGCGTCTATTTCTCCACTCAGCCGTTAAATTCCGGCGAATAATCAAAGTCAGCAGGGAGATAACGTGACAGCTTCTTTTTCTTCTTCTTTCGCACCTGGTGTACTCGTCTCCCAACGTTGACGCATTAAATACCGAACAATTTCCCATCAATGTACGATCCTCGTCTGGATATTTGCGCGTCTCTCTTTTTTTACATCTTTGATACGTCTCTCTTTTATCGTTTCTTCGGACGACGTGCGATCCGTACGGTGCTTTGGCTTTTTACCTAGTGAACCAACGAGGAAGAGAAGAAATATGAAGACACAAAGATGGATGAGACCTTGATGCTCGCTTATTGTGTACGCGTGCACATACATACATATATATATATATATATATATATATGGATAAAAAGAGGGAGAAAAGTTTAACGAGAGAGGGTAGCATTTATACGTCTTTTTATCTTTTCTCTATCCATCCTCCTCTTTCTCTTTTTTTTTTCTAGCTTAACGGTGACATGCGCACACGCAGACATACGCATGCGTTACATGTAAATGATAATAACGGGGTCACGCGGTGACTTCTATAAGCGCATCGGAACAATCGGTGAAACGAGCTATTGCCCGGAGGGAAAATCTTCTACGCCGATGGATAGAGAACGACGGATGTGTAGCGGTTGGTTGCGGAGACGGACGATTGCGGATTAAACAAAAAAAAACGAGAGCACGATATTAACGCGTACGTTGAGGATTATTTTTACTTGAGACAAGATTATATGGATAAATTGACTAGTTGGTTGATGTATTTTCAATTTATGATTTTTTACCTTTTTTATTTTATGGTTGATGTTATAAAAAATGCATTGAATTAACATTGGATACGGGTAGTAAAATTTTAATAACGAGATCGATAATGGTGCGAGCGAAGAATTTTACGATGTTTTAAAAATGTTTAATAAATATGAAAAAACTGTAATAAACTATGGAAGAATAAGTAAAAATATCCTTTTATAAAAAGATTAATTTAAAAAAAAATTTAATAAAAATTTAAAAACATTTAATAATTTAATAGAAGCGATAAACAGCAACGACAACGTCAGTGAATTTATTTCGTGCCAATTAGCAATGCCCAAATTATTCCAGCCAATATCGATATTTACGCGTATAAATTGCACTTGGCAGTTCTCGTGGTTTAACAGCGTGCTGCGCGTTTCCAGCCCTATGCCATCTTTGTGGATATAATATTTTGAATACGGAGAATTGTTTTGGAAAATTTTTTTTGCTCTTCTTTCTCTCGTTTTAATTAATTTTGCATGCAAGATACGTTTAAAAGAATTTTAACTTAAGAAAATATTTTAAATTATTTTTTCATTAATTAAATGTTTTGTATACATTCGAGATGAGTAATCATTCGAATACAAACCAAAAATCTAACAGAAATAACAGTAATTTGTCTCAAAAAAATTACCTTAGGTAATATTCAAAATAAAAATTTACAACAAACAATAATTAAGTTCGCAGTTAGAGTTCGTCCTTTATTTAATCGCGCAAAATAACGAAGCATTTTAGCGCCTGGCGTAGCTTAGGAAAGATAAAAGGAAACCTACATACACCTACACGTACATAAACTATATATATGTATACATAAAATACACCCTTACAGTACGCGTTAACGAACCTAAAGCTGCAAAGAAAACTTTTGCGACGGCTAGTCGTGAAAGAAGTCAAGACATAAGGGTAAAACTTATATCAAAAGAAAAATAAGGGAAAGCTCTATATAATAATCAAGACGCGATACATGTGTATAGTTTTGTATCTCTCTAATTATCAAATTTCTCCTTCCATGCGTCTCTTATCTCGAGCGATCAACCTTCACCCGCATAGGAAAGAAGTCAATCGAGGAAATAGTATTCTCTCTCTATTTCCTCTCTCTCGCCTCTCCAATTTTCCAAATATCAGGAAACTTTTTCGAGCGAAAGGGAGTGAGATCCGTATCGGTCAAAAGCCAGCTTCGATCCGACATTTAAAGCTACATACATGTATAGACATGTTTACGCAAAACACCTTCGTCGCACGGGCAGAAAACGACGAGTCCCGAAGGAAGATACATACCGTATATTTGTTTTCTCATTTTTTTACAGTCTTATCGCCTCTGCTATTTCTCCTTCCCATCCTCGCTTTCCTTCGAAATAATTATTCTTCGCCGTCGGTTGAAGGATAAAAAAATTTTTTAAATTAAAATTATCGCGTGACGAAATTATTTTCGGACACGCGACTTTAGGTAGATTTTTTCTTTTTTTTTTTTTTTTTTTTAATTTCATATTTGCATATATGTGGGTGTGATGAAAGTTCCTGCTTTATCAACCGACTCGTGTTTTTCGATACGTTTAAGTGAATTTTTTATTCGAATGTATTTCTTCGCGTTTATCGATTTCTTTTTGATGAATTCGAATGTCGACTTATCGGAAGTATATTGCGCGTCCGTTAATAAAATTTTTTTATGATCGAACTCCATTTCATCACCCAAGTAACGGAAATAAAAGATGGAGAGGGAGAAAAAGGGAGAGAGAGACGAAGATAGAGAGAAAGAGAAATAAGAACATCTCTTTCTATATGAACTGGAAAATATTCTATTAGGTTGCTGCAGATGAAATGGCCGATTTAGCAATGACATAAAGTTGGCTACAATTTTAGTGTATTATGTTGGCACAAGGCGGCGCAAATGATATGACATATTGAAGTATAAATACTGCTACCTTGGTTTATGGAGTCATTTCTGTTTTGCACTTCATAGAGATCGTAAAAACAAAAAGAGAAAGTGAACATGGAAGTGAATCAAAAACGGCTACTTTTACTATACGAATTTAAATTAGAGCACAACGCAACGGAAGCAACGAGGAATATCAACAGCGCATTTGGGCCTGATACAGTTAGTGAACGAACCACTCGGCGATGGTTCGAAAAATTTCGATCCGGAGATATGGACCTTGGAAATGAGCCACGTGGACACCCAGGACCATCGATCGATAACGACGAGCTGCGTGCATTAGTGGAGTCTGACCCCCGCCAAACCATAAGGGATCTTGCCGAGAAATTAGGCGTTCACAATTCGGCAGTTTGCCGCCACTTGCAACAACTTGGAAAAATGAAAAAGCTTGACAAATGGTTTGACAAATGATCTTACCGAGCAAAACATGACGTGTCAAATAGAGATTTCAAGTTCTCTTCTCTCCCGCAACAAAAAGGAACCGTTCTTGCACCGAATTGTCACCTGCGATGAAAAGTGGATTTTATACGATAATCGTCGCAATCGATCGGCCCAATGGCTAGATGCCGATGAAGCGCCAAGACACATGCCGAAACTAAGCCTTCACCCAAAGAAAATAATGGTAACTGTTTGGTAGTCTGTAGCTGGAGTTATCCACTATTCGTTCCTGCAATCTGGAGAAACCATCAATATCAAATCAGCTGAGAAATACTGTACTCAATTGGATGAAATGCATCAGAAATTGATAGTCCAACGACCTAGGTTTGCCAACAAGGATGGAGTGATACTGCTTCATGATAACGCACGACCTCATGTATCGAGATCGACGAAGAAACAACGGTCCAAAAATTAAACGAGTTGTACTATAAGACTCTTCCTCACCCTCCATATTCACCAGACCTCTCACCAACAGATTACCATTTCTTTAAACATTTGGATCACTTTTTGACAGTAAAAAGATTTAACAATGAAGCTGCTGTCAAAAATGCCTTCGAGGAGTTTCTTTGAACCAGAAACTCGGACTTCTACAAAACTGGAATAAATGTACTTGTATCTCGTTGGGAAAAGTGTGTTGTATCTATTGGTACCTATTTTGATTAAATAAATTGTCTTTATAAAAAGTTACAGCTGTTTAAAAATTTATTACTAAATCGGCCATTTCATCTGCAGCAACCTAATAGATCTAACACTTTGTGCTGAAATTTCTGTACAATAGATTTAAAATATAAATCCAAATGTATCTTTAAAGTATCTATATTTGATATATATTTTTCTTTTTTTTTTTCATTTTAATAAAATATTCTAAAAGTGTGTTTAATTAAAATAAATAAAAGTTTAAATAATATTAAAAGTGCTTTGAATTTGATAAAAATAAAAAAAAAATATCTTCTCAACTCTCAATTCAACAACACAACACTACTAATTAGTATGATTCAACAATAAGTATAAAAAAAAACAATGTAATCTACGTATAGATATAATTGAGTTATTATAACTTCTACACGTTTTTAACTAATTAAACAGAAGTCGCGATAAAAATACACACAAAGAGAACATTAACATTAAAACTAATATAAAGAAAAAATTATCGGAGTATTGAAAATTTTCGAAATAATTCTTTAATAATATTAAAGAAAAGCATTTTTTTACCTAATCATAAAAAAAAATAAACCCCCAAAAAAATGAAGTCGTTAAAAAATTAAAAGCAACGCTTACCACACACACACACACGCACGCACACGCACACGCACGCACGCAAACACACAAACAGTGAAATTCAATTACTTTTATTAATAATCGACATCGAATTATTATCGAGAGGCGATAGTTGCACGCGTTGTCCGTGCGCAGAATCGACGTTTTCCATGTTTGTGTATGTACATACGTGAGTGTACACGTATCCACGTATATATACTTATGCAAAAGGGATTGCAAAAGGATCGTTGCTGAGGTTAGGTTGTATCGATAGTAATGGCGATATTCTGCAATCGGTATTTCCATAAACATGCGGCAAATTGGCAAAGCCCGCAAATACCGTGATGCCGAATCACTGCTTGCGAGTTAAATTAATGTTTATCCGCGTGTTTTCGTCGACGGGAATTATATTTGTTTTTGCGCGTTTTAATATTTTCTATTCTCTGATTATTTAGAATATCATTTGTTAACTGATAATGTTTTAATGATCATTTATACAGTATTATAGATATAGATTTACAACGATTTTTTCTTTTTTTTTTCTTTTTTTTATTTTAAAAATCATTAAATTTTCACTCGCAAACATATTTAATCGAAATTAACAATATTTTTATTCTACTAGATCGGTTCTTTTGAGAGTTAATTTTCTTACTGCAAATTAGGTGCGCAACAAGGTATCAACCATTGAGTGCTCACACGCTTTCGAGTATAAAAGCGCATATAATGTTATTCTATAGAACGAAGCTATTATGTTCTAAAAATATACGTATAAAAGTATAATAGACTTTATAACCTATAGGTTATAGAACATTATTATACCTCCAGTGACATTCTCGTTAAAAAAATGATGGAAAGCAAAAAAAAAAAAAAAAAAAAAAAATAATAATTAACGACCGTATACAAAACAACGTGACGATCGAAAATTTATCAAAGGAACTTTGCGAATTACCTTTTAATTTTTACTTCGCTAACTAAATATATTTTACGTAACAATTATGGTTCATTCGACTACAAACCCTGCGAGCAAAATTACAAAGTTTCATTAAAAAGTTACGAAATCCATATGAATTTTAAAAAGAACAATTTGCGGAACGCTTGTAATTTGCCTTAGTTGTTAAAGTTTACGCGAGAGAGTTCGATCATTCCTTCCGAGTATTCAAAGACCAACTTGAAACAAAAGGAGTGCACGATCTGTGTGTGTGTGTGTGTATGTACACAAAAGTACATATATACATACACATATATATATGTACCTGTTAAACTGTTGTGAATGAATGCTTACACAGTGAAAAACGGCTATTCGAAAACAAAACGCGTCCGTTAACGCGAAAAAACAAAAGGAAAAAGAAAAGAAACGTAAAGTAATATGCGAGAAGCAAACGCACTAGTCACACACATGAATTATGAATTATTACAAAATTCTGAATTAGTTAATTATCGACATTAATCTACACGCGTATCATCTCAATCAACGAATCAACATAAATCATCACCGGGACGACAAACGCGTCTTTAGTCGGCGCACTCGTCCTACATATCTCGGCATCTAACTACTTGGAATATAATGTATGTATATTCTCCGCGTGTACGTAAAAAAGTGAGGGAGAGAGAGAGAGAGTAAGGCAGAGGCCGTCTTGCCAATCTCGTACCATATCTACTCCTTCCCTATCGGGGAGAAGTGTACGCGAGAGTTAACCTCAAACTGTGCGTGCAGGCGCAGGAGCTCGGCTCGAAAGAGAGAAAAAGAGAGAGAGAGTGAGACGCGAACGGGAAGAGAGGACGAGGGTGAGCGATAAAGAAAGAGAGAGAAAGCGTATCGCGCTGCGCGATCGATGCCGGTGTGCGACGCGCACGCCGAGTGTAAATACGCGCTTTCTCTCTCCCTCGTTTTTTTTTTTTTTTTTCTTTCGTATATATATTTCTTCGTCTTTCTTCTATTTATTTTATTTTCCGCGATGAAATTTTGTCGGCATTTCGGATACGTATATGTAAACGCCGAGAATGAATGAAAGAAGCGTGTTCTGTATGTCCATGTCGAATTGTTTTATACTATAGCACGCGCACGGCCATTGTGTTTTTCTTATTTTTTTCGGATTGTCTTATTGTTCCTTTATTACTTGTGTTTGAGAAATGTACAACTTGCGGTAATTTTTTTTTTTTTTTTCGCTATAAATTTTGGTAAAGCTCTCGAAAAACTTTGATAAAGCTTTCGAGATTTGTGTATGCGTCGTTATTTATTCATAACTCGAACCGTTCGACGGCGTACGCTTTCATCTCAAACGAATAAACACAATTATTTCTTTTTCCGTATATTTTTCTTCCGATGGGTGTGAATGCATAATTTACAAGGAATATTCGATGTTCATGTCACGATGGAAAGCTGCGTTTTATTTGCGCGGCACGCGTTACTCGTTTTATAAATATTCCGTCGCCTTTTTCTTTGATGAAAAAATGTTGCGTCTATTCCGCAAAATTGAACCCGAAAACGTTCACTTAGCATAAGAAGACAATAGTCTTCATACATTATTCTTCTCTCTCTCTCTTATTTTCGTCTTCTCTTTTACTTACTCTTAAAATAAAACACAGCAACAGCAGCCAATGCTGGAGCCGATGCGCATTTAAATTCGCGATTCACTCTCACTTATATACGACGATATCGTAAAAGATAATCGCGAGACTATCGCGATAAAATTACGACGAAAAAAAAAAAAATTTTTTACAAAAAAAAAGCTATTTTGTCTTTGTTATCGAGTCGGAGGAGGTCGCGGAATTTAGACTCAACCTCTCGTTCGCTCTCCCATGGGGTATAAGTAGACTCTCCCCATCGCCCAACGCGTGCACGTAGAACGGATAGGAAAAAGAGAGCTTGGAAAAGTCATCGGTACAAAATTCACTAGGCGCATTAAATACCCAACTCATTCGCCTCCCTTTTTCCTCCTCCGCGTGCTATATACATATATACATGTAGCATGCACATAATGCATATATACGTACCAGCCGGATGTACACACAGCTGATGTTCTCTCTCCGTTTCTCTCCCTCTCTTTAAGAGTAGCGGAGAGAGCAGCAGCTACAAGCGCCGCTCGTCGTATTTCATCCACGCTGCATTCTGCTTTTGGATTTACGCAGACGACCAGCGGTGTATAAGGAACCTCCCGGGCACGTGTGCACACTTTCCAATCTTTCGTAAAAATAAATTTTGAAAAAAGAAGATAAGAAAAAAAAGAGCGAGAGAGAGAGAGAGAGCAAGGGGAAGAAAGAAAGAAAAACAAGGAAACCCGTCGAAATCACACAGACGAAACAAACCGAGATCGAGAGAGACGTATTCACGCGCGACACCTTTATTTTAACAACAAACTTCGTACACGCAACACCTTCGTCACTCGTGCACCAGCTCTTCTCTTTCTCTCTCTCTCTCTCTCTCTCTCTTTCTCTCTCTCCCTCGCAATTTTCGTCGCCTTCGTCGTCGTAAATGAGCTATCGTGCGTGAGAAGCAAACGAGCTGAGCAAGACAAAGAAATAAAGGCCGGAGGAACAAGGCAAGAGGCGCGACTCCTCGCGCTCGTTGCACCGGACGGACGAGCTCTCCTCTTCCCTCACGCGCACGCACACGCGCGCATATACACCGTGCGCGAGAAGAGAGAGAGAGAGAGAGAAAAGGAGAAAGCAACACGTCGCTCTCTCGCGAGTGCGCGCGTACGTGTACGTGTATACGTGAGTATATATGTATATAGGGTGAGCTTGCGCGCGGGCGCGCTTTCTCCGCTTTTCTCCTCGGTTCGCGCGTTCGCGGCGCTTATACGCTCTGCGCGGTTCACTGAACAGTGCCTCGATCCGTGGAGGAAACGCACGAGCAAAACCGTCCGGAGACCCTCAAAGCTATACTGTGTTCTACTCGCCGATGAGAGAGCGAGCTGCCAAGCAGAGCGAGAGGGAGAACGCACCCGAGAGATCTTCGATGTTGAGCGCACGCGCGCTACCAATCCTCTCTCTCTCTCTCTCTCTCTCTCTCTCTTTGCTTTACTCACTCTTCGCCATGACTCCTCGTTCAACTATATATCGAGGACATATATATATATATATATATATATATGGATATTTTTTGTGCGTGTGTATACGTGCATGGCTTGCACACCCACATACAAACACCCACGCTTTGGGAGATTTTCTTGGCACGATTTTCTTTTCCTCTTTCACATGGGCGTGTGTAATGACGGAAGGATATATAACCGAGATTGGTCCTATGCGCAGATATCTCTCTCTCTCTATCTTTTTCTCTTTTATTCTAAATTACGGCTGTTTTTAAAGCTCGAGCTTGAGAGGCAACCCCCCGTGGACATTTGCCCTATTCTGTCTATCGCTCTTTCTTAACCTCGAGGGGATGATGGAAGTTACTTCAGTATTCGCTATCACCTACTTCCACTCTATACCGGCAATTCAACAACTATATCTATATTTTAGTCGTCAAACTTCATTTCTTTCTCTCCTATTCTGCTTTTTATTTGAATGCTCTTTTTTCTTTTTCTTTTCTCGATGTTCTTTCTTATTTTTTTTTTTTTTTCGTTTCCATTTTTTTTGTGCCACGCTCGCAGACTGCTTTATCGCTATATTTCTGTCATCGGCTTTTAGGCTTCTATATTGTGCCTTGTAAACATTCGTCTCGTAATTCTAGACACGACGCTTACGGACTCGAGGCGATGTCTGCAGAAAGATCTTAAAACAGTAGGTTTACAAATGAATTTTTAACGAAGGTCTGAAAACTTTCTATTTTTCCTTTCTTTTTTTATTAATGATTATTGTATCTCGGTGTGTATTGTTTTGCTGCAACCAGGTTGAACCTAATTTTGTCGTATTAATTGTTTAAAAACCAAACGATATAGGCGACCGGAATAATTTAGTTTTATCATCGAGATAAAAACGTTAAGTATCGCAGTTTAAGTAATCGTCCAATTTACAAAATTAATTTTTTCCAATATGATATCGAACGTAACGAAAACGTCTTTATTCAAAGTCTTATAGTATCGGCAACCTAATTGCGTTATTCCGAAGTATACGATAAACTCCTTAGCCTCGACACAGCTGTGTTTTCCGATGTAATTTTCAATTCTGTGTGTGAACAACAGCTTATTCAGTTATTGATTTTTATAACAAACGACTAATGTACATACTTTTTACGTCTTTATGTTAAAAAGTTAACGTTAACCTTCTCAAAAATTGAATTTTTCATAAATGATCAAATTATTATTTTATTATTGCATCAAAATAATATTTAATTATAACTCACTTTATATTTTCATCTCGAGAAATTATTCTTTTTTTCCAATGATCGAATAACAACTTATCATTCTTCATTTATTTAAATAATTCGAATAAGAAAAAAATTTGTGAATAATAAATTTTTTGTATGCCTTAATTTAAACGATAATACACATGCATGTGTATAACATGCACTGAAGCAAAATTTCGTCGCGATATAATTTAATAATACGAAAATTATAAATACTTTTATGAACTTCGAAAGAAATTACTTACGGCGCGATATTTTTTAACCTTAATTTACAGCATCATTTTATTCTATTGAATCGATAAAGTACTTTACCTCTATAATATTGATTGTCGCCTATCTCGAGCAGCCGCTCTTATTTACAACCGAAGGTGATCGTACAAATATAAAAAAAAAACCTACAAATTGTATAAAATCAATTTTCGTATTTCCTTTCTATCTCTTACGCTTAGTTTCTCTGTATGTCACTCTCTTTCTCTTCCGTATAATTTCAGTAAGAAGTTAAATCTTTAATCCCCATACACCCAGACGCGAGTTTATATATATATACACATGCAACAATATATTCTAAACTCCCTTAAACTCCTGCGGTTGATTATTCTCTTAGTTCTATTTATAACGATGGCCGGTAGCCAAAAGTCCTCTCGATGATTGTTACAACGGCCAAAAGAAGGTATAATGCTTTTCGTATTCTTTTCCTTATTTTCTCTTTAACGTTGCAAATTAAATTGCGCGCGCGTAAGGAACGGTTGAAGTTGTATTTCTTTCTTTTTTTCTTTCTTTCTTTCTTTCTTAAAATACCTATCACCCCCTCGCGTATACCGTTATTCTTCTTTTTTTTATTAATTTTTTTTTCAACTTTAAACTCAAATGTTTTTCCATGCGCGCTAACGGTATACGCAGACGCGGTCATGGGATTTATACCCGTCGTAAAAATGCAATTGTAAAGCCGTGTACTCTTTAAATCGTCGCGTTTTCGGGGCAATTTTCTTTGGCTTGTCTGGAACAATTGTCGGAATTGTTTTATAGAAAGATTTTTTTTTTTTTAATTGAATTGAATAATAACTTTGATGAAAATATTCTCTATACTAATTTATTACTCTCTCTCTCTCTCTCTCAATACTAATATATTATTATCTCTCTGTACTAATTTATTATTATTTTTGAATGTCATTTGTATTTCAACGTTATAAAAATTTTAAAAGAAAGCAGAAATATTAAATGATTGAGTAACTTTTTCCCATATAGTTACCTTGTAATAAGTACTACCTACCCATTAATTTACTTCTTTGAAATTACACAAGGAGTCATTTTTTAATCAACTAACAACTATCATTTTGTTATTTGATCGAATTCATTTCTGCGTTTGAACGTTTTCAGTAACTCAAATGGTTTTATATAAAAGAAAAAGAAAAAAAAAGAAAAAGATGAAATTAGAAGAATATTATCTGCTACACGTAGTAGTACGCAGTGAAAGAAACGTATTGAATTTACACTCATTGAGCTGAATTATAGAATTATTGGTATAATAAAATCAATTTATGAAATAGAGCATTATATTTTTCTTTCATTTCTAACATTTGAAATGTAGATTGAATTCAAAGTTTAAATTGGAAGTATTTTTTAAACTATTGTTTTTAATAATTATTCATTTAAACGCCTAGAGACTAAAAAAAATTTTAATTTTTTAATGTATAAAAAAAAAATTTTTTATCGATAAAGTTTTTTTAAAATATCAAAATAATTACGAAAATTTGCAATAAAGAATATTTAATTTGTTTTCATCTAAATTTAATTTAATTTTCATAATTATATACAATAAATATATTTTACACAGTGACGTTAATATATAAATAAAATTTATCGATATAAAGCACTTTTCATTGAGTATTTTTGTAGTAATGGTAAATTAATCAAGTTACGTTTGATATTCTAGAGAAGAAGAATTTTCTATCGACTCATCAAATTCTGAAAATAGATCGCGATAAAGTTATCGATAAAGTAAACGCAATTACGACGAGATTATAAGATCAATTAATAATAACTTTATCTTGAATATAAATATAAGCACTAAATTTTTTTAATCTGTTGGAACTTAATAGATTTTACTTGTATATACTTATTATAAGCTAATGCAGACATCGTAATCTATAGCTTAAAGTAGGCTCTGAATTCATATGAATATGGTTTAAACACAACGCGAGACTTAATAAATTCTTATAATAAAATATTACTTCGCTCGGATAAGACCAAGATTTAAACCCTCAAAGTCTAGAATTTATTTACTTTTTTTTTCTATTTCGTCTTAGTCATGACAAATCGAAATGATTTTCGATAAATTTTTATAACGACGACAAAGTCAACATTATTTTATTTATGATTAAAAATAAATAGATTGAACGTTAATAATAATTTGAAATAGAATTTTAAATTTCATTTATAAAATAATACAAAAAATCTTTCTCGTATTTGTATGAAAAATGTAGTTGAAGATCGTTCGAAAATTTCTACGAACGCACTAACGCTAAGCGACATTACTTCGAACAAATGAAAAGGGAGAGAGAGAGAAAGAAAAAATAAGTGCTCGATGCGGTAAAGGTCTACCGAAGTAAACCAGAAAAGCGTCCTCTTGACAAATTCGCTTAACGTAACGGATTACTTTCTTCTCATTTCTTTCTTCCGTCACGTATATATAACACGCGTATGCTCTTCATTCTTTTTCTCTCTCTTTCTTTCCGTCTTCACTTTTTTTTTTTTTTTTTCTTTTTTTTTTCTTTATCGTCACCTTCCTTCAATTATTCCTCTCTCCACGACTTTTAACTTCCGTCTCCGCAATTTCTCTCGGCGGTGATGTTTTTAACGCCGAGTATTTCGTCAAATAGAAGAGAACGCTTTTCTTGCTCTTACTCAAACGAATGCACTTTGGTCGTGTAGCTCGAACGAGAAAGAGTTAAAAAAAAAAGACAATGAAAAAGAAGGAAGAAAAAAAAAAAACCATTCGCTCGTTTAAGCCGTTTTCTTCTCTCCCTATCGTGCGCCGAGTCCATTGCGCGCGTGTACCAGACCGAGAACGTGTACATGTGAATGTAGTTTACGAGAGAAGGATTTTAAATTTCTGTTGTTTTTCTGTTCTATTTTTTTAAGTTTACATTATCCTTATTAATATTATAAATGATAAAAAAAACATTTGTTTATTTGTGCTTTTTTCGCACATTAGATTTCATCTGAATTTTCGCACAGAGGTAGTAAGAGGATCGAAGATTGACATAGGTTACTTTTGGGATTGTGATAGAGTACCTATATATATGTTCGTGTAACGGGCGCAGTTATCTATTAATACAACAAATACTTGATAATATATTAGAGAAACTGCGGGATACCGCTATTTGCTCTATAATTTTTCTCTTAATTCACATTGTTTTGAGTAGCTAGAAATATTTGAACGGATACACAATCCGATAAAATAATTAAAATTTTAAATTTAAAGAATATTTAAAATAAATTCCATAACACTGTTGATATTTATTTGAAAGCAATCGAGACGTCTCGAGTAGTTGCAACCATTAATTCAATAGCCGTCTTTACACATGAATATGTTAATTTCAAGTCTGCGTGAAAAAAAATTTGAAGGGTTCCAAGTTATCGACAGCCTAATTATTGCTCCTTGCTTAAAATTTTCTTACTTTCTTTCATTTAGCATTTATTCATAAAATCAGTTTAACTATTAAAAGCACGTCGATTATAATTTTTTCATTAACATTTTAATGGTTATCATAAACGTATTTTTTATTTTCAATCACTGCATAATAATAGTGTAAAAAAAAAAAAAAAATAAATAATAATAAACTTATGAAAACCAACAACGGATCCGTTAACCTCAACAAACTAATTACAGACGAAGGATTTCGAACGAGCTGAAGCATCGTTCTAACATATATCTTTGACCATTCGAGCGGAAGAAGCTCGAAGTTAACTCATCCAAAATATACAGTTACCCTGCATAATTTAAAGCGCGTTGGCGAGTCGTAAGCCCGTAACAAATTTTGACAAAAATATAAACTACCCGCGGTGGTATTAACTTGTTGCGTTTAGAGGTTTATCATTAGTTGTACTTCGACCGCTTAATTTATACGTTAATCGTCTCGTACTTATTACACTTAAAATAATATTAAATTATTAGAAATTATTTAATGATCGAATCTTCGATATTTATAATGTGGTTGACTTTTTTTTCTTACACATTAATATAAATACAAATAACATTTTCTTTGTGAATTTCTGTGCAAATCTTGTTATTAATTTAATTAAAGATGTTTTTTGCAAATTGATCTCAGATCTTTAAAAAATCATGAAAATCAAATTATCATTAATTTTACAGATATTAAATTTTGTGAAGATATATATATATATAATACTTAAGGATATATTTATTTTCTAATTCCTGATAAATTATCTGATATCCTTAAAAAAATGTATACGTATATCGACACTTTCTCAAAGTTATCAGATAATTTATCAGAAATCTGAAAATGAATATTTCCTTAAAAATAACTTGTAGTTATTTAAAATTACGTTAAAAAGTGCTCGTGTTATACATTCACAAAATAGACAGAAAATTTGTGGTCGAAAAATCAAAAGAAATATCGATGCTAAGCTATGAATATTTACCCTCGAAAATTTGCTTGACAACTTGTCACTTGATTTTCGTATGAATAAAGAGCATTTTAAAATAAATACTTCGTTTATTTACTTGTTTTATTTTTTCCTTACAATAATCTATAAGTACGCGTTTTTATTTTTCACGCAATGATCGCAAACGACTTTGTTTTGCCGATGTTCCTTCAAACGGTGAAAATTTTATTCGTAAGCAGAAATTTATCCTCCATTATTTGAAAATGTACAACGTCATTACAGTTGCTTAAAACAAGCTGACCAACAAACATATCAAACTGGAAACGAAGGAACGAAAACTTTATGGCAAGGAAATGTTTATTGCGCGAGCAGTATAAATCGCACATCTGATTATCACCGGTTGAAACTACGTAAATTTCGAATTGAATGTTACGCTGCAATTTTTTAAATTAAAAAACTACGTTAAAATGTTACGAAAATTTTATGAAATAGAATATATGCCTGAGAATTTATTTTAGTAAAAATATGTCAAAAACAGAATGAAAAATATTAAAAATGTAAATATCTAAATAGAAATATGAAACTGACACATGCAGAAGTTTTTAACTGTAAGAACGAGTGAAAATGCAAATAAGTTTGCTATTGAAATAAATGAGATGACAGACCTTTGGAAAAACTTTTCTGGTAAAGTTTAATCGTTTATTCGAAGAAAATTTAAAAGAAAAATGAATTAATATAAAGTTTACATCGATATAAAATTTTTAAATTTATAAAAAATGATTTAATGTGTAAAATGATATATTATGTAATATAATACCAAAAAAAAACTATAAATTTAATTGGCATACATTAAATGTAGAACGTAATAGTTACACAACCAATTTATGTATAGTAAATAAACGATAAATGGAGAAAAAAGACAAATTTATGCCATGGCTATAAGCTTTCTCGTTTTCTTCACGCATTCACATATGTACACATTCGACACAATGCGCAAGTTTGCGCGATGACGCAATAAGATCGCGCACAAGCTCGCTTGTAAAATAGAGAAAGAGAGAGAATATTTATAAAATTCCTTGAAAGACATGCAAAAGCCAATGCAAAGTAGTTATATATAGCAATTTATCGTAAACAGGTGAATTACTACTATACATAAGTCAATGAGCGAGCGAGCCAACGAGCGGCAAGCTTGTAACAGCGCAGAGCAAAGTTGATTTCGATTTATCGTCTTTCCTTCCCTTTCCACCTTTGATATATCCGTTGCGCCTCCGTAATTACATATACATCACAGGTAAATGCGTGTACGCGATATCTAATAAACGCGCACGCTTAACTTGTGTGCGTTTGTAATACATCAATTATCTATACGAACGGTAGGGACATCGAAGGCGTCCCGGTGCATTGTGTAAGCGAGAGAAATACGCACTAAGAAAAAGAATGAGCACCTTTTAAACGAGAGGAGGAGGATGGAAGATAGAGAGAGAGAGAGAGAGAGAAAGGTAAAATAAAGCGGCTTTTTGAGAAACGCTTTGATCATTAATTTTCGAAAGATCGCAACGGGTGTGCGAGAGGGAGAGTTAACCCGTCGGTATGGTAAACGTGTGCGCGCGTACGCAAACATGTATGTATATATATATATATATATATATATATATATACATACATACATACATATAAACATTGGAAAAGCCGGCGTTGCACGACGGAAGGAACGCGTACACGTAACGATCTATCTCACCCTCTAGCGCGTGTCAGGCGCGCTCGGTTACGTGTACGCGCACGCGTGTACGTGTGCGAGAGATAAGCCCGTTTTACGTGTATATATGTGTACTACACCATTCGGACGATCAATTATACGAAAAGGGAGAAGGAAGTTTCCGTACTTCGAACTTCTCTTTATCCTACAGGATGTCGAATTTCCTTGGTTGGTTCATTTCGCCTTTTATTACTCTATCTAACATATCTGTCCTATTAGTACTTTTTTTCCTTACGAGTCGCGTTGAAAAGGTTGGTTGTGCGTCGGATGCAACGAGGATCGCGTCTTTGTTGAACAGAAAAATATTGAGATTTGCGATTAATAGAGCTGATTTTTTAAACAGAGTATGATAAACTTTATTTAGTATAAGATAAAAAGAATTGATAAATCGATTTGTTTTTAAAGATGTATATCGATAAATTTGGCATCAGAGTAATTATTTTAAAGAGTAAATTAAATAAAAAAAAAAAATTAAAAAAAAGAGACCGAATACTCGTAAAATTATACTTTAAATATGTCTGATAAATATTCTTTAACGAATTTTATTTGCTAATTGTGATTATAAACATTTTTCTTTATACTTGAATAAATAAATTAAAATTTTTTATAAAAACGTCAATTATTTTTTTTAACAAATTAATCTTAATATTCACTTCGATAAAAAACACAAAAACAGTAGAAAATATCTTACAGGAATTTAGTGTATTTGCAAATAAGTTCAGAGCATAAATTTTTTAGCAACAAGGTGCTTATTTATATACATAGCAAAATAAATTTTCTTTTTTCCCTCAAATGTTCGCTCTCTCTCTCTCTCTCTTTCACTCTTTCTTTCACTTTATATTAAAATTCATACATATTTGAAAATAGTTGTATGCATACATGTTTATATGTATAGCAGCTGAGTGCATCAGCAGCGACTTTACCAAGTGCATTAGTACACACAACATTAACATTAAAAGTCGACGTACTGTACATACGTAAAGAAAGATGATAAAAGATGGCGAGTCGTTAATAAGACTTTCAACGTGACTTGTTTTTTTTTTTAATCCTTATCGACTCTCGCGCATAAGTTCCCCTCCTCTTTCGAATTTCGTATGTATACGATTTCCCTCGCGCTCTTTTAATTCCATTGTTCCGCGCGAATCGAACGGATTTAATTCCCGTATATGTATACACATATATACATACACATGCAATCCATCGCACTCGTCTTTTTTCCAAACCGCAACGAAACACAACGAGTGTCACGGTAGACGTCGATGCATGCACTCTTATATATATATATATATACCATATACACATGTGTATATATACTATACGTGAATAACGCGTGCGGGTTTCGTCGCAACGAGAATTTTTCTTTTACTTTTTGAAATAGATGAAGCCCTCGGTGGCTTGTATGTTTTTTTTCTTCTTTTTAAGGAATCTCGGTTTTCCGATGTGTGTATCTCACACTGCGCGTATATAAAGCTTTCGGTTACTCATGAGCGCCGTTACAAATTCTATATTCTAAATGAATATTCTAACGAACAATTCTTTCGACATTAAATTACCTTCAAAGCAACAAAATTGATTGCACGGGTATAATATAAAATTGATATTTATTTAATCAATTGAAAGCAAGGAAAAAAATTTTAGTTTAAAAAATATCCATCGATCCCATAGAATAAAATTGAAGAATTTTCAGCAGCTCGTAAAGTATTAAAAATCAGAAATTGAAGCAATAAGATTTTAAACGAAACGCTATCGCAATTTATTTTATTGCTATTCTATTTAATTAAAAAATATACGGCTGAAGTTAAAAAAAAAAAAAAAAAAAAAAAAAAAAGAAAAAGTTATTGATACCGTTAGTTTCATAATTAAAAACAAGATTCTTTGAATACGTGTTTACGCGTGTGCAAACTTTTCAAACATTTTTTATCAAAGTTATAAACAGTCTTAATTAAATTTTCTTCATCAACATTTTATTCGTTAAGGTATTTATTACATTTTGTAAATATGACAAATTTTCTCAAGTTTTAGTTCAAATACTCCTTTACTACTTTGAAGTTATTATCCTAATAGAAAATAATTTCAAGTGAAACTAATCGAGTTGAAATCAAACATTGACTTTCGTCAATGTACACTTACTTTTATTTTATTTCGTACAGTCGACAATAAATTTTAAAAACTTGTCACATGTATTTTAAAATTTATCCATACCTTTTTTTTTATCAATAACAATGATCAAATTGTTAAAAAAAAATTAAATTTTTAACTTGAAACCAGATATCTATAAACATATACAATAATAGATTTTTTTAATTAACATAATTTAATTTAGCACGCGCAATTTAAACCAACAAAAATAAAAGAAAAACATTTTCTCTCATCTTATACATTTTTCATGTCTTTGAATAAGAAACAAAAAAAAAAAAAAAAAAAAAAAAAAATGCTCTTTCAAGCCGCTACCTGCTAGCTACTACGTGTGCGCATTTATAATACGCGGTTTTGCATAAATAAAAAAAAAAATGTGAAACGAGCCAAAGGCACCGAGAGAAGAAATCAAGCCTTATTCAACATGTATATATACACGTACTCAGATATGTATATATGCTCGAATAGCGAAAGTACGCTATACGCAAGCAAAATTTGACGCGTTGCAGTTTACGTCCGCGGTGTTACACACGCAGGTGCGCGCCCACGCGCATATACATATACACGAGGAAATGAGCAACGCTGGCTTGATTTACGAGTGCGAGACACACGAGGATTTGGCATGAGTTCGTTTACACCCATCACCCTCCTATTCCCCCTTTATATCTTCATTTTTTCCTACAAACTGGATGTACGTATAAAGATAAGAGGTATATATGCGCAGGCACAGACGGTGAAAAATAAGTGGAGAATAAAACGAATAAGAGAAGACAAAATAATAATGCACCGAATGGGGGCAAAAGTGCAACGAAACGTACATTATTGATAGCGGCGAGCGAAGGAGAAAGATAAGTAATTAAGGACGAGCGACGCATAATGCAATCCGTTGATGCAAAATGATAGATGGTTTGCGTTACGGGAAGACGATTAAAACGTGAAAGAGCAATTAGATGATGCGATTACTATAAGTGCAGGTGGATGTTTTATAAGCGTCAACAAGGATTAATATACGGTTCGGTGAAGTTACACAATTTTAAATATATCTTCTCCATTTAAAATGCGTCCTCTTAAATAGGTTTTAGTTTCTTTCTTTTTTTTTTTTTTTTTTTATGGATTACGTTAAAATTTGCAATACGATGGATAAATATTTGATATTTACTTCTTTATTAAATAAAATGTGAAATGTTAAAAATATAAAAATGGGATAATATAAAAAATTATACAATCGACGTTTTGAAATAAACAAACGTTAAATATTTATCAAAAATGAAGATTTGAATTGTAAATTATTTTTCCGATTATAAATGCATAAAAATGAGAAAAATATTTATCAAAATGTTAACTTTGTTTAGCATATTTATCGAAAATATATTTTTAAAAAATTTTTTTATTTCTTTAATATGGATATTTAAATCGATCGCGAATGAAATAAAAGTTATTGACAGAAATGAATATCGCGTAACTGAACCTTTTTTAAACTGAATTCAAGTTCGTTATTGTAAGCTTTATAGTGAACTTTTATCGAAATAAAAAAGACTTTTTTATTAAAATTACAATATTTGAAACACAAAAATTTCTTTTTTACTTAAGACCACCGAGATGTGAATACCGTCATTAACATTCTGACGGCCGGGATGACGCCAATTGGAGTCATGTAATAAAACTAGTTTATTTTTTTCCAAATGTATTATTTTCAACGTATTTTGACGTGCTGAATACGATTTTGTTTCTAAAATCGGCGTAAAATTATTTTTTTTTTTTTATATATAGATTACAAATTTAGAATAAAAAAAAAAAAAAATAAATAAAACTGGTCCCAAAAAATTATATTGACTATGTAACATAATACATCAGCTATATCATTTTGAACGTATTTTGATGCGCTGAAGATGATTCTGTTGTCAAAATCGGCCTATAAGACCTTCCATGTTTTACACAGAATAATAATTTGAGGTGAAAAAGATGAAATTGTAAGTGAAATTTTCTATTTGCGATACACAGATTTTTCATAAAATATACGATCATTATGTTATCGTATCGCACTGGTTTCTCTATTTTAATTTATAATTCGATATAAAATGAAAAAATTGTAGACGGAAAAACGAACAAGCTTTTTCCCTTATTTTTGCAATATTCATTAGATTTTTAATTTTCTAGTGCATAATTTGACCCCTTGATGGCTACCTCGCTACCTCGATTTTCAAGAGAATTGTTATCATCGAATTGTAAATATGACCTCGGAATCTTGAATAAGTGTTTATAAATGTGCGCATTTGTCACCAACATTTTAAAAAAATTTCTTTTTGAATTATTTTACACATTTTTTTCCTATTTCCTGCATTTATAAATATTGAGGATGATGTATGGAGTAGTGCCATGTGGCGTCATGCCATGATCGACCCACATATACTACTACTTCGGAAACATCTGTATGGAAAATTTCGGTAAATTTACACTTTTTCAAAAAAAAAAAAAATGAAGGCTGTCAAAGGATTAAACAACATGTAAAAATTGAAATTAAGACGAAAGAAAGAAGAAATTTACAAAAAACGAATGGCAAAACTTTTGTGAAAGTGTATTTGTTATCTAAATAACGAAAAGTTTTACTCGAGCTTTCACGTTGTTAAAACTTTTAACTAGGATAGCCAAAAATCTAAGTTTATTTTAAAAGTCTGGAAAAAATAAGCAGAACCATATCAATAATTCTTTTAAAAGAATTCTTTTCAAATTTTTTTTGTCTTCATTTTTTATTCGACACAAAAGTTTATTCTTTCTTCAAATAGAAATAATTTATTAATAAATAAAATAATAAAATCCGTATGAGAAATCGAACCCGAACAAATTTATTTCAAGTATAGATCAAAGAAGATACAAATATTATGTTAAATTCTATTTGCAGTTGCCACGTTTCAGACAGAAGAATAAAAGAAAGTTGTTCTACCGAGAAATAAAATGTAATACCTGGGAAATAAAATATTTTTTTTTATTGAATGCACGTGTTTATTATTAACTTACGCAAGGTAAAACTGGAAACTGCGTGTTATGAATTCTGAAGAAGACGATGTAATTACCTAATAAAAATAAAATGTTGAACATTTTGTTCAAAGGAAAAATTTCTAACGTTACTACGTTTGTTTAAGTAAATTAATGCTTTTTATTTATTATATTTCCCTACCAAAATCTGTTGCACTTACTGTTTTTCAACATTGAATTTTGTTAAAAATTATCTAAACCTTTTGCGAAAATATTAACCAGTGTCGGATAAAATAATAATAAAATAAATAAATGTATAAAATTATAAAATAAAATAGCAAAATTTTAGATTACATAATAGGAAATAATAATTATACAAACTATTGTCAGCTCAAATAACATAAGGCGATTTTTATAATGTATTTCACAACTGCATACTTAATAAAATTAAATTATTGAATTAGAAGACTAACAGATTCCGTTAACTTTTTTCACTCGGTACTTGAAGAAAGTGTTAGAGAAGAAAAAAAATAAAAAAAAACCCTTTCGTAATCCATATATATATATTCAAACCGAGTTAACAGTTATACGTTTGCTGGACGAGAAAAAAAACCAAAGGGTTATAAAATCAAATATACTTCTTACACATATACTAACTTGAAATATGCATCAAGCATTAAACTTTTGCAAGATTCCATCAAAATTTGCAACGATTCTCGCTTCGCTCTACTCTTACATACAACGAATTTTGCGACCCATCCAGAATAAAGTAACAAATCCAATCCGGCATTGGGTACACTGCACATACTCGTCGAGTATTTGTCGTACGCCGCATTCTCTTTCTCTCTCCTCTCAATTGTCGAAAAAAAAAAAGAAAAAAACAAGCGCGCCGTGAGATTGAGACAGAGACATAGGCCTGAAAATTTCTCCCCGCCATTCGGCTTTTACAGGCTTTTACAACACGGAGAAGCACCCGTGTGCAACCCCCGCTGAATGGCTTCTAAAGCAACGGTGGGGGAGAGGGGAGCGGGGTGCGGAGCGGGGAGAGACGAGTGCGCTTGTGTTCGCGAAGACCGGCCTTCTGGCGCGCAGAATCCGAAAACTCGACTCTCCTCTGCGCTGTCTATAGTGTTATTCTTGTCTCTCTCTCTCTCTCTCTCTCTCTCTCTCTCTCTCTCTCTCTCTCTTTCTTTCTCCCTCTATCTCGCTTCGGTAGATTGCGACCCCGCGCGGTCGACGCGCCAAGCGTCAGTGTCAATATGGCCGTTGTCGAGAGCGGAGCTTACGGCGGGCGTCGGACGCGAGCCTTTGCCCGCTCCGTCGTCTTCGTCACGACGCCGCTACCCTCGAGGTACTAATCGCTTTCTTGCTCTATTAGCGTGTAAGCACGCGCGTGTGTATATATTTTTTCCACGTTTCCTTCTCTCTTTATCTATTTTATTACCGTTGCGTTCGACGAAAGGTAAAGAAGAAGGAATATGTATACAACTCGCGTATGACGGATTTTCATTAATTCATAAACATAAAAAAAAAAAAAAAGGAGAAAAGTGCTCCTTTCGCATTTTTATTTTCGCTCGCCCGATCTGTTTTCGTTTTTGTTGGTTAGGAGAGAGGCTAAGCCAACGCGTAAATTCCGCAACTCAAGAGAAAATAAGAGAAAAGAGGACAGTGTACCGTTTTTTTTCTTCTCACGCTCATTTTCTACTTTTATTTTGCGTAATGTGTTAATTCGCGTGTGTCAGGGTCGTGCGCGAGCGCGTGTGAAAGAGAAGAAATAAGTAACGCGTGTATATGTTAATTATTACACATTGTTATAATCTGTGCGAAGTGCGCAAGGATGATGGAGAGTATCGGCTGCGGCAAAGACGTCGCTCTCGTCGACGATTCACCCAAGACTTCGTTGAACTGCTCCGGAGGAGCGACCTCGACGAGCGTTAGAGATGCCATCGTCTTCTCGAATTCAGGTATATGGTATTATAATTTTTTTTTTTCCTTCTATTTCGTACTTCTCTTTTATACACTTCTATGCGTCTTAGAGGCTTCCTTTTTCTCGCGCACAAAGACGCAGACGCAGAAGACGCACGTAGGTATAGGCCGAATGAAGCCACGAGGTTCGTTAAGATCGAGATGGAGACAGAGAGAGAGAGAGAGAGAGAGAGAGAGAGAGAGAGAGAGAGAGAGAGAGAGAGAGAGAACGCACGAGCTAGCTTTTTCACGACGCGTCTTGGAACGAGAGAGAGAGAGAGAGAGAGAGAGAGAGAGAGAGAGAGAGAGAGAGAGAGAGAGAGAGAGAGAAAGAGAAAGAGAGAGAGAGAGAGAAAGAGAGAGATGGAGAGTAGGCTGGTAAATGCGACGATCGATTCCAGGCCGCTCTTTTGAGGCGCAAGAGAGTCGACGACGATGACGAGATCTTTTGTTGACATGATTCTCCGACCCCTCCGTTTTTTGCTTTCTCTTTTTACTCACGCGTTCTCTCTGTCTTTCTCTCTCTCTCTCTCTCTCTCTCTCTCTCTCTCTCTCTCTCTCTCGTTTCCTTCCTACTTCAGGGTTACTTTAGTCCTGCGTTATACGTGCCTCGCTCGCTCTCCCTCGTTTACAGTTTCTACATATTCCCTTTTATTTTATGTCATAACATTGGCTCGATGAGCCAATAGATTTTTTTACGTTAATACTTTTTGTTAAATATCTTTTCTGCTATTATCGCAGTCCGATTGTCTTTGAGAATTGTTGAACTATTACATAGGCAGCAATGCTGAAGTTTTTAAATTCAATTGTTTTGAATTAATGGGTTGCAAAAGTTTCGAAAAATTTTCAAAATGTGTTAAATTTTTGAAAAAATGAATAATAATTAATAATGGCTTATGGCATTTAAAATAAAAGATAACAATTATTATAAAAAAAAATTAACATCTAGTAAAAATTATTAAGCAAAAAAAAAAAAATTTTTTTCTTTTAATGTTATACTTTAACAACTTATCATAATTTATGAATACAGCAAATGAAAAATGTTTAAAACTGCTATAATACTTTATTGTAAATTTATTTTACTTATAATTTTATAAATAAGAAAAAGTTAAAAATTATCAGTGGATTTAGTTATCAAATAATAAATCTAGAAAATTTGTTTTTTATTTCTGAATTTCAATAACTCCAACTTTTTTATATATATCATTAATTTTTTTTAAAATAAAATTTGTATCTAACTTTATATTTATAAATTGAGAATTCTTTCAAAATAAATTAGAATGATGATTCATATTATTTAAGCAAAGAATAATATTTAATTTATTGTCTATTCACTAAATAATCTAAAATAGCAACCTCTCCTACTTAATTCTTTTGATTAAATAAAATATTTGCTTCTTTTGGAACGTGCAAAATCTAAGTACGTAAGAAATATCTTGTTTAAAAAATTGTTTTCCTATTTTCTGTGAGCCAATGGCTTAGTAGTTAGTGTGTTGATTCTAAAATTGCCTCTGTACATGCTCCTAGCTTTATGTATCTCACAAAATTTTTCATTGATATTAAGTTAAGGGGCATTTATCAGAGAAAGAAGAAGAGAGTCATGCATGTTCAATTAAGCTTTTGAATTGCATGTACAGTTCTATGAAAAAAATAAATATTAGTAATTTATTGGTTATTAATTTAGTAAATCAATCTATAATTGAGTAAATGTGCACAGAGTCATCTATTGCATCATCATTGTAGAAATAAAGTATATTTGTGTTATACATCTACACACAATATTTGCAAAATCAATTTGTAATACTCAAACATTAGTACTTGTTTGAAAAAAAATTAGTTAAATGTGCACAAGTAAAGTTATCATGTGTAGAAAAATAGTATATAATAATGTAGATTGTGGTGCTTTTAAAATATTGATATTTGTTTTAAAAATTACAAGTTACAAAGAATAATAAATGCACTTGTTGTAAATAAATATTTTTTGCTTGGAAATTAGTAACTTGAAAAAATCAACAATTGGTTTAAAATAGTTTGTGTTATAAGTTTAGTTAAAAATTTAAGCTTTCATTATTTTATTTACAAAATTCATTTTCATTGAAAATGTGAAAATTGTTCAAAATACATTTTTTTAATAACTGTAGTGCTTATAAAAATAAAAAATAGACAAATTAAGTTACATTTCTTCAATTAAAATATTATAAATAGTTTTGAGTTTTAATAAAAATGTGTAGTAGATTTTTTCTAAGAAATTTAAATAAAATAAGCAAACTTTAAATGTTTATTTTAGATAAATTAAATCATGGTTAACTATCTGTAAAAAATGCAATAATTGCTTTTAGTCAAGTTCCATAAAAAAAAAAAAAAAAAAAAAATTTCAAAGTTTTGAAAAAGCAATTAGAAGACTTAAATGTAAGTTTAAAATGAAAAGGAAGGTACCGAACAAAGTCGAACAAAAGTAAATTTCAAAGGAAGTAAAGAAAGAGAATATGTGGCCTAGAAAATATACGAAAAGAGATTTACGAAATGCATACAAATATTGGGAACAATTGTAGGTTAGTTATAATTCAAGTGGAAGTTTTTTCAAAAAGTAGTCAAAGAAGGTAAAAGGAGAAAAAGTTAACTAAGAAAAGAAAATACTGATGCGTCCATGAATAATGCAAGAAATGAGAAAAAGTAACGGAAAAAATTTGGACAAACAATTTTTACGTAGTTTGTGTGTGTGTGTGTGTGTGTGTGTGTGTGTGCGAAAAAAAATAAATATAATGATAAGGCTGTAACAGCATTGAAATATGAGGCAATAAAAAAGTAGAAATTTGACAAGTGATATAGAAATAAACTCAAACAATTGATCGATGTATAGTTGATTGATCGTTAAAATATTGAGGACGAGTACGAAGCAGTTAATGTTTAAGAATTTACTGAAATTACCGTACTGAATAAGGACGTTAAAATATTTAAAGTAACGATTCGATACTTGAAACTTATAAAAATATAATGTATATAATAACGTGCAAATTTAAAGTTCAGAATAAAGTATATTTAAACGTTAATCTAAGGTTATAACTTTTAATTTCAATAATATTAGATGATTCTGAAGTTTGCAGCGTTATAGTACAACGAATAATTTTTCACATTTAAATAAAGCTGCTAAAAATTTACAAATTATGTTTAAATACGTATCTGAATATTTGGTTATGCTATAAAACACTAAAATTAATAATATATAAATATAAATTTTAAATGAAAACAGTTTTTAAAACATTTTGTTGGACTCCAACGTTGGAAACTTCAAACCCATTTATATTAGATTCTGTAAAAAATGTGGTGGTTCATATTTTATAATTTTAATTTGAAAAATAAATATGTAAAGAGAAAAATTTAACAAAAAAATTAAATGCGTTTAACGTTGTAAATTGAGTTAAAAAATTTTTATTAAAATGTAATTTAAATATTTTATTCACTGTTAAAAATATAAAAATATAAAAATATTAAGCCTCGTAAATTACTGATAGATTGTTCTACTGTCTAATTAATCCATATTTATTTTAGTATTACAAGATTGTAGCTAATAAAATGTATTATTAATTAGACGATCCAAAAGTTTAATTTCAAATTTCGAACGAAATTACGAAACAAGTATTTATTTAAAAAAATTTAAGGATAATAAAATGACGAGGCTAAGTTTTTCACGAAGTTAAACTTCGTTTCAGCATTTTATCGATGATAAAGACAAAATCTTGAAAGAAAAAAAACAGGTATATAAAATAAGAATAAATGAATTTCAATTTGGATAAATCTCATTTTATCGAACACAATATTCGTAGAAAAAAGTTAATATTTTTATTATTCAAACGGTATGAAAGAAATAACTTTAATCAGAAGCTGTCAAAAACATCTGTCAGATGTTTTATTTTCATTGACTTTCAAATATCTTATAATAATCGATAGAAAAAAATACAAATCTAATTTTAATAGCGTTGGAAATAAAAAAAAGTTATTTTCAAGCATTCCTATGTTATCAATACGATTTAAAGATCTAAAAAAATAAAGTATATATGGAAAGAAAACAACATGTTATAAAATATCTGTAAAAAAAAAAAAAAAAAAAAAAAAAAACGAAGAAAACTATAAAGAAAATGATTCAATGGAAATTAGAAAATTATTATTAAAGAATGATATTCTGAAATAAATCAATGTTGAGGAATTTATAAATAGTACAGAAGAATTAAAAATAAAGAAAAAAATAATTGAAAAAGGTCTTGATTAGAAAAAGAATCGAGATATATATATATATATATGCCAAGATTGAAATACTTCGAACATGACTTTGAATCAGCAAAGTAAGAAATGAAAATATAACTACACGAAAAAGGAAAAAAAAGTAACGATTAAAGTTACAGACGCGCAATGATCTTGTAATATATTATATTTTAACTAAAAAGTTACCATTTTAAATACTGAAAATAAATAAATAAATTTGAAAATATTATTAATAAATGTTTGTGTTTATATATTTTTATATACTTTTAAAGAGGAATTAAGTCAGGTAAAATCATTTTTTTCTCTCTTCATTTATAAAGATAAACTATTTATGGAAAAAATATATATATCTTAAATAAATAAATATAAAAAGTAAAAGTAATGCTTAAAAATATTTATTTTTAAGAGAAAATATTATACTTTTATTTTTATTCTTCCGCTTTTTTTTTTTTTTTTTTTTTTTTTTTTTTTTTTTTTTTTTTTTGTACCGAAAACATACTCTTCTTTTCTTCCAATTTTTTGTTTACGTAAAATCAATAAAATCACCAAGAGAGAAACGACTAATTTTTTATCGCGATGCATAAATTTTAACTCGATACATAAATAATTAGATTCGTAAGTTTTAATATCTTCGTTAAGAATCGGTTTTTGATGCGTAGGTATTTGTATAATTTAAATATCTCGTTTTAATCAAAAACAAATTAAGTATACAAAAAGCTTGTATTCAATTTAAATTTGTCGTTTTAACACGATTCCTAATATTTATTTTTATTATCCATTTTTTAGATTTGTTTATAAGCAAATTGAATTTGTTTAAAAAAATGCGCTTAGTTGATTTTTAAACTTTTAAATAAACCTTCAATGTGAAAAAACGAAAACAAATAAATTATTGAAATAATCAATGCAGTGGTAGAATTGCAATCATTTTAATAAATTATCTTATATAAAATAAACTCATTTTTTATAAATCTGTTACATTAAATATATATAAATTATATACTTTGATTATAAAATAACATTAATTAATTAATAATTAAACATGTGAAATATTTTTCTTTTTACAAAAGATAATTAACAATAATTGTATGCTTTTAAAAATAAATATTAACATTAATAATTAATCTGAATGTATTGTGCCGAAAAAAAAAATTCAACAAAATTTTCAAATACTCGAACGATCAAGTACTATTTTATCTCGTTAACTTTTTTTTAAAATATATAAAAAATTTATGTAAAATATAAAAAGTTGTTTGCCGCTTATATCGTTATATTACTCGTATCGTTGAGCATTTTTAACGGAGATTTTGGAAACTTTCTTTCATCGCAATCGTCTAAGGATCTTCTCAAGAAAACCTCTGAAGTAATAAATATTTTCCTCTTCCTATACCGTATGATTCTCTCATAAACCAAAAGTAAACTATTTCGTGCGTTATATATATTAGTTATTTATGTACCTTGTGCGAGCCTCGCGTCATTACAGCTTGAGGCAAAATATGTTGTGGATGGATAGTAGGGCCGCAGTCGCGAGCGCAGCGAGCGACTAAGGCGCCTCTATCCATCCACAAAATATGAGCCGAAAGCTTTAATGACGCGAGGTTCACTCATGGTGCTTAAAAAATTTTTCAGCCTTGTAACCCGTACGAAGACTCTTACTTAGTTAACAGAATAATTAATTTTATTTTGTTGCATATCAATTAAATGCAATTTCGAACCCATACTGACAGTTCGTAAACTACAAATATCGTCTGCTAACGCATGCGCATTTTGTACACACACGCGTACATGTACATGTGTAGTAGTGTCAAAAAGTGACAGACAACATAATGTAAATATCAATATAAATTATGAAATTAAAAAAAATAGTAAATGGATTAATATTTAAAAATAAAATTAATTCTTGAACAATTATTATTTATTAAAAAATATAAATTTCTTGAGTATATTTATTAAATATTTATACAGAATAATATTTTTAACAAAAGTTTTTTTTATAAGATTTGAAGGCTTATTAATAATATTAATACTATTATAATTAATATAAATACTTTCTTATGTTATTTTTATTATAACAATACTATATTTGTTTAACACATTTTTTGTATAATCAATGAATTTTAGTCTCTTATTTAACATGAAAAAACAGTAACTTTTTTAAATATTTTAAATTTAATTTCTTCACACAAAAAACTTTTAAATCATTTATCTAAATCACAAACAAAATTATAAACTAAAAAATTATCACTTTAAAATCACTTATTATTAAATTTTTTAATTTTGCGAGATTATATTAGATTTTGCTTTTTCTATTAGTTTATTTAATTCACGTTTGCATTCTTCATCACTGTCACTATCACTCGTTTTTTTTTTTTATTATTTAATAAATTGTCCATTTTTATTCTTCTTCTCACATATTAAGAACGAATATTACCGACACACGATACACTATACTGAAAGAAAACCAAAGAAAAGCAGAGCCCCGTGGTCGCTTGAATGTACATACTGAGCGAAGGAGAGAGCGAGACAGAGATAGGGTGGTCACGTGGGAGCAATGGTGCGCGCGCTCTTATCGCTATCTCGTTCTCTCTCCTTCGCTCAACATACATAAGTCTTATTACGCGTTTCGAAAATATAAGTTTCGATGAAGACTCACATGCTAGGCTATATGAAGCGACAAATACATAGCAGTGGCGCTGTTAACTTTTTTTTCTCCTGGCACGTATACAGCCTAGATGGACGTATAGAATGACATACAGCCTAGGAGGACGTATAGAAAAATGTTAATACGATCGAGAAGGCGCTTGCGCGTATGGAAACCATTTACACGCTGACGATGCTCCGTAGGTAAGAGTCGCCGTACGGGTTAGTAGGCTGAAAATATATATATATTCCAGACAACTCATACGATGACATCGGGCGCGCATACGTGCATGTACATACAGCCCTTTGGGTAAAATACTCTGCCAATCACGCCGACGCAACGCACGGAAAATTAACGAAAGAGCGTAAACGCAGACGCGCGCACATACGCACGTATAAAATAGACAATGGGGATTGGGAGTGGGGGTAGTGCAATTCTAACGCTCGAGTATAATATGTATGTTTTCAGCCTACTAACCCGTACGGCGACTCTTACCTACGGAGCATCGTCAGCGTGTAAATGGTTTCCATACGCGCAAGCGCCTTCTCGATCGTATTAACATTTTTCTATACGTCCTTCTAGGCTGTATAGACATTCTATACGTCCTTTTAGGCTGTATATGTGCCTGGAGAAAAAAAAGTTAACAGCGCCACTGCTATGTATTTGTCGCTTCATATAGCCTAGCATGTGAGTCTTCATCGAAACTTATATTTTCGAAACGCGTAATAAGACTTATGTATGTTGAGCGAAGGAGAGAGAACGAGATAGCGATAAGAGCGCGCGCACCATTGCTCCCACGTGACCACCCTATCTCTGTCTCGCTCTCTCCTTCGCTCAGTATGTACATTCAAGCGACCACGGGGCTCTGCTTTTCTTTTGTTTTCTTTCAGTATAGTGTATCGTTGGTCGGTAATATTCGTTCTTAATATGTGAGAAGAAGAATAAAAATGGACAATTTATTAAATAATAAAAAAAAAAAACGAGTGATAGTGACAGTGATGAAGAATGCAAACGTGAATTAAATAAACTAATAGAAAAAGCAAAATCTAATATATTCCCGCAAAATTAAAAAATTTAATAATAAGTGATTTTAAAGTGATAATTTTTTAGTTTATAATTTTGTTTGTGATTTAGATAAATGATTTAAAAGTTTTTTGTGTGAAGAAATTAAATTTAAAATATTTAAAAAAGTTACTGTTTTTTCATGTTAAATAAGAGACTAAAATTCATTGATTATACAAAAAATGTGTTAAACAAATATAGTATTGTTATGATAAAAATAACATAAGAAAGTATTTATATTAATTATAATAGTATTAATATTATTAATAAGCCTTCAAATCTTATAAAAAAAACTTTTGTTAAAAATATTATTCTGTATAAATATTTAATAAATATACTCAAGAAATTTATATTTTTTAATAAATAATAATTGTTCAAGAATTAATTTTATTTTTAAATATTAATCCATTTACTATTTTTTTTAATTTCATAATTTATATTTATATTTACATTATGTTGTCTGTCACTTTTTGACACTACTACATGTACATGTACGCGTGTGTGTACAAAATGCGCATGCGTTAGCAGACGATATCTGTAGTTTACGAACTGTCAGTATGGGTTCGAAATTGCATTTAATTGATATGCAACAAAATAAAATTAATTATTCTGTTAACTAAGTAAGAGTCTTCGTACGGGTTACAAGGCTGAAAAATTTTTTAAGCACCATGAGTGAACCTCGCGTCATTAAAGCTTTCGGCTCATATTTTGTGGATGGATAGAGGCGCCTTAGTCGCTCGCTGCGCTCGCGACTGCGGCCCTACTATCCATCCACAACATATTTTGCCTCAAGCTGTAATGACGCGAGGCTCGCACAAGGTACATAAATAACTATTTCAGCCTACTAACCCGTACGGCGACTCTTACCTACGGAGCATCGTCAGCGTGTAAATGGTTTCCATACGCGCAAGCGCCTTCTCGATCGTATTAACATTTTTCTATACGTCCTTCTAGGCTGTATAGACATTCTATACGTCCTTTTAGGCTGTATATGTGCCTGGAGAAAAAAAAGTTAACAGCGCCACTGCTATGTATTTGTCGCTTCATATAGCCTAGCATGTGAGTCTTCATCGAAACTTATATTTTCGAAACGCGTAATAAGACTTATGTATGTTGAGCGAAGGAGAGAGAACGAGATAGCGATAAGAGCGCGCGCACCATTGCTCCCACGTGACCACCCTATCTCTGTCTCGCTCTCTCCTTCGCTCAGTATGTACATTCAAGCGACCACGGGGCTCTGCTTTTCTTTTGTTTTCTTTCAGTATAGTGTATCGTTGGTCGGTAATATTCGTTCTTAATATGTGAGAAGAAGAATAAAAATGGACAATTTATTAAATAATAAAAAAAAAAAACGAGTGATAGTGACAGTGATGAAGAATGCAAACGTGAATTAAATAAACTAATAGAAAAAGCAAAATCTAATATATTCCCGCAAAATTAAAAAATTTAATAATAAGTGATTTTAAAGTGATAATTTTTTAGTTTATAATTTTGTTTGTGATTTAGATAAATGATTTAAAAGTTTTTTGTGTGAAGAAATTAAATTTAAAATATTTAAAAAAGTTACTGTTTTTTCATGTTAAATAAGAGACTAAAATTCATTGATTATACAAAAAATGTGTTAAACAAATATAGTATTGTTATGATAAAAATAACATAAGAAAGTATTTATATTAATTATAATAGTATTAATATTATTAATAAGCCTTCAAATCTTATAAAAAAAACTTTTGTTAAAAATATTATTCTGTATAAATATTTAATAAATATACTCAAGAAATTTATATTTTTTAATAAATAATAATTGTTCAAGAATTAATTTTATTTTTAAATATTAATCCATTTACTATTTTTTTTAATTTCATAATTTATATTTATATTTACATTATGTTGTCTGTCACTTTTTGACACTACTACATGTACATGTACGCGTGTGTGTACAAAATGCGCATGCGTTAGCAGACGATATCTGTAGTTTACGAACTGTCAGTATGGGTTCGAAATTGCATTTAATTGATATGCAACAAAATAAAATTAATTATTCTGTTAACTAAGTAAGAGTCTTCGTACGGGTTACAAGGCTGAAAAATTTTTTAAGCACCATGAGTGAACCTCGCGTCATTAAAGCTTTCGGCTCATATTTTGTGGATGGATAGAGGCGCCTTAGTCGCTCGCTGCGCTCGCGACTGCGGCCCTACTATCCATCCACAACATATTTTGCCTCAAGCTGTAATGACGCGAGGCTCGCACAAGGTACATAAATAACTAATACACATACATATAACGAACAAGGAGAAAGAGACGCGCCCCACCTTCTCTCTTTCGAACAAGCAAGAGAGACGAAGGGATCAATAATTTTTAAGGCCGTAGCGGAGATATAGCTTTCCCCTATGTATACACTCTCCAGCATTGTAGCGGAAGCACATGGCGTACACGCACACGTATATACGGCTACGTTTTCAAAGAACGAAAAGCTGACCGTGAAGAGGCTTTTCCAAGTGAAATTAACCATTCTCCGGGCGTTTTCTTACTTTCTCTTGCTCTTCCTCTCTCCTTCATAACCTCCCCTCCATCTCCATTTCTCCATCCAACCGTTCGATTACCCTTGGTTTATTTTTTCCCTCCCAAAATGCACCTGCGAAACTTTTCCGTGCGTAGCATACAATGTGCGCAGCTGCTTCCATTACTTTTCCCGAAACTACACGACCTTTTCACTCTCTTTCTCTCTCTCTATCTCTCTCTCTCTCTCTCTCTCTCTCTCTCTCTCTCTCTCTCTCTCTCTCTCTCTCTTCTTCCCTCTCCTAGCGGTATTAGGAAAAGAATCCAATATACATACTTTAAACGCGCACGCGGCAAGACGACCCGTATTATCGTCGTTGTGTAAGGGTACGTTAGTCTTAGTCGAGGAAGCAACGCGCGCGCTTCATGCTTCTTTTAACGTCGTCGTGATCCGTGAGGTGCGCGGCGATGCTATTTATATGGATATATATATATATATATATTTATATATTTTTTCATGACGTCGAAATTCCTCTTCCCTCCCTTTTTCTCTTTCGTTCGTTTAAAGTTGTCGCTGAAGACAGCTATTCGATAAAGCAAAGAGCACAAGTGTTTTTGTTTTGTTAGGTCGGATGACGCGTGCTCGTGTTTTTGTCGTAAGAAAGTTGTGCGACGACGATGCGCCGCTGGAACTAAGCTGAGCAGCGAACCTTGTTTACTGTATGACTAAGTGTGCGTTAAGTTTTTGTCATAAATTGTTGTTATTAACACGTTGACTGCTACGGCAATTTTTAGAAATCTATTAATAATCACATTATATTATTACGAGATAACTCGTAGTTGGCGTCCTAGAAAAGAACGCAATCTACGAGTTATCTCGCAGTAGGCAGTCAACGTGTTAAGAGAACTATTTTAATATTTATTTTGTACTGAATACAAACTTTAATTAGACAAATGGCTTTGTAATATTTGGGACGTTCCAATGAATTCATGGTACATTTCGGAGTCGTTTTATTTATTTTTTTTTTTTTTGAAAACATGTATACTTTTAGTATAAATATATCAAAATTAGATTTCATGCTAAGTATCAGCTCAAAATATTAATTTTTAAAAAAGTTATGCATATAAAAAAAAAAAAGGAGTAAAATTTTTAAACCGTGATATCTCGAATACTAATTATCAAAATCACATAATTTCTTTTATCAGGGTATCAAAAAATTTTATTTAATTTAATTAAAGAGAAGATATTAAGTTTTATTTTGATATAAGAAAAAAAAATTGAATGCGTTTTTTTAAACTGTCCAGAAAGTTTTTTTTACGGAATCAAAGAAGAGACATTAAGCTTTATTTTGATATAAAAAATCGAAAATCGTATGTGCCCATCGGTTAAAAAACTTAATTTGTTTATAAAAAAATTGAATTTTTTTTCATATAAAAATTTTACGTCGAATTATATATTTTTTAAAAATTCAATATTATTGTTGTTATTGAAAAACAAAAAAAAAAAATTATGTGATTTTGATAATTAGTATTCGAGATATATAATGGCTTGAAAAATGTACTCCCTTTTTTTTTAGATGCACATAACTTTTTTCAAAATTAATATTTTGAGCTGATACTTGGCATAAAATCTTATTTTGATATATACTAAAAGTATAGTTGGGATTGAAAAAAATTGTTTTAGTAAATGTTTCTTTAAGTATAAGAAATAATTTTTTTGTCTTAAACAAATTTTTCTATGAGTTAAAAAAAATAATTTATTTTATATATACAAACATTTCTTTCAGTAAAAAAATCGGTTGTCTGTAAAGTCGGTTTACTGACGATAGTTGAACGTGACAACGTCATAAGAAAATACTGATGGAATGGTTGCATTTTTCAAAAGAAAATTTTAATTTTATTTGTTTGATAGATATTTTGTATGAATATAGAGAAGGAGGTAAATGGAAATCACAATTGAATTGATCAAGTTACATTTATTTGTACGCATAAATACAATTATGTCAATTTTTTTTTTTTTTTTTTTTTTAACAATGTACATAGTTTTTACAAGTATGAATGTGCTTTGAGCAATTGTTTTACAACTTTTATTTACAACTTTTAAACATGCGTGATATTTAACTTCTTACAATTTGTGTTATTCTGTTGAGAATAAGACGATGATAAGAAAAGTAGGAAATGAAAGGGAGTGTTTCGAGTGTAATGTGTCTTGAAAAAGTCAAATCGATGGTGGTGCCTCTTAGTGTTGTTGATTTATTAACGTCTGATGCACAATCGAGATTGAACATGTCTTTCATGAATTTGAGAAATGTTTCTATTTTTTCGATCGAATAGTAAAGCAATTGATTTTTTACTCATCGTGAAATAGTTCTGTTAACTTATTGTTATAGTTTTGTCAATTATAGCATAACCTACAATCGCTGCACTAGCGGACCGATGCTATTTATTTTAATGATGAAAGCACGAATATTCGACAATATATCACTGAACATATATTTAATATCGAAAGAATCATTACCTTTATCGCCGCAATTATCGTTGCTATAAACAATTGACACCACATTCACTTTTCACTGCACTTCATACTTGACGAAAACATGTAAATGTATTATTGTATAGCAGCTGTCCACGCGGACGCATCGCTCACTCAAGTAAGAGAGAGACAGATATCGAACGCTGCCGAACGCGGAGGCCGATTGTGCCTCTTTGTCGCTCGTTCCGCGCTCTCGCTTGCACTTCAAGCCTCAAATGGAACGCCTCAGAGCGAGGTAACGCCGCATGAGTTATGTTTTTTCGTGCGTGCAGCCGGCTCCATCGAATTATAAGACGTTGTCACGTCAAAAAAATCGTTTGTTTTAGTTAAACATTAATTTTTTTATAAAAACGAAAACATTCGTGTTTCTCAAATCAATTTTTCTTTGAGTAAATAAAAAAAATTTATTTTATTTAATCAAATATGTCTTTGGGTTAAAAAGAAACATGTAACTTGAAACTAAAATTAAAACTTCGGTTATGCGAGCGTATGCTTCGGAATACGAAGAGTTTGGGATTAGATCCCACTTTATAAGGTAAAAAAATTTTTCTGCGTTTTTCCCCAAAGATAAATATTTGATAAAATATAAAATAGATTGTTAAACTATTGGTTTCATACAAAAATTCATTTGTTCAAAGAAATATTTCTTTCAGTCATCAGATAATTTGGATAATTATCGAAATCACCCACATCATTGATTCAAAAATCATATTTTATAATCTTAAATAAGTATTTGTTTAAATCAAATTAATGAATTACATGCTTCTTGAATCAAATATTTTTAAATAAAAGCAATATTTTATCAGCTGAAATAAATATTTCTTTTACTTAAATAAATTATTTTTTTTACTCAAAATATTTTATCATACACCGGCAATCAAGTTATTTCATTGAACCAAAGAAAATTTCTTTGAATCAATGAAATTTTTTTCTCGGTGAAAAGTAATGATTTATTAAAGAGATTTTACTACATAAATAAAATAAATACTAGTATGTAAATAAAATTTATGTTCTTAATGTCGTTTACTTTTGATTCAAACGGTGGAATGAACATGGCAGACATCGGCGCCGCAACAGACTTGGAAAAAGTCCGTTACGACGCCCTTTTGAATTTTCAAACGCTTTCCCATCGATTCTGAAAATCAACGATACTCAAACTCGTTTAAATATGCTTTTCAAAAAGAAATTTATAATTAATGTATTTTTTCAATTTTATTTATGTAATTTTTTTTTTTCCAATTATATATTAGATATGAAATATTTGAAAATTATTATTCATTCATTTTGATAGGTTTACTAATAAAGTTTTTTTTCATAGTAGAATAAATGAGAGGTTCAAACATTTAATTTTATTCATAGTGGTACATTCATATTGTTTATGAATACTTTTGAAATGTTTTACTTTATCGCTTTTCAATTATGCAATATTCACTCGTTTAGCATAGGCACATCTATCTAGTGTATTGTGTTATAAAAAATATTATTAGCTTACTATTTAAATGCATTTTTTGATAAAATCTTAAATTCTGATGACATCAAAATTTTCATTTAGATTTATGCACAGACCTAGAACTTCGCAAATAATCCAAGATTTTACGCATTCTTAACATATTCATAATGTGCATCGCAAATTGCGCAGATGGCTTTTGCGGTAATGATGGAAGGACATAAGAAAATAATGAAGTAAAATGATAAAAAGAAAAATAATAATAATAAAGTGAGCTTATTTCAAGGTTATTAAAGGTTTTAAGAGATATGAAACAATTTATTTTCATCAGATTTTTTAATAAAAGAGATCATTTGTCGTTCACAAAAAGTATATATTGATTGTTTGAGAAAATGTAAATTTTCATCAGAGAGGTTAATTTGATACTTTTTTCAATGTTTCAAATATCTTACAAACAAATCTTGCTGATAAAGATTTTTATAAAGTCTTATCATAATTGATAAATCAATGGTGGTGCATTAACGTTCAGTTCAGTTTCAAAAGTTGGAAATCATTGAATTTCCATATTTTATTCTGATATATCTATATAACAATTATACATTGTATCTCAAGGAAGGTACAGTTTAGTATCTTTGATATGCTAAAATATTTATGACGAATAATTTATTTTTTAGATCGATTCGAGATAGGCGGAAAAAAGTCATCCACTATGGATATGTTTCCTTGGGTGACAGAATTTCGGGCATTGTGCAAGTCAACGTTGGCTCAACAAGGCCCCTCGTCTTTAATCAAATTAATGAGTTTTTTTAAAAGGTAATTTAACGGTGTTTTTCTTTTTACACATGCGATGATTTTGGACCCAAATGAATAATATATTTTTTACACTGTAACAATGTCGAATTATTTATCTTTTAATTGTTGCATGATCAATGAATTATTAAAATCATTATTTTAGTTTTTAAAAAATAAATTTTATTCGTGATAAATTGAATGATTCGATTAAATTGTTATTTTTTTAAATTTAGATATTAAAATATCATTAAGTCTAAGCAGTTGGAAAAGTTTTTCAAGTTTATCATCACAAATTAATAGTATTTTGAAGCATTTAAAATAATTTACATCGACTTCGAGCTTATCTTAAGCACTCCGAAATATAAAATTTTATTACAGAATATTAACGAAATTATATTCCAACTGTTAATATTATTTTCAATACAAATTTATTACCATTTAGTTAATTTATTAAAATGAAATTTCGTATAATTTCAATTTTATTCCAATGGATTAAAATTAACCTTGTATAAAGCTTACATAAATTTTATTTTTTAATGTCTTGTGAAAATTTCGAAAAGAAAAGATAATATTATGTATACTTTATTTATAAAATTTTAATCAGCTTTATATGCGAATGTTAACACAATTCGCAATTAACTTTTAAATTTCAGAAAGCTCTAACTATTTTGTATTTAATATAAATTTTCAAAAACGATAAACAAAATATATTAAACATGAGAGAGTATATTAATTGTTCGTTTAACCTTATTATGCTAGAAACAATAAATTATTCTTTGTAAAGTATCGTAATCGATAAAATCCTGCACGTGACCCTGAAATTAAAGCAATTAGCCGCGTTTTACTTTTCGTTTCCCGGGGGACGACGTTTTTGTCGGTATATAATTTGTAAATGCATATAATAGCAAATACAGGGGAGCAATTAGCGTCTCGGAGAAATTATGAAACGTTAAATGCCAAAGTCAAAGTAAAATAAAGTAACGAAGAAAAAAAAGAACAAAAAAAGGCGCAAAGTTTAAAATAAATTCAAACACAGTATTTCTCTCATCTTGAATTACAGGAACGTAAGCTCGAACGTTAACGAATGTTATAAAAAGTCGTCGCGAGCAGCGAAATTGAAGGAGCTCATTAAAGAAGCTTTGCTGCTGTTCACGTACTTCAATCGTTACGAGCAGTCACAGGTAAAAATATAATGTTACATGTTGTAAAACAATATAGCGCGCTAAACATATTCTATTACAGAGAATGCAATAAAGAACTTGTACATCTAATCGAAAATGAAGATAAAAATAGAAAAAATTGTCTAAATGCATACAAATTTTTATTTTTATCAATCAGGATCAAAATCGCTCGGACTACCTCGAGCTGGTGTCCGACTTGCTGGCAATGTACATAGACGTAGAACTGGTTGCGTCTAAGAGGGACGCAGAACCGCAGCATGGGCAAATTTCCGCGAGGCTCGTTTCCTGGCTCTGCTTGTGTCTCGGTTAGTATGGGGATATATACTTAAACATCGAACACACATCGACACACGCTCTCTCTTTCTCTCTCTCTCTCTCTCTCTCTCTCTCTCTCTCTCTCTCTCTCTGTGCTTACAGTATTTAAGGTCGCATTGATTTTGCGCGACAGAGTCAACACTAATTAGCTATTTATTGTGTGCTCGATTGCGATATTTAATGTGAATATGTAACGAGTGATAGATCAGAAATTGGAATAAAAAATTCGTTGTAAATATCTTTGCTTTACTTTTAATTGGAAAATTTTAAGGATAATTTTTTTTTTTTTTTTTAATGTTGTTATTATAGTTAAGATAATTCATATTCATATAAATAAAAAGTATTTGTGAATTTTACAGATTTTTTAATATTTTTTTTTGCAACCAAAGTAAATTATGTAATGTCCAAACTTTGTATATATTAAATGTGAAATAAAATAATAATGTTCAAAAGATATTTATTATATTTGATGATTAATATAGGAAATTCAAGAAGATTTATAAACACAAATAAAATTTTGTTATTTAATAATGCGAATTACAGAATTATTTTCGTTTAAAAACACATATTTTCATAAATCATTTTCTTTTGTGCAGCTGATTTAAATAAAGGAATTAAATCACACATTTCAAACATTCATATTTTATTTATGAGTTTACATTTTTTTTAAATTTATTAAAATTTAATTTTATTCTTCAAAACGTGAATGAATAAATTAATCAGAAATGTCGTTAAAATTATAAACAAAATAAAATTTCATTTAAGTAATATTTGATGAGACGAAAATTTTTTTATTTACTTTGTGTGCCGAAATATATTTTTTAGTGTTTTATTTTGAATAATTTTCACAACTTTTGTAAAAAAGAAACAAAAATTAAAAAATATTTCATTACAGAGAATTCGACAGAGCATTTATTAGATACGATAATAAAAGTTCAACTAGTAAATGAAACGTTTTCAAACATATTGGATGCAGTTATTGGGTAAGTTTTTAATTTAATTCTTTATTAAAATAACGTAAAATTAAATTCAATTTACTTCATTTATGTTTGTCAAAATAATCAACCTCTTTTAATTAAACAATACCCTAAAAACAAGCTAGTTAAATCGCGTTGAGCGAAAGTTGTAGAAAAAAAATCTCAATAATCGCACAAATTTCGCTTATCGCGTTGTGAATAACAATAAATACGCGCTAATCAATTATATAACTTTTATAATTTATAACATTATACTAAACGATCGCATGTAATTGCGTCTTCTTCTTCCCAGAAAAATATTCAAAATCATTCCGTCGCATCCGGAGACGGAGGTGATGTACGTGCGCTACCTCCTCGTTTACCGGCTGTGGAAAAAGCTTCACAGTAACCTGGCAGTGAAGAAGCAAATAAACGCGTACGGATTATCGTCTCTGCGTTCGCCACCCGTTGATGTACCTGGCGCGACATTGCTCGAGCAAGTTTTCCCCTCGCCGAATTGTACGACACAACAACAACAACAGCAACAGCAGCAGCAGCAGCAGCAACAATTCCCGGAGTCGCGCACGACCAAGTTTTATCTCTGTCAACAGTTGGATTTGCGCAGGGCCTGCGCTCGATTTTTACAATGCCGCAGGATGACGAGCACGAGGGAAGCCGAGGATACGAGTTCCGTTGTCGATATCGTAAAGAACGATCATAGGGTGTGTTTTTTTTTGCTTTTTCGATTTTATTCGATGGATACTAAACTTTCTTTTGATTTCAAAAGGCTTTTCATTCGTCGCAGTTGCGCTTTTTGCGTCTTACGAATAGGTTGTGAATTTTATTTATAATAAAAGTATGTGCAACAATTTATACAACAAATTTATATTTTATTAACTATATGGTACATAAATTCTTTATTGTTTATTCTTTTGAACGTTTTATTTACCATTTTTTAATAAAATAGCTTCGATAAAATAGATTTTAATATAATAGGATTTAAATATCTAATCAAATCAGCCCAAATTGAAAATAGAAAGATTAAAACTTTTTTTTTTTTTACAATCTTTCGAAATATAATTTGATATCTGTATATGAATATGTATAGATATCACATCAAGAATAGTATATGATCGTATCAAAATTAATGTATTGTTCGCATATTCATTTTGAACAATACTTTTTATCAATTATTTTGAACTGGTGCGTTACCTTTACACTAAAAAAAATATAATAAATTGATTAAAAATATATGAATTCTACAAAAAATTCTTACTATTATATGGTAAGAGTAATATATATTTACAATTTGATAGATTTTGTAACAAGCAATAATTATTTATGAAATTTATATTTTAGGTGAAAAGTTCGATTACCTCTAAAATTAATAAAGTAAATTCTTTAAGTACAGAATTTCCTAAAAATTTAAATTCAGTTAATAAGTCTAATTCTATTGATAATGTAAATAACATTCCTTTTGAAAATTTAAAGGCCGATAACAAACAAGAATCGCGTTCTAATGTTGCTGATGAAAGTAGTAATAAATTTAATAATATAACAAATAAGTCTTCAATAAAGCCCGGGAATTCATTTAAAAGTAAAAAAGTCAAACAATCCACTGATGTTGTTTTAATAGATTTAACTGATGAAACGGTGACGAAGATTGTCAAGGTAAAAAAACGCAGAAAAATTAGTTGGCTCGAAGAAGCTAAGCGAAACTACGACGCGAAGATAAAAAAAACAGCTCTCAAGATAGACGAAGACAACATCAATTCATCCCTCAAGATCTCCAACGAAGATACGGAAAATACATCTCAAAAACCGCATGATTCCTCAAACTTTCAAACGGCAGAGCTCGAATCAAAATTATCGGATCCCATTTCTAATCCAATAGTTGAACCACAAAACAAATCAAATAAGCGAATTGATTCCGTCGAACTCAAAATTAAAGAAGCAAATTCAAGCTCTAGTCCACCGGATTCCTCGACTTCAAAATTCGTTTGCTGCAATAGTGACAGTATTCCAGATGATCTTGATGACAAGATCAACCCAATTCTGGAAGCAGAATCGATAATTACCGATCGTTTGGATTCTATAATTGACTCTTCATCAATAGCTACGAGGCTGGATGAGGAAAAAGCAGAAATCAGTGCCTTGTGCAAAGCGGACGTTTTATCTAAAGAGAAACAGCCAGCGGACAGCACAGTTTCGAACATCGAAACACCGAAAGAGATTAGTTCGTCAACCGAAGATGAGAAAATAACAACTGCCGTAAAAGACAGTTATTCAACAATGAAGAAATCTTCTACGAGTATTGCTACTGCGATTCCAGTTGTTGAAAACAAAGAACCGACAAAAATAATAGCGAATAGCCCTGTCAATTCCAGTAAAACAAAGACTGACTATAACCTAAATAAGCAGAAAGTACAACAAGCGTTAATAACACGGAAGAGTAACACCTCGATTATCAATGAAATTCAAACAAACGTATTAGAAAAAAAAGAAAAAGAAAATAATAAAGTTGAAAATAATAATGTAAATAGTGAAAATAATGAAGCGGCATCAGATTTAATACAAATAAGCGATATTAAACGAACGAAAAGAAATAATGATGTAAATAGCAGCAGTAAGCAATTACAAGCTGATAGTTCTGAACAGCCAACTACGGTGAACGGCTTCTATGGAATACAAGAATCTGATCTCGATGGACTTACGCTTTTGGCTAGTGTTTCCGCGCGTCAACTTACAGCTAATAAGAAAACCGAACTCAAGGTTAAGCCTTATTCTAGTTTGCAAGAAAAATCAAAAGATATCGATAAAAGCTCGGTTGTCGATCACGTTGTTGGTATTTGTCCCGAGGACGCTCTAGATAAGGTTGCCTTACAAGTCGAAGTATCTTCAACCGAACTGGTTTCCAGTACCGTTAATAAGAATCAGCAAAATCAAGAGACATCGTCGGAACTTTTCTCTTATATTTTAGATGAATCTGTTCAAAATAATTTGGAAACCAACGGCAATGCAAATGTTATACTCAATGGTGAGACAATAATGTTACTACAAAAATCACCTAATAGTAACCTTTACATAATTAACAAGGCAGCAGTGGATAATATAGGAAACAGTAAAATAAATTACAACAGCGATGATGAAGATGGAAACAAGCCGGTTGAATCAGAGGATATAAAGTGTCAACAAGGGCTTATGGTAAAGCACGATCCTGACGATGTAAATCTACGGGGAAGAGCAATAAAACCAGATCCTGATTATGTGGATGTTAAATCCAGTGTTTATGTTCACGACGAAATGAAACACCATAATCAACCACCGGGCTATGAATTACATTACGCTGGTTATCCAGTACTTCCTGGTACTTACTGCACATATCCAAACATTCACCATCCTTCGACAGGTTGTGCTTGCGTCAACTGTGCCTATTGTCATCAGTCGACGTATTACCTTCCAGCGACTCATGCAACGCAATCAGTACAAACAAACCCAACCGTCCAGGATAAGAGGAGTAGTAAAAAAACCGAAGCGACGGCAATGCTGGCCAAGCTCTACGATGATCAATTACTTTGTAGCATAGAAAAAGGTTTTCTGGACAGTAAACAACAGAAGCAGCAAGAACAAATCGAAGAAATTGATAAGGAAGTTATCAGTAGGTACAGGCACGTTGACAGCAAGTTACCATTAAAGAAAAGATTGAAAGCTCAGAGGATGATGTCGATAGATTTCGAAAATCAATCCACGAAATTAACCTCGAATGATAAAGTTGAACCGACAACATATCCGGGAACATTGATGATGTCTATAGCCGATGTTGATGTGCAAAATGATAATCCACATCTTGACCTCGGAGCAGTGGTGGAGGTAACATCCGCGACGGTTAAGCCCACTAAAAGTAGAGATCGTAATGAGAGAATGGCAGATATTAAAGTTAATAATCAAAATGTTCCAAACTGTTTCCCGAGGAAGAGCAACGGAAAAAAGAAAAGGTTAGGTTTGACGGACGAAGAAGTCGAGAACAGCAGTATCAGCGCCCTGAAGAAATCAAGAAAATCAAACGGTGTCGGCGTAAAACAGACAAGAAGCTCGAGAAGAGTTGTTCCTATGGTTAAATACGTATATCCCGAGATCGATCCCGAATGGAATCCGTCCGGTAAACGCAAAAGGAAGAAGAACAATCGATGATGGACAACGAAGCCAAGCTAGGATCTTGAGGTTCGTACGGTATTTCACCAAAATATTTATCTGTACATAGCATCATCGAAGATCAATGACCATGCGCTAATGTAAATACGAAGTGTTTGACTAGTTTTTTTTTTTTTTTTTCTAGCAACAACAATTGTTATTATTATGTAGGTACATACAAGTCAGAACATTTGAATACATTTTTGAAAGATAGGGAAGATGAGTCTTATGGATTAAGTTTAAAACATAAAGAATTTAATTGACTTTAACAGCTTTAGGCCGATGAAACTTTAAAACTTTAAGTTGAATTTTTTACGGAAAAATATAGAGAGAATCTAATATAGGTTGTGTAAAATAGTTTGATAGATCTTTATTATAATTTTAAAAAGTATCTTTATTATAATTTTTTGAAGATTATAAAAAAATAAAAGAAAAATAAATTTATTATTTAATTATTTACATTTGAAAAATTTGACTATTTTGTAGTCTCTTAAAGTTTAGATTTAGTTTAGCATTACAGTTTTTCTCAACAGTTTTTTTAATATTTTTAAAAACATAAATAGTCATACGCTATGTATGATTCATTAAAAAAGATATTTACAATTTAATTTTTTCTTTTTGTTACAGAGAAATGAATGTCTTCAATATCAAAATAGTTACATCCTTGTTTTTTAATTAAATTGTCACATCAATTCATTAACTTTAATCGAAGAAAGAGAAAAAAATCAAGCCTCCTGCCAGAAGAATAATGCAGATATCATTAAACCATTTGCCAAATAGAAAAATAGAAACATAGATTTATTAATGAATACACTTAATATTAGCAACTATTTGCAGTTCGTTAACAACCATAATGTTAGCTAGTATGGTTGTATATGCAGAAGAAGAATGCATAAGGAAATGTACAGCAGCTAAGGGTTGTTTTTTTCGATGTGGAATCAAAAAGCAGACAAATTAAAATAAATAACTGACGTTAAAAAGTAAAGTAAAATAACGAGATGACATTTAAAGGTTAAAGTAGAATAAAACTAGTCAACAGCGAGGATGTGCAAAACAAGGCAGTCCAAGTGTTCAATTTTAGAATATTGCGACCTAGAGGGGGGGGGGGAGTAAAATAAAGATGATAATAGTCACATCAAAATGATAAATTAAATTTGTGCGTAATCGCTAGAGCAAAGTATTATCGGCGTATAGTAATCTTTGCTTCTCTAAATTTACTCTTAAATGCTCATGTGACGTTGATTACAAAATAAATACACATTTTTATTAATCATTACAATACCCAGTATTGTTGTTGCTAATAATTCGTAAAAAAAAAAAAAAAAAAAAAAAAAAAAAAAAAAAAAAAAATTGTACCTATTTTTTCTGTGAATATATTATATAAGAGAAGAAAAGAGCTCTTCAAAGACGCTCATTTGAGCAATTTTGCGAGTAAATTTGAGAGTTTTATAAAGCGCGGAGCATTCCTAAAATTTATTCAAAAGAATAAAAACCATTTGTATGACACGATTTATGTTACCATTCCATATAAAAATGTAAGATTTATCATGTGTGCCAATCAAAAGCAAGAACATCAGCAAGATATCCATGTATAATGAATAAAACCCCATATACGTAAAGTTGACGTGTCTACAATTCATGTGATATTTCAGTGAATGAGATATCTTCTGTTTTTTCCTTCAATATGAAATTAAAAAAAAAATAAGAAATTAATGATTACTAAAGTACATTAAAAGGCTGAACCGAAAAGAAAAGTAACAATATCTTGTTTTATTGTAGGATATAAAGTTAGAAATTCTTAAAGAGATAAAAATATCGTAGATAAGATGCTCCTACGTGTTTGAACTGTCTAGCGTAATTACCTTAGCTAGAAATCGTTTCTTTTTTTTTTTTTTTTTTTTTTTTTTTTTTTTTTTTTTTTTTTTTTTTTTTTGTTTTCGTTTTTTTTTTTCAAAACTAAGGACATTTTTTAAGACAATTCTTCCCCACCGATAAATGATCTCTATCCTGTGATCATTCATTTTTTTTAATGTTTTATTTGTTTAATACTTGCGTAGAGCTAATTGTTATTGATAACTCGTAACGATACTAGTTTACAGCTGTTTAATAGTACAATCTATCAAATTGCCAAATATATAATCCATTATCAGGAAGATAAAGTAAGGACTTATACATAGGGCTCACTTTTTCAAATAAAATTATCACCGAAAAAATAACGAATAATATACTTGTGAAACTTAAAAACCAAAAATTAATTGGACTATGTTTTTATTTTGCGTTAAAAAGGTAATTTAAAAACAATCAAGCGATAGTTGTTCCTACTCTCTCCATCGAAGTAAATGTTTAAACTATTAATTATATTAGGTACTCGTCATGTGTACACACAATTACGTTTAGTCTTCTCAAGTAAAAGTCTGATAATTTTTAAGTAACGTTTGTGGTTATATTTATTGTAAGTTATATTTAATGAACCCTAAAAAATTGTACCTTAAATTTTTTGCTTGCAGAAAATACGAGCGTTATTTTTTTTTCAGTTCTTTCATTTTGCATTGTCAAACCAAATACTTTAAGATGTAAAAGATTAAAATATGTAAAAATTTCGAGAGAGAGAAAAAAAGATGCCGTTTACGTATTGCTGGGTTCGAGAAAGAAAATGTATTATTTAAAAAAAAGTGTGTCTGTTAATTGGATTCTAGTTAAGACTAACGTCATAATCCTAAAAATAAAAATAAAAATAAAAATAAAAAAATAAAAAAAAAATTAATAAAAAAAAAAACGTTTTTGAACTTCGTAGATATGACGTTTTTTCTAATCACAATGGACGTACAAGAAGTAGCGTTTTTTCGACAAAATTAGAAAAAAAGAAATAAATAATCGTTCATTGCATTGTCGTCGCCGATATGATATAAATTGTACAAAACAAAAATAAATAAAGAAAAATGATAAAGAAAAAGCGATACTAAGTTCGTAAAATTAAAAAAGAAAAAAAATTAACGATAAGATATAGAATTAAATAAAAGAAAATACATCGGATGCCTGTGAAAGCCTTCCCACATTAACAGATTTCGCGAGATCAAAAGGGTCTTTCTAATCATAAAAATGAAGCAATTGATGAAGAAATTAAATCGAGACTTTATAAGAGTAAATAAATAAAAAGAAAAAAAAATAATATTTATAATGTGCTTTGTTGTAAGTTCGAAACTTTTAGAAAATTGATTTTTTGTTTACCTTTTCGCTTTCTAGCACTTTGTGGCCTTCCGGAAAATAAAATTTGTTAAAAGGAAAGAAAGAAATTTTAATCTTGCGATATTATCGTGTCGTAATAATAGATACATAAATTGGTGTATTGATATATTTATTGAAATAAACAAAAAAAAATTAGGGCTATTTCTAAGGCACTCGCGTATTTTCTCTAGCGCAAAGACTTTCGATTAATATTATTATTCATTATTTACCTTCTCTTCTTTTTCCTTTCGAACACACGTGGAGACGAGTCTGCACGCGTTCATCGATAAATTTGCGAATTGAAATTTTTCTGCCGTCGATTAAAATGAAAAAAAAAATAAATACAAAAGAAAAATCCATATTATAAGTTTTTTGAGGATTTTGTAAATAATGAAAGAACAAATGTACCCCGCGTAAGCACATTTAATACTGTACAGTAACGACACCGACGATCGTTATTTTTATAGAAAAAATTAAAAAAAAAATAAATGAAATGAGGAAAGATTAGAAGTGTATGAAATATTTAATGAACATTATAATTATGTACATTATATTTATAAAACGATCGACGAGCGATCGTAAAGTAAACAATAAATTCCAAGCCTGTTCGAAAAGAATTATTCAATTTATTCTTTTATTATTCACCTTGCATTTGCTTCCTTAAAAAATCTACTCATTAATAAACTACCGTAATGTTTAATGCTTTATTATGTTACCTAAATATAATTAACTGCTTCAAGATTCAAATTAAGTCAACACACAATTTAATTTCGTATAAAAAATTACACTTTGAAATCAGTTATTTCTTTTTTTTTTTTTTTTACATCCGTTTTAAATTTTTTTATCAATTTATAAAGTTTTATCGAGATAAAATAAATAAAACAATAAATACTTTATGGTATAACGAATAAAAAATTAATTTTCATTTCAATCTCTTTTTTATTGTTTACAAAAATTTACTTACTTTACTTATATTGAAATTACAAGTTTTAAATCAAGTTTCTTAATCATATTTTTTTTTTTTTTTTTTTTTTTAGAATATATTTTCAGAAAAAAAGTGTCGTGTCTTATCAAGAATAATTAAATACTTCATTATCTAAGCGATCTTGATGACAATCTCTGCAATATTTAATTTAAAAAATCGTTGATTTATTAATTATGGGTTAGAAATAAGTAAATGCATTAGATTTTTTTTTCTCAATTTTAATAAAATGATATTCGTTTTAATCGGTTCTAGAATAATATTACGGTGTCGAAAATATAATAGTTATAATAATATAATAATAATAATAATAATAATAATAATAATAATAATAATAATAATAATAACAATACTTCGCGACTAAATAATTAACAATGAAATTCTTATAGTTTAGATTCGAAGTGGGGAGGAAGGGAAGAGCAACGCTGATACAGAGGCAACAATTAAAAACTAAATTCATAAAGGAATATAATATAATGGTGATAAAATTATCAAGGTAAATTACGTAAAAATAGTCATAACCTTGTCGGTCCAACAATCAAATGATTTCATGGCTCGCAATATATCGTGTGGTCCAAAATACAAAGATCGTACATAAATCAAAATCGACAACAAATTTGATGCATATATATAATAATATATTGTCCTTATATTGACTAAATTCATTAAATGAGAGGCTAACTTCTACGTGTAATACTAACGATAATAATACAATAATATTAAAACTTCATTGCCATTATTGATAATCTAAAAAAGGAGAAAAAAGGGATCAAGATCATTTATGTATACGCCTATTATTTATAATGCATATTTCTCATTACTTTATCTAGTGAACGGAGCAGTACGTAATTAACATTGAACAATGCAATATAACATGCGCTTATTTCTCATGTTTCTTTTTATTTCATTATTCTCAATTCCTTAAAGGAGTGATGTGCTGTACAAGATTTTTCATCGGCCTCATTATAACATCGACGATTATAATTATAATAATATATATGAAATCGAGCGTGCGTGCTACGATAATTGCGGTTGACAACTAATCGTGAAATATATAAAATGCAGGATACGGATTTTGTCAATGATTTTTTTTGAATTATTATAAAATTTATACGTCTTTGCTTTCATTAGAAACAATAGATTTTAAACGAACGATGAGATACATTACTTTGGTTCGCTAATTTTTAAAAAATTTGTTTTTCGCAGTCGTAATTCATACCATGGATTGAACGAAATCGTTTGCGATTGTATCAATGAATCTGAGAAATGAATCTAATATTATAGTCGAATTCGTCATAAAATATTATCGATGCAGAAATAAGGCAATGTTCGATAATTGCTTATTAATCGAACACGATCTTTTGTTTTTCTTTTTTAAGGAAAAGGGGAAGCTTTTTTTTTTGAAAACGCGTTCAAAAATAATATACAAGAATCACGCTTAAGTTACATTTTTTGTTTCTTCGTTTATAAAATGGTTTCGATTATCTCGTGAGATCACGCAGACACTACATTATGAGAGGCACCGATAAAAGGACACTATATAAAGTGCGAGATTTATTATCGTGGAAAATTCTGTTATACATATGTTATGAATTGCACAGTTAATTGCACTTTTCTACAGATTTATAAATTTATAAAATTTTTACTATCGGAAAACTTTTGCGCATGATGTGTAAATGACAAGAAATCCACGTAAATTTTTTATACCGTTTATCTTCAATCGATGATTCTTTTTAAGTACTTTGCTTTAAAACTTATTTTTATTTTTGAAAAATAAATTCAAGACCTAAACGATTTATTCGGTTAATCGCAAAATAATTTTTTTCTACATAAAGTAAAATTTTGTAAATAAATCAAATACGTAAAAATAATCAATTTGAACGCGATGACATTCTGCGCACGCTTATTCTCCGCTTCAAGTCGAACGAGTAAAAAAGCATTATTCCCAGACGCTCGAGTCGTTTTCCAAGACGCGATTCGCCATAAGTTTACACTGCACGCGCAAGAGAGGGCATTTCGGTTGCGACTTGTAAATCACGCGCGCGCGCTCTCTCGCTCTACTTTTCGCGTTTACTTCGCCACCGCTCTGGCAATTTACAAAGCAAATTGACGTCTCTCGCGCGGGAAAATTTGGCAATCCCCGTCTCTCGTCTGTAGCGGAGAGAAGGCAAGAGCGTCGCAGCTGAATTAGAAGAGAGAGAGAAAGAGAGAAAAAGTTTAATTAAGTGCTTGCTTCGACGTCCGCGTTTGAGTTTACCTAGTCTTGTGGAAGTTTTGATTGTTAATGTCTTTCCACGTCGAAGGATTTTAATGCGAGATACACTATTGCGAGGAGCGTAAAAGTGCACGCGCGCAAAAGACTTTCCGTGTAGGTTTATGTACAAATTTTCGTGTACGTGATGATATCAACTAAAAGTTCTGCTTTACCGATATTGAGCTACTTTTTGTTTATTTAATTAATCGTTGCAAGGGTTTTCATCTTTCTTTTTTACTTCTATTTTTGTAGGATGTGTTCTTTCTTCAACTCAAACTGCACAATTGTGAGAAATGGACGCGAGCTATTTTTTTATGGTTTAGCTTTATAGTAATGGCTGTTTCATAGCTGTGATTTGTACTTTTATAGAAGTAAATCTCAAGTCTTGTTAATGAACCAAATCTTAAACATTTTATGATTTAATACTGCACAATTTAAACAATTTAGAGTATATCGTATCGTAGTTTAAAATAATAATAATTAAAGTAAAAAAAAAAAAAAATATATATATAATGAAAATATGAAACATCGGTAAAACAGAACATTCTTAACGTGGAATTATAATATTTTTTTATATGAAGATTGTCCTATAACTACATACAGTTAAAATACAATATTTTAATCTAAGATATGTGTATTTATGAAGATCAATTAAAAAATAACTGTTCTAGCAAAACAATCAATCAACATTCGTTTAATTATAGTGACATGTAACCATACTTTCTCCATATACTTTGTGTACTGCATTTTATATCAAGAAATTGACAAACTTTTGTTGAAATGAAAATTTAATTCTTTTTTTTTCTTTAAAATGTTTAAACGAAATATTAAAAAAATAATTGCTTAATTTAATATAACTTTGTGCAAAAATAGGCCAAAATTCAAATTATTTTTATACGATAAAAAGTAAAAAAATCAATATATTTTCAACTAGTATAGTCATCAATTAATAGCAGCGCATACATTGAAGAGGACTTGAGCACGCAGTATTATTCATCACAGTTTTTATCAAAACTTTTGTTGAAATGAAAATTTAATTCTTTTTTTTTCTTCAAAATGTTTAAACGAAATATTAAAAAAATAATTGCTTAATTTAATATAACTTTGTGCAAAAAGAGGCCGAAATTTAAATTATTTTTATACTATAAAAAGTAAAAAAATCAATATATTTTCAACTAGTATAGTCATCAATTAATAGCAGCGCATACATTGAAGAGGACTTGAGCACGCAGTATTATTCATCACAGTTTTTCAAGCCTCCGACAATATATACATATATATATATATATATTTCATCGGTTCGCATTTCTCCATTAACTAGTCACTATACTTGCTTATAACGTTCCAAAAATTATTTCGCACTTTTCCTTAACATACAATACACAATACATCTAGTTTATTCAACTTTCATAGTCCTTCATTATATTTTCTTTTTTTTTTTTTTTTCTTTTTCATCATTCGCATACATAATATGTACAAAAAGAAATCTAGAACTGCGCGACGATGATAATTAATCAATCATCGACATTACAAATCAACAGCAGAATACAATCTAATAAAAATTTCAACCAATCAAATATATACGTTGCGTTATGAAGCTGTCGAAAAAAAAAAAAAAAAAAAAAAAATTAACGATCGATCGCCTAATCAACATCGCGCAGCTTTAACAAATGGACTTTATTTATCCTTAAAAAAAAAAAGAAAAAAGAAACCAAAGGCACTTGGAAAATTGCCACGTTGACGCGGATTATCTTAAGTTCTTTTTCTGTTCGTTGACTTATTCATCCGGTCGACGTATATGGAAATAGAACACGACGGGATTCTTTTTTCCCCTTTATATATGAAAATATATACGGTGGTGAGAGACGCCGTAAATAAATTTTATCGATAGTTTTGTTTTGAGTCTCTATGAACGAAGACGAAAATCATCAAGTCGTCCGATTTGATCCTTGCAGTTTGACGATTTTAGGCAAGAAACTTGCGAGAAAGAAGAAAAACAAATTTGTTTATTCTTCTTGAATTGATTTTCCATCGTACTTCATTTTGCCCTTGGCATTTATGAAATTTTTAGCATAAAGTTTTTTTTCCGTGTCAATTGAATAAAAACATAGCATTGAGTTTCGAGCATAAAATTCGAAGCGATTTAATTCCGTTGTTTAATCAAACAAAATAAAATAAAATACAAACAATAAAAACGGCTTTCGTGAGAATATGTGTAAAAAGGATGCGATTATCCTTTCTTTTTTTTCGTTGAAATCTCTGTCGATCGATAACGAACGGAATATCCTTTTGTTCCACATGTAAAAAACAGTTCCTTGCAAGGTGAGCTTTCGGCCTGTAAAAAAGTTCCAACAAATTGCTCACGGCCTTCCAAAATCGTTACACGTCATGGGTGCCGTCGTATAAGTGCACATGAATCCGGAGAATTCGTATAAATTTTTCTCTCGCAGCTCGAGAAAGAATTTACGCATTCTTACGCGACAAAGAGAGTTTAGTAGATCGTTTCATCAAGAATAAAGAAAAAAAAAAAAAAAAAAGAAAGAAAGAAAGAAAGAAAACGCAATGAAATTCTCGCCGTCGATCTCGAGCCCGTGACTCGAGTTTTCCTTTTTCTCATTTTTTCTCTTTTAAAAAATAAAAAAGGAAAAATTTTCTCTCGTTCGAAAATCCTCTCACAGATGCGTAATAATAATATCGTCGTCGATGTCGTCTTTTTCATCGTCGGTTTCTTCGGGCTGATTAGCCTCGGCTTGGGCGGCCTTCGGATCCTCGGCAAGGGCCTTGAGACGCTTCTGCTTACGCCGATGCAACAGCTCGACGATAATGTAGCCGATCGTGCCGATTATCAATACGTTCAACATCACGTACAGCTTCATCCGCGCGCATAGATGCGTACTGTACGCATAAGCTACGACGAAACCGGCCGACTCCCAGAGACGATAGTTCGAGAACGCTGCTTCCTTGTTACGACGGAACAGCGTACCGTAGAGACCTGCGGACACGTAGATAACGAAAGGTTTTTGTCAATTGTTTCGTATGTTAATTTATGCTTATGCTCATTGTTTCGCTCTTATTTTCTCTTTTCTTCTCTTGGCGAGAGAATTGGATTGTTATTTATGTGAGCTTGATTAATCGCGTTATCGTACGCATTTTTTTTGAGGATGAAATGTTGTTCATTATAGAGGAAAATTCATTTTGAAATAATATGAATTTTAATGCATTCTTTAGTTTTGTGAAACAAAATTAACTTAAATGTTTTATAAATAAAATTTTGCGAAAACAAATAAAAATTTAAAAATTTTAAATGTACTATGTTATTAAATTAAATATCTATTTAAAATTGTAAGTAAAATTATTTTTAAATGAATTTCAAATCGAAATTTTTGCAACGACAAAATACTTAATAATTAATAAACATAAATTATTTGAAATTTTCGCTATGAAATATCTAATAATGTAAAAATTTGCATTCAAAATATTCTAACTGTAAATATTTTCAATCGTTCAAGCATTTCCTTACAAAGCTTTTAAATAAAAAGACAAAATTAATTTACATAAATATTCAAAGATATAAAAGAGAAACGCATTTATGCATCCATTCAAATGCTAAAGATTAAACGTTTCCCTCGCAAATTTCTTGATTCCAATAAAAATGTCAAATTTATGAAACATTAATATCGATCATTGTAGCATCTCTCATCGAGACTATTCGTCTTCATAGAAGGAATAAAAAAGATATGGAAAAAAGCGAAATGCAATTCTTTTCGTCTTTCCGTTTTTTTATCTCCAAAAAAAAAAAAAAAAAAAAAAAAAAAACAAGATAAGACATTCTTTCGATAAAAATATAAAAAAAAAATAAATAAAGCAAAATAGAGAAAGAGTAAGAACGCGAAACAAGCATTGGCTTTAAAAAATCGGACAACCCTATGCTCTTTTGGAGACGCGAGATTGATCGATGGGCGAATTATTTAGGAATATATCTTATTCGTCTTTTATAGAAGCAAATATTTGACGTGGAAATGGTTATTTTCACATTATCGATATGTCGATCTCACTCTTTGCTTTTTATTCATTTATGAAAAGAGAAATTATTAATTTACGTATGTAAAAACAGCAATTTAAAAACATGAAATAACCGACTCCTTTAAAATAAAAAAACAACAAAAAAAAACAAAGAGAATCGGATTGATAAATGCTCGAGGAGCACGAAACTTATAATAAATATCGTTTCTGCGAATGAAATAAATTATCGCGATTTCATTATAAACAAAAATTAAAAGAAGCCTAACCCACCGGATATATGTGTAAAAGAATTTTATAAAAATTTATCGCAGTTTGTCTACGAGTATTAGAAAAATCAATTTAACATCTTGAATTCCTTTTACTCTTAAACGATTTAATCGCGATCGCGCTTTTTCAACAATCCCATTCTTCGTGACCAAATGTAAACGCGCAAAACGCAACATCATTCCTCTCTTTTATTCTGTTTCGCGCGTTTAAAAGACAACTCATGCAAACGGAGGAGAAACCGGCCGTTGCGTTTTTATCAGTACACGAATAGGCGTGTCGGCGAGTGTAAATCTGGCATGGATGAAGGAAAAATTCTGTACACGCTGGTACGATAACGTAGTTAACGAGCAACGAAAATGCTCGTGTACAGGAGCTCGAGCATTCGACATGTATACGATATGCGTTTATTGGTTGGTATTTATAATTGGTATGTCGTGCGGCCATTTTTTATTTATTCGTATATTGGTTTGAAAGAATGGATGATAAAGACTGTTCGTAAATTTCGCGAATATTATTCGCTACATCGGGGAAGAGAAATAAAAAAAGACGATCGTGTACTTTTGAAAGGTATTTTATTTTCGTTCTTAAAATTTCAACAAATAATTATTTTCGAATTGAATTACTCTTTACAGTCGACGTATTTACAAAAAAAAAAAAAACCTTAAAATTCTTTATTTTATAACAACAAAATAGAATATATTTTTATTTTCAAAGGCTCATTTCGATATGCTTATAATGCGTTAAAATTCTTTGTATACCGGACAGTATATGCATACTCACATATTCATGTTTTTGCATTAATGAATACACAGGGTTATGTAACGATTGCAGTTAGTCATTCATTAATTTTACGCAAAACATATCTCTTTCAAAGTATAGTTATTTCATTTAAAAAAAAAAAAAAAAAAATAGTTTTTGTTTTGTTTTTTAATTTATCAAAAATATTATTGCTAAAACAAAAAATTATTTTTGTTGATTTGCGTCTTGATAATAATATATAAGAACATCGATAAAGTTGAAAAAAGTATTGCATTAAAATCGAAAATTGTACAAGAGTGAAGAAGATTACATGTACATTAACCGATCCCATGTGGCTGAAAGACGAAGACACGCGCAAATGTGCAAGTATATACCTTTTATTTTCGTTTAGCAAAGCAAGCGTATACATCCACATGTGTATATATATATATATATATATATATATATATATATATACACAGATATCGCGAGTCGACAACCGGTGGCAACTTTCTAAAACCGCTGCAGTAGGTATTCTTACGACGCGTGTTTCTACCTCTCACTTATCAGCGACAATTGAATCTCCTATCTTCTCTCCTGCTCTTGTTACATCCATTTTATTTAACGTTTAGCGATTTAGCTTCACGATCGAAGCGCGCGTATTCGCATTTTAGCTTATCAGCGCACGAATCTATAACGAGGAAAGCTTAAGTAATCTCGTGGAACGAAGAGAGACTTTTCTACGCTCATAACGTAAAAGAAAAGGAATTTCATCGCGGCGGAACTAACGCTTCGATCGATTAATTTTTCGAGTAATAATCTAATTTTTTTTTTCTTACTCCTTTTGGCACTCTAATTAATCCCTTGACATACGAATAAAATGCGCGTTGACGCGTCCGTAGAATACCATTGAAATTATTAAGAGGGGGAAAGCATCTTCGACTGTCTAAAAAAAACAGCATTGATGCACAGCCGAAATAGATAATCCAATAATATACTGCCCGGTATTCGCCGAAGAGATTTTTTGACGTCTCGGAGACGTCAAAGTCTACCATGGCACATGAAATACATGACGTCTCAGAGACGTCATTGTTGTGCGTGCAGATCGTCGAATGAGAATCCGGATGATTGCCGAGGCTGTAAACGCCGATAAAGAAACGGTTAGACAAATTTTACACGAGGAATTACACATGACAAAAGTCTGTGCAAAGTTGGTGCCAAAAAACCTGACTCCTGACCAAAAGCTCTTGCGTCAACAGGCAATCTGCTCAGATTTCCTTGAAAGGTTAAAAAAAGATTCCGGACTGATGAAAAACATTATTACTTGCGACGAAACGTGGGTTTTTCAATACGATGTTGAAACAAAGTGGCAATCGATGCATTGGAAGACGCAATCTGAATCGCCCAGAATCAAAAAAGCAAAGATGTCCAAATCAAAATTCAAGGCAATGTTGATCGTTTTTTTCGACATTAACGGTATCGTGATGACTGAATGGGTTCCAGAGGGTCAGACTGTCAACCAGACTTACTATTTGTCAGTTTTGGCAACACTGCGAGAACGAGTTCGTAAGAAACGGCCCGAGTTGTGGAAGAACAACTCGTGGATTTTGCACCAGGACAACGCACCTGCCCATAACGCGCTATCTGTGAAGCAGTATTTGGCCGGTAAGCGCACTCCAGTGCTCGAACACGCGCTGTACTCGCCAGATTTGGCACCGTGCGACTTTTTTTTGTTTCCGAAGATAAAATCTGCTTTGAAAGGGACCCGATTTGAGTCGATGGAAGCGGTAAAGCAAAAAACGGCAGAGCTCCTGAAGGCCCTCACCAAAGAAGACTTCCAGCACTGCTTCGATCAATGGAAAAAACGTATGGAAAGGTGTGTGGCGAGGGAAGGGGAGTATATTGAAGGGGAGCATTCGAATGTAGAATAATTTTTATAATAAAACCCTTTTTCGTAACCAGTCTCGTTATTTAATAGTCAGACCTTGTATGTCAAGGGGTTAAGAGAACAGCTTTTTTCCCTGCTTTTTCTTTCTCGACACATTAAGGAAAAATATAAAAAAAAAAAAGAAAGGGTGAGAAACTTTTTTATTTCTGTTTTAAGGAGAAGGAAAAAGATAAAAATTTATTTGCGATTGATTTATTTTATTCGAGAATTTAATGCTTAGTATTTATTGTTTAATTTGAATTAAGTATTCATGATTTATGTAGCTTTTAATAACGGAAGAAGCGTATTTATTCTATACAGTTGAATTCCGGATTCGAAAAGTCATACGATATGGTATGTTTATGATTATTCCCTCGTTACGCGTATCTAAAAAAACGCGATCGACTAAAGGAAAGTATACTATTTTTTATGCGAATTTTTTATATCAGAATACTCCATTCCTTTGGATATGCAAATCAAAGCGATAACCAAGAGGTTCGAGTTCAACTTCGAATACCAGAACTAACAACTTTGAACGAATTTAATGAAGATAAAAAGGAAACGAAAAATTAAGCAGTGTATTAAAACGAAAAAATTTCCTTCTTTGTTAATAAAAAAAAAAAAAAAAAAAAAAAGAAAAGAAAAAACATTATGCAATCTTTACAGTATTGTACCGAAAAAAAGTTAACGGTAAAATTTCAACTTGTAAAAAAGCTTGAATACGTACGGTATCTTAAAATTTTTACTTCGATAAGACCACACCATATCGGTAAAAATTTATTTTTACGAATCGGACAAACGTACATCGAGTTTATCTTTCTCGAGCTTTTTTATATTTCTTTTTTTTTCTTTCCTCAAAGCTTTCGAACCGATCCTTAACTCCCGATTTCAAAATTTGTATTATCTTTTTACAAATTATTTAAATAATGGAAGATATTTAATGAATGATAGTTCACGAATTTTAATTAATTTAATATATTTAAAAATGAAATTTTTAAAATTAGTTCGATAATTTATACAAGTGAGTAAAAGTAAGGTATTTACATATGAAAAAAATATGCATGTGAAACTCTTTATTATTTTGAATATTTTGCAGGATCTATATTGTGTAAGAAGTTGGAAAACTATGTATAGATCGAGTGATTTAGTAGTCGAAAGTAATTGATACTGTTATTTTTGTACGCCGGTACCAAACGATTGGTATATAAAGTGTTTTTTTCTAACTATCGCGACTGATTATATGTATTAAAATAATTGCAAGTTCTTCTATATCATTGAGTGCGATATAGATACAAAACGAAAATATATTATTGTCGTTTTCACCGATTTTTCAGAAAATCCGAGCGTTTTATTTTCGAATCATAATAAAACTTTATACGATAAAAAAAAATATTTTTTATCGATTTAATTCTTCTTAGCAAAAAACTATTTATAAAATGAGAGCAAAAAGCTAAATTCACAGTTAACGATAAATGTAAATTTTTCGAAGAGCGAGTTTAAATCGACGACTAACAATGGCTCTTAAGAACAATCCCAAAAACATTTAAAAAAAATAACTAGAACATCGCCTCGAATTTAAAATCTTAAAGACGAAAAAAAGCAGACTCAAAAGATAAAAAAATTAATAAATAAATAAAAATTAACGCGTTCCTTCGCGTTAAAAAATCAATTCCTCTTCATATCTCGAAAATCAAAAGGAAGGAGCTCGAGGAAAGAACGGAAAAAAAAAAATTCACATAAATTTATTGAAAAGAAAAAAAGAAAAAGTTACGCGCGCGCAAGTGACAAAAGTCGAAAAATAAAAGAGAGAAAAAGATAAACGAAAAGGTATAAGGAATAGCTTACGCGAGATGTATAGAAAGAGAGCCTCGGTGTACAAATCCGGTTTGTTAAAACGGGTCTTTGCTCCTCGACGTGGCCGCCGTCGTCGTCGTCATCGTCGTCGTCGTCAAAGGATGGAACATCCGCGCGGGAATAAGCGCGAAAAATCAAAGAGCGCACGCGCACTCGCGCTTACGAGTGCCGACCTCGATACTCGGCTGCATTCCGTAATCCGAGAAACCAGTAATGACTCCGTAAGGATTATCGGTACATACGCTCTGTGCCTGTCTGCCTGTGTGCCTGTGTGCCTGTGTGCCTGTGTGTTGTCGTATGTACTCGTGTATACGGGTTTGGTATAAATTATATATATGTTGGTAGGATTGCATGGATGTTGCTTTATTTTCGAGAGCTTTTTTACTTTAATCGATATTGAAGATTGGACGCGAAAACGACATTGAAAAATTGTTTTAATTATTTTTTAATTTTCCTTTTACTAGTCGAATCAATTTTGTCATTTTCTTTTATTTCATCCATGCTTTATTCTTATTAAGAAGACGCGACCTTTAAAATATCTTTGAATCTCTATTTTTTATTTTTATAAAATAGAAAGTAACAATTTACTGTTCACAATTTAAATTGAACCAAAATAGTAATGCTTGAACTTTTATAGTTTAGTACCTATATACGTTGGATAAAAAATTTAATCGGTTACACATCTTAAGATCCATAAATAATTCATATTTTATCGTCTTAAATAATTAATTGCTTTTTAAAAATTATATAAAACAAAAATTGATCAAAAATATATTAAATATATTGAATATTAAAAAAAAAAAAAAAAAAAAAAAAAACTACAATAACAACAAAAAAAAGCGTACAAGAAGAAGGTGAAAAAATAAAGAAAGTAAACTTACCATTAACCTGAGTCTGCCAAACGGCATCACCGACACCCCACAAGCCGGATACCGTGTAGAATATGTAAGCATTGTCGGGATGGGGTCGCCATATGAGCAATACACCTATAAGCGCCGCGTGCACAACGGCGCCCAGCGCCATCAGCGGCTGCCTCCCGACGAACTTCATCACCGAACCAAAGAGTAATGAACAGCCCGCGTTCACTACCCCGAAGCAGATCATTACGTAGCCGACCCTGTGCACGCCCAGGGCGCACGAGATGTACGCCTGTTGACAATCACATTCGTTATCATTTCTTTTTATTTATTTATTTTTTTCTTTTATTTATTTTTTTTATTTTTCTTTGATGCTTTTCTACGATCTGGATTGGATGATGCGTTGAGATTATATAGGTTGAGAGGATTTAGATATGTCGAGAAGCAATTTCAAAATTGCACCAAGACTTGATGGCGATGATGGATTTTGGAAGGTGAGCTTGCGGTGGATCGTTAAAGCAGCGGTGAAACGTATGCAGTTTATAAAATAATCTTACATCTATATCGTTGAAGTTACTAATTTACTAAGTCGCTAATCGAAGAAACGTTTTATTTTTACATATAAACCTCGTCATTACATTTATAATCGATCGCGACTCGTCAATTATTGATTATAAACAATAATATTTCAATTTGTTTTAGCTTATTATTATTATTATTATTATTATTTTCTTTATAAATTAAATACGTTTCATGTAAAAATTAACGACGTTATTCGTTAATATCCAAACTTCAAGAGATTTGCAAACTCATAGATTTAAGCTTCGTTTAATTAATCAAATAATCTTCACTAATGAGGTTAGATAAAAAACGATTACGGAATGATATTACAGATCAACTTTGATGCGCATAATCATTCGAATATAGAATTTATATAAATACAAATATATAAATGTTAACAATGCATTGATTAATGTAATAAAAATGACAAATAATTGACAAAATAATATCATTTACGTTTGATGAATCAAAAAATATAAAAAATTATACATAATTCATAGTTAATTAAATTGCATATTAAATGGCTTTAAACGTCAATTCATTTCGCACGATTTTCGATATCCAAACTGCTCTATATATATAACCGTTTCATATCAAATGCATTATTTTCTTAACACTCTGTACAACATGTAGACAACCAGTGCGGTCGAGTAGATACGTCTAAATGTACATATATATGTGTGTGTATAGTGAGAGAGAGGGAAAGAGTTTGCCCTGAAGAGCATCTTGCTAATTGGACGTTTTGTTGCGGTCAAGCGCGGTTTTATATATATATGCAATACGCCAGAGAATTTTTGTTAGATCTCTCTCTCTCTCTCTCTCCCTCTCTCTCTCTCTCTCTCTCTCTCTCTCTCTCTCTCTTTCTCTCTCTCTTTCTCTTTCTCTCTTGAAGGTGAATGCGTATACATGCGTATACAGTAACTACTGTTACTGTAAAATATAGACATTTTGAGCAATCGTGTGAATTACAAAAAATTGAAAGAGGATGAAAACGAAAAGTCGAATGATTTTATCGAAAAGTCGTTGATACGATTTAATTTTTTTTTCACGCTAATGGATATGGGAATATGTGAATATTTTAATGGCTATAAAATGTAAATATTTTAAAAATAGTGTTTTTTGCTTTAGACCAAAATGTTTGCGAAAAGAGCCTTTTGAAAAATTATTTTTTTAAACAACATTAAAATATTATTTATGTAATAAAGTAAAATATTTGCGTAGCCATAATATCAATTAATAAAATTCAATGTTTCCTCCTTATTCGAAACTTGCAATGTAACAAAGTTTAATTTAACGATTAATTATTATTCACGATTATTAAATCCAGGCGTGGTTGAAGATAATATTATAAAACGAGGATTGCAGATACAATGCAAAATTAGTGTCCGCGGAGTTTGCAGCTTTCCTCGGAAAATACTTCTGTGGCGATAGAAACTTCGTGCATTTGTGTAATTTTTTCCATCCCTCCCCCCTCTCTCTCTCTAATAACTGTGTACGCGCTAGAAACTTAGTTTGCTAAGATCGCATTGGCTTATTGTTTCTCAGGAAACAAGAATATCGCAACGACGAGTCTAGAGCTGAATTCTCAGTAATCTTAAGTCAATGGGATGAAAAGAGATAAAATGCAAAAATATTAACGTACTTGTTAAAGTTCTTACTTTTTATTTTAAACTTTTTTTTCGATTCATTCAAAGATATTTTTTAATTATATTGGAGTCAAAGAATGTAAATTCATATATATATATACATATATAATTCGAAGGAGTTTGTTTAATTAAAAGACTTAACCACCGTTGATGAAAAGATTGAACATCGAGTTTGTCGTTCGCATGGTCAATAAAAAAAAAAGAGGTAAAATAACGCAATGATAAATGAATAAAATCCGCGTTTTTAAAGCTTACATACGCGCATATAAGTTTACTTTATACATAAACGCATGCGCAATAAAAGGCCATTAAACGGCGTTCAAAGAGAACGTTATTTATATTTATTTTTGCATTTAATAAAAACAATCTCTTGGCTTTTGAGTTTACTCAAAGCACAAACATTACGTCGTAACGGTGCTTGATGTTTCTTCGGAGTTTAAATATTAAAAAAAAAAAAAAAAATTAGTCATATTATACGCAAAAGTAACACATTCGACGTGTAATATAACGCAAAGGGAGAAATACGGAGACGAAAATAAACATTTCGAGAATCCAGCCGATAAAAAAAGTAAATGAAAAGTTCATTGTAGTTCGAAGAAAAAAAGAATATTATTCAGAAATCGCGTACGTCAAAGGTGCAAGGTGCGAGTCTTAATGCGTCAATATATATATATATATATATATAACACATTGTTCAATAAGTCCCGAGACTAACCCAGAGATGGTGCTAGTAGTACCAAACTGGCCACGTTTTCATAAAGTGCGAACCTTTACATGAAACGTGTAAAAATTTCACGTCGATCGGATCACAGACAGCAGAGTTATCGAGGTTAGAGTAAAGTCACTTTGTAATTTGTTTGAAAAATGGAAAAAAGCGAGTTTCGCGTGTTGATAAAACATTGTTTTTTAATGGGTAAAAACACCGTAGAAGCCCAGCAATGGCTTGAAAAACATTACCCGGACTCCTCTCCATCCAAACCAACGATTTGTCGTTGGTATGCTGAGTTTAAACGTGGTCGTACGGACACAAACGATGCGGAACGTTCGGGTAGGCCATTGGAAGCCGTTACACAGGAAAATGTGAGCGAAGTGTTAAAAATTGTAATGAAAAATCGCAAAGTGAAGGTCCGTGAGATTGCAGAAATGACACAGATATCATCTGGATCATCTGGAAGCGTATTTACAATCCTTCATGAAAAATTGAACATGAAAAAGGTTTTTTCCAAGTGGGTGCCGCGATTGCACCAATGCACCATGCCACAAGTGCATGAAAACAATGGCAAAATTGAACGAATTGGGCTTTGATTTGCTTTCCCACCCCCCGTATTCGCCAGATTTAGCCCCCAGCGACTACTGGCTCTTTGCTGATCTCAAAAAAATGCTCCAGGAAAAAAAAATTTGGCTCGAATGAGGAGGTCATTGCCGAAACTGAAGCCTATTTTAAAGCAAAGGATAAATCCTTCTATAAACATGGTATAGAAATGTTGGAAAGGCGTTGGAAAGATTGTATCACTCTAAAAAGAGATTATATTGATGAATAAAAATGATTTTTGAAAAAAAATGTTGTTTTCGTTGTTAGTCTCGGGACTTATTGAACGATGTGTTATATATATATATATATATATATGAGGGTCAACTCTGTAATTATTGTGTATCATGTTTTTTTTAAAAGCTCGAATTGACGGACATCGCCAAAGACGATGAACTGAACCTTGTCGAGTCGTTATCTTTTGATTTCTTCCTTTGTTTTTTATTTTGCGTTCTTCGCTTAGCTTTCAGTATTTTTCTTTGTCTTTTGTCTTTTGAATTTTTCATTGATAGCTACTATAAGCTTTTGTTCGATCGTTTATTTGTTTTATGTACTGCATTTTATAAAGTTATTATTTCTCGAAGAACTGATTAAATTTTTCGCTTTTCTTATTGCATGCGAGAATAGTAAAAGAAAATATAAATCATTAAAATAACATAAGTTGCTAGAGATCAATTATTTATAATAGTTTTAATTTCAAAATGTTTATAAACATTATACGTTACGTAATAATGAAGGAAAAATTTTTCAAAATATTTTTCACAATTAAACGCGCTTCAATCTAATTTATCAAAAATGTCATATTAAGTAAAACGAAAGACCAAAAAGAAAACAAGAAAAAAATCCTTCCTGCTTAAAAAAAGGCAACGATTTCGCACTTTTAAACTCAACGTAAAGAATACTATTTTACGAATACTCGAACGTTCTATACCAATGCACGCATACACACATACACCCATATATCCGTTCGAACTCCCATTACAGGTGCCGCGAGTGCACGCGCAAGAGATCGATATGAACTGGGCAAGCACGGTATAATAATTTCCGATTGATACCGGCGCAAAAACGCATCGATGAGAATTCCGAGAAAAGAGAGAGGGGAGAAGGTAATAATTTTCACGACGAATAAATCCCTCGCAACGATGAATAGAGCGCGGAACGGGAATATGAATGAGGCAGCGAGTTTCTTTTGAATGAACATTCGGTTGCGAAGGAAGAGAGAAAGAAAATATACGCACGGATTTGCAATATTAGTTCTGGAATTTTTGTGCTGTGTGTGTATGTGGATCGCGTGTGAAACAGCGAAATACCACGCGGAATTTCAATCGAATGCGCGAAATCGTGTAGCTTGATTTACCTTCTGCATACAAATTTCGTATGACATATATATATATATATATACACATACATATAAAAGTAGTGTTAACGTTAATTTATCCAATTACTCGATTCCATTCATTTTATACATACATATTTATTTCTCATTAATTTTATTATTTGTACAAATATACGATATTCACATACTCATTCATACATCATGTTATATTAAATCTATTTAACTTGTATAAGCGAAAATTTTCAAAACGCTTAACGAATACTGATTTTCGTGCAAACAAAATAAACGAACAATGAAAAAAAAAACCCTCGTTAAACATTATCGAAAAGTAAAATAATTTATGATGAATAAAAATGATCGATGATTATAAGTATTTTTTAATGTTCAAATGAGCAATAATTACCAAAATTTATCAAATCATAAGTGAACATTTGCGTAATATTTTGCTTGCTGCAATTCTACCTTCTTCGAATCAACATAATTATCTTAGGTTCCTTGTACTCACCCACTATTTTCTTCGCCATTTTTTTATACGGAAAATGTTCACTCTTGACTTTCATTATTACATACACGCTTCTTTCTTTCTCTCGCTCTCCAATCCGTTTCAAACTTTCTCAGTTGTTCTCTATTCCCTCTATTTTTATCAGTTACAGTTTGCCAGTCATTCTCGTTACGTTTCATCACAAAACTCGAACAAAGCCACTACGGATTAATCTGTTTATTTTATCCTCATTCGTGTTTTTGTTTGCACGACGCAGAAAAACAAATGTCGGCGAATCTTCGCTCGCGATCCAAATTATCATCGTTTTTATGTCGAGCGTTAATTCTCCTCTATATGAGCACGATAGAAGTTTGAAGACATTGTTTGCCTAGCATTTGGGTAACAGACGGAAAACGAACCTTTGTATGGGTGTGTATAAGTGTGCGTATTCGGAGTTTGATTGTAATAGTTTCATAGACTAGTTTGATGACGTTGCACTTGCCGCACGATTTGGATTTCATGGAGGAAGGATGCGCGCAAGCCGCAAGTCGAGTGCAAAAATTACGGAGAAAGAGGTGATTCGTTCGTAAGGAAACACATCGAAACGGAATATATAATTTATACGTCTTGATGAATGCTTGTAAGTTTAAATGTTTTTTTTTTTTTTTTTTTTTTTTTTATTAATAATAATGCGATAAATTTGTTTTTTTAAAATAATGTATGGAGATGCAAATTTTTTATATCGTCGCTAAATTGTTTGTAAAATAAAGGTGCGTTGCTAAAAAGTTTGCTACAACGGATAATCGTCAATTAGAATAAACGATATTAACTGCTTTTTAATAATGAAAACCTGTAATTTTGTCTAGAAAAATTGTATCGATAATTTATGGAAATTAACTCGGCGATCTGAATGAAAATTCCCAATTATAATATAAACGTAGTAACGCATCGATATTATATAATGCCGTTAACGATGACGCTTATGATTATCGACAATATAAACATTCCTGTATTTATTTACGGGTACATAAAACTGCAATCGATACCGATCGTCTAATTGGTCAAAGATTTATGCGCATTTTTTTTTTTTTTTCGATCGGATAATACCGTGAATCATCTTTTATTTTTTGTTTAAAGATCGATCGACTTCTTAGGTGAAGCTTGAATTTCCTATCGAATTTAAGTCGGTAAAAACATTTTTGATTCTTAAACTTATAATAATATCGCTGCTGATATACTTTAATCAACACGCACAATACGAAATTTAAAAATCGAACCTATCCCTCAAAGTAATGACAAAGCAAACGCATCTTGAACACGAACGTTTGCGTAGTTTTGTGGTGACCCTTTCATCGCGCGCGACATCGATCTTTCGAGCGTAATAAGATCGTAATCAAAGTTCGATATATATATGACCATAGGTGTAGACACGTTGATCACCTCGAATAGTGGATGTGCGCCGCGCACACGGTTCGAACCCTATTATTCGAGCACATCGACAAACATCCGTAACCGGATCCATCGTTAGCGTAAGATCTACTTGTACGTTACCTCGTGCCGTTCGTATAGTGTACATACATAACATACGTGTATCTCGTGGAGATCGTCGAAGATCGTTGATTACGAATCGATGTTATCGTAAACGCGGTAAGATTTGTGCGAGTATAAACGATACGTGACAATTAATGAAAGAACGATCTATTTAGTTAGTAAAATTTTTCTAATTAATTTATGCGCGCTTGTGTGTACATAATCAAGTTGAATGGAAAGCAAAAATGATGAGAATATGGACGTAGCGGGTTAATGGATGAAAGGGATAATACGGGTATAATATCGCGGAAGAGAATGACAGGCAAGTTGTCTTTGAATTTTGTTTACGTTGGTACAACACGTTGGCGAAAATATACGACTGGGGTACTCGACAACGATAAGCTTAATGAAGCTACGAAGGTATACACATTGAAAATTCACGAGGAAGCGCCGATGTAATATCGTTTGATCGATCGAATAAATTAAAGTCGAATGTTAGAGATGATATAACGATCAACAGCTGCTTTTATACATTTAGGTTCAATATGAAGTTTGATTTTCGATAGTTAATATTAGTGAGATACATCGAATACCTTTTTCGTTTAATCAAATCATTGATTTTCATTGAACAAATTTCTAAAATTAAGGGAGTTTAAATGCACGTTGATATATTGAAATGTAAATTCGGAATATTAGCTATTTTATCGAGATATACGTTTGCAATTTTGTAGATTTTCGAATGTACTCAATTGAAAGTGAATTAATAAAAAATCGAATAATTAATTTACCAAAAGCTATTTTTAATATTTTTATAGATTAAATCTACATAATTTTTCATCAATTAAAAAATTAAAATCCACTTATTCTATCTCTATTTATAAACAAATTGTCTTTAAATTACACAAGAAAATTTCTAGATTAAAAAAGAAAAAAAAAAAATTAAAAAAGAAAGCAAATACAACAAATTAAACGTAAAACAAAAATATGATAATCAGGTAATTTTTCAAGAAAAAAAAGCTCAGAATCGCGGTTACAACCTACACTACATTATTTCTACACTAGCGAAGGTTTTTCAATGTATAATATAGTTTATACAGTTGTATATAGTTTATTACAGACGGCGAGCGCGACAAATGGATACGACGGGCACATACGAGTATCATCCGCCGTTTCTTCGATAAACATTGAGACACATACACGCTCGCGCTTCTTCGTCTCTCGGTTATGCGTATTTTTTTATTTTCATTTTTCTCACTCCTTCGGAGAAGGAGTCGAAAAAACCGGTCCTCTCGACGCGAACGCAAATCGATAACCGTAAAAGAGTCTGCGGGAGATTCGTCTATTTCGAGAACGCGTGTAGATCTGCATATACATATACATGCATAATCGGTTTCGGTTGTCCGATTGCGTGAATTCTTCCTCGAAACTTAAATCCTGATATGCATTATGTTTGCGGGTGGATAGGAGAGGGAAAGGCAGGAGAGATACTTAAAAATTCCATGGATCTGAAGTTTGCAACGTTAGAGTACAACGAAATAATTTTTCGCATTTAAAATAAAAATCGCTGATAAAAATGTACGAATTATATTTATACAAATTATATCCATATCTGAATATTTGGTTATTCTATAAAACAGTAAAAAGACTAAAAAAATATAAATATAAATTTTTATTAAAAATAGTTTTAAAAAAATTTCGTTGGACTCCAACGTTGGAAACTTCAAACCCATAAAATTCCAACATTTTTTAAGAGCGTTCTTTATGAAAGAGCGATGGAGAGAATAAGTTTCCTTTATCTTATTTCCTTTTGATTCTTTCTCGAGATGCCATAATGGACAAAGATGACCCGCGAGACTATATATTTCGTTAAGCGTTCATTTATCGTTTCTATTGTTATCCCTTGTTCGATAGTCCGTTTCTCACCCTCTTAGCTCGGCTTGAAAGGGGTTTTCTTCAAAATTTATTTCGATATAGTTACGAAGAATAAAGTTTTTATTAAGCGTATTTGAAGGACGGATACTTTTCAATCGATTTTTAGGATCTTTTTTTTTTTAATGTATTATCGCTGTATATACATTATTCATATTCTTTTATTACTGCTTTTTAATTATTTATAGAACTGTTATTAACTCGCTGCATGTGATTACTTAATAATTTATTAATTTTTTATGTCTAATTCTGTGAAGAATCGTTCGTTTTTTCCACTTTATTGAATACATGTAAGTGGCAACGGATTATTTTACAATAATTATGCGATAAAAAAGACTCGTGAAACTAACTGCATTTCTCATACGCAACCTGACATTTTAAAATTTATAAATAGAAATAATTTGCTTCGAAAGTTAAAATTCATCTCGATACAAGGTATTTACATGCTTTCGCCGAGTTTCAACGGCCAAAGGAGATAAAATAAAGAAAAATAACGGAGCGAATCATAAACGGAAGAAGAAAATGAAGATGCGAGTAAAAAGAAAATATTCAGCAGCCAAAACAAAAATCAATCTATTTCTGTACCTATCAATTATCGATATTCATCAAACTGTCCTGGTTTCAATCCTGCTTCCATTGCACTTTCTAAAATTCTAACGTATCCGTACTCGTATACTCGTTTCTATTTCTTTTCCTATAAATAGATGTATATAAATATAAAATATTCGACACCAAAATATCAAAATACTTTAAATGGAAATGAAATAAAAAGTAAATGTAAATTATTGATAATCAGCATATATTATTTCCTTGAAAATTTTCATAATAGTCTTTATATTTATTGTCAATCAATAAAACGCTCGTCCTATTCGAAGCAACGAAACAAACTGATCAAATAAATAAATTCCAAGTACAAACGCGGAACCCTCACCCTACAGCACAACTGTGCTACAAAAACCAATTAATTAAAAACGTATAACTGTACGTATTATTTATATATATATATATTGGATAGTCTAAAAAGTATTGAGCCTTTTTTGTCACTAAATGGTGTTCGTTGTCATATATCGGGCAATACTAATCAGATTAAATCAAACTGACATGCGTTTGAAAGGTGACATTCCAGTCTACAATTTTCATATGGACAGTTTTGTATTTCGTCATTTGTGTCAAAAGTTGTATTCATTTAAAAATGAGTAAAATTTCTGAAAAAATTCGTTATATTTTACAATACCACTACGATCAAGCTGAGAATGCATCGCAGGCTCGTGAAAAAATTTTTGGTGTCTACGGTCGAGATACTTTATCAAAAGCCACAGCCAAGAGATGGTTCGCTCGCTTTCGTTCGGGAAATTTTGATGTCAAAGATGCATCTCGCTCAGGTCGACCAATCACTGAAAAAGTCGATGAAATCTTACAAAAAATAGAAGACCGACACATAAGCAGCCATGACATTGCTAAGGAACTGAATATCCATCACCAAACAGTTTTGAACCATTTGCGTAAGGCTGGATACACAAAGAAGCTCGACGTTTGGGTGCCGCATGAATTAAGACAAAAAAATTTAATCGACCGAATTTCCATTTGCGAAATGCTAATAAAACGCAACGAAATCGAGCCATTATTGAAGCAAATTATTACGGGCTATGAAAAATGGATAAGATACGAGAATGTCGTTCGAAAAAGATCATGGTCAAAAAAAGGTGAATCATCACAAACGACTTCAAAGCCAGCATTGATACCAAATAAGGTTATGCTGTGTGTATGGTGGGATTGGAAGGGAATTGTTTATCATGAGGTGCTAAAACCTAGCCAAACACTCAATTCGGCTCTGTACTGTCAGCAATTAACCAGATTGCAACAAGCAATTCAAAAAAACCGGCCAGAATTGATCAATAGAAAGGGCGCTGTCTTCCATCATGACAATGCCAGACCACACACATCTTTGATGACCCGGCAAAAATTGACAGAGCTTGGCTGGGAAGTTTTGATGCATCCACCATATAGTCCAGGCCTTGCACCATCAGACTACCATTTGTTTCGGTCTCTGCAAAACTTCCGTAATGAAAAGAAATTCACTTCAAAAAGGGACTGTGAAAATCACTTGGCCAAGTTTTTCGACGATAAACCACAGAAGTTCTACACAGATGGAATAATGGCTCTACCCAAAAAATGGCAAAAGGTCATAGATAATAATGGACAATATGTACTTAAATAAAATCCATTTTAAATAAAAGAAATATTCAATCGAAAAATGACAAAAAAAGGCTCAATACTTTTTAGACTATCCAATATATATATATATATATATATATATATAACAAGCATCCTCGAACGTTAAAGCACACATCGAGTCGCGTACGAAAAGGATAACCACCGCGTGTACGTCCGTGTACACACGTGTGCGTGTAAACATTACACTCAAAAACATCGGCGCCTCGTTAAATACGAGGAAAAAAACGAGCCTGTACGCGTATATACCTTAACTCGTTCACTCTGAGGGTATGAGGATAGAACACGTGCGTGCGCGCGCGCGCACGTGTGTGTGTGTGTGTGTGTGTGTGTGTGTGTGTGTGTGTGTGTGTGTGTGTGTGAGTGAGAGAAAGATAAGATCGCCATGGGACTATTTATAGATCCTCGGACGCGCCGGCGGTCTACAAAGAATGTTCTTTTTTTTCACAATGCGCTTCTCGACTTACTTGACGAGTATGAGCGAACTTCTTGTTTTTTTTAAGGGTTTTCTCAAGAATTGTGTGAAAAAGGATGGATAAACGAATTGTTGGTAAATTGATAGTCCAGTTATCTGTTTTGTTCGTTTCTTTTGTATTTTGAAAATAGTTGATAGATCTAGTTGTAAGTTTACTATAATAAAATTTTAGTTTTAAATAAATTCCGATGTATTGCAAAGAAAAATTATGTAGATATGATTTTAATAAACAAAAATTGATACTTTTAACAAGAAAATTCTTTCCTGTGAAGAGATTTCGCAGCATTTAAAATATTGCTTTTAAAATATTAGACATTGATATACTTAAAATTATTATAAAATATACTTTAACATTAGTAATATTTTTATTTATTTTGAAATAAATTTATAAAATTAACATCTTGATATTTTTTATCGTTAAACTTTAATAATTTAGAATCAATAAAACGTAAGTTTTTACGAACTCAAAGGAAATAACTTTCTCAAAAGAATATTAAAAAACTATTTTACGCTCTTATCATTATCTTCAAAATATAAATCACTACTTTTATTCTTCTTCGAATAAATCCTTCGCCGTAATAACCAAAACTCTTAAGTGCACCAACCGTCAAATAATAACAAAAAAAATGCACAATAACACACATACACACAAACAAACGTGCACACACGAGTATAGACAGCTTTTTCATTTGTACTATGAACGAGAACGACATTTCATTACGAGAGTTAGCGTACGAACGCACGGAAAGAGGAGAACGAGAAAGGAAAGAAAAAGGAAGGGAATGATGAAAAGCTACGAAGCAAAATAGAGAATACTGCCGACCTCAGCAAGTGTAGCGAAGACCTGTTTTGACGTTCCGCTGTCTCAACTTTACGGGTATACATGTAGACGTGCGCTTGCACGCACACGTAAATTTTTATGCGTGTAAGAACGATCGATGTTTACACGTACGTGTATACACATATATACGAAGACTCGGCAAGAGTCGCGCCTCGAACAAGCAAGACTGACGACCAAGGGAACAGTTCCATCGATTCCCTTTTCTGATTCCCTTTTCTCCGCCTGTTTTTTATTTTCCTCTCCCGTTTTCTTTTTATTTCCTTTCTTTCTGTGTATATCCCCAATGGCTTACGTGCAACTCTCCCTTTCTCTCTCTCTCTCTCTCTCTCTCTCTCTCTCTTTCTTCCTCCCTTCCTCTCTCTTCCTCTCTTTTTCCCTCTCTTTCTTTCGTTCTTTGTACATGTTTCTATAAACACGGTAGAAGCTTTCGCGTTAATGGCTGCAGCACTTTTTCAAATGAGATTTCTCCTTTGCGCAAGTATCCCTCGCGAGCTTCTTTTGTTAAGCGGCTAGTATGTCTTAACGTTTTTTCTTTATAACTTTTTCACCATTGAGTTGAAATGAAAATATACCATCCGTTCATAGGATGTTTCTTTTTTCTTTTTTCTTTTTTTCGACTAATGAAAATAAAGTGCGGCAATATTCTTCGATGTTTCTTCTCAAATAATTGACTTTTATGAATTAACGTTTCTATGAATTTGGAGCAATGAAAAAATTAAATGAATTGAAAACATATTGAATTCGCATATTTTGGATATGCTTGAAGAAAAACGAGTGTACTTACGAGTAGGAGACGAGAATTTTTTCTCGCGCATTTCTATATTTTGAAATGATTAGTATCGACTTCGAGTATGAAAAGATAATTTACTAGTGTTTAATAAATTCGAATGCACTTGTAAAAAAAAATTTCATAAAATTTTCAAAAACAATATTTTAGATAATGGTAAATATGTAATTACTTTTATGCAATTAATTATTGCTACCGTAACATTAATCTTATACTGCATCCAATAGTTGCGTACATAAATATTGTGCGATATTAAACGAACACTTTTCTTCTTACAGTGTATTGTTAAAAAAAAAGAGATAAAATATTTTCAGGGCTGCAATACACAATACGTAATATATGAAGCAATTATGAGCTTTATACTTTGTCCCAAAGGAATTTCGTTTGAAAAAGTGCTTTCTTTCAAAAATAAAGATGTGTGTGTGTGTGTGTGTGTGTGTGTGTGTGTGTGTGTGTGTGTGTGTGTGTGTGTGTGTGTGTGTGTGTGTGTGCATATCCATCGTTACACGTAAATACAACGTTTTTGCAGGCGCTGTAAGTAATATCGCGTAAAAGAGATAAAAGTGTTCTTTTATTTGAGTAAAAAAGAAGAAGGAAAAAGGAAAATTTCGCGTAAAGTTTTTAAAACTTATATTGTTAAAAATAATTAAGATTCGTGTCAATTTGTTTAAAATGTTCATTTCAATTTAAATATCATTATCCGCGTATTAAATATATACTAGTATGTAGAAACAAATTTGAAGTTTTCTGTTATATTTTATAACGAGTAACTACTAACTTATCACAGTGTCCGCAATTTATAACGAGTCTTCGCGTTGAAGTTTCAAACTTAAGCGATGAATATTTTCGACCCCCTTGTTTCTTTTTTTTCTTTTAGCTCAATGATATTCGAGATTTTGTGTAAGTCCAACTCACTTCGACAGATATTAATTTATCTTCTCTTATCAAAAATACACTTCTATAAATTTTATTCAACATCGTGCCGATGCATTGTGAGGCGAGAAGTTAGGAATTCAAAATTTTAATTAATTATATCGATCAATCTGTCCTTGATTTCGTAACACAGTTGATAGTTTTAATGATTAAGAAGATTTTCACGAGTCTTAAAGAACCTAGATGAAATTATAATTGTAATTTATAAATTAAATTATCGTTATCTCTTTAATTATTTATTTAAAAAAAAAAAAAAGCAGTATCGTTGCCGTAAATAAAATTACGACGTTATTAAATTCTATAAAATATTTTTCGCGTGAGAGATCACACAAGGACTAATACACGTCGTTCGAAGAGTAAAATTTTCTCCAATAAAGCGAGCTATCGAATTTTCGTTCTCCTTTGATCGTTAACATACGCGTACGCGTCTTTGAAACGCGAAATGAAATTCTGCAGCAGGAGATGTTAAGAAATGAAGAGAGGAAGGGGAAAGGAGCATGGGAGGAAGAGAGACGAATCGTAAGAAGACACAAAGTTAAGAAAAGCTACGAAGTTTCGAAGTGCGACTTTACCGAAATTCCAAAAGCGAACGTGCGATCCTTCCAAACATCCTTATCGACGACGACGACGACGACGACATCGTCGATGACAAGGAAGAACAAAGTCAAACGGATACACGCGCCGATGAAGTATGTTCTCTTACGTGACATTTTATTTTCTCTTACGTGATTTATTTTCCTCCGTTTTTTTGCATTTCTTTTTCAGCTTCTTTCTTTGCTATTGTCTATCGGCGTAGCTGAAAGTTGTACGTGAAACGTTAACGCAATTCCGTGTAACGTTTGAAAATCTAAGCGATTTATTTATTTTTATTAAATTTAATATCATACTTTTGTTCAATTTGTATAAGTTTAGCTGTTAGTTAAAAAAAAAAAATTGGATAATTATTCTTTGCAAGTATATAACATATATGTATTATAACAATAAAATTTTATCCGATATATATATATATATATATACACAGGCGTTGGTACACTGTACCAATTGCCATATACAGTGGTATACCATTGGTATACGAAGGCGTATACCAACAAAGAATACATGTAAAAAACATCTTCCATATCATACAACTGATATGATTAAAACTCGGCTAAATAATATCAATGATATAAAAATCGCGAGTTGCAACGACATATTATAAAAAAAAAAAAAAAAAAAAAAAAAAAAAAAATTAAATACAGCTATGCTCGAAAATCACCAAAGCAAATTAAGAAACGAGCGAGTATAATACGAGTATAAGCGAAACGACCTCGCTTTCGTCTTACACGATATCAGCCTTGGCCGGAAGTCCGTTTTAACGTTCTTACGAATCGACGATGATGAGGATAACAATTATGCTGAACTTATACCGGATGGAAGTTACATCGCCGTATGGAGGATCTCGAATCTTGGGTGCAAGTGTACGCGGTGTGTACGTGTATGTGTTGCATTGTACGTTTATTAAAACGCTGAAGGTTTATTTGAATTTTTTAAAGAAGTTTATTGGCCACGATCGATTTTATATTGTTTAGTTGCTATCGTGATTATTGATAAAATATGCAATAACCCCAATTAAATGATTAGAAGATTCGTTATTTTAAAAAATATTGAACTAGTTTTACTGAGAAACAATTAATTAATTGCACGCTTTTTTTCCTATGCAGCTAAACATTATAAGGTATAATGTTGTGCCATTAGTTTCACTTTTTTTTTAAATTCTTCCTTGCAAAAAGTATAATAAAAAGAGATTTTCCTTAAACAATAAAATAACGTGAATGAATGCTGCTATGTCATGTTTTTTTTCATATATTCAGCTAATTGATACAATGAGTAATTTTAATTTTAGGAAAAAAAAAAAAAAAAAACAAACACTTTTTTAATCGTCGAGATTCGAAGAATCTATTATTAGATTTTATAAATTAATTTAGCAGCCGTTGCAAAGTAGGGTAATAAAAAAACACGAGATAAAATCATCTATAGCTAAACGATAATATGAAAAAAAGAAAGATAAAAAAATCGTATATTATAAAATGATCGGCACCCGATGAATTGCAAAATACATTCAAACTGCAAGGAAAAGTTCAGATACATAAGTATTAATAGATTTTTTTTTGCCTTTTTTTTTTGAAAAATTTTTTTATTTCGAAAGAAATTCAATAAGATAGATGTTGATGATTAACTTTTTGAAATATTTCAATTAGTTTTGTTATTAAAATTTTTTGTAAAAATCAGTAAAATTTTTAATTTGCCAATAAAACAGCTAGAATAATTTAAACAAAATTTAAGCGAGACATTTAAATATTCACCAATTCTTTTACCATAAAATTAAAAAAATTTTTAAAACAACACGACAATTCATCTAATTTTATATTTTTGTTTACGTATCAAAAGATATAAACTTTTCAACACATTTATTAAAAAACAAACAAAAAACAATTTACGTGCACCGAAAATTCCGAGATAAAAAACAAAGTCATTGTCGAAAGAGAAGATATAAAAAAAGAGGATAAATAAGCAAGCATTGACTTATGTTTACTTTTTGTTTTACATTTTCAAACTGTCATGTTTGCTTAAGAACAAGAAAAGTGCAACCGTTTCCATTGTATTAAAGACCGTTGGACGATGTTCTCATCGTTCACGTAACTATATTCCTGTACTTCTTTTCTATATATTATGAAATTAATTATACGTCACAATAATTAGTTGGGTTTAATATTAGTAATTATGGAACGAAGTGGTAAAGGTTCGCTCCTGCGTACGTGAACAAAATCGTTACGGCGCAACGAATATACATAATTTTATCGATATTCGATCGATAAAAGTTTTTTGACATTAAATACTAATATTTCGATCGACGAGCAAAAAATTCATTTTTCGTGTAAGCTACGGATAAATAAATCATCCATCGCAATTGTTGAATATTACTCATAAATTTTATCGTATCCTTATGTAATATTATTTTTATTATAGACTTTGATGACTTCATATATTTCCCGTGTCTTAATAGAGACGTAGGGTATATCTTTTGTGTGGGTTCATAAAACTGTTTATTTCTCATAATTGCGTTTAAATTATTCTACAAATTACATTAACACGCGATTATATGCGAAGAGAACACTGGTAATTTTCATATCGCTTTTTTAAAAAGTGTCTTACTCGCTGTTATTCGTTTTTTTTCCTTGTAAGGTATATTCATGTCTATAGTAAAGGCTTCCAAGAAATTAAACGTTTTTCCCAAAGATTTTTAAACGCATCAATCTTGTAATCCCATTAGTAATGAATCATCATCTTTTATATATACACAGTGTGTCCCATGGAAAACGGAACTTTTTCAAAACATCGATTTATATTGGCGCCACCTATTGGTGGATGTTAGCAATGGAAAGGTCCATTCTTAACTGACATCCTGTCAAAATTGTATGACATTTGGTTCAATGGAAACCAAAATATCGCGCTCAAAGTGACAGTGTGTTTGTGGCATCGGTCGAAAAATGAACTTCGAACAAAGAGCAAATATTAAGTTCTGTTTTAAACTCGGTGAATCCTTTACTGAGACGCATAATTTGCTGAAACAAGTTTATGGCAATAATTGTCTATCCCGTACCAGAGTGTATGAGTGGTATAAGCGGTTCCAGGAAGGTTGTGAAGACATTCAGGACGACGAACATCCAGGTCCTTCGAATACCGTGGTTACTCAAAGTAACATTGAAAAAGTGCGTGAATTTATAAAAAATGAGCCAAAATCTTCATTGCGATACATAGAAATGGAATTGAATATGTCCAAAAATTCAATTCATCGCATTTTGACCGATCATTTGAATCTACGGAAGGTGTGTGCACGCAATTTGTTCCACACAAATTGACCGACTACGAAAAATTGCTCCGAATTCAACATTGTAAGGATTTGATTCATGAGTCAAAAAAGGACCCAAACTTGAAATATTCAATTGTGACTGGTGACGAGATATGGTGTTTTCAATATGATCCCGAAACCAAGCGTCAAAAAACTGAATGGAATGGGCTCCCAACCGAGCCCAATCCGAAAAAAAGTCGTCTTGAAAAGTCAAAAGTGAAGACAATGTTGATTTGTTTCTACGATTCGGAGGGTATTATTCATCGTGAATTCGTTCCACCTGGTCAAACGATTACTACTGTGTTTTATGGTGTTATTGGTGTTATGAAGCGTTTGCTCAGCCGTATTCGTCGTGTGCGGCGGCCACAATACCGTGAAAAAGGGAGCTGGCGTTTGTTGCATGATAATGCCCCGTCTCATCGATCGAACTTGATCACGGATTTTTTTTATCAAAAATTCCATTTTAACCATCAACCATTCACCGTAATCGCCGGATTTGGCTCCGTGCGACTTCTACTTGTTCTCCAAATTGCACTTGCCTATGAAAGGAAAACGTTATGCCGACGTAGAGGCCATCCAAAGAGCGACGACCGACATACTAAAGTCGATGGATAAAAATGATCTCAAAAACTCATTCGATATGTTAATTGATCGTGCAAAACGTTGTATTGATGCGGAAGAAGACTATTTTGAATAAAATAAATGAGATTTGCCGGAATATTGAGTTTTTGTCTTTATTTTGAAAAAGTTCCGTTTTCCATGGTACACAGTGTGTATATATAAAAATTTAAGCGACTAAACATAAGTAAATTTCAAATATTTTACATTTAAATGCCTAAATTTAAATCAATAAAAATTATAAAATTTGTTTCTTAATTTTCGAAAAATTGCAGAACTTAAACTTTGACAATTTTGTTTTCTTTTTTAAACCCCACACGTAACTAAATATCATCGTTGTTAACTTAATTAGCTTATCAAATTACCAAAGTATCATCTTGTTCAGCGTCGTCATTTTCGTTAATTTATTTCATCGAATGCTTTAAATTTTGTAATGAAAACGAAACCATTTAAAGAACATTAAATGCTTCGTATTAATTGATTCTAACGAAACAGAAAAATACGAAAAATGAAAAAGACGTGAGAACTGGTATCATTTACTTTGAAAATTATGCATCCTCCATGAAGAAATTATTTCTATGAAGAAGGAAATAAGAAAGAAAAAAACAAAATAGGCGTTCAATGTTATCGAGGCATCAAAATCTAGCATCTCGCTACAACTAACACAAACTCTAACAACCGACGTATCCTCTCAAGGTCTTCTTTATATTTTCTCACGCGTGTAACAATCGCGCAGTTAGTCGTTCGTTTTTTCGTACGAATATACATGTCAAGTAATCGCTTAAACAGCAGAACAAAGTTGAGCGCGACAAAATTACGAGGGCAGAAGGGTCGTAATGGTGCAATCGATTGAGAGGAGCTTGTACAACAAAAAAAGAAAATTACAAATATAAAGATGATCTATACAGGTATGCATAGGTTTTCGAAAGATTGATTTATGAATCGCGAGGAAAACTTGCTTGCACATGTATATATATATACGACGTTCGGGTCAAAGTTAACGCGAATTTGAATTGCGGAAGAATGAATGAGAGAGAGTATAAGAGATAGAAAGAGAGAATGGTTGATGAATAATGGATCCAACACTGAATTGTTTTTCAGACTCGCTCTCTCTCTCTCTCTCTCTCAACTTGATGGAAAAGCGAAATTTTGTTTTCGTTTTCTTTTTCGGAATTATATCCATGAAGAGTTTAGGAAATGATATTGGTATTTTGAAAGTATAAGGTGCATTTATACATATCCATCCTATCGTTGATGTTTCCGCGTACTAGAGATATAACTTTTTTAATGTTTTTTCTTTCTATTTTATGCGAAGGATTATCATACATGAAATTTTTTTCTAAAGCCAATATTTTTCCTTTAATTGAATCATAAATTTTTAATCAATAGAATGACTTTTATTATAAATAAACCATTATGTAAAAAGTTATTAAATTAAATAAATAATTTTTAAAACTTTTCAATTGTTTCAAAAAATAAAAGGGTTGATTCGTTTCAGTTTATGACAAAAATAATAAACTTAAAACATAATAATAATATATAAGAATTAGTTTAATAAAATAAAAAAAAAGGAAATAAATGAATAAATTTTGAATAAATAATTCTTCAATAACTTGTATTAAAATAAATATTAATAAGTAACGTTGAATATTTTTTTTACGATATATATATGCATAATCTTGGGTACGTCGAGGTTACTGACCCGAAACTTTTGAATACTCAAATCGTATATCATTGGCTTATAACGCATCGCGCGCGCGCGTGTGTGTGTGTGTGTGTGTGTGTATGTATTTATCTGTTGAGAGAAACAACAAGGCGCGGATTAATTTTTCTTCAAAACCTTGTCGTTGAAAAAATAAAAATATCATTTTTAAAAAGAACAGCTGAAGCAGTTTGCACGTATACGCGTAAATCATTTTTCGTACTTTATTATGTGCAAACTTGCATACACACATGCTCGCGGATACTTATTCACGCACTTAAGTCGACGACTCGATAAAAGGCGTAAGATAACAAAGCCGTTAAGATCAATTCTGGAAATCTCGCGCGAGTCTGCAATCACGAATTCCATTAAGTAGCCCCTTTGTACACTTTAATTTAGGTTCACTTTAACTTATTTCTCGACACGCGTATACGTATATACATGAGCACTTACTCGTATTTATAAGTGTGTACATAATACACCGGTGTTATTCATGCAACTGACGGCAATATTTGACCCTTGGATAAATAAGACAAAGAAGAAAGGGTTAAAAGATATCGTGAACGAGGGAGAATGAGTTTTAATTAGCGAGGATTGTTAGCAAGGGGTAAAAAGGGGTTTTAGCTGATCGCAAATTTAAATGTAAATGAATCTATATATTTTAATGTACATAGTTTGAATAAAGTAACTTACCTGCGTAAACTCGGCGCCGATGAAGGCTTGCTCCATGCCTATCCATACGGTTATCGGTATTAGGAGCTGCTGATAGGGTTTTTTTAACTGATAGGCTGTCGCCGACAGCAGCTGAATTCCGCTCAACTCTGTGCAATCGTTTCGCCTCTGTTTTTCCCCGTACCTGTAATCAGAAAAATTTACTTGTGTTATATTATAATTATTTGCCAACTTTTTTTTTAAAGTACGACTGCGCTTTTAATGTGATTTTTTTTTTTTTTTTTTTTTTTCTTTAAGTTTAACGAAATGAAGAGTTTTATCACCAAAGTAAATGTCTGTATTTTAAGATTGTTAAACAAAATATTTAAATAGCGTACTTATACTATCGTAAAAAAATTTATTTGTTTGCTTAACAATTATAAATTCTTTTTGAAAATTTATTTACATAACAGTAATTATTTTGATAAGATTTACAACCATTTGTAACTATAATAACACTTTTAATTCAGTAACTTAAGCCCCTCCATAATATACTAAACATTTACACATTTTTCAGGATTTCTTAATAAAAAATTATAGCTACTTTTAAAAGCGAATTCTAAATTTAACATAAAAAAAAAGAAGACCTTAAGGAGCTCCTTCTCTCATTATTTTTTTTTATATTTAAAACAGCCTCTCGAAAAATAAGAAAAATCTCTCGTCGACAAGAAGTTATATCTCGGCATTTAAGCGAACGCATGCGCGAATTTCTCATATTCATAAACATTATCACGCACGCTTGTATGAGCCACATTTTAATAATTCACAGCACGTAACGTGACGAGAGAGAAACAGAAAAAAATAAGAAAAAAAAAAAAAAAAAAAAAAAACGTGAGCCGAAACTTTCGGCGGTAATATTTCACCCCTCGTAAATTTTGCATGCGAACGAAATGTGAAGAAGCAAACGAGGAAGAAAAATAAAAACGAAGTAGAGGACAAGGTACTCGAGCGAAAGCAAAGAGAAAAGAAAAAAAAGAAAAAGAAACGGTCACGAGCAATTGGTTCGGTTTGCCGTCGCGCGGCCGAGTAAAAAAGATGTTCCGATCAAGAGGAGAAACGAATTTATCTATCTATCTATCTATCTATCTATATATATGGGTAAGCATATGAGAAAAGAAAAATGGAGAGAAAAAATAAAGAGTGAAAGAGAGGTGAAGGAAGGTTAAGGATGCCGTTGTGTTGCGGGTGCAGTACACCGTGACCGAAAAATTTTTGCGCCACATTTTTTTCTTATTGCTTCGACTAAAGACGTTTAACAACCCTTGACTCGTTTTTTCTCCCTTTTTTGTTTTTGTATTTCATTTCTTTGAGAAAGAAAAATAAAGAGACGACTTTTTTCTTTTTATTACTCGCCGTAGCTTGAAAATAACTGTAGTTTAATTAGTAATAAATAAAACGCGCTAAAAGCCGTTTTTTTTATTCGTTTTTCTTTTTGGGTTTACTACAATCTAATTTAAGACTCGTGCTATATTTATAACAAACGCAAAATTTTAATTTTTGTTACATAATAAACTTTTTTCTCGACGGTAAGAATAATTTTTTCTTGTTGTATAGCGAATTTAGTTTATGTAAGTAACGTTATAAAGTTCGAACGAAACTTTAAAGCTAAATTTTAAAACATCGCTTTTAAATCCATATTAAGTGTAATATAAATTTTATAAAATTATAATTATAACGAAAATTCTAAAGTAAAGGTTACAAGAATTGCATAAAATTTAATGTCGTTAAAATACTTCAATGCATTTAGTACGGTTATACTTGAATAACCAGATATCGTACGCCAAAATCAAATAAAATTAAATAATTCTTTAAAAAAAGAGGGCGGCAAAAACAAAATTCACGTAACAAAATCTCTTATTCGCAAATAAAAATGTAACTTTATCCACAATTTTTCAAGAATACCTTACGCACGCAACACGAATCCAGAATAATTTCCTGAGAAAATTCTACAAGATGAGAAAGAGAGAAAGAGTGAGGGAAAAGAATTTACTTCTTCGTACAACCGATAACAATGCGCTTAATATTTTAAAGCGTTTTAAAGGTTTATTATTATTATTATTATTATTATTATTATTATTATTATTATATTATTGTTATTATATTATTTTTATTATTATTATATTATTGTTATTATATTATTTTTATTATTATTTTTTTTCTTTCACGAATGATTGACTTGACGAGCGAATAAATATTATAAATTATATAATAATTTTTCTTTTTCATCCTTTTTTAAACGTCGCATATCTAATAAAAAAACTTAAGATAAAAATTTTTATTTTAATTCTAACCTCGTGATTATGATTAACGTTATAGATTTAATTATACGATTATTGAGCAATGTTAGTTTGTAGAATTTAAATAATTATAATAATATAAATAATAATAATAAATTTTTCAAAATTCGTGCCACATCAATAACTTATAATTTTCAATAGCTTTGGTACTAACGGTTTTCGGCCGTCTTCTTTATTACATATTACATTTCAATGTACATTTATAATGACATCATCGAAAAAATTAAGAAATTGTTTTTAATATCTGAGCATGGTTACAATTTGTTATAAATATTAAGCTGAAAAATTATATACGTCGCGCGAAATAATATTTATTAGTGAATAACATCGGATCACATATTTCATATTTTATTAGAAATTTATTTATAGTTTTTAGAATAATAAACATTAAAATATTTCTATTAGCAATAAAGAAGAAAAAGCAATCGATCGCATTCGCTTTATTTTTTAACGCGAGCGAAGAAAAAAATAACACCATAACGAGATTTAAAACTGGTTTTACATATTCGAATTTCTTAAATCTCTATTATCATTCAAAAATTTGTTTGCTCTGCAGCTTGCATAAGATAAAGTACCCTTGACTTCTAAAAGGTTGAAGCGTCGAGCAATTCGGAGATTTCAGTTTGCTAAAAAAACAGAACCTTTTAACATTTTTATCTAACTATGTATTTTTTTTTTTCAACCGATTTTACACGTGTCTATTGTTCGTCATAATGACCACTAAAATTTTTTCGAATTGAATTCGCACAAAAACAGAAAAAATTGTTTCTGAAGCATTCGTTTCTTTTTTTTTTCTCTCTAATGGATAAGGAGCAAAAAAAATGATAGGTCTGAATTTTGCAACGTAATAAGAGTACAACGAAATAAATTTTCGCATTTAAATAAAGCTGATAAAAATGTACAAATTATATTAAAATCCGTATCTGCAATATTTGGTTATTCTATAAAACAGTAAAAAAACTAAAAAAATATAAATATAAATTTTAAATAAAAACAGTTTTTAAAAAATTTCGTTGGACTTCAACGTTGAAAACATCAAACCCATAAAAAATGACGATCTACGAAAATTTAAACACACACACACAGACACATATATATATGAGAATCATAAAAGAATTAAATAAAGTTTATCGATCGTTAAAACGAAAATATTGTGAAATTTAAAGTTGAGAACCCCGGAGAGTGTGACAAAATTTTATACTCATGTATACATCATATACACAATATTTCATGCAATCCTCTTCAAAGTTAAGTGTACGCGCAAGTCTTTGTATGTCGTAGTTTATAAATGAGCCTTTCACTTTTTGAGCATGAATATTCTCAGGGCTGCTACTTTATATACTCAGAGGAATATATATATATATATATATATATATATATATATGCTCTTACGAGCTACGAAGTTTATTATTTAATGTTTTTCGATCTATGAAAATTAATTTTTTCGAAAATGAAAATTTAAAGAAAAAGGTGAATTTTATAACAATTATTGGAAAAAAAAAAAATGATGAGTTTTAATTTCTTTCATTTTCCTTATATGAGCGTCGAGTCATTTGCATATTTTTATAGACGAAATGTTTATATATTTTTTCATTGGGAATACAAGCACGGAGGGCATCTTTTATCTCTCTCTTTGTCATAATTGTATGAAATTTTCTTTAATACAAATATAGGGACATAAACTATGCTATTTTTTTAGTCTTCTTCGCAAAAATTATCTTCATTGTACTATTCATCATGTATACGAGATGCAACAACGTACTCGAATAAAAGAAAGAAGGATAAACAGCGCAACCTTGCAAGGCCGCGCGTAGCAACGCACATACACAGGGAAACAGAAAGAAAGATAGGGAGAGAGAGAGAGAAAGAGGGAGAGACAGAGAGAGATAAAGACAGAGGGAGACAAACAGATAGAGTGAGCGGTTTTTCAAATATGTATACAGCATTTCGCAAGACGCGAGAATAAGAGGGAGAGAGAAAGAGGCCTCGAGAAATCGAGTGCAATGCCTTCTCTTTTTGTGCATGGCGTTTTTGCGAATATATATTTTAATGCGAATATAATTATTCCGATCGATTGGTGTTCTCGCTTACATAGTTGTAAGAGAATCGCGGATGAATAAATTAATAGGTATGCAGAAAGAGAGAGAGAGAGAGAGTTCTGAGATGATGAAGCGTATCTTCGAAGACAAGAGGGAAAGATGCACAAGGAAATGATTTATAGTAGTAATCGTAATATGTGTAATTGTGCATCCGTAGGTGTGGGTTACTTTTATCTAAGTCATGAAATTTTGATACATCGATATGTAGGATCAGTTTTAGAAGAAATTTATTAATTTTTTTTTCGCCATTTTAAAAATGAATACAGCAACTATTATGATTCATCATTAATAAATAAACCGATATTTTTATTTATTAAGAAAAAAAAAAATCAGCCATTATCGTGAATTAAAATAACGAATGCAACGGTAAAAGGCATTGAAAATGAAATCGATAGAGAGAGATAGAAAGAGAAAAATGTATTCCAAGAATCCGTGAAATAGTTAAACTACCGATTAAAATTTTTCGGCTCGCGCGTACACCTCACCTCATAAAATATTGTTTATCTTTCTCTATCTCCTGGCGCATAGCAACCAGCAGGGCAAAGAGTAGTTTACATTTTTCTTCCTCGGATTTAGAACGCGTGCGCTCGCGTATTTACTTACACGTGTCTATGATTTTGTGTTTGTGTATGTGTTTATGTACAAGAACGGATTAAATGCAACTTCGTTCTCTTCAATGATACACGCTTGCGGCATTTTTCCGTGCGGTATTTTCTTTCTTTTTTTCTTTATTATGTTCTTCTTACTCTTGTTACTTTTCCTTTTTTTTTTTTTTTTTTTTTTTAAATTTTCAAAAGTACCTTCTACTAAAGTATTTTGAGAGCTCTCCTTTGTTTTATAAAAAAAATTAGAAACTAAAAATATAATTGTGAAAAAAATTTGCTTACAAAAGAAAAATAATTTACCGTATACGCGTGTTTGCGCGTTTAAAATGTAAATTGCTCGTCGTAATTGGTGTTAATTAAAAAAAATTGTCTTTGTGTACATATTGTTACACATTTACAGGTGTAAAATAATTGTCTTTACTAAAATTTCACTGTAAAGAACGATCGTTATTTTTCTTCCCCTTGCGTTGAGCGAGATGAAGAAACAAGGTTAACGCACCATTAACGATGTTTTGAACAAATTAAAATGCGATGAAGTTACTCGCGAATGTAGCAAAAAAAAATATATGTACGATATTGGTTTATATTGTATTTGCAAATACAAAAAATAAAAAAATACTTAATAAAGACCACAGATCAAGCGAAAAAATTGTAAACTAGATTCAATCTTTTGTAAAACAATACGAAAGCAATCTGTTTTACGTCATGTAAATGATCGGAGTTTCCCGCGTTCACGATTGTTAAAAACATTATACATATACTTATTTTCTCGAACACAATGCGTTTGTTTAATATCTCATCCATACATATACACAAAATTCGGAGAAGTAAAGTGAAAAAAGGAATAATAAAATCTAGTCCATTACAATCAGCTTCAGCCGTAAAATTATACTCTTTCGGGTAGTCTAAAAATAAATTCTCGTCGACTCGATATCTCCGAGCGCAATGCGCGATCACGACTTAACTCGCGGGAGAACGAAAAATTGCGTGATATCGAAATGCGCGCGTATACCCAAGCTACATTAATCCTTACATGTGTATCTTCCATGTTAATGACGTATAGAGAGATACAAGAAAACATAGGGAGAGGGAGAGAGAGAGAGAGAGAGAAAACATAAAAGCGCATTACTCGCGGTATAGAGTAACGACATCCAAGGAGATACATGCATACTCGTAAGTTATATACGCGTACACAAGAAGCGACTTACATCGTAACGTGCACGTACGTACGCGAGTAATCAGCGGCGAATAAAACCGTTATAAAGCAGTGAATACATAACGTACGGCGATGCTATACAGCCTTGACTTTTGTAAGCGAGGAAGAAGAGCGGCGAGCGACGAGCCAGCTTGCTTCTATTCTATACACCTTTTTCTTCTCCTTTTGACGCAGCTTTTTTTTTACTTGCGCAATGAGAAGCTCACCGGCACGTGAATGTCTTTGGCTATGGTTACGTTTACTTTTTCTTTTCGTTTTTTTTATCTTTGCTTCGCTTTTCGATATTGTACTCGCACGCGTGTGTGTATGCGTGTCTTGGTATTATCGGTAACGATGTTGAATCTCGCGTGTTTTTGTGCGCACTCATATATTATTCGTTAAGCGAGTGTATGAAGGATCAACAGCAAATACGCGATTGCTGGGATCTTCCGGTATTCGTGCGATTTTTTTTTTTTTTTTTCTTTAATATATTACCTCGAGGAAATAAGATAAGATCCGCTACGTGATTCATATAGCGAATGGAAATTTTGATTTTTCTTCTGTTTAGAATCGTTTGAATTTTTTTCTTAGAATAAAATGAAATTATTTTATTTTACTACAATTAAAAAAGAAAAAAAATATATTTATAAGCGAGGCATTTATGCGTTAAAAGATTTTTGTTTTTGTAAAAAAAAATTAAATTGCTTTAATTGCTACCAATTACTGAGTACTTAATCGGTAAGACAGAAGGATATTAAAAGCAAAGCTTATTGTGTTAATAATAGCTATTTGTAAAGATAGAAAAAAAACTAGAATTAAGAAAATAATGCATGAAAAGTGTAAAGTGATATCAATCATGAATTAGCTTATTTCATATATCGATGAGAAATAAAAAATCATTTCTCAATATTTCAATATTATTTTATATATAATTTATTGAAAAAAAAAAAAACAAAATGTATACATATACATATCAATTAGCTTTTAACTTTTGTTGGATAATTTTTTTTTTTTTTTTTTTTTTAATGAGGAAAAATCGCTCGATCAGTATAACGTATGAGAACGTAATTTTTACTGATAAACGTCACGCGTTTTCATATGCAAACTCGATAAATAACAACATTCGAATAAAATCGAAAAATAAATCATAAATATCATCGGCGATAATTGAAATCACCATATTTAGGAAGATATTTTTTTTTATCGTTTTAATAGTCGTATACCGCGGCGTAAGATAATTAATAGTTTTCTTGTCGAGTACTTTAGGTGCACCATGTGATTAACCGCGAAATTAATTTTTTTATATGCATATATATATATATATATATTTATGTATATCTACCTTATTTTCTTATTTTAACGATCAAAATTTATGCAACTTGTATAAATAATCGACGCTAAAATTAATTATCCCGCGCGTAATTTTCATTAAAATAATCTGATTCATCCATTCACAGTCGATGCGTGTACGTTTATAACATACGAGAATAAAAGAGAAGAAGAGATGAAAAAACGGATGAATATTTATCGAAGAATTTACTTTCGAATAGCTGCGTTACTTTTATTTTTCTTAAATTTCTTTTCCCAATTGTTCGCTCTTGAACAATCTACTCGTTAATCTTTGATTAATCTTCACCGCATTGTCGATTATTTCACCCGATCGATTAAAATCCTTTTTATGTAAACTCTGTTATCCAACGGCGCTGATATGTATCTAACATCCCGACGATCGTCATTTAAAATGACGACTAAACAACAGCGAATTTTCATCTAAAACGAATCATCCTTTTACGTAATCCGTATGTATATACATATATTACTCGAAACAATCGTTCAATTCGAATCGGATACGCGCTTTAATAAAAGCGTTTGGTACGCATATACTTTATGCATATATACCGCGTGTATAAACTTCCGCGTTTCTTTCGTACCCGCTCCTCAAATTCGCAAACGTTCTGTCTACATGTATACACGCAATACATGTGGAATAAGGAAGAGAAAGATAGAGGGAGAGAGGAGAAAAAAGAGAAGAAAAAAATATAAAAGCGAAAGCAGGTAGAATGGAGGATACTATGTTTGTTAAATTGCAATAAAGTAAGTTATAGTATACAGGAAACGCAACGCTTCGCGTTATTGGAAAATGAACGTCTCGCTCTCTCTCTTTTTTCTCTCTACTTTTTATTTTTTTATTTATTTATTTTTTTTTAATTTTTTTTTTTTTTTTTTTTTTTTTATTGGAAATCAATGTGCTTGTGTATAAACCCGATGAAGGAAGTGAACTTGCTCGTATTTTTTTCTCTTTTATTTTTTCATTTTTTTTTCTTTTTTTTTCTTTTATCTTCAAATAAATCATTACGTATCATAAAAAGGTGATATAAATGTCGGCTTGCATAATATTTTGCGAAGTGATGCTTGTTTGCGTATTACCATTGTTAATAATAATAATAATAATAAAATGTTAACAGTATTGAAATATATTGTAATTAAACGCGTAGATTGCATGCCGCGCTTATATAATAATGTATGCTGACAAATGTAAATTTTTTAATTGCAAAAATTTCCATTGTTAAAAGTTTACGCGAATTATTACGTGCGTTGTTATTATTTTACAATTAATTGGTAACGAAAATGAAAAAACAAAAAACAAAAATGTATCCGCGTTAATAAGCTCCGTTGAATTACAAATTAAAGTAAAATTGACGATAAAAATGATTATCGTCTTTCATATTTTTTCGATCATTATATTCCTTCTTGCTGTGTGTACCTACAAAGCAACCTTAACCTCTTTCCTCGCATTGTTCGAATGTGGAACAAAACAATCTTTTTGAATTATTACAATTCTTTGTAAAAAAAAAAAAAAAAAAAAAAGCAATTCATGAGAGACAAGATTTTTTTTTAAATTATGCACATGAAGTATCATTCAAAGAGAAAAATATCGTCCTCGATCCACTCATGTGCAACTTTAAAAAAAAAAAAAAAAAAAAAAAAAAAAAAAAGACTCAGATAAAACTATTAAAAAATTACGTTTGTCCATCAGATTTGTCCATTAACACAAAAAATAAATGAATAAAAAAAATAATCTTGATGTAAACAATTTAATAATTTCAATTTTGAACCTTACGTTACCTCTCCGCTCGATATGCTCGAAAGAAAAGACGAAAAGCAATAAAAGAAAAATCCCCGCTTACAAGCGAGACCTCGAGAACTATCCATAGAATATGCAAGTCACACTCGCGTCGTCCCTTATCTAATTTAACTGGTAGTAACGTCGAGTAAATTGCATACGTACGTTTCGACGATTTTCCTTCCGGCGTAAACTCCATAAAGTCTTACACAGTTCTCGAGGGTGCAAATGTGCCGAACGAGTCGCAATTGGATCAAAGTGTATCGATTGATTTCTCGAGTACTTTAAATTTTTCTTGCTGACGCGTTTATAAGTATATAAGCGATTTTTACGGCGAAAATTTTTTTCGGATAAGTGACTTAAGTTTAGATGGAGATATGTAAATTATGAGATATTGAAGTTATAGAAAGTTTAATTTTGTTTTTATTTCTTTTATTTAATGGGTCGACGTTTCGAGTGTGTGAAAATAGTCGCTCGTTGTCGAATATCTCAGGGTTCGCAGTGGATTTTGATAAATTGACGTTTAATAATTACATGCGTAGAATGAGGAACGGGAAAGTTTACATTAGAATGTCGTACGGAACGATGTCGAGTTCATTAAAAGTTGTTACGCGAAATCTACTACATTTATACATTTAGCTATAATTTTCACTATTTTCGTTGTTAGTTTTTGTTTTATTTTTATTACATCTACATAATTAACATTGATGTATTCTAAAATATTATTACAACTAACGTTCTTTGCGAGTGAAAAAAAATTTGTCATGCAAATTTATTCAATCTTCATGATTTATTTTAAATCCATCAAATATATATTTCTGATTTTTCATAAGGCATTTAATATGCGTGCGCAATAAAATAAAAAAAAGCAACAATGCACCTTCAAAAATCTATACCAGCTATAACTATAAAAAGCGAAACAATCAACGTATAAAATCCAGCGATCAAAGAGTGTCCATTCTCTACTGTATATACATATATATACTAGTACCGTAATTAAAAATAAAAAAGGAAAATAAGTAAAAATGAAAATAATCTCCTTCCACTGTAGCTTATATTAGAATATATATATATATATATATATATATAGCCGTGCACATAAATATCCGACATTTCGAATAAAGCGCTCGTGTGTGTATATATATATATATATGGAATATCGCGCACAATACTGCAAAAGCCTCTTTCAACAAAAGATTTCTTACAATGAGCTGATGGAGAATGAGAAAGAGAGATAGATAGAGAGAGAGAGAGAGAGAGAGAAAAGGAAAGACAAGTATAATATACACTTTAAGAAACGCGTATATATTTACAGACTCGCTTTTCGCGCTTTATTTGGCGTCGCGTTATCGCAACGAACTTGGTGACTCTCTCGACGTAGAGAGAGAGAGAGAGAGAGAGAGAGAGTCACACACGTACACATACGTATACGCGGACGAAGAATAAAAGTCACCTATGCAAGTCAAAGTATTTATCGAGTCATACGATTGCGCGCTTTCTTATTACTGGCGTATATATTTATACGCTTATAGAGGGACTAGCGATTTATTATGAGAATTGTGCCTTGTTTTGCCTTCTGGGTATTAGTCCAATGTTTCTTTCTGTCTATTTCTTGCTTTTCTTGTATCAACGGAATGGCTGCGCTGTTTTTTTTTTTTACTGGTGTTTTTATTGCGCATGGACTCGAAAATTTAGTATTTTGAAAATTTAACCAGATATATCTCACACACGTGTTTATTTATTGGTTAACGCATTAACGGAGGAATTTTCTTTGTCCATATAGCGGTATGTAAAAGAGAGAGTTGATAATGTCAAACTATGAGATTGAATATTTTTCATTGTCGATATACATGTATTATTACTTCGACGATTGGTTTAATAAATTACCGTTTTTTTTAGCGGTATCTGTTATTTTAACATTAACTGGAATTTTTTATTTTTCGATCAAACAATGCACGTCGCCATTCGAATAAATCTTAATAAGTAAATGGATTTTTTTTTTGTGTTGGAATAAATAAAATTTTATAACGCGTAAAGTAAGAAATATAAGTGATAATACTGACAACTCTGCATATTTTTTGTAGATGTTTTGTATATTTCTATATTTAAAATTTAAATTGAAATATATTCTTATAATTTAATTACCTGTTTTATTCGAAGCAAATACAATAGTCATTAAAATTTAAATAATTATTGTACAATAGTATAAAATTTTACAAAATCTTTCGTATAGACTATCGTATAAATCACGATATCGAAAATAATCGCGAATCCCTTTTTCATTTTCTCGTTACCTCTCGCGCATTTATCATACATTATTCACGAGGTGCGCGCGAACTCATTGCGCAACTCGCGCACCGATGCGTCCAGTTCGCGGATGTGGGCTATTTTGTAATCATGAGTTTACTCGCTGCCACGTGAAGGTGTGTACATGTGAAGGAAGTTACGCGCTGTAGGCATCGTATACGCATATATATATATATATAGCGATATACCTTTGGGGTGATGTACCAGATGAAGATGAGTACGGAAAATTTTATAAATTTTAAGATGCATTGTTAATTAACACTTCTTAAGCCAAGATATACGAAATATTGAAATAAATGAATCCGTTTTTAATTTTTATTTAAATGATATCAAAATTCGAATAATTTAAATTTTCGTGAAAGTAAGTATATAAAAACTGAAACTTTGTAAGCAACATATCGTTTGTTATTATCACGATAATCGGTATGAAAAAGCGCATTTCGCATGTCATAAATTTATTTGATTATACCCACACATGACGTTTACAACACGAAATACGCGGACTTCAAAAACTTGAACGCTGTATCATTATCCGTCGTGAGAGGGAGAGAGAGAGAGAGAGAGAGAGGCAGAGAGAGGGAGAGAAAACATTTTAATTCAAAAAAAAACTCTTGGTTAAAAACTAATGAAATCAATTAGTTTTTTTTTTTATTATTATTATTTTGCATTAATCATTTTTAATTATAAATGAATATACATATATAGATAAATGAATACACGAGATGCATAAAAGGTAATCATTTACATTTAATGCGATCAAACGTATTTATGTAAGAAGAAAGAAAAAAAGGTTTCTAATTTTTCCGTAAATTTAATTACAAACAATGAAAATCTTTAATTTAAATTTCGATTGGATTATTTAACAAATAAAACACTTCTCTCGCTAAATTCGATAAGTATTCTTTAGCTTTAAATTCTCAAACAAACTCTCATATACTATATACCTTGTGCACATTATTTCGACGACGAATTAGCGATAGCCAATCGATTCCGTTATATAAATGATGCGAACAATTAAACACCTGCGAAAGAAATAAAAAAAAATTAGTCATCGTAACGGTGAAATGCGAATATATAAAATCGTGTCAACGGCGATGAAGATGTATTCAGAAACGAAAGAAAACTAACGAGAGGAAAATTATCTTACATATGCGCGTATATCGAGAGAAGAATAATTTACATGCGCTAATTTTCATGAAAAAAAAAAAAAAAAACGAAACGAAAAAAAAAAATAGATAGAGAGAAAAAAATACGTATAAATGTTTATTCATGATTGATAAGGTCAATAAGACCGCAATATTAATATTCATGATAATTGTACACAATCACGAAATTATATATTTAGTTAATATTTCGTTCGTTAAAACGACACGGCGACGCATCGATCAATTTTTATTAATCATACATGTTTTATATCTAAAATTTTAGTTTTATTATACCGAACAATTTAAAAAAATGCGTTGTATACTAGTATGGGTAAAAAGAAACATCAAATCTGACCTGTACAATCTTCAACAATCGCATTTTCATACTTTAGTTCAAAACAGAAATAGAGGGAGAGAGAGAGATAAGAGAACCGAGCGCGTTCAAATATATATCTCGGATTACGGCGGCGCGAGTCAAATGGAGACATCCTCGGTATTAAATATATATACATGTATACATATATAAAATTATAATCCCAGAGTGAGCGCGGGTTATAAGTGTGTATACGCGAGGCGGCATTGAGTCATCGACTTGCTCATGCATCGTACGCACGGATTGCATAAGTCACGTGCTTGCGCTAATGCTACTACTGCTAGTGTTATACTGGGTTATATATATATATATGTATATATATATATAGACGATAGTGATCTTGGCTATATTTCTTTCGTGATCGACTGTTTATATTCTTATTCATTCTTTGATTCCTCTCTTATTGATTAGTCTTACACGTGGGTATAATTTTCTTCAGGAAACAGGGATAGATATTTTGTTGACCATTCTATTACGTATATTTATAAGAAAATACGGCGCGATTAGTTTTGGAGATTGAAAATTTTATTGAAATAATAAGCTTGTTTACACGGAAAAAAAATTCTACCTCTCAGAGTTAGAGGGCCCTCCATCTATAGTATCAAATGCCTTATACTATTTTAAATTAGAATTTCTTGCAATATTTGGGACGTTCCAATGAATTCTTAGTACATTTCGGAGTCAAGTTTTATTTTTTTTGTTTTTTAATTTGTCAACTTTTACTTTATATCAAAATAAGATATCATGCCAAGTATCAGCTCAAAATATTAATTTTTAAAAAAGTTATGCGCATTTAAAAAAAAAAAGGAGTAAAATTTTTAAACTGTTATATCTCAAATACTAATTATCGGAATGACGTCAATTTTTTTTCAATTACGTCAATAATATTGAACTTATAAAATGTATATATAATTTAATACAAAATTCTTTTTATAAAAAAAAGTTACAACAATTTTTTATAAACAAATTAAGTTTGTTAATCGAGTTTTTTAATCTTTCTTCTTTAATTTCGTAAAAAAAATTTTCTTACATTTTAATAGAAAAAAAATTAGAGCCATTTGAAGTCGACGCTCGGTGCTTCTTGACTGATTTAGCTGTATACTTACGCGCCGCATTAATAAGTAAACAAAGTATTTTAATCAAAGTGCACATTTAATTTTCAATTTTTTTATGAAAAATTTATGGAAAAGAAAATAGAGAAATTTAAAGTTGACGCTCTGCCCGTTCACCTCCTTTTTTCGTGGAATCAAAATGGAAATTTTAACATTTATTTTTATATATTTTATTTTATAATTTTTTTTTATCGTGTCTTAATAAATAGCCACTATACGACTCAAGACCATATAAATTTTGAAAGTAAAGTTAAACTAAAATTTACAAAAGCAAAAACAGTAATCGGTACATTATCTCATCACGCCTTACTACCAGCAAGTAAAGAAAACATGCAAAAGCTTAAAATAAAATTATATTCAAACTCTTCAAACTTTCAAATAAAAAAAACTTTTTGAAGAATAGATTAAATAATAAATTAATAATTCTTGTAATGCGTAATAAGTAAACAATCGTTATAAAGATAATTTATTATAAATCTTAGGACTTCCGAAAAAAAACTTTTATATTATATGTAATTTTTTATAAATTCATAGGTTAGTATAATTTTTATAAATAGATAGTAATAGTTCTTTTGTAACATTATATATTTTATAAATAGCAATATTGTAATGTTTTATAAGTAGACATAATTTAATATAGCAAGGACCCAAATAATAACAAAAAAAAGTTATCAATTTATCTATTTTTAATTAAGAAAAAAGTCAGAATAAATAGAAAAAGTATTAGTCTTAGTTTTTAAGTTAATTACTAATTATAAAATAAGATACAGATATAAGCTATTGTTGAACATATATCAAATGTAAATAAAATACATAATTGTTATAACTAAATAAAGACTGCTTTCAATCAATCAATAAAAAGGATCTTTTTTTTTTTATAACAAGATACTATTTTTTAAGACACCGACGAAATAAATTATCAAATAAAATATGTTAAAATGAATATTAAAATCCCTATTTTGATTCCACGAAAAAAAAAAACAATCAAAAATTAAAAAGCGCTCCTTAACCCTTTCAGCCCCAGTGGTTTCGATCGAAACCACTTTTGCGTTCAAACGTTCATAACTTTGTCAAAAATCAATATTTTTTTTATTTCCAAACGCTAACGGTCCACAAATTTATTCTACTTTGCAACAAAAATTTATAGTGCAAAAAATTAATAACAATTTTGTGGTTATAACAATATAAACAAATGAATGTTTTTGGCAGAAATTAAAAAAAAAATTAGTTAGGCTCATAAAAATGAACACACAGGGGTTTTTGGGGTCGCTGATTACGAATCCGGTGTCAGATTTTCATAATTTTTAAAATTCAAAATGGCGGATCTAATATGGCAGACGACTTTTTTAAAATCGATCCAATTAGCCCGAAACTTGTTACTCAAGAGTTTTCGGGGTCGCTGATTACGAATCCAATGTTAGTTTTTTGAAATTGAAAACGATAGATCCAATATGGTGGACAAAAATTTAATAAGTTCACTTGCACTCCAGAAAATGACCACTTAAAACTAATATCAGATTCGTAATTTGCGAACCCAAAAACCTCTGAGTGTCAAATTTCAGGCCAATTGGATTAATTTTTAAATAAGTCGTCCGCCATATTGGATCCGCCATTTTAAATTTTAAAAATCTGACATCAGATTCGTAATCAGCGATCCCGAAAACCCCTAAATATAGAATGCGACGAAAATTGCGTTACTCTAAAAAAGTTAGGGCTGAAAGGGTTAAACAACCGCCGTATTATGTAGCGCATTCATACTCGTACATCATAAGGCTAAGTGCGGTGCGGCGCGGTGGGAAGCATCAAGCGTCCGCTTCAAATGGCTCTAATTTTTTTCTATTAAAATGTCGAAAAAATTTTTTTACGAAATTAAAGAAAAAAGATTTAGTTTTAATTTGACATAAAAAGATTGAAAATCGTATGCGCCCCTTGATTAACAAACTTAATTTGTTTATAAAAAATTGTTGTAACTTTGTTTTATACTATAATTTTGTATTAAATTATATATACATTTTATAAGTTCAATATTATTGGCGTAATTGAGAAAAAAATTTACGTCATTCCGATAATTAGTATTTGAGATATAACAGTTTAAAAATTTTACCCTTTTTTTTTTAAACATGCATAACTTTTTTAAAAATTAATATTTTGAGCTGATACTTGACATGAAATCTTATTTTGATATAAACTAGAAGTTGACAAATTTTCAAAAAATAATAAAACTCGACTCGGAAATGTACTAAAAATTCATTGGAACATCTCATTTACTTAAAATACATTCTTTCAATTCACTTAGAGTAGAATATTACCGTACCGAAATTGCAAAACTCGTCTCCCACAGAAGGAGACGGCCTTTGCAATCAAATTGTAGCTTGTTTCTAGCGGCACTCGTGCAGCTAAACAAAATATGTTTCGCTTATGCGCAACTGTACTCGTATAGCGTCGATGGGAGCTGTAAATGCCTTCTCCTGCTACAGGAGACGAGGTATGCAATGATAGATTGTTGATATTTGTACTTCAAATGTAAGGTATATCAATAATGTTAAATTAAAGCGTATGTACAATATGTTTAAAATCACCTTAAATTATTAGTAAGATGGTCTCTATGCTTCAATAGGTTGTTTACATACTTTCGAAGTTACACAACCGCTAAGTAATATACCTTCAGCCGTTTTATACTGAAAGCCAATATTTCTTTTTCCGTGTATGTGTTGCTTTTTATTATACCGAACAATTATACCACTACATGATTAAGTGTAAGTTTATATGTCGGTCTTTTTAACATACACACGATATTTTTAATCCTGAAATTTTTCTCATTAGCTTTTGTGAGACTATACACTTTTAATAAGGGATGAACAAATTAACAAAAAGATGGATTCACGGGAGATTGGCTCTTTGTCTTCTCTACTTCAGAGACTTAAAAAAAAAGCAATTTACTCGGATAGAGTTTTATTATAGAATAGAGATTTCCAGTAAAACAGTTTTTATCAAGCATTCAGGTAATCTAAAAATAACAATCATTCTTAGATTATCAATTTTTTAAAGTAAAAAGATAAAATATATAAAGTAAGAAAGATATTTAATAACCAAAGACATAATTACATTCAAAACTGTGAATATATTATGTATAATATTTGCCGTTAATTGTATGTTAAGTACAAATAATAAAAAGAAACCCAATGTACGTCAATTTAATTAATTCTTCCAATTACATTTGGAGAAAATTTTGTTCGGAGCAACTTTCAAAAATAAAGTTGTCGCGTCATTTTAATCAACGTTTCATAAAGTAAATACGTTAATGAGTAAATTGTGCTAACACTTGAATACATAAAGGAGACATTTTATAAAAAGATAAAATTAAGCCAATGTGTACTTTCATCTTTCATTAAGTAACACAAATAAATACACTTTTACCGACGTATCGTCGTTTTCCACAAATTCTAATTAAAAATTATTGATTTTATTTAATCGTTATTATTAAATCGTTAAATTTATATGGATATATCAATTATTTTTTCTCGTATTTATTGTAAGTCAATAAAATCTATCGTATCTTTTTTAATAAATTGACTTCTCGTTGTAGTTTCATGTTGACATCATTTATTTAAACATCTTAATCCACATGTTGAATAAAGTAAACAAAACTGTAGACATCAATGTAGATATTTTCTTCCAAACATATTTAAGCAAAGACAAACTTTTCTAAAAATAAAAAAAATTGCAATAGCATTTGGAACAATACCAACAAGTAAAAAAAAACCTTGAACGGAGATAAAAGACCGCGCACATCCGCGATAAATAATCAGAGACGACAGATTAAACGCGCCGATGACAACGAAATAGTAGCAGCAGCAGCGGCTTCTCGACCCTTGGCGGAAAGCGTTTGTAACTTGTTAGCAACCGGCGCGTCTCACCGGATGCGATCTACTTCAGGTGATATAAGCTCGTGCATCGCGTTTACTCGGAAAACGTTAATTTTTCTTTTTCTTTTTTTTTTCATTATTTTATCTTCATTTATTATTTAAAGTTACCTTAGTGCACGTTGTTTATATGTTAATGTGCGCATGTGACGATGTTTTTGAAACGAATCGAACGTTTTGTAAATAACGATTGGAGTTTTTAAGTCAATTTTGTTTGTTAAATTTAAAAATAATATGCATCTCGTTAATAATATTTCACTCGATTCAATTTGATAAGCAAAAAAATTACTTGGTTGTCTTGATATATGAAAAGTCGTATTTTTACTTTATCGTACATGCAGAAAAATTTTTTTAAACAGAAGATCTATAGAAAAAGTAATATTTTTTATATTCAAGTCATATATTTATGCGTATGTAAATAAACATGCGTGTAATATGTACTCGTACATGCGTGTAGTATGTACACGCGTGCGTATTGTACATGCGTGTAGTAAAATATTTAAGTAAGCTGTTGTAAAACCAATTTTTAATACAATATAGCCATTACATGCATGCCTATTTTAAAAATAAAAAAAAAAAAAATTTTTAATTTTGTAAATAAAGTTTAAAGTTGAAAATTATGTACAAAATACAAAGTTAGACGTATGTAAATATAATTAAAATTCAATATTTAATGTTTTAAAGAGGCGAATTGGTATGCAGTTTAATTTAATTTGTAATTTAAATTTTAAACGAGTTCTGTCAAAACTTACAATTTCATTTAAACATCGCGAGTAGACGAATACTATAAAAGAAGTTAAATATAATTTTGGCACGACCTTGTTTTGTCGTTAACGTTAACTTAAATGGGAAATTTTCATTTGATATAAATAAGCAAATTAAAAAGTATTTTTTTTAATTGAAATCGTTATTTATATAATCAAAGAAACTTATTCGAAATACATTTAAATGAACAATTAAAATAGTTGAGAATAAATTCAATTTTTGTAGATATTTATACAAGAAGTCTTAAGCGAATAGGCATGGCATTGGACTCTGTCCCATACTTTATGCTGTACTAATTCTCATACATACTTTTATATCCAGCAGATGCCAGACTTTTTTCAAAATTTTTTTTTTTTTTTTTTTTTGTTAAAAAAAAATTAAAAGTTTAAAAAGTATACGGCAACAAGTATGACATTTGCTTATGACCAACAAGTTGAACTGAAAAATATCCAGCACCATACTTATTTGTTATATTAAAGCCATACTAGAGGTACAGATAAACTTTCACACTTGCCCACTCAATTATTTACGTTTAACGGTAACAATAAAATCATTCTTACAAGCTGTTACGCCATGTTGTAATACTCTTAAAAAAAAAAAAACCAAAAACTACTTAATTACTGTTACGAATTATAAGAGATAAATAGTCTTTAAATAACAAAAAATTAATGTAAATAATATAAGTAAAAGTCCTACTTAAAGGGTGTATTTATTAAAACGTCTGGTTTTCCACGCTCATCTATGCATATTTAAAGTTTAACGTATTTTAATTTTTTTTTTTATTCTTTTGCATATATATGCATTATTTTTTTGCTTTTGTTCCTTTTTTCAAAAAAAATTAATGTTGACTCATAATTGTTCGCCTAAATATACGTTCAATTGAAAAAAAATATTGTAATAGATACTTTTTGTTTACATTGTTGAAGCTAATAAGTTTACGTATTGAAAACGTGCGAGCAGAACGTAAATATAATTTTCAAAATTAAAAATCAATTAAATTTCATTTTTTTTTCTTTTTTTAATGAAAAAATGAAAAAATTAAAGTTTTTATTTTCTTTTTTTTGGTTATTTAAAAATTGTTAAAATAAACGTTAAAATTAACTAAATAAATTTGATTAAACTAAGTTATTTATGAAGTAAACATAAATATGTCTTTTTTATTTCAATTGAATGACATTAATAAGAGTAAATTGTAACAATTAATCGTTGCTTTTTTTAAAAAACCACATGTAAAAATGATTATTTTACGGTTTTGATAAATCACTAGCAGCGCGATAAATTTCAATTCCAAATCAAACATTTTCTTGACCTTAAACCATTTCTCAATTTTATTACAAGCAACTAATTCTTTATTCTCGACTCGTCCCAATCCTTTCATCTTAATTTTATTACGTTACTCGCATCTCGTTTAATCCTCCAAACCCTTTTACTTTACTCGCTTTAAATGAGGGGGAAAAAAAAATAAAAACCGTTTGCCTTTCGAATTACACCTTTTTTATTATAATCAAATTCGACTAAAAAGCTTGGACAAGCGGAATCTATAAAATTTAATTAAAGATTCGACAGCACCGTAGAGGAAGAAGAAAGAAAAAAAAAAGGAAATACAAGCGCGCATTTGAGTTCTCTTTTGCTTTCTCTCCCATCCTCTCAGTTGATGGTTTGATTTTATGAGACGATCATTACACACGTGGATCGCCCCTGGTTATTTTCCCTAAGCATAATAACTATGTTTATGTATGTGCACATAGATACTCTTTCGTAAACGATAAAGTTAGTGTATATAGGGTCGTCGAATTACGTCACTTTTGGAACGAGCGTTGAAAATTACAAACTGTCAGATTAACGATTAGCCGTTAAAAGAAATAATAATAATTAAACTTGCCACGTGTAGCGTATCTTCATAGAGATTATTAAGCTTGCTTTTTTACTAACTCTCTCATTTTTCTTTATATTTTTAATTTTTCTTGTTTTTTAACCCCTTGACTGGTGAGCCTGCCATATGGCGGGCAACGCTAACTTGGCCATAACTGCTGAACCTGCTATATGGCAGATTGTCGAAAAAAAATGCGTTATCTACAAAATGTTTCAGAATTTAAAAACTAAAATCCGTATTTGAGGGTTTTCAGGATCGCTGATTAGGAATCTGCACTTAAAATTTAGAAATTTGAAATGGCGGATTCAATATGGCGGACCAAAAATTCAACAAATTGTTTTATTACATTCGACCGAAAATTAGTGCTCAGGAGTTTTTGAGATCGCTGATTACGAATTTGCATTCCAAATTTAGGAATTCAAGATGGCGGATCCAATACGTCGGACCAAAAATACAAAAAGTCATTTGACGAGAGTGAATGTTAGTACTCGGGGGGTTTTCGAGGTCTCTGATTACGAATCTGCATTCAAAATTTAGAAATTGAATATATATTTATTTCTCACCTCCAACATTAGTTCGCAATTTTTATACGATCCAAAGTGTGCCACGAGAAGGCTACATGGTAGGATTTAACACTTCATTTTTTTTGATTTTTTTATTTTCAAAAAATTTTTTTTATTACTCTTTTATATGGTGCTTGTTTTGTTTTTTATTTTTTATCATTTTTTGGTTTTTGTCCATTTTTTTTATAGAGTTTTTCCAATTTGTTGCTTTTAAAGTTTTCACAAAAAGAAACATATATTTACTCGTGATTAGAATTTTTTGGTATGAAACACTTCAAAATACTCGGAATACAGCCTACACGGTATTCCTTACAGAAAGCTTGTAAAAACGTACGAGTTTTTCACTTACATTTTATCTATCAGAAATATCCACATCAATTTCAATTCAATTTTACCAGCGAAGAGGTTAAATCACCATTCATCGAAAGGAATCATACACTTGATTAGATATTGTAAAATATAAGCTTAACCTTTGACTGGTAACATGGTTTTTGTGTAACGTAACTGGTGACGCGCGGCCTGAGAAGCCGCTGCTGTTAAATGGTCTATAGCATCGAAAGTATTTATGCTAACTTACCTCAGTTTTTAAACTCAGAACCCAAACAACAACCCAACAAGAACCCAAACAAAAAGACAAAAAATCAGAACCCAAAATACGTGCTAAGTTGACGCGTATATCGCACCGTCTGACACCGCTCGGCCTGTGAGACCGCTTGTCACCAGTTAAAGGTTAAGCAAATGACTTTAACTATTGCACGCATGCGCAAAGTTTACGGTGTATTTAATTGTGTATTTTATAAAAAAAAAAAAAAAAAAAAAAAAAAAAGACACGGTATCAAACGTAAAACCGAAGACGGTGATTTTTAGATGGTAAAATACAGTGATTTTTTGATGCAGCATACATTATGTTTCATTATATGAATGAATAACAAAATTATACGACAATTATGTTACGCAAGTTGAAGAAAATTTAAAAGAGAAGGTGAACTCGCGTATTACAATCTTTTTTTTTTTTTTTTTTTTTTATTAACGCTATCAATGCTTTCAAAAAGAAATTCGTTCATTCGATGAAGTAGAAAAATTAAAGTTGGATAGTTTATTACGTATTTCATCGGTATTTTTTTGCGCATAAATAACTTTTGATATAAAATCATTTAATAAACTCCAAATCGAATTTCAAAGTATGCATGAAATATTTTTCATCTCCATATTTAAGTTTTAATGCTTAAATTTAATCGAATTTTGTTATAAGACTCATCGTTAAAAAAAAAAATAAAATCACATTAAAACCACATATAAAAACATTATTTAAAAAAAAAAAAAGAGACAAGAAAAATATTTATCGAAACTAAAAAAAGTTAATTTACTTACCTCGACAGAGGATCAACAAAAAGTGCGACTATTAGTACTGCAACGAGTACGCAGGTAAGATATATTGCCGAGATCTCGTAAATTTCGGACTCGGGTGGCCTGTTTAACGTCTCATGAGCACCGTTTCCAATTATGCAGAAATTTGCACCACATCTGCTCACTTTCGACGAGGTCGCCGTTGCGTTACTTCCCGACGCCCCACTGAATTCACCTTCGCTCAGTACTGTAATTGGAAAAATTTGGTGTTTCGTCAAAGGAATTCAATGTTGGATTGTTGGATGTTGATAGATATAATTTTATATTTTGTTTTGTAAATTTTATTGATTAATTATTTAAAATAAATGAAAATTGTGTCAGATATTTTATAATAAAAATTAAGTATGTTTCGAACGATTAATTGAGTTTAAGTTCACTTCATAAACAATTTACAAAAATAATTTTTATATCAAAATGAAGGATTTTGTCATTATGAATTAATATTGTAAAATTTTAAGCAAGAATCGTACTATTGAAAAAGAAAAAAAATCTCATATCGACCTTAATCAAGTTATATTTTCCAGGCAAGTAAGCAATTCGCGCAGCTGTACAAACTCACAAGTTCTTAAGTGCGTGAGCGGTTGTCAATTTAACGTGATGTATCACTTAATAAATTATTCCATTTCTTATCGAGTTGTATTTTGAAAAAAAATTTTTTTTTTTTTTCATTAGAAATGTTTCTTGTTTGTTCGAGTTTTAACTTGTATTGTGATTAAATGTGATGCTATTGTAACTATAATGTAATTAAATGTTTTACAAAAAATATACATTTATTGGGTACATACAATTATCTAACATAAACGTATAGTTTTTATTTAATAATTTCATAGAATTTCCGTTAAAGCGGTTTTTGCGCGATAAACATTAAAAAAGAATCAATCACGATTATTCATTCAATTATGAACGAGCTAAAACAAAACAGCTCGCGTAATCAATAAAAAAATAGTTCACCATGAACTACATAAAAACCTGATATTTTTTTCCCTTCGATATAAAATTTATGCGGGAATAAAATAAATAAATCATCATTATACACGTAACACAGAAATTCTACATTCTAATAAATTTCTCACGCTAATCCATAATTTTATTTTAAAAACCGATTTAACGGTTTTGCTTTACGTCCAAAATTAAACCAAATTTTTCATCGACACGAAAATTTGTAATATATTGACGCAACGTAAACGTAAAAATTACTCGTAAAATATAAGTATATGCAAAATATTAATTCGAACGTATACATCGAACTATTTTTTTTCATAAAATAAAAGTAAATAATAAATGAGAGAGAGAGAGAGAGAAGAGAGAAGAGAAAAGAGAAAAGAGAAAAGAAAAAGAATGACACAATTTAAGCATAAGCGCCTTGAAAATTATATTTACTTGATTTACAGGAGGACGATTCATTTACAGGCGCGGTAATATAGCCTCGACCTTCGACTCTGAGAATCTCCAGATTGACGAATGATAATATAATCGGTTCGTATATTCCGGAATAAATTTCCACGCAGGTTTCTTCCACATGCGACGCGTGCCATCGACGCGCGCCATCGACGCGCTTGTAGACGCGCAGTTCTTTTAAGTAAAATTGGGGATACTTTTAAGGTGAACTTTCACCAATGTATTATTTTTCTCGCGCATAAATGTCGTATCGTCATCGATTTTCTACTATTTTTTGCTTAGGTATACCTCGATAAAAACATTAAAGAGTTTATAATAAAAAAGAGAAAAAAGAGAGAGAGAGAGAGAGAGAGAAAATGCGGGGAGAGATCAATGCCAAAGATTATAAACAATTAACGATTGCGGATTGTTATCTTTAATGATGATTAAAAGTTAACGTTTTTATAAATTGAACATATTTTTCTTATAAGAACAATTGTGTGCGTATGTTAAAAATAATTATCATTGACTATAAATGTAAATTATTGATTGAAATAATTTAAGAAAACACTGTTTAACAATTACTCGTACAATAGTAAAATGTTGTACGAGTACATTTATTTTAAATGTTTAAAGTATTTTGTTCTTTGTTCAAAAAGACGAGACAATAACTTACATGTTAGATAACAAACTTTGAATTTTGTAATAGTTGTATTACTTTATCAAAATATTTTATAAATGTCAACTTAAAATATACATGTTCTACTTTTATTTAAAGCTTCTACATTGATAATATTCGACAAAGATATAAAAGCAAGCGATATATCTACTATTTCAATATTTGTATACAATTTTTCAAAAAAATAAAGTTCTATAAATAATTTTTTTGCAAATTACTCTTACGTACATACGATTGATTGATAAAGAAATTTTAGATCAATGATTTTTTTAAGTTATTAAAATATATGATGAATTAGCTTCTAAAATTGTCTTTGATCAAATTATTATTTATAAAAATTTAGAATTGATACGCAATAAAATTTTACATTAAATCTACGTATAAAGTTTAAAATGAAAATCTGTTTAACAAAAAAGCACGATTAAATTCTTATCTTTATTTATATACATACACCGACATAATGCAATTTAATAAATCTCGTTCGATAACCAATGAACAATGCTCTCAAAGTATACAAGCAACAAAATTCAATAAATTCTCGATAAAGAATAAAACGATTTTTCCTCACCGATACTAATAATAATATTTATGAGATAAAAAAAAAGAAAAAAAAAAAAAAAAGAAAAGAGAGAAACTACATTATCTCTTTCTTCGTTATTACACGAACTCCGATATGCACGCGATTTACACGCATATGAGGGCAGAGACGATTTTGTATACGCAGCAGTCGTTTTATTATAACGTTTCGCGCGTCTTCGATTCTTACGCGCTCGTTATCGCAAAAATTTGAATTACGAAAGTTTATGTTCTCACTTCTCCTACTACTCGTCTGTATTCTTATCTCGTACGCGACATGCATGCACAAACGTAAAAATTGAAACTTGTACAAATGCACGCATAAAAAAAAAACTTTCATCGGAACGCATCGTTTTGAATGACGCAATTATGCAGCAGCTTGTTTTACGCTCTCGCGCGCGGTATCCTTAATTTGGGTCAGCGAGAATAATCGTCGCGAGGTGGCGAAACGCGCGAAAGGAAAAAATAAAAATAATAAACAAGATAGAGAGAAACGAAGTTTAGAGAAGAAAATAAAATTATTCTATACCTCGATGCGATAATAAAACACATGCGTTTGATAAATACGTTCGTCTGTATTCTTGTAGAGATGCGTTATTTTTCTTTTCGTTATACTCCTTCTCTATTTTTTTTTTTTTTAGAGCGTATAATTTTATCGTTAGTATTAAATACGCATTATTTTTCAATCGTTAATTATTTACACATTGCGAAGGATATCGCGTTACCATTTTTTTTCTCCTTAAACATGATGACCGGTCTTACTTGCATCACTCGGCCGATCGGCTTTTATTCGAGATTGATATAAATTGATCTGTTTATTGTTTATTTTTTGAGTCATTTTGGACATTTTGCACTAAATAACATACAATAAGTACGAATAATAAGCGATTGCATTAAAAAGACGCGCGTTATTTTCTTTTTCGCACTGGTGATGATAAAAATCTTGCGTAATGTATTATGTAGAATGCAATTGTATATATATTTAAAAATAACTATTTTGTATTGTTATGAGAATTATGAAAATATATAGTAACCATCTAATAAACAAACGTAATTACTCATAAACTTGAATGATTTTGTAATAAATTAGTGAAATAAAAAATAAATTTTTCTTTGTCTCTATAAAATTTACTTTGGAAAATAAAATGAATTCAGATAATTTTGTCGATCGTATTAATAAAAACAATCTGCGTCAACTCGGTTTATAAATTCGTTAAAAAAATTCAAAAGCAAAAGAAAAAAAAACTTCAAAATTTTCTAGAAAGTGCGTAACAGGAGAAAGAAAACCGATAACAAATCAAAATTTTCCAAATTCATCAATTCTTACCATACACATAGATAGATATTTAATTTTTATTTTATAACATAAAGAAAAAATTATTTCTTCATCAGTCACGCGAATGAATCGACTGTAATCGTCGTGTAACTCTATGATTCAAAAAAGATAAGTACGTCATGATCGAAAGAAAATATTTTTCCTTCGCTTTTTTAAACTAATTACTTTTTTCTTTTCTGTCATTTAAAACGCACATAATTCCACAATACAACATAAACGGTTCAAAAAGTATCAAGATTATTCTCGCGTTAACTTCTGTTCCCCATCAGTTAAATCTTGTATCTCCTATTAAATCGTGTTCAAATATCTCCCAACCTCGATAGGCTCCCGAGCTCTTGACCTTTAAGTTCGGTATGTGTCATGTAACATCGCACCTTTCACTCTTTTTGAATCTTTTATCGTAGTCGAACAGCGTCGGTATTTTCCGGTTTCAAGATTTATTATCGATATAGATTGTGGATGCATATTTTTAATTTCGTCAACGCCCTATTTTTATGGATTTTTGTTTTCTTACGTTTCCGTAAAAGAATTTAACGGTTGTGCATCGATAATACCCGTAAGATTGATTATGAGGAAAACTTACGTGTAAAATAATCTTTTCTTTTTATTTTTGTATTTCGTGTATAAATTCTGTTCGATGTAATAATGAAACGATTCTTTTTTTTTTTTTCGTTATTTTACATTCGTTTGAACAATTGCAAAGAGAAATTTATCATCGTGTTAATGCATTGAATACAATTTTACGATGATTTAGTTTTAAATTAAACCGCTTCCCGACGATTTATCGAAAGTAATGAAATATAGGTAAAAATTGAAAAGAATTTTGAGTGCGATAAATCATTACATGAATTGCATAATCTTTACTTCGTTTGAAACATCGATTTAACTTTTTATTTAATAATTTTTATTTCGTTCTTTCAATTTGAAAGCTTGATATATAAAAAAGAACAAAAACAAAATATCGACTACAAAGCATCGATGCATCAAAATAAATATCCCATAGTATTTTTATCAATTAAATTTACATCAAAGAGATTTCCATGGCTATACAAAAATGCAAATAAAAGATTATTTGCATAATAGAAATAGAAAAACCAACAAGAGTACATCCGAACATTTTACACAAATAAAGTTAGAGTGTACGCGCATATATATATGCAGAGTGTTTCAATGCTCATGTATTTCTATAAAAAAAAAAAAAAATGTAACCAACAAAATATTGCATAGATACCAAGAATTTTTTCAAATCTTTCCTACACTTTTGAAAATTGTACACACGAAGATGAAAAAAAAAAAATCGAAATTTCGTTTTTCCTGCTTTTCTCCGAGCGCCAAATTATATGCACTCGCAAATGTGCGAGACAAACGACGAATAATATTGGTATTTTAATAAAACGATGTTTAAATTGTAATTGACTAAGTGAAGGTAATATATTCAATGAATATTTCGATGTCATGCATTTTAATTTAATGTAATTAAATTATTCACATTAATGTGTATAATCTATTTTAATACGATATAATTATTCAATAAAATGATAGTCTTACAAAAAATAATAAAGTAAAAAATATTCCAAGAGATAAAAATGCTCATTTACAAAAAAAACAATAATAAAAAAATAAAAAATAAAAATAACAATAAAAAAAATGAAAATTTGATCCGAATGAAAATAAAATGTATTCTCGTTAAAAATCATTAAAATGTAAACTACACCAGTTGTTCATGTAAATGCATTACCGTTAACAATAACATTCATTCGATCATTTATGAATGCTATAAAAGCTTCAATAAATAATTCGATAAACCGCTAATTGCCGAGTTCCGTAATCGCGCTGTTGAGATTTTATGTAGAGAAAACCCATCACATTTCGGGTATTATAGATAACTGACAGTGCGTTACCGATTGTCGAAATCGCGCGCTCGGATTTACTTACGCAAGTGTATCACACAGCTTCTTTTAATGTAAATAGTACATTTAACAATAGGTAGAATAATACTATAATAATGCAATAATACATTACAAAATAAAAAGTACTCATTTAGAGAAAGCACGATTGCGCTGTTTGGAATTCTTTGACAGTTTTTTTCAATACACCCTAGGACTCAAACGGTCAATAAACTTTCTATTAAATGGAATCAATAACATTCAAGTAACTTGTTAGATTTCGTTAGTAAATGCACATTAAAGTTTTAATAAAATTTTATTTTTACGCATATATAAATAATGCATTCAGAGATAGTATAAGAAACTAAATCAAGAGAAAATTTTATATCGTATTCTTGACGATATCGATATTCAATGCATATAATACAGACATGTAATACATATATCATTGTGTAAGTAGATAGATATTGGGTTCGGTAAGACAGTCTTACAATAGTCGCTCGTGTATCTACTTGCGCGTAATACCCGTATTATTGTAACAAAATTTTTTTCGAATTTTCTCGTAATTAAAATAAAATTAATCGTTAATTCTTTTAAATATGCTTATTTACATAAATAATAAATCAATATTCTATTATAACGTTATTGGTGTTTTGTTTACAAAACAACGTACGATACCCCACTATTTATCCCAATATATAGTATAAAGATGAATTCCATGAAAACATTCATTTATACAATCTATCTTACACTGGGCAACTTTAATTTTGAAGCAATTGTACCATCTTTTATACATAAGTCTCGAGTAATTAAAACAATTTGTAAAAGCAAAAAAAAAAAGGACAATAAGAAGCGTATATATACACACACACACCATCGGATCTCAAAGAGTGAGATCGAGCGAGGCGCTTCTAGCGCATGTATATTACCGAACGAGCGTAAGAAGAGAGGAAAGGAAGTACGAATCGGTACTCGGTGGGGATTAAATAGCGTGTGTATACGCTCTTTGCTCTGTTACTTGCGACGCTTACCATACGCTCTCTCTCTCTCTCTCTCTCTCTCTCTCTCTCGAGTGCTCACAAAAAGCGGCCGGTTCGAGTTTATACCGGTTAAATCTCGTTTCGCGGCATAGCCCCAAGACTCTTTCGTTTGCTCGTTGGATTCCTTGCGTTACACATGTATACCGATAGCAAGAGTTGCCGCCGACTTTGCCGTAGCTTGCGCTAAAACGTGTATACAATATTGTCGGCGCGGCTTTCCAATGATTTAACGCGTATGTGTACATGCTTCTTTTCTACGTCGACGCATTGTTTATGCCGCGCGTCTGTTATGTGCGTGTACGTGATAAACGCGTCTTATTGTTAGAGTAAACAAATAAACACGCTTATGTATACGTACTCGAGCGTAATTTTCAACGGTTCGTAACAAAATATACAAGCGTCTGTGTATATTAAAAATGTGCATACGCGGGCGATTACGATATATATGCGCACGTTTAGCAAACTGTGCATTTTTTTTTATTTATTTTGCATTATTAACGATAAGTGAAATGAAACGGCAGCGCGGATTGATTTTTCGATACCGTCGATGAATGATAATTTCACAAGGTGCTATGCGCGAGAACATCCATGACAAGTTCTCGATAACTCGTATACGTGTTTATGTAAACAACGTGGCTGATCACACAGGGACTCGTTCTACTGCGACGAGCCTCCGTAAGTTGAATAGTCGCGAATAGTATTGATAGATACTAACGCGCCTCTCTTTCTCTTTTTCTCTCGCATGCAGTTTTATTTTTATAAAGCTCGGGAGATTGCTCAATATTTCTCATTCGTTTATCTCTCTTTTAATTAAAATGCAAAATGCAAAATGCAAAATGCAAAATGCATTTAAACTATTTGTCAATAGATTGTGAATTTTCTTACAAAATTCAATTTATAAATTTAATGTCGAAAATTACACATTTTCTTAAGATTAATTATACGTAAGCCTGTTTACGTAATTGTTGCGACAAATAATATTTCAAAATTTCATTCGCATTTCATACATTTTACTCCACATTGTGTTAATTAAAAAAATGTAAATTCTTCAAATTCGCGATCTTTATCGATAAAAATAATAGCAAAATAATTAAAATTTATTTCATTACCCGCAAGCGCTCTATTATTAATTAGTCAAGCGTTAAACAATAATTTTAAACTAAGCACAGGCGATTATTTTTAGTCATTAAAAGAAATAAATAATATAATGTTGATTCTATGAGAGCAATATAAGTTGCATATCTTTGATAAAATCGAAACTTTATCGATGAATTTATAAGTAGACAAAATAGGTAACAGTTTAACGTAAAAAAGCTAAGCCTAGATAATTAGCGCGGAGCGATAACTCGACGTATTTTGAAAAGTCAGGATTGAATGAATCGACTAATCCGTGTAATGCTGGATTATACCGATAACCTATAATCATTTTCATTTGTGGAGAATTAGAATTTTTTAAAAAGTAAAACTCCATGCGAGGCAATATTTTTATCATTTATTGACGTTTTATTTATATCAATACATATGTATAAATTGATATACAAGCTTTATTATGAATATATTATAATAATATGATCTCAGATGTTTATATCGATTTCGATGACCTTATGTTATATTGATTTAACCGTGAATAAAAATTGATAATTATGATAAGGGAATACAATCAAAAGACCAATAAAACATTGAAACTTTGTAGATTAAGAATTCATTAAAAAACTCTTGCAATAATGCAAATTTATATTCAAGATAGATTAGATAAACAATATAATAAACAATATTTCATTACATAATTGAAATACTAGCAATAAATATAAATTTACGTAAAAAAATATGTTTATGCGCTGATTCATTTGCCAAATAATCGTAAATATTGTAATGATATTCGATTTATATTTATACAAAGTAAGCATATGTTACGAAAGATTAATTGAATAATTTACTTTAATTAATGGAGTTTATTGGCTCCTTAAGTGTCATTTCTATAAATACTATTGAATTAAAAGCTTAAAGATATTTTTAATACTATAATTTAGTACGACATTTGGTTTTAATTTCAATAGGATTTTCAAGTACGTCGATAGTTTCCGTTATTATAACAAATAAATTCTTAGATAATGACAATTTATAAATCATGTAGAAATTACGTACAATAAAAAATAACTAAATCAATTATATACATCTTTTGTAAAATTATATTTAATAAATTTTCATTTAACTAAAAGTAATTTAGCAAATAATTATTGAAGCGTTCTGTATAAACTAATTTAATAGGCCAATGAATAAAAGTAATCAATATTATTTAAATTGTTCCATGCTTAATAATTTTATATTCGAATATCAAAAGGTTTGTATAAGTAATGTGAGTCAAAAATATCAATTTTATAAAAGGAGTAAAATAGTCATACCGATTAGCGATGGGTTAAAATCATATAATAACATATTTTAAATTTATTAGAATTAATATTTGTTTAGACTTCACAATTTTTTTTTAAATAGCAAAGTCAAAAAAAAGAAAAAAAAAAAAAAATAAGAAATAAAAACATTTGTACTACTCACCAAGCGAAGATATGAGATTGCCCCAAAGTTCGGCCGTCTGCCAGGCAAGGAAGAAGAAACCAAAGAACCTGACGACAATCGCGTCGGCGGGCTCGTCGGTCAATTTAGCGTAAACTCCGCCGACTTGCGTGAGATAGGTAGCCTTGGCGGCCCACATGGGCGCGGCGCCAAGACCCAAAAGTACTCCAGCCGGTACTAAGGTATAAAACCTCGGATAAAATTGCGAGCCTATGTATGGCGCGTAACACAGCATCGAGAGGCATAGGGTCCACTTGACGGTGAGCCTTTTTATGAGGAAAGTCGGTACGAATATGCAGCTTAATACGAGGGCCGCATAAATAGCGGACAGTGATACGGTGCCCAAGCCGTCGCTCGCATTTATCGACGATTGCAAATTCGCGGTGCCTTGGAACGCGGTGAACTGTACCATGAAAGCGACGGATACGGTACCGATGTTCTTTAAAATTCTCCATTTTTCGCTTCGCGATAGCTTGAACTTCCGTGACTGGCCCTCGTCGTCGCTCGGTAATTGGGGCGGCTTTTGCGGATCGGGTGGGAGCCCGTCGTTACCGTCGTCTTTAAAGCCTTTGTTGCGGTAGCCGACGTTGCTCACCGAGACAGTGTAGACCGACGTGTTGTTGTTCGGATGGTTGTTACCGCCGCCACCGCCACCGCGACCGCCACCGCCACCGCCACCGGTATCACCAATACCACCGCCGCCGCCTCCATCGCCCGAGCCGATTCTGTTGCCCCCGCTGTTGTCCGACACCATTCTGTTAGTCGACTACCTGTGTTCATTGGAAAGAAACAATTTTACGAATTAATTATACCGTCATATTATTTAAATAATACATTAATATATTATGTACAATTAAATAAAAAGAATTATATTGCTTAATTTAAAATATTAGACATAAATATATTTTTATGTTAATTAAAAGTAAACGATCGCTTGAAATAAAAATAAAATTAAATATTGTCGTTTCTACTTCAAGCTTTAACAAGACGTGCAATTACTAAACAATTGTTTGTCTTTCTATTCAACTCTTATATTTTATGCATTATTATATAATATATAAGTGTGTGTGAGGCTTTATTTAACTCTATTTTGATCGATCGATTAGAACTCGAATCAAATTGATTATTAAAAGCTAAATTTAAAATAGAATGACTTTGTACAATTTAAAAAACAGAATTAATGAAATGTTAAAATTAAATTTAATGAGGTACATTCATTTTAAACAAATATACTTCGCATTCAAAAATTTATAAAAATAAAAAATAATGGTTTATTACGAAATTGAATAATATCTTTAACACAGTTAATGAACATCGAAACGACGCGCTTATGAAAAAACAAAAATCGGAAGTGAAATTCTGAAAAAACGAATGCGTTGGTGCGTGTACATCCACAAAAAAAATTGGTAAATTTGGTAAATTCTCTTGGTAAATTTCACGCGGAATTCAAGCGCAAAACGAGGCGCTTGAACGCCATGCGCCAAGCCAATCATACACGCATACATGTATATGCGTTTCATTAATTCCACTTGTACATTTTACTTTCGTTCGATCCGAAACAACGAAAGCCGACCATAACCGATTTCGATTCCGAGAGGCGATTCATTTGTTCTACATATACGAAAGAATAATACAACCGTCGGTGGTGTTTATTTGTTTCTTATTGTCGCCAATTGTCGAGAAGAAAAAAGCGAAAAATTCATACGAATAGCTCTCGTCTTTATCGTGCAGTAAATTATGCGCGCGAGCGTACGTATAAAGAGCATTGCGTCGGCGGTTTACGTTAATTAAACGTATACGCGACTTGACTCGACGCTTTTACTTGTTAAAGTTAGGCGCTATCGATGATGCGAGAGAGTAAGAGAGAAAGATAGGGATGTCGGGTCAATAAACCGGGAAATCTCGTAAACTGCAATTATTTGTTTGCGCTCGTGCTCGCTTCGTGTCTCATCGACGCTTCAGCTTACTCTTACTCCGAGAAACATAGAGAGAGAAAGAGAGAGAGAGAGAGAGAGAGAGAGAGAGAGAAAGAGTTCATGAAAAAAATATTTTACGCTCTCGAATAAATGAACGGTAGCTTTTATTATTACGTATTAAGTCTCGAAGTTGGCTCTAACTGCGCGCCTGTAAACACAATTTGTAGTTGTCAATAAATGTATTGATTGTATATACAGACGGACGCATGTGTGTGTCTGTATGTATTTACGTATAAATTATCGGAAATGTTTGTTGTATACACGTCTGAGAGAACTTCGAGGGAGATGATCGATAATTGATTGAGGCATCACGAGCTAAAGTTTTGCTTTTCCATTTATCATTAATGACTGATATTACCAATGTTATTGTCATTGTTATACAGAATGATGATTCAAGAAATCGATAATTCAAAATCAATTTTATCGATTATTATCGTTTGTTCTGAAATTTTTTTCACGATAATTTTCAACAAATCGTATATGTATATTTCTATAAATAAATTTGTGGTTATTTTCAAAAATTTATTATCGATAGAATAATTTTTTTTACGATATTTCTTTTTATTTCTTTTTTAAACATTCCTTCTCCCCTTCCTCCCTTCCTTCCTCCCCCCCCCCCCCCCCTCTCTCTTTCTCTCTCTCTGTACTTCTCTATTTTCCATTGAAATTCGTTATCGTTGTTGCGATATTTCGATAATTTAACGTCGCGCGTCATAGAAACGTGCTAACACATTTTGATTTTCTCCTAAATCTGTAAATTTGAATTGTGAATCGACATTTTATCTATATATATAAAAAATAATTAACAAGAAAAATTAATTAAATATGATAGCACATTTACAGAATTAATAGAAAAACTGAAAATTCTTATACGGTCGAATCTCTATCGAAGAATACCAGAATTGAATTTTATCGATCGTTACACATTCATTTATTGAAATTAATTTTGTAAATAAATTGAAAACGACGACAAGCAGCTTATAATACCGAGGCATTGTGAAATTCAATCACAACGATAAATCGACGAAAAGTTCGTGTACATTAATTATAATTACCATAAATTCGTATAAAGATAAATACATTGCGTAAAATAGTCGTTCGATTGAAATTTACGCGATTATTTGCCTTCCACAAATTATTATTATTATTATTATTATTATTACTATACAAAATTTACATCGATATACTAATGAAATTTATGAACACCGCAGTGTACTATTGAAATTTATGAACACTGCAGTGTACTATTGATATTTTAATTTTTAAATCTACAATACTCCTTTTTAAAAATGAAATAGATTATACGCTTATATTCATACGTTTATACAGCTTAGTGAAATTGTATATTTATATATATATATTTCATTGTAAAATAAAGAAAGATATATTTCCTTACTTTGCCTGATTAAAAACATTAATGTTTTCTCTCCCCTGTCGCTTTCTATCCCCAAATAAATGTAACAATATTATAAACTTCCCGAATTCAGCAAACATCATTCGAAAATGACGATAGATTATAATCATAGCAAGCAACTCTTAACAAATGAAATAGGAATCCTCCTGATTCCTCCTGCACGTCGTGAAAAAAAAACCGTAAAAAAGCAGGATCTCAAGAGATAAGATAGACAAAACCGTACGTAAATAATTATATTCCTCTTTTATTTCTGCATCGCCAATGCCAACGTGATTATAGGCAATCGAGCGCTCGTGAATTAACGATCGATTTATAAGCCGCGCGCATTGTTTTTAAATCGTGGCACGAGTCTCGATCGACCGTATACGTATTACTTACACTTCCGCGATAACGAACTCAATCAACGTACATGAATTTATACATGTGTATACGCTTGTACGTTGTGTGTAAGGAGCTTTACGTGTCAGGTATTGTCGCCTACGGTAGAAAGTTCGCTTTTTAATTTACATGACTTTTATTAGATGGTTAAGAGAAGGTGAGAGAAGATTTTTTAAAGGAAGAAAAAAAATTTGTCGTTTAAATTTATTTTTTAAATTATCTAAAACAATTGCAAGTAACAAACATTATTTATGCGTTTCTTGCTATTGTTTAAATAAATAAAAAGATATTACAATTTATCCGATAAGAGATCAAATTGCTTTTCATAATGATATAATACTAGAATTATTTGGATGACTTAACATTCAGGTCAACAAATGACAATTATATATATCTCAGTATACTTTCACCAAATTCTATGTATAAATGCCAAATGTTACAAATCTATGGATTGTGAAAGAAATTTTTTTTTTTTTTTATTCTGGAAGAAAAAAAGTCAATTGTTTTAAGCATTTGATGTATCGATATTACTTTACATTAGAAATATGTAAATATTCATAAATTTCGTAAGTAAAATTTTATGAAAAATATCAATTATTTCTTTAATAAGTGCATTTGAACGTTTTATAGTAATTATCTCTATATGATTATTGAATTGGAAAGAAAATTACTCGATTTTAATACATATTTTTTTTCATAACGTTGACAAACATTAATTAAATTTTGAATAATGAAAGTTTGAAAATGCAATTAATAAAAGTAGGTTTATCACAAAGCACTGAAGTATTTTCGATTAAAAACTAAAATTTCAGCTCCAACAAGTTGCTAAGCGAAAACCAACAATACATCAACATCTACAAATGCATTTCTCGATAATTTCTACAAGTCTTCGATTTCAGCAATACACATCTATATACGTTTGTTTTTAGACACCAACGGAATCTAAAGGAAACTTCTTTTTGAACGTCGGCCAAAGCTGAAGAGCCAACTGATAAAAAAAAAAGGAAAAAATAAAGGAAGAGAAAAAAAAGACAGGAGAAAGAAGAGCGTATTGAAGTATCGGTAGAAATTTTAAAGAAGAAGCTTTCCACCGAGAGCCGCGACGGTGAATGCTAATGGTTTAACACCGGCTGACTTCGAAACCTAACTGTGTCTCTCTTTCCTTCCTTCGCTTGAGTGAGTCGCGACTCTCGAGAATTATATACACGCTGGAGAATGAAGGAGGAAAAAAACAACGGCGACACTTTCGAGGTTCGCCGAGATTTACGTATACGCGGCGACCTATGCTAATCCTGGATACCGTTAAGTAGATGTCTTTTTTTTTTACTTTACCTCTGCCTCTTTCTTATTCTTTATCTCTTCCGAATTTTTATGAATTTGCACTTTTTCGATGAAGTAATGAACATGCAAATATATCGAGTCAAGATACGCTTTCCTGTCTCAGCCATAACGAAGTGGTTTCTTTTTCATATATTGGTATATTTAAACGTCACGTGAATACTGGAATTGTGAACGTACAATATATATATGCATATACAAGTTTAACAGCGGAGAATGTGAAATACATAGGTCTTCTTTGAAGAAAAAAAAAAACAAGAAAAAAAAATTGCATATTTGTAACACAATAGTGAATTCATTTTTTTTTCTTTGAATAACGATAATGACTTTGCGTTTTAATCGATAACTTAATTATCCACTTTCGGTAAAAAAAACATCGATGTAAAAAATTTACGGAGCGTGAAATTTGATTCGTAGCGCGAATTAAAATTCAATTATTCACTAGCGCGAAATGTTGATCTATTCGTTAAAGATTAAACGATAAATAATAGAGAAAAAAAAAAAACAATTACATATCCTGTAAACACAGATGTGAAATAATTTACGCTAAGCCTTTCTAATGTCGCAGCACATTGTTATTAAATAATCGAACCACCGATACATACATTCGTGACTAAGTCTAAATTTACGAGGAATGTTTAATAATTTTTAATCTATATGTACTATATGAGTACCAAAACGAGCACGCGCATAAGCTTTATCTTCATTATGATAACATTGTTGTGATAAATGTTTTTGTTTTTCATAGTGTAACATTTTGTACGTAAAAAATGCTGAAATTTAAATTTTAAATTTAAGGGTGAAATTTGAATAAGCCTTGATAATATTTTGTTCTCGTATCAAGTGAAAATTAAACTGTAATTTAATTTTTCACTCATACATACATAGTATATTACAAAACATTGGTCTATAAAAAATATACGCATGCGAAATAATTTTTCTTTTAACGAGTCAAGTACCTTAAATTAAAAAATAAGGAGAATATTTTACAAACGATAGAAGAAGGTAAAAAAATAAATAAATAAAAATGTTAAACGTTTTGACATATGAAATATACCGTTTTTAGAAAAGTACACAGCGTCAAAGATACAACGATTCAAGCGTAAAAAGTATTATTTCTTCGTATATTTTGTTGTGTCTTCTCTTGCGACGTTTCATTGCGCGCGTATACATAGAGTAGATATACATTCCGTAATTTTCAATGCAAAATCCGTTAGAAAATTATCGCCTCCAAGTATATACTTTATATTCTACGAAAGAATCGATAAAAGATTCTCTTTTATAATAAATAACCGTCGTGGCATCAATTTCTTGATTACTTAAAATCATGAAATATCTTTTGAAATTTACCTTTCGAGAAATTCTCTTACCTCGCTGGTGACAATTATTTCAAAATGCGAAACTTAAGACGTTCTAAGAAATTTAAATGGCATGAAAAAAAAAAAAAAAAAAATTTTAAATTATCTCTTTGAACTTTCAGCTGTGCTTAAAAAATTCATACGAAATTTATTTGTAAACTTATTTGTTTAAAAAAAAAAAAAGCGAAAAATATTTAATCATAAAAATATTAATATTCACGGTATATTGAAGAAAGTTTATTCAACGAATAAATTAGCTCGCTGTTAAGGCATTAAAAATTTACGCAATGAAATCAAATTTCATTATAATTTAAAGAGATCAATATTGTTCTTAAATCTGTTAGCGTGCCAACAAGTAAGGCACTTGAAGGTCAATGGATACAAGCGACTTTTTAATACCTTAATTTGTAAAAATCTAATTATATTTTTTCAGACTAATATTTAATAAGATAAAAATGTTTTCATCTTATTTTTAGAATATAATAATCTAAAACGTACATTTTGTCTTGTATACTGAATAATCGATCATATTTTCAAATATTTTACTAACGTTATAAGTTAAACAAATTATTGTACATCGAATATAAAATTCCTTTGTTATCTTTCTTTTTTTCAACAAAAATGCACAATCCCAAAAGAATCGTTTCGCTTATTCTATTTCATAAACACAGACTGTAGATATATACGTTTTGACAAAAAGCAGCAAACGCGCACATCGCGTCCTGGTAGTTTTTCCATTCGACGAGTACTTACGAGGAGACATATACGAGGCTTGTACTCGTAAATTCGTTTTGTTGGACTATGTAATATCGATGGTGTACATAAGGCGCGCGTGGCTCTGATGTCAATATATAGGCTACGATATGTATAGGTTCACCTACTCACACACGCACGCACACACACACACACACACACATATATATATAGACGAACGTGCTGTGCATCGACGATCGAAACGATTTTGTGTGCAAAATATAAGCGGGGCGTAGACTCATTGACCGAACGAATACGAGATCGAAGAACGATAAACTCGTCGGGACAAGTGTCAAACGGAGACGCGATTTTTGCGAAGATTTGTTAATCTTAAACGATAGATATACCGGCTTAAAATTTATGTCACTTTGATAATGGAGTTTTGACGGTCGAAAAAATTACGGAGAATTTTAATGAGCGATGTCGATTCACGGATAATTAATTAATTGGAAATGGTTAACGGTTAGTGAGTTTAAGTCTCGCGTCGCTGGAAAGTTCTATAAATAAACTTGAAGCAATGCCAATCGCGCTATGGTAATAACGTGAAACTGTTGTTTAAAAATACATTTAAAACCGGCGCCGATTACCGAGAACATTTTCTTTTTTTCTTTCGTTTTTTATTTATTATTACGTTCGTCGAAATCAATGCCGCGTTATTTATTTAATCTTATCGCTACTTTCGTTACGTAAAAAATTTAAAGTCGTTAAAAAGTTTAATTTAAGTGACTCTAAAGGATATTTTTAATGAAAATTTTGCGGTTTTTTTTTTTTTTTTTTTTTTGTTTTATATATATATAATTCGTAAACTAGTACTTGAATTTTTCTTAAAACTCTCAAGTATATAGTTTTAATTTCATGTAAAAGTTTTAAAATAAGTATAACTAAAGGGTAATAAAACATTTTAATTTTTTTTTTATATTTAAGTATCTAAAACTGGTTATGAATTTATTTTAATGATAAAAAGATTATATTTAATGGTTCGAGAAAATTTTTCATCGACTTTAATATATTTATATGTTATATATTAAAATTTTTTGTCGTCGCGTCATTTCATTAACAATTAATTGATTTTTGTTTTCAACATTAATAAATAGTTATCTATTGCATTTTAGAACGACGTATTTCATTATTTCATTTTCAAATCTTGTTTCCAAACAGAAAACGAGGATCGATAAAATAGACATTAATTACATTAGAGTTTGAAATATATACGTAAGTAAGAACAAATGTATTTCCGTAAAGATAAGAAACTTTAAAGGTAACGAGCAAGTTCAAGAATGACTTATCGGGCGATTTGTTTCCGATGTGTGACGTAATTGTTTAACCGACAATCGAATATTTCGAATTCGATCTATGTTTTAAAGAAAATTATTTGACCTTTGTAAGATAAGAAAAAAAAAAATAAAAAGAAAAAAATACAAACGATTTCATCCTACATTAACAGAAGGTATAGGGTAACGGAAGTTTTATATTTTAGATTAGCCTTCGACAAAATTACATTTACGATTATATGACTCGGCAAAATGTTTCATTGTAATCTTGTGACATTGTATATGAAAGGATGAGAGCATTACTTTGATCGTTAATTTGACGTTGATAGCACTTGTAATAATTTTATTAAAACCTAACGTTCAATTTGTCGAAAAATAAAGTAAAAAAGTGCACTTGTTGTAATTTTTAATTTTACTTTATAACCTAAATGAGGATTGACTCGCGAATATGAAAAATTATATTAGATTAATGCAAAAAGATTATTAGCACCGCAATTGCAAACGAATATCTTTAAACGGCATGAAGAAATTGCAGAAACTCTGTACCGTTACATAATCAACGCGTTGTCAAATAAATCGTACAACTCAAAGTCTCGACAATCGAGATCGTTCTATAAAGGAGACGCAAAAAGATTGCTTGATAAGTGCAAGAGAAAAGAGACACCGGCTACGAGAGAACGACTTTCCAGAGTCGAAGAGGAGAGGAAAGTCCAGAGTCAACATCTGGAGTATTTTAATCCAAAAACTTAATCTCAGCGGGAACGAATACATGTTTATGTAGCCTTGAATAAACTCTAGTTAATTTCATTCGGGTGTTTATTTTTCTGCGAGATCCGTCACAATATCGTTCGATGGTTTATTAAATGAGAAAATAAACTTGAACCCTCCATGATAAATATTGTTAATTCCAGCGTAATTTGTATATTAGAAACAGGTATGACTTTATCACTTATTTGCTTTTTTAATTGCACGTACCCACATGATATACCTATTTCCGTAATTTTCATTCGGAATGTTCCTTGTGCACGAATTTCGATAAAATTTTTTAGTAAATCAAATATAAATAATAAATAAAAAGCTAAAGCGTTTATTACTTCTTAACTTAATTTTACGTTATGAATTAATCAATTATATCATGAAATTGTGCTTTTAATATCCTTTTTAATCTTATATTAAATCATCAAATGCAAAAGAATTTTTTAAAGAAAGCACAATACTTAAAATAAAGATAAGATAAATACTAAACTATAAAATTGTTTTTCACTATGAATAAATACCGGTTTTAAATACTGCATTAAAACGACTACTTTCACATACCTCGATTTAAAAGTGGATCATATACGAAAGGATTATCGTGAATATCAAAAAATAAATATCATATTAAAGATAGCTTTACGCGTTAATTACTCGCGCGGGTGACTTTTTTCAATGTAAATAAAGAAATTAAATAAAATTAATTATTATCAATATTTTTTATTCTTTAAAATTGTAATACATTAGAATTGCTTATATTCTTTATGCATCTAGAAAATAAATTTATAAAGTATTAAAACTGCTAAAAAAAATAAAGTTCAATTCTTGTGAGTTAAATTAAAATTTAAAATAAAATGATATAAATAAAATATTTGAATTTTTCAAAATAAACGCTACGAAAGATCAATACGAAATTATCCAACTTGTCTCATCTCTATAGCTAGAGTCCAATTCCCATTGCACATAGTAATGCAAATAAGCCCACGCATATTCTGTCTGTATTTTTTTTCAAGAGGGAGAAAGAGAGAAAGAGAGAAAGAGCACACGAAGATGATTTCGTCGTAATCTGCAATATTCCGGCTGTACATTAGTTGATTTACTTTTAATGACCTTGAAAGTGTGTCGTCGCTCGAACTCTCGCATGCACTCGCGGCGTGAAACTCGGGCCAAGAAACTGTTATAGGTGTCCGTGCGGCGTAAAGCGCGCCGAGGGAAACATAAATATCGCGAGGCTAAGCGCACACCGAGACTTACCATTCGCACACTGCGTGGCTTTTGCTTTTTTGGGAAGAAATCGACATTTAGGTTAAGCGACGTTTTTGCGCCAACGACTCGTTAGTTGTAACAGACCGGCGAATGAATGAACTTTGAATTTTACCTGTGCGAAATTTGATCATAATTTTTAGATAAATTTTTATTTGTTTATTGTTTGTTCTATTAAAAATGTCTCAAATTTTTAAATAAATTATAATCTGTGAGGTTGTTTGAAAGCAATATCTAATTGAACATTTTTAATCTATTTTATTGTAAAGCTATTTTTTTTTAATTATTTATAAAAACAAAGATCAGCATTGTTTTCTCGTCGCGAATTCGTTAAAATATAACGCAATGCCAAAGTTAATGATGACAATATTAGCGGTAATGAACAAGTATTAAGAATCATTCTAGGTAATGCAAATTAAAAGAATTTGATACCGTGTGATTTTAAAAAGCCAAGAAGAACGACTGAAACGAAGTAAATATAAATTTTACGATCGTGATGTAAAAGAGAATTGCAAGCACTTAAAAAATTGTTGTGTCATCTTCTCTTGCTTCATTTTTCTATCATTAATAAAAATTATACTTTGTACGGATTGTAATTCCAGCTGTAAAAAGTAAATAAATAGCGTAATACCGTAATAAAATTACTATTTCATTATCATATTGCCTTTTATTGCTCATGTCAAATGATAATAATATTTGAAAAAAAAAAAAAAAAAGAAAAATGTTGAATTTATATTTTTAAACAATTTATTAAAAAAATGTACACATATTTATATTAATATAAAATAACTTGACAATTGATTACTTGCAAAAAGCATAAATTTATATTATTTATCAGTCAATGACGCATCGACGAATAATTTTTAACCTTTTTGGCACGACGCTGTTGTTTTGCACCTTTTAATTGTGAGCAATGATTGAGAAATTTAATTTGGTCAAAATTATCAATCACTCCTACTCCAATGCAAAAAGTTAGGTAAACAACATTAAAATAACATTTGTTTTGATCATTATTAAAATCTTATACATAGATCTAAAATCTATGTGTAAAAAATGTTAGAAAAGCAAACATAATACCATTTTTGTTTCCCTGGTGAACTATAATAACGAGAGAACTTTGCTCTGACGCGCTAAATAGTCTTTAATGTCGCACAGATATATATGGAACTGAACACGACATTAGCCTTCGGAATAATAAAAGCCTTTCTATTTTTACGCGAACGGCTTCGCACTTTTATAATTCCTCACCTGCGCCATCATAACGATGGCATAATAACGTTAATAGGATGCTAATCCTTTTATTAAACTCGACTCGAGTGCATTAATTTTTTTTGTTCGTGGCGACCGTTGAGTTAAAATAAACGAGCTTATTAATGAACATTTGCTTTGTCTTTAATTTTCTTTTTTCTATTTTCAAAATTACTATACTTAATGAAGTATAGATTGAATTACCAAATATTATTAATGAAAATAAATTAAATTTAATTATGTTGCTGTATATCAACGCAATGTTTTTCCTTTAACAATATTTCATAAACATTTAAATTTAAAATTTAATAATTCTTCTAAAAAGAATACGTATAAAATATTTATTTGCAAATACTTAAACAAACGATAATGTAAACAATAAATTTTATCGATTACCAAAGCTCATTAATCGCATCTTATCGCGCAAACAATCTTATCGAAATCTCTCGAAATAATGTACCGATTAACCCACTTATTAGCGTCGTCGCTTATCCAAAAAATTGCAATGGAAGCCGGAAGGGAAAATCGAAGCTACTTGTTCGGTTGCTGATTAACCGCGGATAGTATGCGGAGAGAGAGAGAGAGAGAAAGAGAGAGACAGACAGACAAACAGACAGATAGAGAGGCCACCAGTAAACAGATGAAGCCGAAATGAGTATGCAGGTAGCGAATCATCCCGTTGTCGTAAGTATAGACGACAATGACGTCAGGCCATTGTTGTAATTAAATATATATGTACACATATTTACGCGTGAGTATACAATGCGTATGAACGCGCATTTCATATCGAAGACGTAATCCGATCTTTGTCACTTTTGCCAAATTTATCGGATTTTTATTTACGCGTATAAAAGGTCGAGCATTGAAAATGCCTTGCAGTAAATGAATTGCAGTAAAACTTATTGGTCTGAAGTTTGCAACGTTAGAGTACAACGAAATAATTTTTCGCATTTAAATAAAACTGCTAAAAATATAAAAATTATATTTAAATCCGTATCTGAATATTTTTTTATGCTAAAAAACACTGAGACTAAAAAAATATAAATTTTAAATAAAAACAGTTTTTAAATAATTTCGCTGGACTCCAACGTTGGAAACTTCAAACCCATGTAAACCTTAAGGGTAAAAGAAGATTTAAATTTTAACGATGTTGCTGTTCTATAGATAAATTAACTTTCTTTTTGTATCCTTTGAGAGAGAGAGAGAGAGAGAGAGAGAGAGAGAGAGAGAGAGAGAGAGAGAGAGAGAGAGATAGAAAATTAGATGATCGATTTCGATTTTTATTACTACATGCAAATTTGAATTTCTAAAAAACGATCTATTCAATCCCGTTTGTTTTCCGTCAATTTCTGTGTGATCAAAAGCTAAAGAAATGTTAATGAAAACAAAATAAATAATGATAAATAAATAAAGTAGCTCTCTTCGATATTCGGAATTGCTAAAACGAGTTTTTGTTTTAGATAAAAAGCAATCGATGGAAAAAATGTTTGAAACATTCACTATCGTCGTTCAGTTATTGAAAGAAAGGTGAATTCTTTTGTTTATTTTTTTTTATTTTTTTTTTTTTTTTCATCCGTTTAAGTCGAGAAGATTTGTATATTTATATTTCCGCATCGGACTTCATTGTCGCGTGTATTTTAATTTATTCGTATGATGTGCGTTGTTTTATTATTTTGTAAGTAATACAATTGTTATGTATATTTTAAAACTAGCCGCTCGTACGTTTTTTTTAATTAATATTTTTATTGTTATTTTCAATCTGCGCGTTATTTTTTCCATGGGTCATAAATTTATCGACTTTGAATGTCAACGATATGAATAAATTGTTTTTTTTTTATATCGCCAACAAAATAAACATAAATATTGTTATAGTTTTCACAAATATCGAAGTGACAATCGACTTCAAAAGGAATGCATTAAAAATACAAAGAAAATTTACAAAAAGATAATCCGTACGTAATAAAAGTTTTTCTATTTGCGCTGTACAGCATTATGTTTACACAAATAAATTTAATAAATCTTCGACATTAATTATCGTAATTAATTTCATTTATAGGAAAAAATTAAACGTAATGTTTATTTGTTTTCAAAGCAAAAAAAAAATGAAATTTATTGCGAGTTTACTACTCACACACGTATCCGCTATACAAATCAATCATTGAATGCAAAATGTAACACCAACAATACAATACACGTACGTTATATATCATCACGTCGTAACTTTCAAATATACAACATTTATAATCTGTAGCGGCGATCGATATTCATTCAGATCGACGACTTCGAAGTGAATAATTTAACGGAATAAAAAGAAACTGTAGAACAAAAAAAAAAAAGGCGACCGCTGTTGAACCACGGCAAAAATGCGGAAGTTTATGAATCGTGGATTATATATATATATATTAAAAGAGAATACGTCCGAGTTTTTTTTTCGGTGGCCGTGAATACGAAACGTACGTAAATATGGTGTTGTATGTCGAGTCGACGTGAGAATTTTATTCGTGAATCGATAAATTTTGGATATAGTTTTAGACGTTTGATGTGTTCGGGCATAATTATACCGATGTGTGGTATTGTTACACGAACAGAAAATTTCTCAACTCATTATTTAGTTGAAATTTCGTTTACAAAGGAATGATAATGATTGATTTTTATTATGGTAATTTTTATTTTTGATAAGCAACGTAATTGTTTTTTCTAATCTTTAGCATCATTAGCGCGAAAATAATATGTAATTATAAATGGGTTTGAAGTTTCCAACGTTGGAGTCCAACGAAATTTTTTAAAAACTGTTTTCATTTAAAATTTATATTTATATTTTTTTTAGTCTTTTTAGTGTTTTATAGAATAACCAAATATTCAGATACGGATTTAAATATAATTTGTACACTTTTTGCAGCTTTATTTAAATGCGAAAAATTATTTCGTTTTACTCTAACGTTGCAAATTTCAGACCCATAATTATAAGGCATTACGTACGATTATTTTATACGTAAGTAATTAATTTTTTTATTTTTTTATTTTTTTTTTTTTAATTTTAAAAAATTAGTTACGTTATTTGTTTATAATTTAATCGTTAATGTATACGCGATCAAAGTTAATTTTTATTATCAATTAATTTTCAATTATATTGTTACTCAACGATTAAAAATTACAAATGACATATATTCAGTTTATTAAAAATTAAATGCACTTTACGCGTGCGCTATAAGTAAAAATAGATATAAACAATGTGAAATAATATATCTAAGCTAATGAAACAATCGATTCAATTATTACCAAATTCAATTGAAGTAATCAAACAAAAAACTATCGTCTACATCACTTTCAAATCAATTATATTACAATACTTGTTTATATAATAATCATTTTCAAACGTCGATTTAATTTACCGTCAACGCTTACCTAACAATTTATTCGCGACACACAGCGAGATCTCAAAAAATCTGAGAGCCAGAATGTACACATTTTTCTCGCAAAATAACTATTCACGCGTACATTGATACATAGTTACTGCATTAGAGCGAAAAACCAATGTCGTTAACCCCAAATATAGATCGGTTGACCTAACGTTTCTATCTGTCTTTGTATACCCTTCGGACAAAGTAATAAATCGTCACCGATTAATGTGAAGCGAAAGAAAAAGTATATCGCGCGCGACGGGAAAACACTTGCGTTATTTCCCATCGGCGAGTACGAATTTTAAATATGTGAGAGATACTTTGAGATATACATATATGTACGTGTCGAAGGCAATACGCGAAAATTTATTAATTTGGGGAAATTCGGCGAATGTAATTATATTAGCGCGCTATTGAATTCGGAGTTTCTTGCTCGGTATAGTACGGCTGGTTAGATATAGATATGCACATATTCTATAAGCATTAGATTCGCACAAGTAACTGGTGAAATGAATCGTTAATTAAGTCACGAAGTTTCGAGATAAAACGTAAATGATGTTTAATTATGAGCTTGTGTGTATATATACTATACAAGTAGTTGTATCTGGGTGTATGTATATACACGAATCGAATCAATATTGTCTATCGGTAAGAGCACTTAGGAGTAAATTATGGAGTTATGCGGCGAGTTTACTATCGCACCGCGTGCGCGATTGTACGACCAAATAATCATTACGCGATTTTATTACTTTATTATTTTTTCGACATGTAGCTTGTGAAATTTATAATTAAGATTGAAAATTACGCTCGCGGGAGCAATTATTTTCTTAAAATCAACAATGACGATTAAATAATTTTTGGATGATAAAATGTGTTTAAATTTTTTAAAGATAATCAATTTTTGCCTTTAAATTTCTTTGCCACTTTATTAAAAAATAAAAAAATACGTACATTTACCTGTGCATTCCAAATATCCAATCTCGTAAAACCAATCGATTCGAAAAAAAACATCGACTTTAAAAACTTCGAAGCGCGCAATACGATCCTCGCACTTTTCTCGCTATCCGAAAAAAATTAAAAAAAAAAAAGTATTTCGATTTCAACCCAAATGAGATTTTCACCCGCAACGATAATCCTGTCTCTAAAAAACAAAAGATCAACTCGAAATCGTCTCTCCACCTCCGTGCGTTCACTTTCGATATCAAACGCGAGCTCGCTCATACTCGCGACTAAGCGACGCATAAGTACGCGCGAATGCACATAATGTCGTCGTCGTCGTCGTCGTCGTCGTCGTCGCCGCCAAAAAAGAAGCAACAGCACACCGTGTCGCGTATAGAATAAGAAAAAAGGGAGGAGCGCACGTCGTCAGCGCATTGTGTGCGCGCATGTGAGTATATAAACTTTAGCGTGTCACGACTACGAAACGTTGCCCGCGTGCGTCACGTAAATTAGGCTAATATCGATTACGAGAGAGAGAGAAAGACAGACAGAACGAAAGAAAATAAAAAAAGCTTCGCGTGTGCATTGTTTGCGCGAACGCGCCAAGTGTTTGCGTGTGGAAAATAAAAAAAGGCATGTGTATACGTATATGTATATACGAACATGTAGTACATGCGTGTAATGAAGAAGCGAAAAAAGCGTGGGTCGATGCGCGAGAAAGGTATCGGCGCGCGCGCCTCTTGCTGTACTTTTTTAACTGCATTGTTAGATGCTGTTTAATGCTGTGTGTTTTAATTCCTACTACTTTTGTTAAAAGGAAATTTGTTAGTTCAACGCTTCGACGCAAAAATTTTCGAAATTAATTTTACCGTGAATAATGGTTGCGATATTTTAAAATGATTTGAAAAATTGCACAACTAACTTTCATTTAAAGGATACTTTTAAATTTATATAGTTAAACGTGAATTTTATCGTAATGTTCGATAGCTATTGATATTGTTCCGTGACATAAGTGTGCGATTTAATTGTCTTTATTAGCTAGCTAAACTATTTGCGCGCTTTTCGCACTCGATTCAACGAAAACGTTTATTCTATTATTTTTGCTTGGAAAGTTACATGCACTTATTAATGCATTCGATTATCTGAATAATAAGACGAGAATTCGAACAATCAATTTTTAAAATTACGAGTACGTATACAAAAAGCATAAATATACCATTTAATATGAAAAAGGAATGCGAACGAATTACCTGTATAGAAAAACTGGTGATTGTAGTTATTAAGAATTTTAAATTTTATAATGAAAAATTTTTAGATATATTTTTACAGGTATTTTGTTTAAATAATAAAACGTAAATTATTATGTAGTATAGCAAATCTAAAAGTCAACAAATAGTTACTCTACATAATCTTTAATTATATTAATTTCAAATGAATATCCAAACTCGCCATTTTTAAAATATTAATTAAAAAAAGTACAGATAACTTTTTTAACGATCTCGCATACGAGGAGTATAAAAATCGTCAACGAAACAGTCGAGCTAAAATATTTTATCCAGCCTTCGGGATCGCGCGTATAGTATATACACACTCGCGTGTGTGCACAAAAACCGATAATAAAATAGATGTGTATGTGTGTGTGTGTGTGTGTGTGTGTGTGTGTGTGTGTGTATGTGTGTATATATGTCGATAAACCACTGGAATTCCATAAGCCTCGATTACAATTACCTATCGTATACATACTATATACCTTCGTGTATATACGATACTCGCGTTTATAAGATACCAGAAGGCGAACCTTTTTTTCATTTTCGCAACTCTCTTCGATTGATTCTGTCCTCTCTTTTTCTCTAGCATGCACATTCTATACATTCTATAACGCGTCACGAGACGTGGCACATGTACGTATATACAAAGCCACCGGGGATAAAGTACGGCGGCGCCTTTGCGCGTTTAGAAAGTTATTCGACATTATCCGCAGCGCTCGTGCCGCTGCTCTATAGCAAACACGCGCGAGCCTCGTGTCTTGTACACGCATGCGGGTACAACGTACGCGTATATATGCATATTGCAATGGGTCTGAAGTTTGCAACGTTAGAGTACAACGAAATAATTTTTCATATTTAAATAAAGCTGATAAAAATGTAATAATTATATTTAAATCTGTATCTGAATATTTCGTTATGCTATAAAACACTAAGACTAAAAAAATATAAATTTTAAATAAAAAAAGTTTTTAAAAAATTTCGTTGGACTCCAACGTTGAAAACTTCAAACTCATATATTGGTATATATATAGTGAAAGCAAAACAATTAGAAAGAGAAAGAGAGAAAGAGAGAGAGAGAGAGAGAGAGAGAGAGAGAGAGAAATGGTATAAAGATAATCGAGTGAACGTGATGAGTTAATCGTCGCAGTCACGGTTGTCACTTATCGTCGCATCGCATATACTTTGTTTCTCTTTTGCATTTTACTTGGCACTGCCGAAAATTGGTCGAATATAATTAATTTACACAAATCAATATTAATATCTCGATGATTGAAGTACAATTTAAATTGATTATAATTTAATCTTTTTATATCGGATAGTAATATGGATTTTTATGTTAATCGTTAAACGATGTAATATTAATTAGGTTTTATCTGAAATTTTCAACTGAAAAGATTATTTCGCGATATTGTAAGAAAAAATAAATTTATGTAAAATAGTTTTAGAAATTAAGCAAATTTATAAGTTTCGTTATCAATTTTAATTATTTTAATCTAGACTTACGCATTATAAAATAATTAATAATTTCACACTATCAAAGTCACTTTCGACAGTAATTGTATGAAAAAATCGCTTAAAAATTAAAAAAATTATCGCTTTATATTAATATTTATGAATGCAGTAAAATTTTGAATGTCAATGTTCGTAAATAAATTCGTTCGATAATACTATTATATTTCATTGTAATTCTATCGATTATATTTACAATATTTTAGCCTTGCTTTCGATCTGTACAAGTATAACGAAAACCTGATACCCCTTTGCATTTTCTAGTTTAATTAACATTTTATTACATAGTCATTTAAACTAAACTTACTCGAATACGCTTTCGATAATTTTAAAATAAAAGATTATAGTTCTTGGATTCTTTCGTATACAAAATATTCATTATTTATGCATATCAAGTATGATATAAATTAAATAACTAATAAAATTTTACGACTGCATTACGTTGATAAATAATGCAAACATAATGCGAAAATTTTACTAGTATATATGAAAATTCGTAAACTCAACCCAATTCTTATAAATTAGCGTCTACTTCTTTATAAAAAAACTTAAGCAAAATTATAAACCTCTAATAATCACTAATCCGTGCATTGCCAAAGAATTTTATCATAGATAAGACTTCGTTGTAGCAACAAAAAACTACAGCGAATTATACAAAAATATGTATAATACTAATAAGTGCGTGCGCTTTGCCATTAGCTGCAACGTAAGCCGTCCGTTTGTACTTTAAAATGTGTATGCGGTGAAGTAACACCGCCGATGGAAAATGAATCAACGGGCGGTGAAAAGGAAAATTTTATTTGTTTAAATATTTGAATACTTTTTCGAAAAAGAAAAGCGTTGACTGGCTTTTGCTGTGAAACATAAATTCTTCACTTTGTGCCAGTATGAATTACTTTTGAAGAATGTTTTAAATGCCGTACGTGAATTTGATTTTTCACAGTTAACGTAATGTTCAAACTAATTTTAAACAATAATTTTACCCAATTATTTCTGCAAATCTTACTTTAATACGTAAAAAATTTTTATTTAATTTGCGTAAAATTTCAATTTAAATAAAGGATCTTAACAGCTAAACTTGAACAAGTTTTCAATTTGACTTTTGAAAATCAACATTAATTTATTTAATTCAAAAGTAATTTCATCGCGATAATGTTCGCACGTTTGGAAATACGCGCTGAGAATTGCCGCGTACAAACATTGATAAAACTAAAAGTTCAAATATTTTAAGTTACGTTGAAATAAGTTAAGTAAATAATTATTAGAACTTTTTATTTATAATGTTCTTTCATTTTGTAATTATCTCGCAAAAGTTTATTCGTTCAATTAATGTCAAAATTATATTACACTTATCAATGAGATTTATATATCAGATTTTTTATTTTTATTTTTAAAAAAATACAACAAAGGATGAAAATATGCGTACCGATAAATCGGTTAAACCCATAAATCATTTACCATATATAACTTAAATCGAAAGATACCAAATATGATTCAATAGCTATCAATAACGCTGTTTATTGTATTTACAATTCTGTGCGCGATATTGCCTTTAATATACTGCGGGTAATTATTTTAAAATATTTTTTTAAATTGAATAAATTCATTTTCTTTGTGTACTATTGCGATTGATAAACTACAAGTAAACAAGTTTAAAGTAATAATGATTCAACGGGATATTAAAATAACTGTATTTGATTAAAAACCAAATGAAAATAAATTTAATCCGCAATATTACATTTTTTCACGTTTTAACGATGTATATAAAATCGCCAGTAAAAAAAAAAATAAGAACTAATACATTTCGAAGTACTCAAGAAAAAGGAATTCTTTTCGATACGGTTAAGATCGTAAAGTTACAAAATACGCGATAATCGACTTCTTATAACAAAACTTTAAGAAAAAGAGAGAGAGAGAGAGAGAGAGAGAGAGAAAGAAAATCAATAATCCAACCTTTTTTTCTCCATTCTCCATATCCGCGGACGCGGTATTTACCTATACACGAACAACATCGCACGAGTAACACCTCGAGCTGTATTATACACCGCCACCACCGGGAACTTACCCGCTCTTAATAGACTTTCAATGTTCTCTACCTTGAATATTTCAATTTTTACATGAAAATTGCGCGCTCGTGACGAGGCCACGTGTTGCGCACGAGAGCTACACTCTCGGAATATTGTTTGACCGTATCACGATTTTCTCTCTCTCTCTCTCTCTCATTCTCTCTCCTTTTCTGTATACTTCTCGACCGGTCTTTTTTAAAAATACGCGGTCGTACACACGGCTAGGAAAAAAGGAGTGTAGAAGTTTGCTTTTTTTGCGAACCCCGCAGTAGGTGTATAACAAGGATTAATTTGCCGGGTTTTTTTTATTTTTTCCAGATGATCCAGTCGCCTGAAATCATGTCCGCCATCATTTTTTATTATTTTTTGTTTTTAATAAAATTGTATTATTTTAAAAAACGTCACAAAAAAACCTGAAAATAATGCTTTTATACTTTTAAAGTATCGATAAATATGTGTGCAAAATTTCAAAACGATATCTTTTTTTTCTTTTTTTTTTTGTATGAAAAAAAATGCTTGAAATTTTTTTTTTTTTTGTGAAAATTGTAATCTCGAAAAGCCGTTCAAGTACAAAGAAACATCTCTTTTAAGTAAAAACATCTTCGAACAGAAATAGAGTGCGTTAACCCAACGTAATAATGATAACAGACTACAATTGCCTGAATTACGAAGAGCGGCTGTAACTTTTCAACTCTGTCATGATCGTTTCAAACGCTAAGGAGCTACACTGAGAGATAGAAATACAATTGAGAGAAATATTTCAGTTGACGCCCAGAGAATTTAATAGGATACGGTTTTGCGGTGAGCCTCTGTCCCGTCGTCGCTCGTTACTTATCAGTTGGTATTTGTATATATAGCTATACATCGGTGGTTGGTTTATCATTTTACAGAAAAGTAAGGACGACTCGAAGAATGCGAAATAAGAGAATTTTTATCCTTTCCTTTGTCTTTCTTCTTATTCTTAATAGTTTTACTATGTACGCTGCGTATAAAGATTTTTACGAGCGAGTTATTGTTTGCCAAATATTAATTTAATTTTGTGAAAATTACGAAAAGAAGGGAGAACATTTTTCTTTTGACTATACGACAAATATGTATAAAACTTTATAATCAGGTATTACTGATTACAAAACAATTAATGATTTATAATAGCTTACGACTCAAGAAACACAATAACAGGCGTTATGCATTATGTAAAAACCTATAACGCAAAAAAAAGATATATTGCTTCAAAATGCAACGAATAAATAATTTTTTGCTTTTTATCTTTTTTTTTTGACACTATCGTCATACAACCTATACATTAAAATGTGTCCCGCAAGACGAACCATCGCGTTCTTCCTTATAGTCTCTCGTCAAACCGATTTACCGAAGCCTTTATACAACGAATCAGAAAAATCATTTATTATTCTCGAATGAAAAAATTCATCTCACGGGGAAAAAGAATTCAATCCGAATAGCAAATTAAACCCACAATGTGAAAGAACGGTCGAGAAGGAAAAAAAGAATTTTAAATTAACTGCTCGAAAAAGAGGAAGGGAGGGAGTTGTGAGGGGGAGGGGAGAGAGGGAGAGAAACGATTAAAAAGTTCACAAGCGCAAACGAAAGTAAAGTATATATGCCAGCGGAAAAAGGATCGCGAGATATACACTGCTAGTAAGCTGACAACGGACGGCGCCAGGAGAACGCTCGTCTTTGGTACGTAAACACGTATCGTCTTCGCGACTTTAACCTTTTCCTTTTTTTTTTCTCGTTTTTTTTATTACGGTTATATACGCGAGTCTCGCGATATGCTGTTATGGAAGATGAAAAAATTTATCTCGATATGCGATATGTATATTTTAATAAAAGCGATCAAATGCTTTGTATAATCGTGTGCAGCTTAATCGACAAAGATAAAATTAATTAAATTTGTTTTTTGTAAGTATATTGAATTATGAATATTCAATAATATTTATTTACATTGAATATAATGTATTCGTTGATTAATATTTTTTTACGGATTATTTTGCAGAAATAAAACCGTTACGTATAATGAATAATCGTGAAAGTATAAAATAAACGATTTGTAAAGGAGAAATAGATATGTATATAAGTTTCAGAATTACGAGACCTATTTAAATTGGTATTTTCAGCTGTAAAGTAAGTCTTATAATCCTGCAACTCTCGGCGCATTATAAAATAAATCTCGCGCGTATATCATCGCATCTAAAACCAATTCATACAAAACCGGAGTATTAAATGCAATTAACGATTTAATATTTTATCGAAGTAAGTAGATAAGTAGATTTGCAGAAGTGATCTTTTGTTAATTAACATATCGTTTAATTTCTTTTGAGAAAAAGCTACTGTGTCGGCTATATTAAAAGAATTAAAAAAATGAATGAATCATGATTCGTAAATTTTTCTCTTTCCCTCTCTCTTTTTTAGATTTTGCATAATAAGATTACGCTTGATAAACTCATTAAATAACTAAAAATTCGTTGGTTTAATAAAAGTAATAAAATTTTTAAAATTGCAATTATTACATATTTTGTAAATTAATGTTTGATTGTCTAAACTTTTTAAAAAAACTCTTGACTAAACATTGATTGATATCTCATTAATAAACGACGAATGCATAAATTTTGTCAGAAACGATTTTCAGCTAAAACAGCACGAATTAAACTTTTAAAAATGGAATTATGAGATGTCAGTTAAAAGCAAAATTTGCTTGCCAGTTTTAAAATTAAAAAAGTTTTATATATACAGCTTACATACTTTGATATATGTATACAGCCACAGCTTATACTTTTATATATACAGCCATCTTAAGTTACCATTAAGATGAATAAAAAAAAAGACGAATTTGATTACCGTAGGGTAGGAAACGAAGTTTTTTTTTCTTTCTTTAAATTGTACAATTTTCTTTTAGCAAATTGAGAATGTATTTAGTAATCGTAGCGTGAAAACTTTATCGGTGTAAATTTATTAAATTTATTTGTTAAATAAAAAATTATCAAACTTTTTTTATTAGTTAATTTAAATTAAGTTTAAAGCATTACGTTTGTAATTAAATAAAACCTTTTAAGAATCCATTTTCCGTTCGTCCTTTGTACTGCTTAATTTCGTTTTAAGCGAAACATTAAACTTTACATTCTTTCTAAAGTTTTAAATAAAAAAAAAAAAAAAAAAAAATTGTAGAAAATTTGTATGAAAATATAAAATCAGCATAAAATAAACATAATTGCAATTTAAATAAAATACAATAAAAAAATAAATTAATTTGCATTTGTGTTAAAAATAATTATCAAAGTTATAAAACAATTAAAAATCTCTTTACTTTTTAGTAACAATTATTTTCTCGTTAAAATAAAAAGGTAATTAAAAAAAATCTAAAAAATAATAATTGAGGGTGTGATTTAACAATCTAAAAACAAAATGTCATTCTTGAAACAAACGAAATGCAAGATAAAGCCTAAAATTTCAAGCCCAACGAACAAAAACAAATATCGTTTCCACGATCAATGAGTTCTACCAGCACTCGAGCCAGCTTACGGAGTTTTCCCAAGACGACGACGTCGACAACGCCGAGAAAGAAAAGAAGGAGGAGGAGGAGGAGGAGGATCGGTAACGACTGCGACGCGCCGATCTCGCGCGCCGATCTAAGAATAGCCGTAAGAGCAGCTCTACCTATACGTATAAAGATGCTTGCGTACACACCGGTTATCTATTATACCGAGCCTACTTGCGTTCTTTCCATCTCTCTCTCTCTCTCTCTCTCTCTCTCTCTCTATCTCTTTTTCTCTCTTTTACCTTTTTCTCTACTCTTCTGTGCTCTCGTGTATATACTTGTCCACAAAAAGGCGAAAAAGCTTACGCGAGAGAGCTATCCGAGCGTAAAAAGGAGAAATAGGAGCTTGGCAACCGGTAACCCGTCTTTTTTTGCCTCTCTCTCTCTCTCTCTCTCTCTCTCTCTTTTACTCTATCTATCTCTTTTACTGGTCTATCTTTACGCGAACGCTTGGATGTATATGTGCATGAAGAGGTTCTTCTTATTCTCGATCTCTCGTATGCATTAGCTTTATATCCATCTCTTATTAGGAGAGACTTTTCCTTTTTCGAAGCGACGAGAGCGCGCCTCACTTGTCTTATTTCGAACGAGCGATTTTTTTTTTTTTATTTTTTACCGATCTTTTCCAATGAACTTGATAGTTCGACGCATAGAGAAGCTAGATATACACGCATATTTATATGTAGACGATCAAAGGAAGAGAACGGAGAACCAACTTCACAGTCCGTTTTTTACTCTCTATTATTTTTTTTTTATTGATTTAAATATTACACGCGCATCGTGCGAATAAATAATTTATGTTCGGTTATATCATTATATGTCGACCGGTTTTTTCGTTTGTGGTCTGTTAAAGAGCGATGCACGATGTTACTTTTTTGCAATTAGTTTTCATAACTATCTTATCTATTTTTTTTTTTTTTTTTTTAACAAACTTGCATAAATTTTTTTTGCACTTTAATAAATATAATTTTACGACGAGGATATTTTTATAACAAAATTATTAACTTTTATACTATTATTTTACGTAAATAACTGTAAGGAGTTTTTAAAAAAAACCTTCGTTTAATTTTAACAGTACGTAATTTCAGATATGGAATTATCAGCAGATTTTATTCATTACTCGTTTTTTATGTTAGTGCATAAACGAGGGAATTTTATTTTATTAAAATATTCAAGTAAGCAATAAAAATATTAAACTTCCACTGTAAAATAGATAAATTGCCTTCTTTTGATTTCTGAAAACATAAATACTTTACGTATCATTCACCTTCTACAGGAGAAATTTTTAATAAAAATTCAAGGTTTCAAAAAGCACTTAATCGTGCGACCGACTGAGTTTTTGAAAAAAAAAAAAATAATAAATAAATAAATAAATAAAAAATAATAAAAAAAATATTGATAAAATCGTGCCGGCTTTCATTAAAGCGAATTAATGGTCTTCTTAATGTTTTATTAACTATTAATTAAGTTTGTACGTTAGTTATGCCAAGGTATAAATTAAAAATAAAAAACAAATATTTCTTCTAAAGTCTCCTATGCAAAAGGGTCATGTTTAATCAAAGACTCTCGCATTTCTTTGTTATGCTGAATCAGTTTAATATAATGATCGCATTAAACCGACTATGATATTACGTCGTCGATTTTTACGGTCTGTATGAGTTTACAATTAATTAAATAACAGTAACGTTATTATTACAGCTGAACTTTATAACTTATTTAATAAACGTTTATGGATTTCAAATAAAAAAATCCAGGCAATCATAAAATAATTTCAATTATAAATGATGATTAAAAAATTTATGATAATTTTATAATAAATTAATCGTTTGAAATTTTAAGATTCCTTTCATTTCTTTTATCTGTTTCTTATTAATTTTGTTATATTTTATTTTCAATTACAAAAGAAAAAGAATCAATAATTGTAAATAAAATAAATTCGATTATAAATTCATAAGCTTAAACAGATTTTATGATAAAACTATTTATAAAGCATAAAAGATGTGCGATTGCAAGAATATTTCGGAATTCGTAAAAAATGATAAATAATTAAATCAAATGATTAAATCAATAACAATGATTCCATATACTTAATTTATTATTGGATATCAGGCCTAAATTTATTAAGATGCGGGTTAAATTTCAAAATAATGAATATTTTCGCCACACGTGTCGATAAAGCAGATACCTATCCTCTTGTACAATCTTTTCGATACCGATTTTAACCATCGCGTCGCCGACGAAATAACGAGAGCAAGCGTCATTTAAAAAAAAAAAAAAAGAGAGAGAGAGAACGGTATAGCGCAGGTAGAGATAAAGCGGAGTTAAATACCTACGAGTGAAAGCACGTGGACACGCCAGTGAGCGCATCCAACTTTGAAATTCAAAAACTACCGGGAAGCGCGCGTGCGCGCGCCGTTCAACAATCTGTAGTCGGATTCTAAACCACGCGGCTTTGCCATCCACGGTTCGCAAGAAGCTTCGACGTTTGTGCATTTTTTAACACTGGATACTCCAAAGAAGTCATTTTTAACCCTTAGAGGACCAGGATTTTAGAAATTGTCAAAACTCATTATTTGTATGAAAAAGTGATTAAAGATCTCCAATTTAGATCCAATCTAAGACTGAGTGTTTACGAGTCAGACCTGGGCGCAAACGTGAGTCCTTCCAACCCGGGATTGTAAGGTTCTGTGTTAAATATTTTAAAATTGAAAAAAAAATATCGTATATGCGTGGAAAGATATATATATATATATATAGGGGTTTTTTGAGTCTCTGATTATGATTCTAGGGTCGAAATTGTAAAATTCAAATTGTTTAATCCTCAAAATATTAAAAATTCTGAGTATTCTAAATGATGAAAGTATTCGCTCTCAGCATTATTCAGGATCAATGACGAGAACGCAGTGACTTCTGATTCCATGTGTTTATGTGTCGCGTATATCGAGTGTATGTGTATGTGTGTGCGTGTGTGAGTATGTGTATATGTGTGTATGTGTCTATGTGTTTCATTTATACTGAACGAAACAAGCAGCAATATTTAGTTTGTCATTTTGAATTTAAAAAATATAACTATATATATATATATATATATATATATATATATATATATATATTTAATAATTATTAATATGAATAATTATTAATTATTTTTTAGAATTATTTGTTTCAAAAAATGTGTTTTTCAATAGTTTATTTTCTGACGCACATATGCGTTATTCCAGCCCTCTAAAGGTTAAGTGCTTTTTGATTTTGTTTGGAAAAAAATTATTTTTGTAATTATACAATTTCTTAGAATTTTGAGACTTTGTATTTATATGATATAAGTGCTCTCTCTTTGATTGATATATACGTGCAAGTTATATCAATAATATCCAAAAGTAGTGATTTTGGGACTTGACTTTTTCAAATAATCCAGTGTTAAAGAAATTTCCATCGTCGATTTTTTTCCATTTATCGTTAATATTTTTCCTATTTTTGTCATTTCTTATCGCCTCATAAAATTTTCGATCGACGATAATAAATGCGAGATGCTGGTATCGATGTTGTTCTTGTTTGATTTACACAAGTGATTCACGCGCACGAGAGTTGGTGAAAAGTCGACGACGGTTCTATTGTGACGTATCGTGTCGAGCACACAGATGTTTGTTATAGCGTCGAAGAAAGAAAATCGAACGAAACATAATATCGTTTCGTGGCGATCAGTTAACAAAAGTCTGCTTTTTTTTCTCTTTACAAGCCTCGTGAAACGACGTAAAATGGTGCTGATTAATTTTTTTTTTTTTTTTGTTTTTTTTTGTTTTTTTTATAGCGAATAAAGAAATGATTACAGGGTAATAATTTCTTTATTTTATCGTTATGAAAATTATGCGCCAAGTTATGATAAAATAAATCGGCAATAGACTTGTGAGCGCGAGGCGATTTCTAAGAAATTCGATGAAATTTATAATTTGTATAATTTATTGTAAATTACAGTTGATTGTTGGGTATGTAAGCTACTCTTTACTTCTTTTCTTTAATTTTTCTTGAATAAATGTCAAAGTCGTATGCATATATTTATAATTAATTGGTAAAAATATTATAATATATATTATCGATTTTCCTCGTTAAAATTTACCGATTATATTTTATGTAAAATTATTAATATTTTGACCTTTTTTATATCAATATTGCAATCGTGTCAAGTATACATACATACTATATCTAGTTATAAATTTCTTTATTCAACGCATATGAATTTCTTTTCAATTTTAGCGTGTTCAAAATAAGTATTAATTAATCGTTATTTATATTAATGTCGGTGTTAATAATTTCAGATTAACGATATGTTCAAAATTCTTTAAAATCTGCAATATTTTTTTACGTGAATTTCAAATCTTTTAATGTGTTTTGTCAAGCGATAATCGATAGCGATTTTATGCGTAAATTTTTATCGGCTCGTCAATTGCAGTAGCGTTAACAAGTTGACAATAAGAATATTAGGTAAATGGACATTAATTATCATTTCATGAATACATTTTATCTTAGATTCTTCGATTCTATTATTTAACATTTCAAAACTAAAATTGAAATACTCGTTGATGTAATGCAACGCCAAGTTCAGAGTAGAATTAGATCAAAACCGATTAAATCTAAAAAAATTATTTTATTTTTTAATTAATTTTATTAATGATATTCAAAAATGTATTATCAACATATCAATAGTAAAGATTGAATATCTACATACTCATTAATTACGTAATTTTTTTGTGAAAATTTATAATCACTCTAATCTAAAGTAAATTTAAGATAACTTAAAATTGAACAATTTTCAAGCAATTTTTAATAATTTAAGCAACATACATGTAAAAAAATTAAGTATTTCCTTGGTTGAAATATTTCATTTTTATTTAAATATTAATTACCAAGATTATACTTTTTATCTCGATGCAAAAACTTATTTTATAATCAAGTTGCTTCATTTTCAATATCATTTATTTTAATACCCAACACTTGAACGGACAACTTGACTCAAGTTCTTATGAATAAAATCGATGTTAACCAGTTTTTAACGTCTACAACTTTCTAGAATCGCAACATTATAAATAAACGCTGAGCGCGTAGCACCGATTGCTCGGTGAACGACACCAATACTCCATTTACCATAGAAATCGGCGCGTACCTCATACCGATCGACACTTAAACCAGTAGTAACAAAAAAGAAAAAGAACGATACCAATAATGATAGTCACTGGTATCAATACTCTTGCGTACTTATAATCGGTAAGACACATCTATAGCAACAGTGGCACACTCACGTCGTTGATGAAAATCCGAACCCCGTCCGGTTCGCTACCGAAGCGAAGCGTACTGCTGCGTCGTCTTCGTCGTTGTAATTCCCTCGTGCCGATTTCTCAAAGTTCAACCCCTCCGAACTTCACAAACAGCTCACTTATATTGTTTGCGACAAAAAAAATACCGAACTTTTTTTTGTATACCGATCGCAACGTTACGAAAATATAAAAAAATCGGTTGGCGATTTTAAACGAAAAAAAAATAACAAGAAAGCCTGGAATGTAAAATTTTTCCGTGCTTAAACACACCGATCTTTGAATAAGCAAAAATCAGCAGAAGTAGCAGTAGCAGCAGTGATCGAGCGTATCGGCGACTCGTGTCCGAACGAAACGAGGGTTCGAAGACAACTGGCGAACGCGCGCTCGGGCCGATCGGGCGCATATACCAATATTCTCTCTCAGCCACTCGTGCGACGTACCGACCGACTGCTCTCTACTCCCGCGTTGTGTATTATAACGCACACTCTCGGTCACTGGTATATTATACATGTATTTATTATATATATATATATGTATGCATATATACAATATATATATGTACACCACTACCACTGCTTAATACATGAATACTACTAACAACGATTACCAACTCTTTCGCGAGACGAATGCTGCTGGCCGTTTGTATATATGGTATAATATGTAGAGGTTGGTGCGCGACTTATGCGTCTGCGTGTATATATATATATATATGCCTCACTTCCTCGGGCCGCGCGCGATACCACTCTGCGCTGCCAAAGCAGCCACATCCACGGCTATACTAACTTCCCCTTCCCTTTTCTTTGCATCTCTCTGTATCTCTCCCTCCCTCCCTCCTTCCCTCTCTTTCTCACTCACTTACTCTTTTTATTTCTCTTACTCTGTCTGACTTTGCTGTCGTGAATATGTATGGCTATCTGTGAATGTTGAATTATTACATGTATTATTTTTCTTTTAGTTTTTCGACAACGATCTTCGGCCTCTATTGCTTACTAATCTTTTTGCACTTTCTTTTACTTTGGAGGGAAGATCGCAATCTTTTAGTTGATTACCTTTTTCTTCGATAGTTAGAAAAAAGAGATTTCACGGTATAATTGAATCTAGGTGACCACTTTTACATTATTGTGAAATCGCCAATATTGCTATTTTCAATTTTACGATGAGGTATCGAAATAAAAATTTTTACAAGAAAGAAGAGGCATTATTTTAGGGCCTTGATTACCCAAGTTTTTCTTATGTTTTCCTTTACAACAAAACACTATCGCTTTTCATTAAAGTGATCGGTAAGGAAGACCGCATGGACTCCAACTTCCCATACGTGAATTAATGCATTTACTGATACAAATTTTGAAACTTTACAGCATTGTATGGTGCTACTAATGAATCACAAACATTGATGCATTTGTAAAGTAGTTTACCTTGAACTTCGCATGTAGTTGGAAGTGTGGCGCTTATTTTTAACAGAACGCGCATGCACAGAAATTGGTACTTAAACCTCAATGTTTAATGATAAAATAGTGTTAAAAACGATTAAAATGTAGTCTCAATTACATAAGTTCAACTACATTAAACATTTATAGTTGATTATAACAATAGAAGCAATTTCCAATAATGTTTTCACGAATTTTAATAAGTTATACACGTATCGCATTAAAATTTATAAACATTATACTACTTTTTATTTCAGCAAACTACAGACATCGAGTAAAAGCATACAATGTTCTTATTGATAAGATCTTTGAAAGCTATAAAATAGAAACTAATTAATCTTCCAACATTACCGTTGCACAATCAAATAAAAATAATAGAAAAAAAATTACCAGAAATGTTATTTTATGTATTCGCATATATGGAATTACACTAATGTAAAATATGCATTATGCATCATGATTTTCAACATTTTTGGTTTAAAAGTGATTTATTCATGTCGAAGACACTACAAATAGTTTTAAAATTTATGAATTAAATTTCTACTCTATAAAAGAAGACTCCATTTATACTTTGAATTGTTTTTATTATATTGAGAATTACGTGATCGTTTGCATTTTACGAAAAAAAAAAAAAATATATATATATATATATATATATATATATATATATATATATATATATATTACGTGCTTTTTATAGGTAGTAAAAAGTTTCGAAAAAAAAAAGAAAAAAATAAAACATTTTTTTAGTTTTGTTTTCGCGTCTTTGTAGCGAAATATTCCGTTTATTATGCATATTGACATGAGATAAAATCTTAATTTTCATACACGTGCAAGATGAAAGACGAAAAAGAACAGAAAGTTATAATTTTTTGTTTTTACTTACGCCCGTATATCAACTGTTTCTTAATGATGTTACAAATTTTTTTTTCTCTTAATTACTCGCGAAAGATAAACATTTTCACACACGTATGTAAACGATGATAAGGGTCTCTATTTAAAAAATTTAACCAACAAACGCATAAGTCGTGCAACATCATGTGCATAATTTACAATGTAATTAAAAAATCAAAGTGCGTTTAAAATTATTATTTTCTGTCGCTTTTATATTAGAGATTTATCCAACGAAGGAGCTGGTGTAATTTCTCCAATGCATGACAATGACGATGTAAGAGAGAAAGAAAACGGAAAAAAGAGAAAAATGGAAATAAAAATATAATAATACTGTCGCGCTATTCACGCGCAGATGATTTCTCTAGCGACCGTGACACAAAGATAAATGTAACTTTAATTGAGTAGCAGTACGAACGTCTATTGAGAGATTAACAATTATCGGCAAACGATTCTCAACTATTCTTCGATTCACCGCATACATGCGCTTTTCTGATTTTATCCAATAATTGTCTTACCCAGCAGAAAAATTTATTTTAATTCTTTGCATACGAAATCTGTTTCTTTTCGTTTTGAATTATTATCTCTCTTTCTTTTCAACAGTATTTTATCTTTAACTAATTGCAACGGAATACATCATTAGGTATACTGTATTCGATATTCATATACATTCATTTTCAGTTGTTCGTCGGAGAATGAAAAAATGAAGCACTTCGAGACTACGCAAAAGTCATTAGTGTCGGTATCGCATAAATAGCCATTTGTTTTATTTACAAAAGAAGTCGAATATTTAAAAGTATTTATTTAAAACAGGTATTTTTTTTAAACATAAAGTTGGATATTTCAGCTGTACGAAGAGTTATAAAAAAATGTCGTTGCCTGATTCTAATTTTTGGGACTCATGATATTTACAATTGAAAATCAGTGTATTCCTACTGTATTTTTTCCTTGTTAAACAGGGGCAAAAAAAATATTTTATAAATTATTATCATTTTTATTGACATTAATTTTCATTACTCATATACTTATATAAAAGGTACAAATTTTGATTAAAAATGATTTAATACTTTGTCGTAAAATTTCATCATAAATTTTCCAAAAATTGAAAAACGATTACCATATAATATAAAGCAAAACCTCTTTACCATCGCGCAATATCTCCGATTGCTGCTAGAAAGAGAAAAGATATTCCGAACAAACACACGCACAAGATCTGTCTATACGTAACGCGTAAAAATATCGCATTTTATCAGAAAGAAGTGAAGGATGGCTTGTTTGCATTGTATTCGGTAGCCAAACAATGGCAGTATATAACTTGCCTTGTCCCATCGGTATACTTACAAAGCTTAAAAAAACACGGGGAGACAAAGCCATTGGATAAAACTTGTGAAATATATAACTTGATCCTTCGTCGGGCTGCAATCATCTGACGTCAGCGGTAGCTTAAAAGCAGGACGATAACCTTACCCTCCCCCGTTCCGCTGATGCTTTCTCTTTCCGGTTTTACGCCCATTGATTGAAGGATTCAACTTTTGGGATTGATTTTTTTATAGATATAAAAAAATAGACAAAATATCCTGATGACCTTTAGCGTACTTTAATTTGATATATATATATATGGCATACAATTTTATTACTTTAGTAAAAATTTTCTTTGGAAATTTAAACACAGGTATTTTTAAATGAGTATACGTTTAAAAATTTAATAAAAAGAAAATTTCATATTTTGTTCAAAAAAAGTTTTTTTTTAATAATCTATCAAAAACAAAGAAAAAAAAACATCATCAATAACGCATTAAAAAACAAAATAAACATAATCATTGTCTGAATAAATTTACGAACAATAAAAAAAAGAATTTCGTCGATTAATCCAGCTAAATTCAAATGTCGTCTCACAACACCCATTGAAATCATCAATCAGTCTTATCCGAGACAAAGACGAAGAATAAGAAGAAGCTCCAAAAGCGCATAAACGTATACTTCCACGATCGCACGCGTTAATAATAATATATCCTTCATTTTTCTCTCTCTCTCTCTCTCTCTCTTATTCTTTCGCGAAGGGCAAATCGCGAGAGGTTAATATTAACAATTCGCACGAATATAATCGACACACTTCGATGCCGTTCCTTTCATTACCATCACGAGCAATAACAGCACTGACAACGCCACAAACTTATACGTGCAGCTTTGCTGCTGTTACTGTTGCTGTCGTTGCTGCACTTGACTCACTTTTCGTGCGCGAACTGCGTGTAAGCGTTGGTTCCAAGGTACATTTGTGTACAACTATTTAACGCGCTCTGACAATCGGTTCGACGCCGGAATAATCGATTAGGTACGTTTATTCGATCGTTTAGTTTTTCCTTTTCCTTTCTTCTTCGTTACTTTCTTTATATTTTATATTTTTATTTTTTTATCCGTGGCGCGTGAAGTGCCAATCAATTTTATCATTACCGAGAGTAACGAAGGTCAAAGCTTTAAAGTTAATCAGCACAACCTTGTAACGAGACATGAAGCAAGAAAGTTGAGTAAGGATTTAAGGGATGCCCGTGTCATTGGAATTTTGTAGTTCTGTTTTTATTGATTTTTCACCGCTAATTTAATACATAGGATTATTATATTTTTGGGAACAATATATGCAACGTATCATTGTTCCATGCAAATTAATGTTTCGATTAAAATGTAAGACTTCGCGATATTACTCATAAATTTTATATCAGGTCGTTAAAATGGAAATAATGCATTGATAATAAACGAATAATAATCGCGATAAAAATGTAAATAATTACTCTAAAGCTTAAAACAATTGATCAAAAGTTTTTCTTGTATTGTAAAGTGAGAAAAAATTCAAGTTCAAAATGATGTAAAAGAAAGACAATGTATTTTAAAAATATTCATTTCTTACACGATAATTTTCATTTAACTTAAAAATACTGGAAGAAATGTTGTTTTCTCTTTATGAAATTATCGAGAGGTCAATTCATTTATTATAAAAAAAAAAAAAAAAAAATAGTTATAAACAATGACTGCAAAATTGATTTTTTTTTTTGCTATCTCTTTTTTTCTACAAAAAATACATTTACGTTGTTGTACATTTAATGTATGATGAAATCTTCTAGAAAGAATTACATATTGTAATATGTATGCGACTTATTATCAGTAAACTATGCATTGTTTCTTTTCAGTCATGTGCTTTGACTTGAACTATCTGCAAAAAATTTCATATAAGAAAACAATATCTTTATTACAAGCTACTTAACACCAAAACATATTTAACGTCAGTGGAAAGATATTTTATAACAAAATTTTATGTTTTTTATAACTGAATTGTTTTAAATATTTATTAAAATATGTTTATTTTGAAATTTATTGAAACTCAAAGTGCTCATCAAAAATCACGATCATCTCTTCAAATTTTGAAATTTAACTTTCACTTTGCAAATCGTTGTTTACATAGAAATCCTACATAAAGGTCATATGAAAAATAAAATTGCAATTTTGAAAATAATCAACGAATGCATTATAATTAAAAAAAAATCTATAAAGTAACTTTTTTAATTCAATATTCTTTTTAATTTTCTAATTATATTCGCTTCGTTTGATAATTTATTTATAACCCCGTATATCATTCTTGTAATAATCCTTCCAATTTCGTTAACAGCTTTTAAATTGATTTTAATTCTGCAATCATTATAGTCGGAGTTACTACATTATTGCACCGCAAAAGTAATCAAATATATAAATGTTTTGTACTTGACGACTCGTTTAATTACATCAGAACGAAGCGATAAAATTAATATTTCAACGCATAACCTGAAAAAAATTATATTTACTAATGAAAACAACGTCGGCGGCGAAAAGATTTAGAGACACATACACGTAAACAATTATTATTGGTGTGCGTGAAAAGCTATAGGTTTTTCATATATATATTGTATAACACCGTTTCGTGATGTAACAAAATCGCGGTGTGTGGATTCGTATATTATACCGAATAATTTCCCGCGATGAATCAAGCGTTTTTAATTGAAAAAAAAAAAAAAAAAAAAGATATAGACGAAAGAAAAAATAATTGCCCCTTTGTCTCTCCTTTTTTTTATCTACTAAACACCAACGACGATTGTCTCGCGAGGAATGAAAGATGTGTTCATTGAATTAAATTTTCTCGTGAAAATATAAGTCGACGAGCGTTTAAAATTTATGCGGTTATCTCTTTTAGACTTAAAAGTTGTAATTTATAAATGTCGTTAAGTATACCCACAGTTTGTGTTTACAATATGACGAAACAAAATAACATTTTTTTGTTTTTGTTTTAATAAAAATATGTAAAAGATTTTCCAAGCCATTTAATAAAAGTGAATGAAATTGCATTGTCTCGTATATGCAAAAGCATATAAATCCATAAAATTTGATTTCGCAAATTGCAATAATATGCACTAAAGTTGCTCAAGCCATTAAAGTTCGCATATTTCATGATACCTGCGCAAATTAATTACGCAACAATTAACGAACCATCGATACACACGCGACCCTTTATAATTCGACGAAATTTTGAGTATTCAGCAGGTGTTGGCCATTGTGAAGTCTCAATCCATCGATAGTACAACGCGTTGCAAAATCGTTATTGCAAAACCAAAAAAAAAAACAAAAAAAAAAAACCTGTTTTGACTGTCATACTTGATGTAACCTAATTCTGTTTTTTAATTTTAAATTCTTATTCTTCTTCAAATGTCCTTTAATTTCGTCTCAAATTGGTTAAACCTATTGATTTATTGCTAATAAGACTTTTAAATATACATCGAGTATAAAACTTTGCGCGAAAAAATTATATTGTTTTTATCATTTTTTTAACGAATGCAAAGTTTTTAAATCATTTAAAAGTTAACATATTGAGTAAAAAAAAAAAAAAAAAAAAAAAATAATTGCACAAGGGCTACAAAATTAAAAGGATATTATGAACATCGCATTAGATTTAATTTAATATAAAATGAAAAGTCGACAATATTTTATTAATGTTTCTTGTTAAACATTTAACAGTTGTATATCTAAAAATAAAATCTAACTATACCGCAGCGTGACTTTACAACTAATAATAGTAAAAGATTGCGCGCTCGCACATGACTAATCTTCTAAAAAATTTAGTTATAAATAAATGCTTTTGAAGAAAAAACTATACAAAACATGTCAACACGTCAGCTTTAGTCCGATGTATTTTGTAAATTATTATCACGGAAACGTTAAAATATTGATAAGTTAAATAATAAAAAATTTATTCCCGTTATAAAGGAATACAACTTATATACATATAGTTTGAATTTATATGTCGGATTAAAAATAGCTAAAAGATTAGTGATCACGATCCGAAGATTGATTGATAATAAATAATGAATAATTGATGATGTTCGCGCTGTACAGTAAAGATTAAAAAATGAAAAATAAAAGAAGAAATTTTTGTAAAAAATAAACGCATCGCGTTATCGGTTCATCGATGCATTCATCCAATATGCGCAAATTGATACTGTTTGACCAATTCCTCGTGATTTACAAACATAACGATTTCACTTGTAAAAACACGTACTTACATCTACACAGACGGGCGCACGTATCTTTTCAAAAGTGCGTTTACGCTCATATACATTCGTGCATATATACATATTTATATATATATATATATATATATATATATATATATATATATATGCGCGACGCATCGAATCTTATTGCCACGATGAGGACACTTGTTATTACTTTATTTGTTTTGCCTAATTACCGTTGCACGAGCGCGTTTTATATACATCGTGAAGAATGAAAAGAAACAACGTACGGCGCACTGCGTCGCGAATTTTTACGATTCGAGACGAAAGAAACGCTCGCATACGTATTAAAGAGCTAATTTACCGATAATAACCAGTTTATCAGAAGGAGAGAAAGAAACGAATCGTTAAAAATTTTCAAATATCTTTTTTTTTCATAACCTGTTGCATCGATAATATTTTTAGCGAATTTTAACAATAACTTTAAACAAAATTAAATAAAAGATTTTTTACGTAACGAAGAATGTAGTATAAGTCAAAATAAATTTAAATTGTCGTATTAATTTTAATGTTTTTAACGGCTTCACTGCAAACCGTAAAACTGCATTTCGATTGGTTTAATAATTTTACTTTATTTAAAAATTTTAACGAACGATACGATTTTAATATCACGGAGTATTTTCCAGCTAAATGAATTGAAATTTGTGGAAATTATTATTATTATTATTATTATTATTATTATTATTATTATTATTATTATTATTATTATTATTATCTATATATAATATAAGTTAATTTAATCGAAAGTAAAAAGTACTTGTAAATGCAATAAATATAGGAAACTACAAGTTTTTACTTTAATTTTTTTTTCTGTTTAATGAACAGAATAATTTGCCAAACGACACTTGTGATTGATTCGATATACAATTTGATTTGTCATATCGCTTGTAATTAATTTTTTATTCGTAAAAAATTTTTCAAAAAGTCGAAACAATTTATGCGTAATAAACGACGAACAAAAAAGTCAAACAAAATTCAAGCGCGTTTTGATTAATTGATTCTTCATTTATGAAAATATTACTTATTTTTTATGATACATTCTATTTTTTTTTTTTTTTTTTTTAATTTATCAGAATTTAAACTACATTTTTCAACTAACTTTAAAAAAAATTGACCGTAGCATTAATTTGTTAACGAAACGGACGTTAAATCCGAGAGCCGAAAATTTCGAGTACTTATTGACATCACAGGACACAATATAACGAATAAAAATATCTAAGGATTGTGTATACTAGCGTAGCTATACATACGTGCAAACTAATTGAAGCCGACGACGTAATGCCTCTCGAAGCCCCCGTCTTTTTAAAGAGCATTGCAGTCTATTGATCGTAGGTGGAAGCTACACGTTCTGGGATTAAACCTAGTAAGGACTTATTATCGGGAACGTGTTGTGTTGTTTCCCTCGAGCTGAACAATGAATCCACGTTAGTTTGGAAGTTCGTTCAACGTTCGTTGTTTGATTTTAATTGATCGGGGCTTCTTTAATCATCGGCCGTTTCTCTTCTCTTTCGGTGAAAATTTTCAACAGGGATTGGCAAATATTTATAAGGGGTTACCCTCAGTTGTAGCTCAACAAAAAAGGCCTTTTTCATGAATTTTTTTAAAGAAAACTACAAAACTTTTTTAAACGATTATTCTATCATCTTAAAGAATACATCTTGAAGAACTTTCAGTAATTTTTTTATTGCAAAATATTACATTGTTAAGTGGTAAATGGCCGCCAATGAAATAGTGTTTTTATTTATACGGTTTGCGGTGACCAACATTGCGGCGAAGTGGATCATTTGAAACAAAAAATGTGGATAGATTTAGTTAAATATAAGTATAAACTAGTCTTTAATCGAAGGATTTAAAAAAATATTCATTTTTCACAAAATGGCGGACAGTCAAAGTTAATGGTTTGATTTTAACGAAAAAATTGAACGATTAAAGACTACATTTTTATGTATTAAATAAGCCTGCAAAATTTCAAGAAGATCGGTTTATTAGTGTTTGAGTAATCTTGGTCACCGACTTCAGAAATGCCATTTCGAGAAAAACGCGTTTAAAGTTTTAATTGCCGGTTGTTTACACAACGGATTCTTCTCTTTCAACGCTCTCATATCTCAGTCAATTTTGTTCGGATCGATTTGAAATTTCCAGGTCATATTCTCAGATACTTATACTTCAAAAAAATGTAATTAACAAAAAATCGATTTTTTCAAAGTCGCAAGTGGGGGTAACCCGTTAAGCGATTTTTTATATTAATTTATCGATATTTGTTAAAAAAATATTAATTTACGATTTATTAATTAATGAAATTCAATCATCATAAAAACTTTTGTTTGTTTTACAAATTTTGTAATAATATTTTGCAAAGATTCGTCGAGACTAATTTACAATTTTTTGCTTTCTCAAATGTTCGAATATTTAGTATCACTGAAACAATATTATTACAACTTGTAACTAATCAGTTGCTATTTTATTGATTTTCATACTGAAAAAAATTACCCATCAACATTAAAATATATAATGAATTTGAAAAAAACGATTGATAATATTTTATTTTATTTATATATATTTTTCTCATCTCAATTTATTTTACACAATAAAAAAATCAGATAAAAAATCAATGAAAACAATTAAATCTTTTTACATTGTATTTTTTATCCTATCTTATAATCTTGCATAAAAAGCATCAAGTTGCATACAATTAACAACAATCTAAATTACGTATTTAAATGTAATTATTTTACCTATACATTACTATGTATGCCTGAATAAATTTAATTAATTCCGCTTTATTTCTAACCACGTTCGACATGTACTACACATATATATAAAATGACACTGTTTAGAAACTTAAGGATATCTGTAAGTTTTTTTTAAATATCACGTATCTGATTCTTTTTAGATATTATTACTTTTTACATAATATACTATGTATCAATAAGAAAATTTCCATACCCTCTGAAAATTTTAAAATTTAATCGATAATTTTATAATGTTTAAAGCATTGCAAGATTTATACATGATTCGTAAGTTTTTTATAATACATGTTCGAAAAATTCTTGTAAAAAAAACAGCTCATAAAAATTTCCAACGCACTTTGATAATAATTTTAATAAAGGCTTTATTTAGAAAATAAAAAAGTTTTTGCATCGATTTAATGCAATCCACAAGCTCCGCAGAATAGTTTCAGCATCGTTTCATCCTGTTTAAAAAAAGGAAAATATTGTCCTGTTTCCCATTCCAAAATCGTTAACCAACCTTCGAAGATAAACTCGTCAAATGAAATCCTTTGGGAGTATGGTATCTAATGAAACAACGCGGTAGCCATGAACATAGAAAGAGGTGCGACATACATATATTCTTCTCCTTAGCTTTAATCGAATCGCGGATATTCCCTCCCTCCCCCGACCTGCCGCGATGTCTCTCCTTCGTATCTTGGAAATCCTCGAGGATGGATATAAGATATACGTATATATCTACGAGTAAAGCGAGAGACGAAAGTGTTTGCCGAGGAAACGTCTGCGCTCGACAAGGTCGGGATGCTCCACTTTCGTGAGCGACATCGCAAACAGTTTGCCCGAATGCCAAAGCGAGTGCAGAAACGCCGAGATATAACTCTACGATTTATGGCAAGAAGATGAGGAGGAGAACGTGAAACGCGAGCGAATTTCTATTGACTTTTGCGCGAGTTTGTTGTTTCTTTTTTTTTCTTTTTTATTTTTTTTTATTTTTTTCACTCAGGCATCAGATTTAAAATGAAGAATTTTCGAGGTGATGCTTGCCTGTTTTTTTAAAGGTTAGAGAAGCGACTGAATTTTTTTTTGAAATTTATTTACATAAGATGTTATTTGTTATTTCACTGAGACGATTATATGTTTTGATGTTTTCTAAAATGAATACTTTAATTTTTCAAAAAAAAATAGTACATTTAACAACGTTTGATCAAACTGACTCTACTTGAAAAATTCATCACCTAATCGTTCAATTAATTCTTTGCAATTTTACGATTTTTTATTTACACCAATCTATAAAAGAAGTATTACTTTTCTTGGCAAATGTTTACTCTTTATACTTGGAAACTGCAGTTTTAAGAACTTCCTGTATAATTTTCAAGTTATTAAATATATTTCAAAATATTTGACCGTTTAACTGGTAAATGCACGAGCAAAATTGTAACCATTACGAAAATAAAAATAAAAAAGCAAGAATGAAAAGACGTCTTTTTTCGTTACTTTATACGATTACAAAAAATGTACTTATAAATATTTCCGGAAAATAGAAAACGTAACTTTTTTTCTAATTCGATACGATATTGCAATTTGACATTGTAAGTAGAAAAATTTATAACGTAAACGCATTAACAAAAGAGTGACGTCATCGCACTAAATCACATAACAATAAGTGACGTCATAATGGAACTACAGTAGTTAACAACTTCCGTAGACTTCATCTGTTAAAAAAAAAGTTGAAAATACGAAAATGCACACTTGCTTGAAAATTTATGGATATTCTTTTATAAAATCTTGTACATTACTCAATTTTAAATTATTGTACGATTTAAGCATGAAAATCTTTGGAAGATTGAGTAAAATAAAAATGTTCAATGTATTTCTTTTCACGCTTAATTATATCATTACTGGAAAAATAATTATATGTAACAATTTCCAATCATACGGACATAATAAATCCAATAATCTAAGCGAAATATAAATGTTCATTCCAAGACTTGAAGGAAATAAAAAATTTCCATCCGGTTTAAAAGAAAAATAAAACTATCCTCGCAAATCAACATTTCATTGAATTAATCTACAATAACTCTCTCTTTTCGCGCATCAAAAGATAAACGACAGATATTTCTCACCGATAAACTAGATCAATCGTGCGATATTTCGCTTCAAGTTCTATCTACACGCACCATCAAAATAAACTTTCAACATTTATCAATAAGATATATATGCACCGTACGATTAACCGTTAAGCGCCACATTTCGTCCGAAACAAATCGACGCTTGGGCGCGAGAGAAGCGATTATTTTAATCCGTGATTACAAGCCACGTGCATGGCTAATTATACACGCCCGAAGAACGACGGACAATGGCGTAAAACCGTCGCCGTAAGAGGATAAGTTTTTTTAGAAAGAATTGAAAACACATATATGTATACATATATAAGTATAGATATGAGTATATGTGTACGAAGTAGCGAGCGGGTATAATCTATATACCAAGTGGCGGAATATAATCACGCAATCGTTACATTACATAAATCGAGTACGGTTGACACACCGATTATATATGTGTGCGATATGCGCACCGCAATATCAAGGTGTTCATAGATAGTCTTATTACAAATAATTTTGTAGATTTTTAAGGTGAGAGTTATACTCGTGCATTTTAAAACTAAAACATAAAACTTTTTAAAACAAATTCATTAAAACTTTGTGATTTTAAAATAATTTTATAATGAATTCAAATTAGGCTGAAATTTCTTATTAAAAATTTCAAACTAAAGTTTTTTCCATATTTTTTTCATTATTATTCGAATAAAAAAAAAAATTAAATAAACTAAAAAATAAACCACTAAAAAATAATGATAAGAATGTCTTCCTTTATAATTAATTACCGCTTTTATAAATATAAAAGAGACATCCGCATTCGAATTTCCGTCGGCGCAATTATCCTTGAATATCCTTTAGACGAGGAGACACGCGAGACACAATCGTTATTAAACGTTCATCGCGAACCTTAAACGCCAATGTACATCGGATCTCTCTTCTTGCACGAACGGAAATAAAGAGTACCTCCTTTGATCGGCAATTCACCGACGTCACATCTGAGCTTATGACGTCAACGAATCTCTGGCTCTTGAAATATTTCACTCACCTGCGAGCGATTAATTTGTCATGGTGGGCTGAAAAATTCGTCGTAAAAAGAGGCAGTCTAAGCTTCACGGACAGGTGAATTAAACAAGAAGACGAACAAGATTTGCCTAACTACGTTTATATATGTACATATTTTATTACACCGAGATATGGAAGCGCAGATTTACGAAGACGTAATGAGGTTTTCCACGTGCAAAAACTTAAGCCGAGAAAGGATAGGCTTAACTTGTTAGCTTGCATCGTTGAGCAAGCTCACGAGGAATTTCGCGAAGAATGAGAAAGAAATTAACAAAGCAGCTTTTCTTTTCGCGAATCGGAGGGATGAAATCTAAGTAGTTGCGTCACACTTTTCTTTACGAGAAAAAATCTTTTTTTAAAAATCTTTGTTACGATTACGGGTGTACACCGAAACTGCAATGAAAAAAATATAAGCGTAATTATTGCGATAAGGAACTTAATGCGTAAAAGTTTTTCAGTCTTTGATGAATTTTTCCCATAAATTTAGCTGTCTTTTAAATATTTTGAATAATATTTTTAAATTATTTCATCAAGCGATTTTAAACAATTTTAGCGTCTTGACATACAAATAATAAATTATTATTTTAAAGATACTCGATATCGCTTGTATATTTAAAAACAAATATCCGTTCATAAACGCATAACAAGAGGAAAAAAATTAGAGAAAAATATTCAGTTACAAAGAAACAAACAGTGCACGATAATAACGTTCACGTCTTCTGAACTAATTTAGTGCGTGTACCGAGAGGAAAGAAATTTTTTTTTTTTTTTTTTTTTTTTTTTTTTTTTTCTCTCTATAACGTAAAGTTCGAGTTCGCGTTTACACTCGTATATAAACTTCGGTATGTGTACGCACAAGTGTCACGCAATAAGATTGGCGCCTTTTGCTCTCGTTGTTATAAATTTACAATCGTTGGATGAATGCGAAGAAGAGAAAAAAAACATCGCGCTGAAAAATTTATGGCACTGGATTTGAATTTATTTGTGTTAGGCATGATTTTTTTTAAAAGATCGCATTTTTCTTTTTTCTTTCGACGTTACGTTTAATTGCTGCATTGCTATACTTATTTTCTTTATTTCGCGTTCCGTTATAAAATTTGTAAATAATCATAATTATATTAAAAAAAAATAAACTTTTAGCTTCTTTTAATTTGTTAAATTAATGTATGTTTAAATATTGTTTCATTTACTGATAATGTAAGGTCGAAATCTGCTCCAACATGGAGAAGGCCTCGTGGTTCATTTAAGGTAGAATAAAAATAAATACACAATATTTTATTCTTGAAAGAAGAGAATTTAAATTCAATAATTTGCTCATAAAAAATAAAGGGAAAAGCTCGAAAGCATAAAAAATCCTTCGAATTTATATCATAAATTTTCAAAGATCGTGTAATCTTATCAAAGGTGTGATCGAGTTTATGCGTTGTAATTAAAATTAGAAAGGCTCTAAATTTAAAAAAAAACGATAATTAAAATAATTTAACAAAAAATTATTAATTTTAAAAATTTTCAACAAAAATACTTTTAAAATAAAATAATTAATATGATAATGCGAGAAAGCTCGTTACGACTTGAAGACGAAAAAAAAGGGGGCTCTTCACTCCTGAATTCCGACTTTATAGAGCTTTTCCCCTTCTCTACGATACCCCCACCGTTTTCGTGTATAGGCTTACTTTTCCTTTTGAAAATCGACCCTTCTTGCGTCTATGTTTCGGAATTTTCCCGTTTTATAATTTTTTTTTTTTTTTTTTTTTTTCATTTGTCTTCGTTGCTCAACTAGGTAAGCCTAACCGGCCCCAGGTTGACTTCATGGTCTCCCTGGATTCGTGGATTCTTTCTCTTTCGCAGTTATTTCTGCGCAGAAATCGTATATGCCTATAATTAACCTCTGTTAACTGCACCACGAAGGGAATTTCGTGAAAGCGTTGTCCTTTGATCAGAAGACCCTAATTTAAGACAAGCGCAGCATTTTTCGAGATTGACACTTCTATTAGTGCAAATATTTTAAAACGCATACAAATGAAACAATTTTAATATACTTTCATAATTTGAAGAATTGATAAATCTTACTACCGTACAGATAAGAAAAACAAATGATGTACTAAATTCATCAAAAAGCTTAATTTTATCGCGATACGTTAAAAAAAAAAGTTTTATCATCAAGGTATTTACATAATATTAAGAAGCATCGATTCTTATTTTTAATAAAAATAATAAATTATCAACAATTTAACCCTAAAAATTACGTGAATCGCGTTCAGCCAAATAACAGCCGAACGGCAAATACAATCCGGTGAACGAGGTTTACTTTCCACGAGGACAATAGGGAAGTCGCCGTAATATGTTAGCGTATACAACGCTGTATATAAACCAACGACGACGCTGTCGGTTTGTGTCATCGTCTCCTTCGCTCCATTCTCTTCTACACATGTATATATACTATACAAGTGTATAGATCAATGTTTAGGCAGCACTTAACTCTCGAGCTCGAGTCATTCTATATATAAAGTTGGTCAAGCTTATAAGCTCCTCTAATTATCGCCTCCTCTTCTGATAAACAGTCAAATATTTGACGCTACGAGGCTGCCTCGATCATTGTTTCCCTCTGTGCTATCTTTATTTTAATGCATATACATATACATGTGTAAGACGTGTACGTTTGTATCAAACGAGATGATGCATCCAGTGACAATGGATTTGCGAGTGAGTGATTTTATGTGTGTAGACACGTGTAACGAATGAAATGTTTTTTCTTCCTTGTTATTTTTTAAGATTTTATGAATGAGATCGATGTTCTACTTTTGTTTTTTTTTTTTTTGTAGATTCGAAAATTTTTTGTTAGAAAAGAAGAATGTTATATATGTATTAAAAATGACGATACGAGTAATGTAACTTTCACCGTTCAAAAAATCATTAACAATCAATTATTATAAAACTTTTCAATTGCACCTTTTAAGTGTTTATGTTAAATTTAAATGAAATTTTTCAATTGTTATTACTTAAGCTTAGATAATTTTAAACTAGTGAATCAATTATGTAAGATACATATTAACAAAGAATTTAATAGAAAAAAAAACAAAAATACATTATTAAATATTTTAAATCGTATTTTCAAAATTTACGCAGCGATTAATGAGTAAGATTATAATTTAACTATTGTACGTAATCGAGTAGATGTTTATTATTATTTTATTCTGCTATGTACGTCAAATTTCCGGCGGATGAAATTCATAAAATTCATAAAATTGGTCATTAACTTTTATAATTGAACTTTTTACAAACTTTCACGGTTTGTGCTTTACATCAATTAAAAAGTTAAATTCATATATAAATTTTTATAAAAATAAATCTCAAAAGAAAATGTTTTTTTTTTTTTTTTTTTTTTTTTTTCTATTAATACATTTAACTTATAAAGCAATCGTATTTTTAATTAAATTATAAAAAAAATTATTTTATCAAAATATTGTAATTTTTGGCAATTATAATTTATTTCAAGGAACTTTCAAAATATTATTTATTTAAAGTTATAATTGTATTTTAATATTAATTTAATATTAGTATTTACTCAAATTAATAAAAAAAAAACGTAGTTCAACTTATCAATTATTCATTGTTTGTTATTCGTCGAAAATATATATTTATAAAATTAATCACTTTTTTAATCTCCAAAAGCAATTGATAATTTATCTAAAATTCATGGAAAAATAAAGAATAAATTCAACGTATATATAGATGTAAAACTGAAAACCATACATTTTTTTACAGCACCAAGAGACGAAACGCAACAATTCATTACGATGGAACAATAACCTGCAAAGATACCAACTAGATCTCTTTTCGAATCTGTAAACTATATCGGGTACCAAAAAAACAGAATAAACATGCATCTACGACTCGCGAACTATAACGCGATCGAAATCAGCCAATGAAAAATCGTTTCACCCGCGCTATAATCTTTTGTTCTCTCTCTTTTCGGGAAATCCCTGCGCGCTCCGATTCAAATGCGACGTATCCGTCCGCTTCCGATCGTCCGTTGGTTAAGTTGCATAACCGTATAACCGATGATTCCCAGGCGTCTCTTCCGCGACGTGTCAGCCTTTTGTATGTGCGTATATGTATGTGTATTACATCGGAAAGAGAAATAAAAAAAAATCGCGATAGGAGGAAGAAGAGACGGTCGAAGGATCGAGAAAAACACACGTATCATTTGAGATGTATTACCGTACCGCTACTGTTTCGACTACGTTGTTTTTTCAATAATGTCTTGACTCTGTTTAGTTTTGTATATTTTTTGGGTTTTTTAAAATAGGTAATTAGTGAATAAACTCACTCGTTTTTTTTTTTTTTTTTTTTTTTTTTTTTTTTTTTTTTTTTCGTTAAACGAGATGTAATTAATCGAGAAGTTGGGAATATAACGACGATGAATGATCGGCCTTTGTAATTAGCATTCGCATCAGAGATTAATCGAAAATTTCTTTCGAATCAAATTATAGGTTGAAGCTAAATATAAAATTAAATGATTTAACAGTGTTTCAAAGGATTTCCCATCCACTCGTTAACAAAATAGAGTAATGTGCTTCGGTATTGATTCTTTAATTAAAACAAATTTAAATTATTATCGACGTCTATAAAATATTTTATACATATTACATAAAAAAAGGAAACCATTGAAACACTTACAGTGTAATAAACTTTATTCTTCGAACATAAACACAAATCGTATCATAAAGCAAAAGTGCTTAGTATTTCCTGGCGGTAGCTAAATTTGCCAAATTTCCTGTAATTTATTACAAGCTTCCTGTTACAGCGCTTAATGATTGCGCTCGGTATCGTTATTGTAGATACGTTTCTACGCATTATCAACGACGCTTGGAACAAAAAAAAAAAATCAATCCTTCATTAAATTTACGCTTTACAACGACGATATAATGCGAAGGACTTTTAGCATCGAATTATAAATTATGTAGCTTGAAAATGTATATTACGCAATGTCTTCTTCTATTATAAGGAGTTGAAAATTAATTTTTTTTTTTTTCTTTTTTAGTGATCGAGTAATTATGTTTAATATAAATTTTTATTTTAAATCCTTGATTTTATCGAATTTGAAACAAATATGTTTTTTTTATACGATTGATTTTTTAACAAAATAATACACATCAACATTCACGTATATTTTAATCCGAACAAAAATTTTTTTCGTCTCGATTATCCTTTCTAGCTTTAACACTTATACGAGTTGTATAATCGATGATAGTATCCATGTAATGAAAAACAGATTCTTATAAATACAGATATAACACATTGTGTAAAATTACATGTTTATATCTGACAGCTTGGTGAACAGTTTTTAAATCACGTTCACGTTTAGATTTTTTAAACAGAAGTTTATTAAAAAAAAAAAAAAAAAAATTATTACGCATTTATTTAATTGCGGTAACAGAACTTGTATCAGTGCTGCGTCATTTTAATTAATCACATATTCTTAGTAAACGTAAATAATTAATATCGTTCAATATTAATCAATTTTATCATAAACCATAAAACTTTTCGTTATAACGCAAATTATCAACGAGCTCGATCCCCCGTACATAAGCGAAACTTCGATAGTTGCAAACTTAGTAAAAAATTTATCAAATTAATACGTGCTCTCGTGGAACACGCAAACGTAACGCACACGACGCATGTAAGATTACTTTTTAACCCTCTCATACTGCACGCTGTGTTCCGCGTGGAGTCCGATCGTAAACCCGATGCGCGATCTTCGGATCGTGAACTATATTTCTTGCATATATATATACACCCCGCCCCCGAATAATCAACAAAACGAACAGATTTTAACGAACCTTTTGCGCTTCTTATCGACGTAGAGATTTAGAAAGAAAGCTTCCTTTTTTTTTTGCAACTTAAAAACATCATTCGTGAAAACGCGAAAGACAAAGAAAAACTGTCGCGGTGAGTTGCTTACTCGAAGAAGAACTCAGTGCCAAAATTCAGCGAATAACGCATACGCCCAAGGGAGTAATAAACAGGTGGAAATGAAAGTAGAATCGAAAGGGAGGATACGTACAAACTCGCGCGCATGCGATTCGTGCGTCGAGATAAGCGGCGGGCAGAATTTTTTTGTGATGCGATAAGGCAACGCGATAACGGGGAAGTCGGTCAATGCTACATGGTTATATTTTATTAATTTCGTTTTTTTTCAGAGACTTTTGTGTTTTTCTGTTTTTTGTTCAATGGGTCTAATCGCGCGTTTTGAGAAAGACCTCGTTTATTTTCTCGGTGTTCCTAGATTCTTTTAAATGGATTTAAAATTACGTATCTCTTTGACGTGTATAATTTGTGTAGATATGAAAAAACGACTTGAATCGACTTTCTTTAAAAAAAACGTTGAATAAATACAATTATATCTTTGCATGAATATTTTAATTAGCATATAAAAACTAAAACTTCGATAATGTCGACAAGATGCGTTGACAAAGAAAATCTAATCAAATGTAAAATTTGTAAAACCAGTATAATTGTCAACGAGTTTCTATCAATCCTATTTCATTTTAACAGGCGGAATATATTGAACACAAAACTTTACAGCTTTAATAATACGAAACGGTAATTGCTTAGCCCTGTATATATAAGCTTTTACTGAAATTGCCGTGCGCTTTTTTTTATTGCGCTCGTAAAACACGCTCTACCTATAAATATCTATATACGTATGAGAAAATTCAATCTTCCGCGTCTTTTCGACAATCAGTCTTATTTCTTTATTTTTTATTTTTTACGAGGCGCATACTCGCGTGATCGAAATACCGGGGATATATTGCGAAAGTATTTTTCCAATTTATTGAAAAACGCGCGCGATCCTCTGTTAACACTTCTAGAGCGCGCTCTTATAGCTGGTATTTTTCTTTTTTTTTTTTTCGCATCTTTGTACGACGAAAATAAAATCGAAAGATGACGCGCCATTCGCGATTCGCGCGGATCTTGCACGAATAGTCCGCCGAATGGGTCGCGATCGACTTGGAGGTAGTGAATTAAGTTAATTTCCGAGAAAAGATGCGAGAAATTATGATTTATTATAAAATAGATTGTGAGTAGTCGAGTGTTTTCATAAATTGTTATTAATTATAAATTGTTGAATAATTTTAACGATTTGATTATTTTTTTATGTTTGTCTTCGATGTTTATTCATCCTTGGATATTCTTTCAAATATTCTAATGTATAAACTTATGATGAATTGACTAACGTTTTTTGTATTATTTTTATATAATACTACTATGCATTTGTTGATCGACTCCTTTCACTCATTATTTAAAAATAATGAATTTGCTGACAATTATTTCAAGCATTTTATTTTTTAGACTGTACAGAAAAATAAAAAATTTTATCAACGTTTTATTAATTTTATACGTTCAACAAAATGAAAAAATTTTTAATTTAAGGAAAGATGCATAATATTCATATTTTCTTCAAAGACATTTTATGCGATGGAAAAAGTAATAAAATTTCCGCGCAAGAAGCTTCATAAACATGACAAACTAATAATTATTATTTATTAGTATTATTGTAAATAAATAAGCTAAGAAAATAATTCCGAAAAAGTTGCAAATTTATATATTGGTATATTGGTATGTCAGCCTTGATCCAATTTAAAATTTATCAAGAGCGCATATTTCGTTAAATTTTGTTATTACCTTATGATTTAACTCTGCGCGACGATTTAATTATTTTTCTTAAACTTTATCACCGATAAAAAATATTAGGAATTACAACGATGATCGCGCAGTATAATGGGTTTGAAGTTTCCAACATTGGAGTTCAACGAAATTTTTTAAAAACTGTTTTTATTTAAAATTTATATTTGTATTTTTTTAGTCTCAGTGTTTTATAGCTTAACCAAATATTCAGTTACAGATTTATATATAATTTGTAAATTTTTATCAGCTTTATTTAAATGCGAAAATTTATTTCGTTGTACTCTAACGTTGCAAACTTCAGACCCATTGCACTATAAATAAATTATTTTATTCGAACCTTTTTTTTTTATTTTTTCTCTTCTCTTTCTCTCTCTCTCTCTCTCTCTCTCTCTCTGAAGCTTGATATTTTTTACGTGTGTTGTAATCAAAGTATTACATTGTAATAATGAAGAGGTCACACAACCGGTCTTAACCGGTTATAGTTATGCAGCATCACAAATTTCAGAAGCAAAAAAAAAGAGCCAAGAAATTGCATTTCTGACTTGAAAAAATATGTCTTTGTATCAATAAAGTTTATTATTACAAATTGCGGTAACGAATCAATTTAAATTAGACGCAGAGAAATGATGATTAACATTCGCAATTTAAAAAGAAACAAATACTCTGATTAATATAATTTTCTTAAAATTAATTGCAATAAATTTGTTGACGATTGAAAGTATCAAAAAATAAAATTCATCGTTGAAAATCAATCAGAATAACAAATAAGTCGATACATAAATTTATTGGAAATAACATCAATTTAAAAGCAACAAAAATTCCCAGCATCTTTAATCTCTTAATAATTTGATTACGAAAAGAAAAATAATAAAACAAAATAATATTCGTTTCGACAAATTAAATAAATATTAAATATTCATAGAAACATAAATGACGCCGTTTATTTTTTACTGAATTCTTCACCTGAACAAAAAAGAGATAAGTTGTTTGTTTTTATAAGCACGTGTACAATCGCACATGTATACATATTCATGTATATACATTTACTGTAGAAGTCTCACGTTTATTTGCATATCAAAAAGATCGCGCGATCATAAGTAAAGAAACAAAAAAATAAGAGAAAAAAAAATCGTTCGATAAGAGAGATAGAGAAGAGCACTTTTAATCTCATCCTTTGCCCTAGAGTGAGGAGATCGCCTTTTTTTTTTCTTTTATTTTTACTCATCTTTTTTTCACGCGAAAGTAATTCTGGAAAAACCTTGACCTTGACCTAAAGAAGCGACCGCGTCGCGCGCAAACACGATTCTATTAATTATTATATACTTCTGTTAATTAGCTTGTGGAGATTATTAGCCATTGGCGGTTCGCATTATTAATTTTTCCATACCGTCTTATGAGAAAATTTTCAAAACTCGAGTATTTGCGTGAGTCTCCGAAGATTAAACGACGACTGATTTTATATTTTATAAAATTTGGAAGTAAAACAACAACCGAATTAGCATTTTTAATGAGGCCGGAGATATTCGATTTCGGTATTATTTATTAAGAACGTAAAATGTCGGTATTTTTAAAAATCTCGTACTTGAAATGATTCACTATGTTTGAAATTATACAGGGAGAGTAAATTTTATCGAAAAATAAAAAGAAAACTTATGACACAAAAAGATATTATTATGTCAATAAAATAATTACGGTAATTGCTTGAATACTTTATTGATAACGTACCTGTGTACAAAAAGTTATGTAAATTTGGTATTATCTGTAATTATATTATTAAATTATGTCACGAGTAAAGAATTTATTTCGCTTTTAAAAGTACGATTATATAAATTGTTTTGTCTTTGTACGTTTTTTATTACCTTAAAAATCAAAATATTTAACCGTGTGTAAAAATAATTTAAATGGTTAATATTTGCTTGCTTATTTTTGCTAAAAATAAATTTGATTATTGAATAGTGCCCATCAACCGATTATTATAAAAACAATATTATTCGCTATTTTTTTTTACCCATACAATAATTCTAAAAAAAATACAAACACTAAAATGACATATTAATGATATGAAGAATTAAAGTAGAATATCAAATCGAAATAAAAGGTCACTCGTGTTCTGTCATCATTTTATTGAATAAGAAATAAAATCTAAACGATAAATTTCGATTAATCGCGTTGATTGGACGTCTCATTAATAAAAAATTTTTCATATCAACGAAAAAGAACGAGAAACTCTTCTATAAATGGAATTATTCCAAATCATTTATGAAAGTTCGAAAAATCCGTTCAATTAAAAATTTATCAAAGATATTACGTGCTTTGTTTTTACACCTGAAAGATTATACCTATACGAATGTTTGTTTCTACCTTAGCATATTTTAAAAAGTTTCAGCTGTAAATCATGCTTTAATAATGTATTTTATATAAAAAAATTTGAAAAGTCCCTAAGCAAACCTATAAAATGAAATTTCATCGAAAGAATAATATCAGAACGTGATTATATTATGGCGAAACTGACGTTATCTATCTCTACATTGAAACAAAACAAGTTACGGCATTCTCGAACAAATATTTGCATGGCAAAAGTTATCCGTTCACTTCGAAGTTATTACAAGACATGGATACTTTTTGTTAATTCGAAAGAAAATAATCACTGCTCATGAGACGTTTAACTTATCACCGATTACGGACTTATCCTTCTCTTGTACGCGCATTCGCAAGAGCTGTGGATATTAAACCTAATTCTTTCTCATCCCACCCTTTTGACTTTTCGTATCGTGCTAATTAGCTCGTCGGAGATTTTTTGTCCTCGCTCGTACCTCGTGTCGCCCCTTTTATCGCAAACACACAAGCAAAGCAACCTAAGTGCGCTTGACCGACTGATAGCGGTAAGTATAGAAAGGATCGTTGCATAAGTAAAGCTGCCGGTAGCACTCGAGCTTTCATCAACCTCGGGCGGCTTAATTAAATGAATTACCGACTTGTATATGTGAACTAGAAATCTTTTTATACGTTATTTATGAACCGACAATCGAGAGAGAGAGAGACAATTTTTCCTTTGTTTGAAAAAAAAAAAAAAAGTGAAAGAGAATTTTTTTTTAATATGAATTGTAATGAAATAATTTTTTAACAATGAGTGCATTGAAATTCAACTTTGCCTTCGTTAGATTTTTATTACGTATGTGTAACAATAATTACTCACTGAGCATTTTTTAATTATTTATTACGCCAAGGTATTTTTTCAACGTTATATGTTAAAATTCTTTTACATCTTTATCAAATGTCATGGAAAATACAAAACAAATTTTGTACGATAAGAATTTAATTATGAAAACTTTAATGTAAATAATCTTCATAAAAAATTAACCGAGCTTTACGCGAACCTTATATACGCTAAACTTACTTGGGTAAAATACATAAAAACGTGATAATTAGGTAAAATACTTTTGTTATTCTCTTATAGAGAAGTAAAACTTACTGACTTGATAAGCGATCATAGAAATTGAACGAGCTTGCGATCTCTTGGGAAATCAAATTGCGTGAAATTAACACATGTTTCTCTCGTAACAATAATTACAATTATTGTAATTGCAACAAATGCTCGCGAATATTATAAACTTTTATTACATATATGAATTCCATCATAGCGTTGTAAAGAACAACGTTTTCTGGATAACTAACAATTAAATTTATTTACAAAAAATGTAAAACGAATATAATTTATTATAACTAAAATGAAAAAAGCCACGTATAAAAGAGACTAAATTTTGTTTTTATAAAATTTTTTTATCAAAGCATAATCTGGAAACCACTTAATCATAATTACTCATCAAAATCTTATCAATAACGTAGCTACATTAAATTTTACAACCGCGCATGTCTCCGTCAAAGTACTTTTTGCTGTAGCAAACATATACATATATGTGTATGTTTCAAAATTATAAGTTTTACAAAATATCATCCATAAAGAAAAAGGATGCTAAATAGAAATTGTGGAACAAAGCGAAATTTAACGAGCCTAGAGAGTAAACGAATTGTCAGTGACACGTACGTTGGGCTAATCGTTGCAATTACGTTTCGGTGTCCTATTTATGTATCTTTTTTTCTCGCATTATTTATTGCAACTCTCTAGCTATTTATCTTGAATCTATATATCTTTTTTTTCGCTTAATTTAATGCAACTCTTTAGCTATTTACCTTGAATCCTAAAAGATATTATTGTTTGGTTTTCGTTTGCAAACGAATAGAGCTTTTTTATCGTTATTGTACTCTTTATTGTAAACTCTTTATGTATTGTTGTTAACTTAAATAAAAAGGTGAAAGTTAAAAAAATATTAAGCTCCTAATTACGTCCCTCTGTCTTATCTTCGATATTGAGATCACAATAATCAGTGAGTGAACTTATTCTACTATGTTAACGACGCGAGCTTGATAAAAAAAAATTGCTTAAATTATTTTAAATAAACGAGATAAAAATTTAAAGTAAAATTAATCGAATTTATCCAAAGCAACTACAATTAAACGCGAGACAACTGGGTCGACTTCACGAACGTACGCGCTAACGACGCAAATCCGAGATGATCGAATAAATTCATCATCTCGAAAATGGAACTAAATCATAATAAGTTGACAATTTTACCAGGACGATCTGTAGATACGCAAGTCGACAGAAAATCTTTACTTAATTACGATAACGTAAAAACCCAAACCGGGTAGGCTTCCAAAACATGGGCTAATCCATGCGTAGAACGTCTTCGGGTACTCGAGTTCCTCCTCCACCTATTTATTTTTTTGTTTGTTTCGTAAATACTCAAAAATCGCAACAAACTAAGTTCAAACAGGCTCTTTCTGTTCCTCTTTCTTTATGGAATAGAGAATAAAACGCGGATAAACACAGTTGAAAAAATTCCGGCGAGAAAATCTATTCCAGGAACGGACCTTTTAATAAATCGCAAACTATGTTTAAATGTAAAATCGTCTATTTAATTATTTACCGTTGGAAAATAACAATGCCAAAATTTACATTGAACTTAGACACATGTGCCATTACTTTTACAAAACATAATATAAACACCGTACCTCATTTCGATATAAAATCTACCAAAAACGACAAAAAATACTATAACGTTTTTCCGAACATCGAAATACATTCGTTTTCTATTCATTAAATTTACGCTTTTTTATATATCTAAAACTTCTTACGAGCCACTGTATAACTGTACACTGACACATAAAAATTCAATATGGAACAACTCGTAAAATAAAGAACTTCGAGAGCACATACATAAATAAGGCAATAAGAGAATGTTGTTTGATAAACACAGGGGGAAAAACAGAAAAAAACGTATCGGAAAAAGAGGAACTAAAAAGCGTATTTGCCAACAAAGAGAGAAAGACAACGTTATTACAAAAGATTTTTCGAATCTCGGGAGTTCACTTTCGCTGCAGCGCATTAATCCCGACTAAAAAAGACCAAAGAGCGAAAAGAGAAATGTAAAAGAGACGTATCCCTAGAAGGGCAGCAGGGCGAAAGTAATAAAGGAATCCTAACAAATAAGCGGCTTTGTCAAAGGCTTTTCGATGGATTTGAAAATTCGTTGGATTTCGTTTTTTTTTTTTTTTTTTTTTTTTACGCACACGAATCTATATCGCACAAACCGAGAAACACAGTCGCGATTGAAGAAGAACAGAGCAATAAAACGATCCTAGGCGACAAAATAAACTAATAAGGCTTTTATTTAGTCCTGCGTGTTTGTTTACTTATTTTTTATTGAGATTCGAAAAGTAGCAAAAGCAAAACTCGTACTGTGCGAAAATTTTTTCTTTTTAATTTTAATTTATTTTCTTATGTTAAAATACATGGATAAATAAACAGCGTTAAATATTACCCTGTAGCTCGGAAAATTTTTATTCGATAATCTGATAAAATAATCATTAGTATATAAGGATAAAATATTAAGACACGTATTGTTTTTATTATCATGATAAAATTTATGTTTTATTTATATGCTTATTTCTATAATTTAAGAATAATACAATTTCAAAAATATTAAACTTACGAAAATTTCATTTCATTAGTTCTCAATGTTAATTGAGTTAAATAAAATTGTGTTTTCAGTAATTTAAAATTGGTAAAAATTTCTTCCACGTAAAATGTTTGAACAGTTATCAAGGTTGAGAAAGATAAATAGTCGAAATCCATAAATTATTCAGAAAAGCAAAAACGTAGTTACAAATTTTGTTTTGGCAATTAACATTTTTTAAAATCTAATTTTAACCTCAAATTTACTTTTTTTAACATTTTAATTTATGACATTGATAATGATTCTAAAAGGTTATAAATTAATTTGATTTTTAATTTATTTTAAAAATTATCCATAAAGAGAGGAAATAAATTGAATGTCTTCACCGAACAAAAACTTTTTTTTTGTACGTTTTTAACTGAAATAATTGTTCTTATAATTAATAAAATGAAAAACAAGTTTTCTTTTTCCCAAAGAAATTATAGATAAACAATAATTTTCTTACTTTTAATATGACTAAAATCGAATAAATTCGATGCATGAATGCATCGAATCGCAGATAAAACCATATTTTTTTCTTATATTATAGAATTAAAAAAAAATTTGAAAAAAAAAAATAGTTTCAAGAGAATTAAGCAAAAACAAAATTTCGAATCCTTTCAAAAGCAGGAATAACTCGGAAGAATTAAAGCCGCAAGCATTGGTATTGGATTATCTTACGCTTATCAAGCATAAAACTTTGCGATCTATATAACCTCGCAGATTTTCTATAGATTCCACTCTTTTCCTCTTTCTACATCCGATATTTATACGTGAGTGATCGACTATACCTCACCAGAATACAAAGGGCTTTTTACGAACAACGTGCACAAATTTAATCGCCTAACGTATGCACATTTGTAATGCTTTTCGAAAAAAAGGATCTTTTTGGTTTTTTTCGTGAAACATAAATCCTTCCCCCTCCTCTCTATCACTCTTTCTCTCTCTTTTATGCTTGAAAATATAGACGAATATGGGGCGCGAAGGACTTTGTTGTTTCTTATAGAAAAGAGGGAACGTATTGCAACATACGCGGAATGTTCCGCGCGTGTTTCAAATGAAATTTAAATGGATTCGTGCTATATAGCTATATCGCTGTAAATGCTAAGATGGTAACCAATGTTTTGCAATTGTTCGAAACATCTGAAAATTCTCGAAAATTTTATTAAACGCTTCGCAAGTGCTATCCGATTTTATAAAAATATTTTGATTTTATACCTCGTTTTCTTTGAAATTTATTTTATTTAGAGCTGTTTTAATACTCTGAATTGAAATAAAGTTTGAATATTTCTTTAATCAAAAAAGCTATAGATTTTAGACATTTTTTATTTGAAGTATGTTAATAAAAAATGTTTAAAATCACACAAAGCAAATATTAAATTTCTCTTAAAAATAAAAATAAATGTTTTTATTTTTTTATTATCATTGGAAAACATCGAATAAAATTTTTCATCGAGACAAGCAACCACATGATCCTTCTACTATCGAATGTATTTGTATTAAATTTAATTAAATTTTCTAGGTTGATAAAATTCATTAAAATTTATTAAATATTTTCATGGTTAAGAATTTTATTTTTTATTTTCAAGGTTCGATAAAAATAAAAAACTCAAAAGAAGACGAGAGATAAATCTGATTTACAATCGACGATATCTTTCGCTGACGATTCGATAGCCAACATCCTGTTTTCAATACTTTTATCTTCATTTACATGCATTTTCCCGATATAATTGAAACATATGTAAATTGCGATTATAAACACAACCGGAATAATCCAGACGTACAACGAGAAATCCACAATAAATAAAGAAGCTGAAAATAATGTTTCATTAATGTAGGTATAAAGTATAATAAATATACGTATAAAGTAAATTTTGCGCGTCAAAAAATGTTGATTTTACACGATACACGCCGAAAAACAAGTGTGCATATGTGTAAAAGTCAAGTCTCGGAATAAATTATATCCGGAGGAAACGTTGAGCGTCGTTAAGTTTTTCGCTTATTTAATGACTTGTTTCAAGTAAACTTTTAAATGTCAGTTACGATCGATTAACGATGTAGTTGCAATATTTTTGAGATTTTATTCACTTATGAGAATATTACAATATAAGAAGTAAAAGTAAATGTATATCATATCGAGTGAATTCATTTTAATTTGAAAAATATAGATTTCAAATTAACCAAAGAGATATTAACGCGCTCGTAAATTTTATTGAATATATGGTCGGTAAACATTATTCATTTAAAATACGATTGTGTAGGATAACAGAAAAATTCTAAGAAATATGATAAATGAGAAGTTTTAAAAAATTAAAGTTTTTTTCTTCACGACAGTTAAAAAGGTTAAACTTGCAAATGACACAATTGATAAAAATTTAAATTTAGCTAATATCAAGCAATGTATGTGTAAAGCAGCGCGAAAATAAATTTTTAGCCAAATATGTGAGTAAATATAATATATTGAAATAAAATTCTTAAAGAAAAAACAAGATAAATGTGTATCTTAGCGATGATACTCGATAATCTTAAAAAACTCTGTTCATCGTCCATCCAAACACATATAATCTAACGCTTCATTTCTTTCAACGATCGAAATTTAACCCTAAATCACTCGTCTTGAGAATCTTTGATCCTCGCGGAAATTTCCACTTTTATTCTATCTTAAAATGCGCGAATCTAAAAATCTACACGAGGCATCATTTTTTGATAAACTACTCACGCGCACGTACACAAACAATCAGTGAACCGAAGGAGGGAAAAGAACACAATCGTCATACGCGCTACGAATTAACGAATAATCCGATTGTTACACGCGAGAGTCTATATAACATACGCCAAGAGCGCGTATGCGCGAATTCGATCGCGGATTATGTCTTCTCTTTCCCTTCTTTTTTTTTTATTGTCTTTCTTCTTTTTCGTTACGCCCCAAGTAGGCCATGGTTCCTCGCGCGGGTACATTAAGGACGCGCAAACACGACGATGTTGTTGCGCAAAGTCACGGCACGCCCGCAGTGTCTTTTGTATTATGCGGCGCAATCGAAGGCGAAAATATGCCGAATCGAGAGGATTAATTAACCAGTCGATAAGACTCACACGCGCCTGTGCAATCTGTTTCGTTAAATTTCTTTTTTTGAAAGGAGCGAAATTGTTGTTATGATGTTTGTGCCGTGATAATTTTTTCTTTTTTTTAAAGAATGTTTATAGGATGCTTTTACATAGATATTCGATTTATTATACTGAATAATTCATAAAAAAAATGTAGTATGTAGTCGAAATAACGTAAATAAATGTAGTAGAAATAATTGCTCAATAACGTTTGACAACTGCGCGCCTTCATCGAAAATTGTAAAAGACGCAATAAAATACTGTACATATAATACATATAAAATATAATCTATTTAATATTCAAATTGCATAAATTAAATATTGAATAGTCAAATAAGTAGCACATAGATATTTACGTTTTATTTTAATTTCACGCAATGGCATGAAGTCATCGAGACACATTTCTACATCATCTTCATAAAATTCAACCTAGACCTATGTTGGTTTATATATATATATTTTTTATCGTACTTTGAATTTTAAAAGATCTCACATCCCAATAATTCACATTATCTAATAAAACAAAATAATTAGATTTACAAATTAAGAATTACAAAAATTTTAAACTTTCAAAACTCGCATAGTATATGGATATAAAAAGTATCATGTAGTCATGTATCATAATATCATATACATTTTTGCAGCACATTTCATAATATATATTTTAGGAGTGCCTCGTTCTCCGAACAGTAAGGAATAAAGTTTTTTCTATATCGTAGGTAGAGTATTTATATACATGTGCACAAAATTCTATAAATAATTATGTAAAATGATAAGATTTTTTTAAAAGCGTTTAAAATTTTATATGCTATTCTAATTTTCTAATTTAATTATTAACCAATATTTCAAATTACGTAATAATTTTAATGTAATTTAACATGAGCATTGTATAAAATAATGTAACATAACGCAATATTCGTAAATTTCAATAAAAATTGTATTTTACTTTAATTAAAAAAAAAAAAAAAAAAACCTTTTAAACACTGCTAAGATATGTTAGTAAACAAAAAATATCTATTTATATCGTTATTATGATGAATCTCTAATAACTTTACAATGTCACGAAAATTCTCGAATAATTGCATCAATGTTTTATAATCATGTAAAAATGAATTATTTTTACAGAAACATAATAGTAATTTTACACTGTTAACTTACTTATCAGATTCACTGTTTATATGTTTTGAGCTTCAAAAATATACGAAACCTTGCTTTACAAGTGCAATTTTTGTAATTATTTAACGATGTTTTTAAAATATCATTATTTTTTTTTTATCATAAAGAAATAAAAGGAGACGAAAAAGCAAAAAAAAATAAATTAACGAAGGAGCTTCCTCAACAGGTTGGTGTTTCTGCATGTCTTTTCGCGTGTAATTACGAGAAGCTTGTAATTATAAGTGCGAACGCGCGACGAAAAACAACTTTATTTCGTTGTAATAATATAAGTGAATTAAAATGTGTCGTCGACGTGCGCAGTATCGCGAAATTTTTGCTTCGCTTCGAAAAATTGAGGTTTTTTTTTATTTTTTTTTTTTTTATTTTTTTTTTTTTTTTTAATGAAATTCGTATTGGGTTAATCCATTAATTTATTATTTTAATGTAAATTCATATATCTAATTATAAATTTTAAACTATATTTTTCAATTATTTGATTAATAGTATGCTGTGATTTATTTATAAATTTATTATTATTATATTATACAAAGTAATATTTATTTTTAATATTTTTTTATTTAATTAAAGGAAAGCCTAATGGAAATGAAAACAATATAATTTAAGTAGTAACTGATGGAAAAAATACTATATAATCGATTAAAAAGAAAAAATAAAATAGAATTTTACCACTTTCTTTAATACTAACGAATCACATTCGAGTTTATTCAAACATATTATACAAGCATACCTTTGACTAACGGCTGTAAATACATTTTACAGGCTTGCAAAAAGGTAAAAAGAAATAACGAGAACGAACTTTAACGAGCTGATAAGCCAATTGGTATTCAAAGTTCGTGATTCGTAAAGTCGAAACGCGCAACAGCAACGATTCCTGATAAACCGAACGAGCGCTAGTTACCTTCATTGTGGAGAAATAAAATCAGTGCCAAGGGTCCACTGCATCATTTTTTCTGTTCCAAGTTTTTTTTCTATTTTTCGATGTTTTAAACATGTTTATAGATTAACAAATTTTTTTAAAATTACTATTACCACATTTAAACGTTCTATTTAAATGAAATTTATTGTTAAAAAGCATCATATGATTTTTGATACTATCATATTTAAAATAAATTTTTATATTTTAATGTCAAATGATATTGAATTACTGCATTATATTGTCTTTTTTTTATTATTATTACATAAAAAAATTGAACATTATTTACCTAAACAAGTATAATATCTATCAAATATTTAACTTTTCATCATAATTAAAAAAAAAAATTAAATTCTCATACATTCAATTAAATTATTTAACCATTAATAAGATTTTATGATTCATACGGATTTAATAAACATTTGAGGAAATTCATAAAGATATTTTAAACAAACGCTTATAATAAAGATACGTTTTCATAAAGAGTAAAAATAGGAAGATCAAAACATATATACACATATGTGCGTATTTACAGGGTCAGAGGTGTGAACAATGTTTTTGTAAATAAAGTGTCCTTTAAGTTTATATACTCACTCGTCAGTAGATTTAAATTCTCTTGATCATCTTTCGACGTTTATGGAATTTTCATTACTTCCATTGAGTTTACAGTCTATAAAATTGTAGTATTAATTACATCAAGTTACTTTTCACAGCAATGTTTTACAGTTTTAAAAGCTGAAATTTAAAAATAAATTTTTTTAATTTTCTAGGAGATATTTAAATCAAAAAATTTCTAATTTTCTTTTTCTAATTCCAGAAACAGATGATAATTTTTCATATAAAATTTCACAGTTAACAATTAATATTATTTTTTAATTGGTATGATTTTTTTAAAAATTTTAAAAATTATCTGTTATAATTTTAAAAACTTAAGAATATTTTTAATTTAAGAAAAAAATATTTCGCAAATACACACCCTAATTAATTAATAATGTTTAAAGCAATAACACCTTATAAAATATTCAATAATATCAGTAAATAATATTTACTTTAGTCCGCTTTCTACGAAAAACATTTTATAACTGTCTCTTGTTCGAAAAGGCAAAATATACAAAATGGCGACTCAAGAATCTGTTATAATGCATTAATTTACTTTTTACTTAATTTCATGTATTAACTTAAGTAGTTGATTTTTAGATAAAAAATGCTTAGATTTAGTAGAATTTCAGAAATAAATGATAATTTTTTACATAAAATTTCTTTTAATTTAATAGGATGAATTGCATTGATATTATTTTTTAGTACAAACAAATGTTCGTATAATTTTAAAAAGCATCCGTTAAGATTTAAATAATTCAAGAATATTCAATTTATGAAAAAAATATTACACAAATACATACCCTTTATTTTATAGTATTTAATGCAATAAAAATTTACAAAATGTTCAAGATTGACACAAATTAGTTTTCACTTTAATTTATTTCCTGCGAAAAACATTTTATAACTGTCACTTATTCGAAAAAATAAAAAATACAAAATGGCGACCCAACAAGAACCTGCTATAATGCATTAATTTTTTTTTTCAAATTTCATAGGTATATTAAATTTACAACTAAATTTTTAGATAAAAATGTCGAATTTTTCATGATAATTTCGAAAATAGATGACAATTTTTCATATAAAACTTTTTTTAATTCTTGCTAAAATATTATTATTTATTACTATAAAATTTCATAGAATTTCAAAAAACATCCATTACGATTTAAGTAACTTGAGAATATTCAATTTACGAAAAAAATATTACAAAATTACACACCCTTATTAATTAAGAATAGCTAAAGCAATAAAAATTTATAAAGTGTTCAAGAATGTTACAAAATAATTTTCACTTTAGTCCACATTCTGAAGAAACTAGAAAAGATTTTGCCTGTAGTTGTCACTTCTTTGAAAAAGTAAAAAATTCAATGGCTCAACGACAGTGTGATGCATTAATTTACTCGTTTCAAACTTTACTGAGAAGTACTTATACAACTTTAAACTGCAATGGATTAATGTATGAAAAGAAAGATTTATTAAAAAAATTTAGGAAAATTATTCAAACATAATTAATTTTTTTTTTTTAATTTATTATGGAAAAGAAAATATATAAGTCCGCGACCGCACTCGTGAAACATGCGAGAACAAACTGAATAAGTTTGACGGTTAATCTTAAGATTTATGCATATGCATACATATGTATGTGGAAGAAAATTGGAAGGTTCGCTGATTGGCCGTTGAGTAGTTTTAAAATTTCAATCACGTTTTCGTGCTTTCCTCTGTAGATTTTCTTTTTTATGTTTGCTATTTAAACATATTACATTATTCAGATAAAATATCTTTCACCTTTAGTACACTAAACATTTTTTAAATTTTATTTATTTTCAAAACTGTATGAATTAGTGATAAAAACTTTAATTATTTTTAATTTAATTTTATTCAACAAAATTTTTTAATTATTTTTATCTTATTTATATAGTATAGATTTAAAAAATTTCAAAAGCGCTCTCTCGTGTTATTTACCTAAATTTCTTATGTTACCAACTGAAAATATAGATGAAAATCAATAACAAGCCATCTACCTTATCGATGTGTCTTTTGTTATTTTTAATCTACTTTATCGATGTGTCTTTTGTTATTTTTAAGGTTATATTCAGTTTATAGATTAACATTCCATAACAATATCATGAGAATATAATTTTATTTACAATAAAATAGTAAAAATTATTTTATTTTCATAAAATGACGAGGCATGCAAGAAATTGTACTGCCGGAGCAGTTTATACCTATCACGAAAAGAAAAAAGATGCAGCAGCGTCAGGATATGGTACAAACAGTCAAAGAGTTGGCAAAGATTCTCTAAGAGGTTTTGATTGTTGCTGTTTATCTTTGCAACCTTGCAGAGATCCAGTTATAACGTAAGTTTTTTTATGAAATTACATCAATATTAAATTCATTTTGATTCTATTATACGTTTTGTTTCAAGAAGTATAATTTTATATTATTGTTAGTTGAATGAAAAATATACATAATAAAAATATATGAATTTTAAAGTATAGAGTACACAATAAATGTTTTAATTTATTAGTTCTTACTGTTTCAACTGCTTAAGTAAGTATTAGGTTTCAACCTAATATCAAATTCAGTATTTTATTAAATATTGAATTATTTCAAATCATTTATATTATTACAGAAAAGATGGATATCTATTTGATAAAGAAGCTATACTTGCATATATTTTAGCAAAAAAGAAAGAATATGCAAGAAAGTTAAAAGAATATGAAAGACAGAAAAAGAAACTAGAGGTTATTAGTTTCCTTTTGAATTCATTTACCTTGACTCAGTAATTGTTTAGTATTTCTGATTAAAATTTTAAATATTTTGTTTTATAAAGGAAAAATCTCAAGAAGAAACAGCAAATGAAGAATTAAAAAAATTACAAAATTTTCTTATAGGAGAAAAATTAATTGTCTTCAAAAAAAGTGGAAAAAATGAAAGTGAAGCTTCGTCTTCTGTATCCAATATGAGTAATGGTCGAGACAAAGATCTTCCAAGTTTTTGGGTACCTTCAAAAACACCAGAAGCTAAAGAAGCAGTTTTGCAAAAACCAGATAAAAATATTTACTGTCCTCTTAGTGGAAATATTCTTAAATTAAAAGACTTAATTCCAATTAAATTTACTGAAGTTAAAGATCCTGACGATAAAAAATCATTGATTGTTAAAGAAGCTCGTTACATGTGTCCTATTACCCACGATGTATTAAGTAATAGCACTCCATGTGCAGTTATTAAAACAACGTAAATTTTGCTTTCTTTTATCTTGTACTTTAATAAAGTTGATTATTTTAATTTTGACTTATTTTAGTGGTGATGTTGTTACCATGGAATGTGTTGAAAAAATTATTAAAAAAGATTGGATTAATCCATTAGATGGCACCAAACTTAAAGAAGATGATATCATTCCATTACAAAGGGTAAATTAAATATCATTTTATATATATTAAAATTTATTTTTAAAAATATTTTACAAAAATAAAATGTACTTAGGGTGGTACAGGGTATGCAGCAGCAAATAATGACTTACAAGGGAAGCATGAACGACCAGTTCTGCAAGCTTAACTTTCATCTTATCTTGTATTTGTATTTATACTTTAGTACAATTAACATTTTATAAAGTGTACATATTATCATTCAAAGTGAGTAAAAACCATAGATATTTCTTGAAAACATTGAAAACCTGAATATTAAGCGTGTAAAGTTTCAAACTTGTTCACAATTGACTTGATTAGTAAATTGTAAAAATACACAAATATTTTCAAATGTTAAATAATAAACTTATAAAAATATTTGATTATTTCTATTTTAAAAGGCTGTAATTATGAAAAAACTGTTCAAATATTTCATCATCTTGCATTTAAATATATTTTTCTTTAAGTACTCACAAAAATAATTATTTAGCTAGTTCTTAATATCTGAAATGATGAAAATATTTGAACTATTTTCTTTCACTTGCATACTTTTTTATATCTGAATTTATTTTTTATTAATAAGGAGTATAAAAAAAAAAACATAATTTTTTAATAAACAATTTTTTTTATTTTAAAAAGCATTTATAACATCTATATATTACATAAAATCTTCATTAATTTTTTAAAATTATAAGTCTTATAAAAAATCTTAATACATATGTAGATGATACGATGCATTTATAAAATATATATTTTATAATAAATAATAAATGATAATAATACATATTAGTACAATATTGCGACACCAAAATAACCAACTATTTTTTAAATATTTTCAAGACCTGACAGTATTATAGAAAAATCAGCAAATGCTGAATATCGCAAATATCAAAACAAATTTATCTAAATTTATTCGTACCTTTATAACGCATATGAAACATCATTCAGAAAATTTAAATGGAATATTTTATAACTTAATGCGGGTCAATTCAAGAAGTCTGTACATGTAAAAGAAATCTTCACATTATCTCTTGACTCGTTTTCCTGAGTAATATTGTTCCTCTTGTATCTGAATTTTATTCTATCCTTGCGGTTTTATTAGCATTCGTTTTACCTAACAATGAAAATTCAAATTAAGTGCAGCATTTTCAAACGTTCTTGAAACATTCTTAATAGGTTTACAGTAAAAATTTATATTATTACTGTTATATTATTAATAAATTTACTGAAACTTTATAAATTCATATAAATTAAAAAAAAATTTAATAAAAAATATGTTGATAACAAACGTTTAATAAAATATTAAAATTATGTTATTATTAATTTGTTAAACATAACATTTGTCGAACAAATTATTTATTTGAACATATCTAATTTTAAAACTTTAAAATATTATAAAGCATAACTCGGAACCCATCGAGCACTAATTTTTCTGAAGTCAAGATGATCAGTGATAATGGATTTAACACTTCCATAGCTGATACCCACTCTTGACAAGATTTCTGAAACAGTTAACCGCCGATCACATTCAACAAGCTCTCGAACGGCTCATCTGTAAGACTTGTCCTTGGACGTCGATCATGACTTTCGTTTTCAACACATTCTCACCCACCCTTAAATTCCCTGGCCCACGTATACAGTCGATTCTGAGACAATGTAGTGTCCCCAAACTGCGCCTTTAAACGAGTAAAAATTTCCAACGGTTTAACGCCTTCATTGGTTAAAAACTTTATGATGACGGGTTGCGCGATATACGGATGTACCTCTTGCTCAGTCATGGCTGTACTGAGGAGTAAGGACAGAACCGAGCGTGCCCGCTAACTAAGCTGGTTTCCCCACTCCTTATAAACGAACCAGCAACCGCCGTACTATATTATCTAGTTCGGAGGTGCGTGCTAAGCAGAATAGCTAAATTACCGTTTATATTTGATTCACCCTCGTAAAATAAAAACTTCAGTACCATCAATTCTTTTCGATTCTAAAGTTTCAATCTAAACTTTCTTCAATTCGTATAAAAAAATTGAACAAATGTTAACAACTATGGAAAGAAAAAAACAAAAAAAAAAAACAATTCGAACACCAACCGTTTTTTTAACAAATCCCGCAAGCAGTAATATCGTGAAGTGCTGCCGCCTAATTTTCCGTTTGCGAACCACTGTCGTCGAATTGCAAGTTGCAATAAATGCAAGGACGATTCTCACAGCTTGCGCTTGAGGAACACTACTACATCGGCATCGCGGATAAGCACGTTCGTTTCATTTTTGTCTTTTTTTTCTTTTCGCGCGGCGTGCTCACATACGCGCGAGCAATCGTAATATACACAAGCACGCGCGCTATCTATCTCTGTTTGGAAGCGGGAGCTACCGTTTTCGCGCGCGCGTGTCGTCGTCGTCGTAGAATAGTCTTCATCGAGACGTGCGCGTTTATATCAGCCGTAACGTGGCTCGCTTTTTCTTCCCTCGTTTTTTCTTCAACGTCGACCCTTCTTCTTTTCAATAATCACGTTTAACCCTGTGAGAAAATAACAGTGCACAAAAAAGAGAAAGAGTGTAAACTTACGCGCACGCGTTCGCGGATGCACGCGTGCGTGCAAGAGAAGAATCGTTTGTGCTGAGCTTGTAATTTTGATTGAGAAAAAACGGAGTTGTGAATATTTAACTCAACGTATTTAAATACACAGATATATGACAGTGTTTTTCTCAAGTTCCTTGGTGGATCGACGGGATTTGGCATTAATTCAAAGTTGAAGAAAATCGACGACGAATACAACAGGGAAGATCGACGACCTGTTGCAGCGCTGCTTTATTCCTTGAACGTAAGTTTTATTAATTTCGTCTTTACTTGCATCGATTTACCATTGCGCTCGTGGTTGCAAGATTATACTTCGATCTTCGATACGTGTTTAATCGTTTTTATTTATTTTTTTCTTTTGTTTATCTATGCGTACACGTATGCTAATATGTGTCTGCGTATGTACGCGTTTATAAATACATGTATGCAAATACGTATACTCGTAATCGAGACTAGCAAGAAAACTGGCGAACGTAAGCATTATATGTAATGTATGTCAGAAAATTTTTAAAATTGTGTAAGTTTTGCGCTATCAGTAATTTCCGATAACATTCAAGTTGCATTCGAACAATCATTGGATTATTGTTGCCCTCGGTGTGTTCTCGAAATAGACGAACGAATTTGATTTTTTTAAACTATTAAAAAAAAAAAAAATTAATAAATAAGATTCCATTACTTAAAACTCTTTAGACGAATAATTATGTTTAATTTTTTCATATGAAAGCTATAACACGGTAATAAATCAATAATTCACACGAAAAAACGCGATATAATTAAATTCCATCGTTCAATTGTAATTGTGCACTTATGCATGACATCATTTGGACTTTGGGAAAAGCTCACACGTGTGTGCACGTACATAAGTATTTAAATACATGAATGTATTCGCATAGGTAAACTTGTATGCGTATTTATAAGTATTTGGATTTTCTGGACCGATTTTAATCGATGGGTACTTACATTTTTCATCCTGTTTAGCTTTAACATGCATTGAAAAATTATCGATATTTTATTAAAGTATAACGTGTTTATTATCAACACACACTAAAAAATTATCATAAAACAATTTAACGCTATAGTTCGCGATGTTTCAGTAGTTATTTAAAAAAAAAAAAAAAAAAAAAAAAAAAAAAAAAAAAAAAAAAAAAAGTATTCTATATTTTCCTCTATATTTAATTAAATGGCTTTAAATGTTCATTTTAAAGGCCGAAAGATAACATTTTTCTTTGATAACTAATAAGTGAACTCTATTATGAGTAAAACAAACCTTGGTAACAATAAAATCAGATCAAGGATATAGATTTGTTTACGTCCATTGCATAGTTTCGATCTTGAATAAAAATTATTTAAAAAGCTTCTTTTTTTTAAATTGTTATTATCTCTTATCTTTATTACGATTCAAATGGGATATAATTTTAATCCAGCGATTGTATTTTTTCGAATAATTAAAAACTTTAATATTGTACACGTTTTAAATCAATCCTTCAATCGAAACAATACATTTTGCATAATTTTTAATACTTGTATACAAGTATTAGTTTATGAGCTGCAATAATTATGTAAATTTGCATAGTTGAAAACATAACATACAAATTAATAAAGCTCTGCACTAACATATTACATGGGTTTGAAGTTTCCAATGTTGGAGTCCAACGAAATTTTTTAAAAACTGTTTTTATTTAAAATTTATATTTATATTTTTTTAGTCTTTTTAGTGTTTTATAGCATAACCAAATATTTAGATACGGAATTAAATATAATTTGTAAATTTTTATCAGCTTTATTTAAATGCGAAAAATTATTTCGTTGTACTCTAACGTTGCAAACTTCTGATTCATCATATTACAACGAATAATTATGTCTAAAAATCTATTCAAATAAACGAATGTAACCGTTTAAGAAAATATTAAAATAATTTTCTACAAAACAAAAATACTCTCGGTCATAAGCTTCTTAATTATCTTGGAAAGTCCATCGATTACGCATTTAAGCAACGAATTTTTTTTTTTTTTTTTCTCTAAAAAATATTCTTACAAGAAAATCATACAAATTGTTGAATACGTTGAGTTTGATTCATTGATACATATAAATGTTTATTGTATATATATATGTACCTTGAAAAAATAAAAAAAAAAAAATACACGTTTACACCGACGAAGAAGAAGAATAGAATAACGACAAAGACATCGAGGCGATTTGTCGCAAGGTCATAGTGAATCCTTATAATGGAAAAAATCGAACAGCAAAGAGAGCAGCGTATATCTGTATAAATATATATATATATATATATATATATATTGTTTTGAAGATATTCGTGTCAGTGCATTAGAATTCCTTAGTTGAAATCTCCTTCGTAGTGGCGGTGAAATTAATCACGACGCGCGCTTATATACGCGATTGAGCAGTTATTGTTGATAAAAATTACGTCGATGATGCATTTTTTTTCGAAAAGAGCGGTCGCATTTTTGTAATAATTCGATTAGTTCACGCTTCCAATACATAAAGTTATATCGTTAACTTTTTCTTTCTATTGTCGGTTCGTTCACAATCAAAATATTGTTAAGTTTCTGTTGAAGCGGATTACTCAATTCTTATCATTCGTTACACGTAATTGAGAAAATGTGTTTTTTTTTTTTGTTTTTTTTTTTAGAAAATTCGCTTATAAATGACGGCTATGCAAACGTGTTTTAAATACTAAGAAAAATTACGTTATTAATGTATACTTTAAAAAATATCGATAAATGTATATTGTCATTTAATGCAAAAAAATTGCTGAATTTTTAAATTTTATTAAAAAATTATTTTCGTAAAAAATTTTAAATATGACAAAATACCATAATATGATATCGTATAACTTAAATAAATCTGTGTGTGTGTGTGTATATACACACACATATATATATACATTCTTGGCGTAACTAATTTGTAACATCTTACAATGTTATTTACTTGTGCGTTAATCGATTAAAAATTACATTCGTAACGAAAAGTCGAAGCATATTTTCTTCATCCTTCTCGAAATCTCTATTTCTCACGCGCGTTATTATTTGATGCCCTGCAGTTCGTCTCTTTTTTTACTTGTGTCTGCATATTTTAACTAATAAGTTCGCACATGTGACGACTAATAGAGATTTTTATTAACTCTTTATACATAGATAATTTAATTTTTTTATCGTAATATTGTGTAGACAAATATCTAATAAATTTGTAGTTTTTTTTTTTTTTTTATTTATTACATTGAGTTTTGCAAATTAAAAATAAGAATACAGAATTTTTTTAAGTAGGATTGGAAAATAAACAAAATATACATTGTCGCTTTTTCAGTTAATTTCAATTCTACTTTTTCACGCTGATCCATGGCTCTTTTTATTTTTTATTTGAGATAATATATTTGCCTTATATTTCTTTTCTAGATTTAGTAATTTTTTTAAAATCAAGAGTACAGCGATTATTTTGTCTTATTTACAAAGCATGTTCAAAATCAAGATCACTGGTGCTACTTATATACCTAAAAAATATGCAGCTCTTAATTGAATGTGTATTAAAAATTTGCGAATCATCTTTGGTTGTTTAAGCATGTATATACATATATATACATTTTAGATGTAAAATAAGACAATATAACTGGTATATGCCAATATAAATTTGACCAAAGCCTTAACCTTATTGTATAGGCCTATTATTACGATTTAAATTTTATTCGCTGATCGCGGCAAATAGCTCGTTCTCACCTTGTAATTTAATAATATGAACATTTCGTAAGAGATGAAAAAAACAAGTAATCGTACATGCACGATTATTAAAAAAAATATATGTATATATATATATATGTATATCCGAGTGTCGATAATAATCCTATCGCGCATAATTACCGCGCGATAAAAAATCTTTATCACACGCCTACGATTAATTCTATAAATTGCAAGGACAATTCGCAAAAGCTCGCAAACATTCTCAACATGTGCGCAAAAAAAAAGATATTATATCCGGCAATAGAGATATCGAGAGACTCGAAAAGTCTGGACTAAATACTCGAAGAAATCGGCTCGCGTATACGTGTAACTAAAGAGTAAAGCTGTCGTAAGCCCAAGAGACTAAAATATAACTAAAAAGATAGCTAAATCGCCGATCTTTTATGTATAGAACATATATGCAATCGGCATTATTATCTCGAAGGAGATCGTCGAGGAATAATTTCTCGTACGCATTCATACGTACACTCGCACATACACAGCGCACACAAGAATACGAAATGCATTGGCCATGCGGTACAAAAGAACCGGACACTTTACTCGCGCGCGGTATATATCTGCACTTACACGAACGTTTCTGCGCTCCGTAAACGCGTCGTCCACGTACGCGATTGCTGTGTGCAAACTATGGAGATCGGAGGTTCAAGCTAGATTCAACGACTAAGAGAAAGAGAGAAAGAAAGAGAGAGAGAGAGAGAGAGAGTGATATCGGTCGAATGTGCGAACGATCTCCTTTTGCTTGAACTCTCTCGGCTCTTCCATCTCGCGTGAATGTAACACGTATGTGCACATGTGAACATGTATGTAAAACGTTTCATGTACGCGTACTTATATAAAAACATTTCGAGTAATAAATGTTGTTGCTATTTGTATAATTGTTTAAAAGGAGCTGCGTTTATGGTAAAATTAGGGGATGCGAACTATTTTTCTTTCACAGCTGAGATAAAAGTCATTAGTTAAAGCAAAATTAAAAAATGAGAATAATGCATTTTTTAAAAAAATTTGCATAATTTTTATAAAAATTTTCAGTAAGAAAAATTCAAACATTATCGCTCTTTTAGAATATTAATCATTAAATCAAGTTTAATAAAATTATATCACGTCTATTTTATTATAATTCTGAAAAATACAAAAATACAACTCAATGTATATAAAATTAAAATACTCATTTATTTGCTTTATTCAGTAAAATTGAAAAAAGAAAAAAAAATTGGTGACTCATTTCTTTCACATCTCTATTAGTCGAAAAAAAAACAATCGGCAATTTATACTTCTTGAATTATGCAACTTATTACAAAGTTTATAATTTTACGACGTTGAGATTACTCTCTATAAGGCAAATCTATAAAGCAAAAAATTTAATCTTAAAAATTGTCTATTAATTAATTATAATCTTAATTGATAAGAAACTGTGTAAAATCGGTAATAAAAATTCTGAAGATACTCAATTTCTAAACGATGAATTAATTGTAAAACTAAACAAAAATAAAATTATCCACTTCAAATCGATTATTTTCAAATTTAACAATACAAATATTTTGATGATCGAGTGTTCGAGATCTCGTCGACATTGTTGCGGTTTATAATAGGCGCCAGTCTCGGAGACAAATGTACGCAACGATTTTATATTGCGCTCAATTATATTCATAATTGAAGGCGCTCTCTCTCTCTCTCGCGCGCGCGCTTGCGTCGTGTATTAATACGCGAGTGAGCGTTCGATCGGCGATGGTTTGTTTTTTTTTTTTTTTTCGTTTGTTTTTTCTCGTTTATTTTTTCCTTTTTTTTTTTTATCACTTTAGAGCAAAGAATAAAGATTAAGAGTTATTTGTAAATGAATTGTTTTGATTGTTATGCAACGTCGTTTTGTATCATCAATATTCTTGAACGAAAAAAATGAAAAACTGTTCGATGAGTTATTAACGATGCTGTCGGTCGTGCGTAAAGTGTGTCGTAATAAATCGTAGATTGGAGCTAAAGGATCGTCAAAAGTTAAATATTTATATCAATTTTTTAAAATGAGAACTTAAATGTAAAATTTACTCGGTACTTGCAAAGTTTATATTCATCATTTAGTCGTTACTTTGACTTTATAATGATATAGCATTTTAAATGTAAATAAAAGATAATTAATCCATTTTCTCTTGCTATCTTATAACCTTTCAATTTCTAAAAACACTACATTTTACCAAAAGACAAAAAGAAAGAAACATCGAAAACGAGTAACAATCTTGCAAACTTGCGCGTTTACATGTACTTACTACATGTACATCGACAAGCCTATCATAATATCGCTTCTCCGATTCCTCTATATAATCGATCCTCCTTCATATATTATAAGAAATTATCTCTTACATAAACAATTAGCGTTACTCTGACTCCAAGTTAAGTGCATCTAACGATTGCGTAATTACGATGAATGTACACATACATATACCTATGTGTATATCGACGCGTATATGTCAGAGTATAATATATCTCGTCGTCATAGACGGCTACGAGAATAAGATGCGCGAGTGCATTTTGCAAATTGCAAATAATTGCTTTCTCTTATAAGTTTACCTTTCGTTTTTCTGTAAGTACTAAGTTAAGCTCTTCTCTCTCGTTTATTTGCATCATGCGATATTGTTAATTAAAACGATTTCAATAAACGAATTAAATTGCTTGGATCAAAATTTTTTTGATAGTATACGATGTTATCTTCAAAACGACTTTGCATAACGTTAAAATTTTTAAAATAAATAATGTTTCTAATTAATTCCTTTTTTTTTATTTTTATAAATATCAACGATCGAAATACTTTTTGGGCCAATTAAAATCTTTTTAAGACGTCTCAACAACATTGAATGCAATATTTTCATAATTAATTAAATAACGCTTACTGGATTTTTCATGAAACTGGTTATAATAATAATAATAATAATAATAATAAAAAAAAAAAAAAAAAAAAAAAAAAAAAAAATCTAATCGCAGATTCGTTGAATTAAATAATTTCGATTAATAGCGTCCAACGAATTCATGAAAAATTCATACTCTTGTTAAACTACAATGTACAATTGTTAATGAGCAATTACGGCTTTAAAATATTGTTCGAAACGGCTCATAAGTACACGATTTAATCGAAAGTCGCTTGTCAACTAAACGTTAATAAAAAAGAAAAAAAAATGAACATCGGCCTTAATTGCTTTCGTCTTTATATGTGTGTGTAGCGTGTATTCGTACAAGTGTAAAATCGCCCCGAAAATCACAAATGTAAAATTTTATACCGTTACCTCATCAAATAATAACGTTTTTTGGTAATTATTTCGTTTGTCGCAATTTTTTCGATAATTATTTGTATATTTATTTTATTATTATTAATTTTTTTTTAATATTATATAAGCTGGGATAGTTTTTGAAAAATTGAATCATTTTCTATCGTGAGAGCAGTGAAAAAACTATGAATAAGAAATAAAAATCTTAATAGGGAAAAAAAAAAGTTTATTTTAATAAAGGTATATTTTATTTGTTATTACTTTGTTACATATAGTGGACGAGAGAAAAATTATTTCTTCTCGCTTTGTATAATTTAAAAATTCAATCATTTAAATTTATTTTAAACATTCGAATAATAATTTACGCCTTTATATCTCCATTCAATAATATCAAAAAGTTTCATACAACGTTACAAGAATGCACAATATCATAGACGTATATACACTGTGTGTATGTGTGTGTGTGTGTGTTTACTATGTCTCATTTGAATGTCGTTCCCGTCAAATACAAACATAATAAAACATTAAACAATTCGAATAAATGCGCATAAAACTTTGAGCACAGAAATAAACTGCAAAACTTCTTGAAACTACTGTAAACTTAAAATCTTCATACAATAGCTAGAAAAGATTTTTTGTATACATGCATAAACTCTACATCGTTTTAATTACTTCAACGAACGAACAACAGCAACAACAAAAAATAATAATTAGTTGCACAAGGTATAAGAAACGAAACTACATACACGTGTTTACCTATCGCGACGGCGTTTTTTCCGCATATTACAAAATGATACATTGAATCGTTCCCCTCTTCTCTCTCTCTCTCTCTCTCTCTTTCTCTGTGAATGCAAACGTGTACAACACAACGCGCGATATATAATTCGCTGAAGAATTCGACCTTATCAGTCTCGTGCGCATCTCCAACGCGCGGAAATCGAAAGACAAAGCTGCGTAACTTCTATCTTGGACGACATACGATGTGCCCGTTAGAAAAAATAGAGAGAGAGAGAGAGAGAGAATCGAATGCGTCATTATTGCACGAGCGCCGAGGTACTTCACCTTGCGGTCGAAGCGTTAACGCCGACCGATGCGGAAGTTCAATTGTGTGTATATGTGTACGAACGATGATAAGTACGCGATTATATACTTGCAAGCTTTTGAGAGAACGAGTGATTGGTGAAGTATCGAAAATGGGATCGCGTGTAGTTATTTGATGGAGTAAAAAATTATGAAAGTTTTCATTCTTCGCACGAACTATTTGATGAAATATAAATTTTTTTATATTTATTATATTAATTTTATTCGACAAGTATAATAGACATAAGAATACTATTGGAAAAAAAAATTGTTGCAATGATTAACGTATCATTAAAAAAAAAATTAAATTTATTGATAAACAGCATAGAATAAAAAAAAAAAAAAAAATGGAAAATTGATTTTTATGGCTAATCACGCATACGTTCAATGCAGATGCAATAAACGCTAACGCGCACGAAAACTGAAAAACGAAATAGCGATGACATAACTATGAGCTAATCAGTTTACACGAGGCATTAAAAAAAGGAAAAAAAAAACATCAACCGCGTATATGTTGTATACATACGCAACTCGATAAAAAAGAAAAGAACCAACGAAAAATTCAAATAATTTATCCATTTGAATTATCTCGAAAAAAGAGAGAGAAAGATCCAATCGATATATATATATATATATATAACTGTGCCGACGAATAAATTTAAAACGTAATCTTCGTACTTTTAAGCGAGAGCTATATACACGCGTGTACCTAATCGAAGAGCAAAAAAAAAAAAAAAAAAAAAAAAAAAAAAAAAAATACGAAAATTTAAAGAATAATCATCGCTAAGGGGACAAAGTGGAACGCGCGCGATATACCGATAATGAAAATCATCGAGTCGCCGTCATCGTTCGTCGCTCGACGCGCCGATTGAATTTTCCGGAGTAAGTGGGTGAAAAAATTTACCGCTTATGTATACCGTGCATATATACGCCTAAGATACACAAGCGTTATATTCGTGTATTCAAATAGATCAGAAGCGATGATAACGAACGAGTTGCTCTCTTTTCTTTTTTTTTTTCTTCGCTTTGCTTTTTTGCTTTTCTTATACGAGCGCGCGAAATTTAAATCTTCGCGGAAATTTAAATAGTTCGCGGAGTTACGCAAGATAGAGAGAGAGAGAGAGACGGCTTTTGAGCGCTCGATCGATGATTATACTATGTCTGAGTATGAGTTTTTTTTTTTTTTTTTTTGTTGTTGATTTTTTTCGATTTATAAATCGTTAATCTCGGCGGTTAAATATGTTTTTCGTTTGTATTTCGTGGTATAGAATTTTTGTATCGATTGTTTATAGAAATATGGCATAATCATAATAATTCGGAATATTAAAAATGAATGAATTTTGAATAACTATCGATATAATAAATGTCGATACTCGGACTAGTTTTTATTAAAGAATGATATTGCACTATTTATAAAACACTCTCGTTTGCAATATGGATAGATAAACGACTATATGTCATTGATATATCAGTTAAAAACAGAAATAGGTTAAATTTTCCGTGTACAAATTTTACTTTCAAAATCGAGTAATTTATACAGAAAAAATAAACAATTCAAATAATAACATGCTCAATTTCTATTGTTTTTTTTTTTTTTTTATTCGCACACATATAGGCAAGTATGTATGCATGCGTAAGTACGAAAGTCTTGAACTATCAAAAGCTTCTCCCCATCACTGTTACTCCGTCCGTTATATACAATAAATTACTTTCAAATATTTCTAATGCTGAATAACCCATCCGTTCAAAAATACATATACACATACACATGCATTTCACACATTCACACACGCGCGCGCGCACACATAAACCTAATAAAAACATAAAATATAAAAGAAATCGCAAAGTGTCACGCGTTGCGCAATAAATACGACATCACACGATATACGCTCGTATAATGATGCCGCGTTTATGAATATATATCTGTGTGCGTGCGTTAGTCGCGTAATACACGTTCTCCGGAACCTTGACATTGCTCGTATAAAGATGTCGATTGTAACGACATCGCTTAAGATACGCCTGGTGTACGCAAGCTCGAGCGATACGGAGTTTCGTGCGGTGCAGTGCGGTCATCTATGTTTTTTACAATATATGTACATGTATATGCACTTTCTTTTTTTTTTTTTTTTTTTTTTTTTCTTCATTGTATTGTCTCGCATGGATTGGTATAATTTTAAAGAAAGTTGGTTATTGTTTATCGCAGGTTAATGTTACGCCGATTGAATGTTTGAACAAGTTTAGCTTTCGTTCGATAAGTTTATCTAAATATAAACGATAAAGGAAAGGTTTCGATATGAATTCTAAATATTAATGTTTATAACTAATTGCTTTTGTTATGTATAATGTACATTACAGTTGCAATGAGGCTGTGAAACGTTATGCAACGTTTTAATTTAACTTAATTATCTATTACTGCAGCTACTTTCGTAATAAATTAAACGTCTTTTCATCAAATTTTTAACAAAGTTACATTGCTAAATTATAACCAGCAACGCATCTAAATTATAACCCGTCGGTTGCATACATTCTCCAACGCGAAATCGAAGTAAACATCGTTTCCAATACCTTTCTCTTCAAACTTTTTAAACTTTCGACGTATATCTCAAAACGAGTTTGAGCTGTCCTTCGCGTTAAAATCGACGTTTAAAGTTTAAAGTCGAAAAGAAAAAGAAATACTGGCTTTCCTCGCGCTAAGAAGGCTTTGATGCTGTCATGGAAACGTCGTCGCGTTACTTACCCTCGCAAAGAAGTCGATTATGTAACCGGGAAACGTACAACAATATGCTTGACGTGAATATCGGACGATTATGTGAGCGTTGCCGCCGCATTATTTTTCCTTCTTTCTTTTTCAACTTTGAATGAATTCTTTTTTTTTTTCTTGCGTGGCTTTTACCTTTGCTGAATGAGAGTTTAATGTATTTTGAATAAAGTGCGGGCGATGCGGTATTTGGTTTATGTTTTTGAATAATTCGACGATTTATTTTATTAAGAGTAAAGATATTTCATTTTTTATGGTATACAATAAGTAAAAATACATTATTATAAATAAAATAGTTATAAATAATATAGTAACAAAAAAGTTTATGTGGCAAAAGAAAGCTGTAAAAAGTATTTTGCTATCGAAATTTTACCTTTATTATACGCGTGCCATTTTTAATTTTATAAACACTAGTATTAACCCTTTGCACTCGAGCGGCGCCTAAATTGCGCCCGCCAGATTTGAAGTGTCAACTCGAGCGGCGCCGATACGGCGCCCGGCTGATCAGAAGTATCGACTCAAGCGACGCTGCTGCGGCGTTACAATATTTTGTAAATCGATCTTATTTACGATGCTTATTTACGATGTGCGATAAGATATTCCTCCCGGAAATACTTTCGTGGACTGGGCTCGGCTTACATTTTTAGCCAAAAAGGCCTCGAGTGCAAAGGGTTAATTTATTCAATATTTTGACTATAGTCCTTGGTCGAATATTGGAAACGTGTTTATTATTCAAAGGTCACAAAGATATAATGTAATGCGCGCTAAATTGTTCAGCAATACGACTTTCCTATAAAATTATTACGCTAACTTCTACAAGCTCAAGTGATTTTCGAAAGGAATTACATAAACTGTTAAAATTATTTTCCATTCACTAATAATTTTCGTAAAATCACTGATATTTATTCGAATCACGCAGCATCACCCCGTTGTGATAGAGAGCCGCGTCATAAAAGAAAATTATGCAATAGTTAATCTCCGTTGCGTAATATTTTTGCATTGTAACATATATAGAAAGTTGAAAATAAAGAAATACTTAATCCATAATAAACGTTTGGCATAGCAAATAAAAAATATAATGAATAATATTGAAAGGTATTTTGCGCGAATAACTTACGTAGCGACAAAATGACTAAGCCTGTGTACGATAAAATTATCTTTTGAATGTCGTCGAAACATATTAGTTAAATAAATTTTTATAGCGACGATAGAAAATTTTTCAAAATATCGCTTTTAGATATTAAAATGTTCAAAAAGAAAAAAAAAAAAAAAAAATAATAATAATAATAATAATAATAATAAAAGAAAAGAAAAATTTCCGCATTATCCCTCTGACCCAGAGACCCACAAAAATTCGATTCGTATAGATGAAATAAAGCTCTTTCGATGTTGATAAAATAGCGCTCGTGCGCATATAAAATTAAACCAGCGCGCGGCGATTAAAACGAAGAATTCGTTACAAAACCGTATCGTACTTAGCTTTAGTATATCGTATCCCTATTATTCGGTTATATCCATATGTGCAGCGCACAGAGATTTATTCAATAACAAAAACGAAGCGTAAAGAACGGCTAGCTATGTATATATATATATATGTACATACATCGCATAATCCATGTGGACAGACGTCAGCGACAAGCCATACAATCCGTCAACCGCAGATCGAGGCCTTGCGTAACGGTGTAAACCCCTTTCGGTTTGCGAAAGGGGATAGGGATGAGAGAGAGAGAGAGAGAGAGAGAGAGAGATGGCTGGTTTGTTAACGGCGTTATTTGCGTATATCAGCCTCCGATTAAATTGTATCGCTCGATCTGCGCATTCGAGTTTAACAGGAAGGTAAACGATATATATATATTGTCTATTTATGTAGTGGGATTTTTTAAATGACTGTACCCGAGTTGTTTTTTTTTCTTTTTCTTCTTTTTTTTGAAAAATCGAAAGAGAGTTTTTGATTATATAATATATTGTCTTTGAATGATTTTAAAGTTTTTATTCGCAGTTTCTCATTATTTTTTCAACAAACTTTCAATTCACGTTTTTTTTTTTTTTTTTTTTTAATAAAAAACGGAAATGTCCAAAAATTTTCACACAATGAAATCTCAACGCAAAACTTCCAAAAAAATTTCGCAAATCTCACGTATCACTCGTTTCGGACGGTTTAAAATTGCGTTTAAAGACGATCAATTTCGATGAGCTCTTCTCCATCTTGTATATATTAATTGGAAGATCGTTAATTTGTCGCGCGAATTGCTCGCTGAGTTGTAAAATAAAGAGACGATAAAAAAAAAAAAAAAAAATGAAATTACGTCGGTGCGCTTCGCCAATTAATTGAGAAAAATGCGCGCGAGCGGAAAAACCTCATTCTTATCGTTCCGTAGTCGCTGATTTGTATCGACGTTCACCTTACCTTTTATATTGTTTCGTTTGTTTTTTCTTAGCTCTTTTTATTCTCTTTGAAGACAATCGAAACGAATATCTTCGCATTAATGAAATGTTTCGTTTTTAATCAAGTCTTTTTATTATTATTTATAATTTGTGTAAAAAGTGCAATGTTTGTTTATGACGATGATTCACTTTTATTGTAGTATTAAATATTATTATTCGTCAATTGAAATTTATAGATTTTTTTGTCTTGCACATCGAATGCTTTGGTAGTTTTTCATAAAATTATCTTCATAAAGTTATCTAAACAATGATTTAAAAAAAAATGCTCTTTTTTTTATAGACAACATTTTTATTCATTTTTTTATTAAAAAAGAAAAAAAAAAAAAAAACAAATCAAACTTTTATCATTAATTTATTTTATTATTAACTTTTATTATTAATTGTTTAACCGATTACAATAAATTACGTCGCTGATTTCATTCGATAGAAAAATTCACATGATATTACACTTAAATTTTAGGTCAGCGGACACACTGTTAAAAAAAAAAAAGTAAAAGAAATTTTTGTATACTTTCACATAATCAATTGGATCTTGTTACACATGTGTATGTATTATTCTTATTCTCCTTTTTGAGCGACACACTGATAAAAATATATAGTGAAAATAAAAACGCCAACTCGACAAGCTGACGTTTCAAAAGCGCATATAACGAGGATGAGGAAAAAAAAATTATATGTCGCGATGTGTGTGTGTGTGTGTGTGTGTGTGTGTGTGCGTGTTAAAACAATTTTTTAAAAATTTACTATTTAACTAATTTGTCTAATTTATTTAAATTTTTTTCTTTTTTTCCGAACGTAAAGGACGGAGAAGCTGTCCAATGAAGCACAGACGTCGAAATTCTAGCCGCGATTCAGAGGTGAGTCTGTTATTTAATAATTTTATTTGATAAACTTTTTTACGATTATGTACGAATATGTATTATGGCGATACATTTTTAATCAGCGTTTTTTTACGATATATCATTATTTAATTGACAAAAAAAAGTTTTATACCCGATCTAAGAATGGAGTGATAAAGGAGGCGCATGACTGAATAAAAGAGGTAAGAAAAATTTTAAACGAAATTCGCAACATTCCTCAGCTCGTTATAACTATGCCCACGTGTGCTTTGAAAAAAAAAAAAGTCCGTTTCAACGAACTCGCGCTCACGCATCTCCTTTACCATATCGCATACACGCGCGCGTGCGTATACACGTCACCTTCGGCGGTATTTTAATTTACCACGGTGATATATGCATAAAAAATAATAAATTTTTTTCTACCAAACGAGTTAAGAAATCCAGGAGCACGTGCGAAAAAAAGTTCCAAACGAGCTGTGCGTCTGATAGCTCATTTCCTTTATGTTAGTTTCTCTTTTTATTCGATTGCGATCGCGCGTGCGAGGGAGGGACACGTGCGATTGAGTTTGCGTGAAAAAAAAAGCGCGATAACCTTCGATTTTTATTCATTGTCGAGAGAAATTCATGAGATTATATGTTTGGATTTGGTAGAGATCGGTTAAAAAATAAAAATAAGTGTCATAACAAGGCTTCTCCTTGACGTATCGAGTGGAATAGATGGAATTTTGATTGACTGATTAAGGTTCGATTAAGGTTAAATTAAAGATTATGTAAAATCTCTCATAGCTATAATATGCTCTCGATATGTACTTAACCAAGGTTTGAAACAAATAAAGAGTTTTGAAAATTTTAGGTAAACATATGCTTTATTATGGTTTTATTTATAATAAACAAATTTATTAATTTTTTTTAAACAGTATATTTCTATATGATTTCGTAAGTGTCGAACTTTTGTTTATTAATTTTGATAAAATCGTAACAACGTAATTATTCTTATCGTGAAAATAATTAACGTTTCAATATACATATATGGTAATAAATACACAAACACATCCTTGACCAACAAAAAAATAATATCTAACGAATACCTTATATGTATATACAAAATTCACGAGTAAAATGAGAATTTTTTTTTAATTTTCGGTGAAAATGGATAAAAAAAATAGGAAAATAATAGAAAAAAAAAAAAAAAAAAAAAAAAACGAAAAAGAAAAAGTTTCGGGACTGACCAGAAAGACCGTTAGGGTGTCATTTTTCCAATCAATCGCTTGCCCCGAATGACAACCTTATAGTACATCGCTCGTACCAGAATCGGAGAAGTAATCTGGATTATCACCTTACTCGTCGAATAATGGATGTAACGCGAGATATTACCAAAGAACGCGGATTGAAAAGGAAAGAAAATAAAAAGCGATCGGGTAGAGATGATATTGCAAATGGTTAATTAAAGTTTTTTTTTTTTCTTTTTTTTTACTTTTTTAAGTGATGAAGTTTATTTTACGTATTTCAATAATTTTATAAACGATAAGTTATTTATAAAATAAAAAAAAATATCAAATGAAAATAAATTACGAAAGATTTATTTAGTTATTAATAAATTATCTATTATCGTGATTGTTGGCATTTTCGTTTCTTATGAAATTAATTTATTTAACAATGTAATATTTTATTGAATTAAAAACCTTTCAAAATTATCAAAATAAAATAAAGTAATTAAAAATCAAACAAACAACAAATAGAAAGAAAAAAAAAAAAAAAAACATAAATAACGTTATAACAAAATGCAACCTTGCGAATAACGAAAAAAGAAAAAAAAAGCAACAATCGCACCGATCGCATACCGATTTCCAATATCTCGCTAATTAACGACTCAATACATACGAAGAGAATCACAGAGGCCACACGAGACGAAGATCAAACGGACGAGAGTCCGAAGCTACATACCGTCCGGTGCTCTCGGTAATTAACGGCCAAGCCAGAGAGAGAGAGAGAGAGAGAGAGAGAAGGAGAATCGAACAAGTGATAAGCTCAACTTAACGATCATCGAGCGATTATTATATTTCGACGTCCTTTTCTCTTTCGGTCGGTATATAATATACGCGTATATCCGATCTCTCCTTGATGACAAATCCTTCGAATGCGTTGGGTTTGTTATGATTTTTGATAAAAAAAAAGAATAAAAAAAATATGAAGCTTTGGAAGAATGACGATGGTTATTTCGATAGGGTGGATTTGTTCTTTTTTTAGTTGGATTTGGTCCTTTGTTGCATTGTTGATCAAAAACAAAAAAAAAAAAAAAAGGAAAAAAATAATAATACGGTTTGAAAAAGGATTTATTTTATTCGATTTAATGGAAACCGTTTATACGATTTAATAATCAATTTACATGTGTGTGTATATATATACACACACACATATAAATTGACTTTTTGGAATATATATAAAAAACATTGCATATGATTCTTAAAAAATTTTTTATACGCTCAGAGTTTTTTGAAATATAAGATAAAAGCTTGGAAAAGAATTTTTGTGTTTGCATAAGATCGACGAACCAAGAAAGTCTGCTTTAACTTGAAAAACTTTTCTCATATGACATTGTCTACGTATATTATACAATATCGAATACTTTTCAAGTTGTCGGTAAATAAATAGGAATCATAATATCCGATGTTTGTTATAAGATGTTTTGGAATCGTGATTTGGTAATCTTAATGACGGCAATAAAAGTTCTTTTTGAAATGACGCAAAAACTTACGATCCAAAAATGTTTAGTTAAAGATAATTATCATAGAATGATATTAAATTGATATTAAATCAATCGCTTAAAATAAAATAATATTATGATTTTGAAATGGCATAAAAATATAAAAAGTGTTAAAAGAGAATGAAAAAAAGAAAAACAAATTAAATAAATTCAAGCTCGAGCATAATAAGCGTTAACGCAATAACTTTAAGAATGCATCGATAAACTGTAACATTCTAGAAGCCATTCGTGTATCGGGGATAATCATCGTCTCGTGTATTTGCCAATGAACGTTTTTTTCATATCGAGATACCCATTGCGTATCGACGTACACATTGTTTTATTGCACGTTTACGAATTCGAACTATTTTCTCTTTGTAACTTTTGTTTTTTATCGTAGAAAACCATCACTAGCGCAAGCGTGTAAAAAAAATCCATCAATGTAAATAAATATATTCATTCGATTTATAATAAAATTTTAAAGCACAATCGCCATAAAATCAAATAACATGGCCGAATAATTTTTACACTTTTATTTTACAAACTAACACGAGATCCACTCATTATATATTATCTACATTGCTCTTCATTCACTCCCTCCACTAACACACACACACACACATCTTAATTTACCTCACCCTTCCCTCAAAACCATCGCGTGGGCGAATCTCGCCCTCTCCTTCTCTCAACCCTCGCGCTTGCGCGCTTCCCCCGTCTCTCGTCCACGCTCAAAAGGTGGGTGGGTGGGTGGGAGAGTGAGGGATGAAGCACGGGAGTATAGAAAGGGGAAGGGATACACGCGGTCCAGCCCTATGCGGAAGGTTGTGTCCTCCCCATTCTCCTCCTTTCGTTATCGCCTGTTGCGAGTCACTCCCACCTGCGCGCGTTAAGGAGCGACAGAGAGAGAGAGAGAGTGAGAGTGAGAGAGGCAACCACGTGGGCTTCCCGCGCTTTCTGGTCGCGCGACCGCTTACCAGTCGCTCTCGTGATACGCAACCGCTCGCGTGCGCTTTACGTATTGTCCTACTCGCGTATATAAGCGTATTAGATGATTTCTTTTCGCATACTTGTGCGATACGATACAGTCCTTTGTGATGTGATTGAGAAAGTGAAATTATTGTGATATGTGTATGTAGAAAATGAAATTAAATGGATCTTCGTTTCGAAATTAAGTTTTTTCGAGTGGTTCGCAAGATTGTTCAGTGTTTTGAATTTTACTAGAGTTTTTGTTCTTCTTTATTAATAATGCTCTCGGTTTTCTTCATTTATTTATTTTCCTTTTAAAACGCATGAATTTTTATTTTGATTTCTCTTTGGTATAATAATTCTAACGCTAAATTTTTTAAGAATAAATTTTAAAGCATTACGGACAAGTCATATTTACTCGAACATTTTACAATGAAACGTAGAGTATTTTTGCTGAGTAAAGATGAAGTATGCGATAAAGTCGTTAAATACTGTTCAGAATTTAGTTACGATGACGTTTGTAATTTTTAACAATTTTATTTAAAAAATTGAAAACGTTATAAGATTTTATTTAAAAAACAAATTTCCTCGATCTTAATAATTGCTATTCGTGATAAAACAATTTAATCAACTTTGCTATTGAAATAAATTATTAAATAGTCGTTTAATAATATATCGATCAAATATACAACGCCGAAACAAAACTCACCATCTGCTCTAATTCGTATCTCTATGGAGTAGCAGGCGTCAAAACTCGTAAAATCAAGCATTGCTTCCACCTACCGTATTAAAATCACTCCGACCATCGCCAACTGTTACCGAATAAATGAACGCAGCGAGAGAACAAAAGTTAGACAAAGAAGAATGAAGTGACAGTTTTTTCTTCTTCTTCTTCTTCTTTTTTTTTTTTTTTTCAAAGGAGGGAAAAAAGAAGAAGAAAAAGAAAAGAAGCTAGGAGAGCATTAAAAACATCGAGGATCTCGACGGCGGGCGTCGGGGCTTACTGTCAAAGTGCGAGGAAGGAGGCGTCGTCCTACGAGGCCGGAAGGGTAAACGACGTAGGCTCGAGACCTTTCGAGGCCATCGAGGATGCCGCCACTTCCGGCGCTACCTGGATGTACAGGCTCTTTGGTAAGGTGTTTCTAATTTTTTTTTTTGTTTTTTTTTGTTTTTGTATTTGTTGCTTTACGAATTCGGCGCTTTTAGTAGTTTTCAGTTTGGTTTAGGATATAATTTTCTGACGTTCGAATTATTTTTCTTTTAATTGCGTTATGTTTTAATTTTTTGATAATACACGAATTATTTCGATCGTTTTTCATAAATTAGAGAGTGAAAAATAATTTGTTTTACTGAATACGCGAATAAGATAATAGTAAGTAAATAATTAAATAAGCAATAATGTATTTAATAAGAGGTTAAAAGGAAAAATTTTGAAATAGCATACATAATTTGAAAACCGTTCGTAAAAATTTTTCTAATGTTTATATCGTATAAATGTTTTTGTTTAAAAACAATAAAAATTTGTATAAACTATTAAAATTATTAATTACCGTTATAAAAATGTTAAGTAGAACGAGTTGAGTATGGTCGGACAATTGTGCTTTGACTCATTTGAAGTATAACCTCTCCCCCCCCCCCAAAAAAAAAAAAAAAACTATTCATTTAATCCATAAAAAAAAAATTCTCTCATTCTTTTATCAAATCATTTTAATTCGCAATTAAAAGTGACTAAAAATTTTAAAGTGATAAAATTAACATTACATGGATAATTTATTGGTATAAAGTTTGCTTGAATATACGCGTAATATAATATTTTAAAATTCATAAATGCCGTTAATATGCTTAATTAAATTTGCTTTAAGCAAATTCTCGATAAAAGTTTTCTATTAGAAATAAACTTTCTTACACGTTACATAATAAAATTGAATGGCATAAACTCTAAAGATTAACTCTTAGATTTTTTTGAAGCACATTAAATAAAATACATTCGCATTTAAATTACTTTCACTGTATGTAAATTATATTTATATTTTGTTAATTAATGAAAATAACGTATATAAAAATATCAAGCAAATTTTAATGTACATGTCGATGAGGCATATAATTAAAGTATTATTACCTACATTTTTTTTAGTTGAGTTTAGTTTAAAAATTGAGCCGCTGACTTAATAATCATATTCATAAAAAACATAACGCATTTTAAATTTTTCAAATGAAAATATTGTATTTACAAATAATATACAAACTAGAATAAAATTAAAGTGCAATGCGTAAACTAATTATTAGTAAATTAAATTTTAATAAAATATGTGACAATATATTTATATAATAATAATAATAATAATAATAATAATAATAAAATTATAAGAGATTAATTATTAAAGAATAAAAACAAGCTCTACGTAATAATTATTCTCGATATTTCAAAGTTATAAAACTCAAAAATAAGTTATAAGTTGAAAAAGAAAAATTTAGGAAAACCGCGAAATAAATGAGCACTTGTCAATTATTTGAAAGCAAGAAAATGTTATCATTTATATTAACGTGCACGTTTGAATTTTTTTACAACTACAAAAATTCGTCGCATTTACATATTTTATTTATTATATAATCGTTATATTCTTTTCTTTATAAATTTTAAAGTAACGCTTGAATCAACGTACATGAAAATTATTCCGATGATTAAAATTAAATAATCGATAATGTTTAATAGCTAATAAATTTATTGACGCTTAATTATATATTATGTTACAATATGATATGAATAAAATGATACTTAATAAAATACGAGTTATTTTTATGATTCGAAACATTAAAACATTGACATTTATAAAAAAAAGTAACGACGTTTGATAGTTTATCGAGCAAATCAATAAATAAAAAGATAACAAAAAAAAAAAAAAAAAAAAAAAGAATAAAAAACAAAACAAAACCTCCCAACTAATTAACAGTCGAGGGTGGAATCTCGCTGGACGAGTGCAGCACTGGCGGCGGTATCGTCGACGGGCTGCCGGACTGCTTTGAGGACGGCTCGGTCGTCAAAAGCGAGCAGCAACAGCAACAGCTGTTGGGAGCCGAGGAGGAGCGCAACGATAGACTCGCCGATAATAATTCGGGCCTAATCGAAGTTTACGCAGACGGCGCTGCCGCCGAGATGGTCGCCCAAGAGAGTCAGGCCCAAAGCTACGGGGAGTTCTTGCATCAGCAACAGCAGCAGGTCGTCGTTAACAAGGAGTCTCGAGAGCTTATCTCCCTCGAGGAACTCGGCTCCTCGAACGATTCGTCGAGACTCGCCGCTTCCTCGACCTCCGCTCATGTCTATCATCTCCAGCAGCAGCAGCAGCAGCAGCAACAACAGTCGTACTACAGCTTGACGGCCGTGCAAGAGTAAGACATTCAATTCGTTTGGGTGTAAAGTATGATAAGTAAAGCGAATGAAGTTAGGCGAGTTTAGTCGATTACTTTTCTAAATGCAACGAGATCGCATAAAAAGCAAAAAAAAAAAAAAACAAAAATAACAAATATTGCTAGAAAAATGAAAAAATTTTTTTCAAAATAATGGCTATATTAAAGAAAAAAAAAAAAAAAAAAAAAAAAAAAATAGAATAAGATAAAACATAATTAACAAAGCAGCAACGCAAGCTTATTTGCAATTGCATTTATAATTTTCTAATTTACTTAAACAGGGAAAAAATAAAGGTATACGGTCACCGATGGCAATGTCATTTAGTTATACCGTTACGACGCGAAGTGATAAAATATGAGCGGCGAATAAAATATGTCGTAATAATCCTTAAATTCTATGCATCTAACATATATTATAAAATTTTAAAAAGCATCGCCGCGGCATTTAAACGTTTCGAATATTTAGAAATGAAATTATGTAATCGTTAAACGAGTACGAGACAATGAAATATACCTTTTAAACATATACATACCATATATATGTGAATAAAAGTCGATATTAGTCTTGACAATGTTACAAGGGCTGCTTATTCGAAATGTACAGAGGAATTATCGAAGGATTGCGTAATCGAAATTACCAAGTGGTAGGAGAAATCAATAAACAACTCGCCTTGATAGCCAATCATTTTCAGTGACTTCAACGAGTGTCGCCCGCCGTATACCCAAACTGATTTTTAAACGAATCGAGGATAACGAGGACATGTTTTGTTTTTATAATATAACATCTCTTAAATTATTTGGATAATAATCGATCGAGGCTTTAGTAAAATTTGTTCATTCGATAATTATATTTTAATCATTATTGAAAATTACAACAAACTCAAACTTTATGGAAAATAATTGTCGCTTCGTTTGTTTTACAAAAGTTATTTTCTATACTTGTTAAAATTGTTTTATCGACTCATTTTGTAAATATTATATTTAAAATAGATATCAAATATTAGATCGCGAGCATTACGACAATAATTAAGAAACATCTATATGTAATATTTTCACTAGTACGCAAAATTTTTTATACAAAAACCAATGAAAAAATGAATTCCAATACCAGTAAATCTCGACCGAAGAAAAGATAAAAAGAAATAAATAAATAAAAAAATAGAAAGAAAAATAAAAGAAATCCGATGACGTCAAAAATCGATCACTCCACGATCTTTCGCGTTCACACACATCCGCGCACACATACACAGTCATCTAAATGGAATTACGCTAATCGTTGGTGCAACCAGTTACATCATATAGACTCGGCCGAGTATTAGATACGTATATGTCTGTACATATATATATATATATATATATATATATATATATATATATATATATATATATAAAAGAAAACTCGCGGAAAAAAGCGTCGCACGTGGACAGCAAACGACGTATGTGTATCGTCGCGCGACTCACCCGAGCAGATAAGCCCGTCGACCTTGAGCGCATCTGACTTTTCATTTTTTTCCAACAAGCGAGTTATTTCCTTGTACGCGAAATGTTGGATGCAGAAAGAGAGAGAGAGAGAGAGAGAGAGAGAGAGAGAGAAAGAGAAAATAAGTTGCGATTGTTAGTTTCTGATATTAGTCCGACGATCGCCTTTCCTTTACTTTATTTATTTATATATTCTTAATTTTTTATTTATTTATTTATTTTTTTTTTAATTAATTATTAAATATTCAGTAAGTTAAAAAAAAAGTTATTAGCGAACTTTTTGAACAAGTTTAATTAATTGTTAGTTTTTCTAAAATTAGTTAAACTTTAACGATTATTGTTTAATGAAAATGAGGAACAAACGAAATAGTTGAACTGAAATTAGTATAAAAAATTAATTAAGTCATGTGTTCTTTTTACCTCCTATTCTTTACAAAATATACCGAATATTCAATTGTAGATATTATTGTATCATGAAGACTAGTAAAAAATTTGCACTGTGCAAAAGTAATCTACAATATATTCATACGACTTTTATTCATAAAATAAACATCGTTTAATAAATTATATTCAATATAATTAAATATCGAAGAAAATAATTTTCATTTCACTAAGAGCCATTTTAGATAATTTTAAGATTTTTTTTTGTAATATCAGCAATTTAAAATTATATTTCAGTTTAAAATCGACAAAATTATATTGATTATCTCTTCTAAATCTTTTTAAAATAATTCTTTTTCCATTAAAAAGGATGAAACTTCCATTATCAAACATTTAAAAAAAAAAACAAAAAAAATTTATTAATAAAAATAGTAATAATACCGGATCACCAACTCATAAGCACCTAACGAAAAATCCTATTTCTATTTTTTGTTCGCTCGACTGGGAAAAAAAAAAAAAAAAAAAAAACAAAGCAGAAGTCCGTGCTCGACAGTTTACTTCGGCGAGCTCGAGACAGCAGTTGCTGCAGCGACGAGTTCGGCTGGGCTGACCGGCGGTGGCGGCGGCCGCACGGACTCGTTGGCGCGCATCGAAACGCAACCGGGGATCGGAGCCGTGCCCTCGACGGGTCTCGTCGTCCCCGAGAACAAGACGAGTCCCGCTAACGGCGCGAGCACCTCGAGCACAGCCGGCGATTACGGGCAAACCGATCGTCAGCAATACCAGCAGCAACTGCATATGGAGACGACGAGCGGCGGCGGAGGTCCCACGACGGCGATGATACCCGAGCAACGGCCCACCCGTAGCAGCGCCAGCGCCGCAAGCGGCGGCAGCGGTTCCGAGAGACACTATCATCATCATCATCACCATCATCATCACGGCAGGAACGTGTCGTCGTCCTCCTCGCGACAAGACGCCCAGCAGACCGGCGGCGCCAACGCACCGGACAACAGGTCCTTGACCAACGAGGACAGACCGCCGCAGCCGAAGAAGAGGAAGGTATTCTGTCAGTGAGTATCCCGAGATTCTCCTACTTTCTAACTTCGATTTTTAAGTTTTCGAGCAGTGAAAAAAAAATTAAAAAATTTCACGCACGAATCGTTAATTTCGATCGGCGAGGCGCGTAATAAGATAAACGATATTCAATATTAATCCAACCCTTAACCTCTACATCGAGCACCGTATAACTCTGCAACCGTATATAATTTGTCAAGTATATCGCCTTGACGCCTGTACGAATTCTTACACGCATATACCTCCTCGAACGATCTTAAACTCGACTGAGAAAAGTGACGAGAAGAGGGGAGGAGGTAGTTAAGGGGTAGAGAGAAAGTGAAGAAAGTTTCTTGTTGCCAAAGTGAAACCTCTTAACGGTCGCAAGGCAACTGTTTTAAATACGCGAAGCCTTCGCGTCAACCCTTTGATCCGCGCGGGCGCCAAGTTCAAAGCTCCAAAGCGAGAACTAAAGAATTTCCAAGACTTCCGTCTTGCTTTGTTTGTGTGTGTATATATATATATATATAGTATATACAGCTGGTATATTCGCGAGAAAGGGAAACTGGATTTCGTTTCAGTCATTGATAAATTTTGTTGAACCGTTCACTATGGGCTTTGTAACCGTTTATTGTACGAATATATGTACGCGCGTCGACGCGAGATTTTTTTTTTTTTTTTTTGACTTTTTGAAGTTCACATTTCTTTGAAAATCGAACGCACGAAGATAAAAGTATAATGAAAAGTTCATTCTCACCTAAATTAACCAAGTGGACGAGTCAACACGCGCGCGCATATCCAGTATAAAGCTTACGAAACCGGAAGAGATTCATTGTACGAGTGCGAGCAAATGTCGAAAAAAAAAAAAAAAAAAAAAAAAAACAGAATTTATAGACCAGATCGCTCCGGTGTAGCTATGCGAACTCGAACGAAACTCGAAATGCAACACGGCGGTGTATTACGCAACGAAACTCCATTTTATTTGTATTCTATTTTTTTCTTTTTCTTCTTTCGTTAATCACTTATCTCGATCAATTTTCGAGCTCTATAATACACGGCATTTCGCGCGCGATTTATTTCTCTCTCTCTCTCTCTCTCTCTCTATCTATCTCTCGCGAGTTTGCATAATTCATAAAACGCTGCGACTTCGTGTTTCCTTTTCTCGCGCAAACGTTGCTGCATATACACGTACACGTATACACACACACACACACACACATTGAGGGGAGCGTGTAAACAGAGAGATGCGAATTTTTATGGGGAATGATTTTTTTTCTAGCTTTTTGGAGGTTTTACGTTTTGAAGTGATAAGACGAATGAGACTGTCTAAGTTTGGTCGGGGGCTTTGTATTTATATTTTTAGTGAAAATATTTAGTCTTGTGATTTGTATGGAAATAAAAGGTTTGACACTAAAAAAAGTCAGTTTTTATTTTTCTTTTATAATTTATAAATAATCATCATTTTAAAATAATTGAATCTAAAATTTCTAAAAAAAGCTCATAGCTCAATTAATATCGAAAAAAGTTTAATATAATAATAAATGTAATAATATGATAAATACATTCTCATCGACTTTTATAAAATTGTTCATTTTTGCCTTGAATTATTAAATTTGCATATTTTTATTTTTCTCTAGCGATGGAAAAGAATTAATGGACGATCAAGGGGACGATGCAAAGTCCGTCCGATCGAACGACGAAAGTAAAAAGTGAGTATGAATAATAAAAACTGAGATTAACGTAACGATTACTTCATTCGATGAGGAAAAATGTGATAAATAATCGTTAAGGTTGAGATTGAAAATGATAAAATATTTTCTCGGTAATACTTAAATAAATCTCGTAATTATCAATGCGCTTATCGCGCCAAATAAGAAAAAGTAGTATATCGACAGCTGTAACGCGCTTAGAAAACAAGTTCTATACCTACATTTTACAATGTTAAATGGAATTTTATGTGATATATGTAGATAATAATAGCTTGGAAAATCAATCAACGATTCAATCGCGCGTATCAAAAAGTTAACGAAATTGACGGGTGACGTATAAATTCATGAAAATTTTTATACCTATATCTTTTGAATTTTTAAAACAAAATATAAAGAAAGAAGATATCTAAAATTAAGACAAAAACTAAAAAAAACAGAACATCAAGAAGTCTCGAATTTTCGAGTCTCGCTACAAGTCTAAACTTCCGGTCTGACAATGATACCTAACACGCGACCTTGACCTATCTCTCTATTTTTCTCTTTCTTTGGATATGTGTGGCTTCTTCGTTCCATTGCAGTAAGCGGCCGATCCGGCCAGCGACTGTCATCCTCCATTTTATTTCTTTCTCCTACCGTATAAAGTACGGTAATAATAAATACCGAAAGTACACGTTCTCTTTTTCGTCGATTAAAAAAGTAACCGCCGTCGATATTTTTATTTAAGATTGAAATCCGTCGCGTACGTTGACGTCGCGTTTGCTTTTCTCTCTCTCTCTTTTTTTTTTTTTTTTTTTTTTTTTTTTTTTTTTTTTTTTTTTTTTTTTTTTTGTTCCGTTTCGTTTCTATACGGTCGCTTGACTATTTTTAACCGACATTGTCTTTAAATCCTATTACGAGTTAATGTGATTTTGTCTGGTGCAGTATGTAATTCGGTAATTACGTGCGTTAAACTTTAAACTTTTTAAAGGCTAACGGTCAGCAGAGATGACAACGTAGGGTCATCGATGAATTTTACCGATGTAATTTTATATTTTTTATTATTATTTCATAGTTTCTGAGATATTGGAAAAACGTTTATTTAATTTTATCATTTAAAAATTTTGAAAGTAAACATCGTATGATACTTTCCAAGATATAATCATATTTTTGAATTATATTTTCAAAGTAAAAAAAAAAAAAGCAAAAGTCCTCTTGCGATTAACTTTCATGTGCATTTTAAGCGTTCCCGATAGTTTCTATAATTGGCAATCATACCTATCAATTTAACGGTTATTTTGAATCAAGGCTAACGCGTCGTTTTGCGAGAAATAAATTGTTTAGCATACGCTGCTCATTTTAATTAGTTGCAATAAAAAATTGTTCTTATTCAAGGATAATAATCAAAACAAATATTTTTTAACAACATACCATCAATAAATAATGTGAATATTTTTCCTTTAACATCATTTCATGTCGTGAAAAAGTATCTTAACGTTTAAAAAAAAAAAAAAATTTAAACAATATTTATTAATTTAAGTCTCAAACATAACACATTAATGACTTCGATTATGAAATAACAAAAGCTGTATTTTATTTATATTATATAAAAAAAAAAAAAAAAAAAAAAAAAAAAAAAAAAAAAAAAAAAAAAAAAATCATAACGCATAAAACAACAAACTAAAATTAAAAATAAAAAATAAACGAAAAGAAAAACTAACAAAAATAAATAAATAAACAAATAAATAAATAAATAAATAAATAAAAATGTACGCAATCGCCCACAGACAAAACCACAGCGAGATCGAAAAACGTCGAAGGGACAAGATGAACACGTACATAACCGAGCTGTCGGCAATGGTGCCGATGTGTCACGCGATGTCGCGCAAGCTCGACAAGCTCACGGTACTAAGGATGGCGGTGCAGCATTTGAAGACGATCCTCGGCGCCGTAACTTCCTACACCGAGGGCCATTACAAGCCCGCGTTTCTCAGCGATCAAGAATTGAAAACGCTTATACTTCAGGTCGGTACAAACTAGTTTGAGGATTATTGACCTTAATTTTGTTTTTTAAGTTGGTATTTTGATAATGACGCATTTACTATCATAATTGCCAATTTAATTATCATACTTTCCAACTATTATGGTTTCTAGTTAAGGATAATAATGTCGCTTATTATATTAGTAATCGATTAATTTTTTTTTTGATTGGCTTCGTTAAATTCATAATCGTTAATAAAGTTGTATTGGTTAATGAAAATCTCTTACTATAAGTCATTCTATATTAAACGTTAAATGCATGTAATAAAATTGTATGTACTTGGTAACAATTAAGAATTTTAAAACTAAATTACATTTAGCTACATTTTAAATCCAATACGACGCGTCTAACCATACCATGGACGTATCTACTTATTTGTCGTTTACCACAAACTATATTAATATAGTTTTAAGTATAGTCTTGTTAAAGTAAATCTAAGCAATTACTCTATTATTATATGTTATAAAAATTTAAATAATATCTATGATTATGTAGTACGCATTAACTCGTTTCGCTGCTTGCATTTACAGTAGAATTTAAGAATTTTGACATCAACAATGAAAAATTTTCAAGCGCAAACTTACAATTTTCATCGACTAAAGGGAAAAAAAAAGGTTTCAAGAAATTGAAATTCTGCCAAGTTATGATTAAAAGTATGAGAGCGAAGTGTATGATTAAAAAAAAAAAAAAAAGAAAAAGAAAAAATACGTTATAACCAAAAGCTACATTATCGATTTAAACGAATTATCCCAATTGCATAATTATCTCAAGCGAGCGAGTCTCAAGCGAATATTTACCTCGACTCTGTCGATAAAGATTAACGAACCACGAAAATTTTTTAACTCCGCGCAACGAAAGCTGACACCGCGCGCGTCGCGGTCCGCGAGAAAATTTCGATATGTTTGCAAATGTAACGCGCTTGATCGCGTATACTTATTTATATATTCAGCACGATATAGTTTAGATCGAGAGAAAGAAAGAGAAATAATGGCGTTACTCAAACGTTCAATTATTGTGTACCTGCCGCGGGAAATCTCGAGGCACGAGAGTTTTTGAAGTAAACCATATGGCGCACACGAGATCCCGACGGCATCGAATCGAGAATAAAATATGAGATTCGTATACTTTGCGTAAACTCGTACACTCTTGCGCTTATCTATTTTACCGTACGTATCTTTATAAATCGCGCGCGTACTAAACTCAACTATGTATAAATACATATCTATGTGTGTATGCATGTTTGTGTACACACGATCGAGGGATTAATTTACTCTCGAAATTCCGTTACGCGTTTCGAGCACGCGCCCCGGCATTTTCATTGTCGTGACCCGACGCTAGAAACTGTGTGTGTGAGAGAGAGAGAGAGAGAGAGAGAGTAACTCAATCAGTACACCTACATATATGTATATAAATACGTGTGTGTAAATTATGCTTGGCGATTTAAGTACGGCAAACCGGATAATAGTACAGGATTGTATTTTCTTTATATGTATATTTATGTATATATGTTATACGTCTTTTGTTGTGCTGTTGGAACTGTCAAACTTCTTACTCTTATGGATAAATGCAAATTATAAAATGGTTTCTCTTTTCTCTGTCGCCGTTTCTTTCCCTTTTATTTATTTATTTATTTAATTTTTTTTTTTTTTTTTTTCAAATTATTTGACTCAGGCATTGCGCTAATTATGCAACGAAAATTTATGAGCATGACAAGAGACTTTGAGGGTTAAGATAATATTTTTACGTCCTGAACTCTTAAAGATAATATTACTTAATGTGTTATATTCTCTTGTACTGTGATAGTGTTTCGAATGCATTGTTACTTTCACAATGTACTGTTATAAAGAGATTATGATCACATAAAATAAACATTAATCGTTAATAAAAAAAGTTTTTAAAGACTACTTTATTAAACAACTCGGATTTTTGACGTCGACAAATCAAAGGTATAAATTATATATCTCTTTCATCTCGAAATAAAATAATGACTCCACTGACGACAATTGAAAAAAGCTTACTTTTTTGCAATGGCACGGAGACAACTTTTTTATTCTTTTTCCATCAAAAAGGGTAAAACTCCCATTATCAAAAATTAAAATGGAAAAAAAAAAAAAAAAAGAAAAAAAAAAGCACCACTAGATCGGGAAAAAACAAGAGAAAAGCACACGAGAATGTCAGGAAAAAAGAGGCAATTCAAACAATAAAATTTTTCACGGCTTCTTCTTTCACGACTACGAACTCGTGTTTGAATTATTCACCCCTTTTAACTCAGCGATATTTTGTTTCGTTTAACGTTATTATTTTTCCCGTTGCGGTTTAATACGCAACTTTATCTCAATTTATCTTTTTATTACTGATTTGTTTTTTTTTTTTTTTTAACAAATAAAATAGTTTTAAAAATAAATAATCATTCACATAACCGCATACAATATATGCAGTGGTTTTTGTAAATTTATTTCGTTGGCGTTCTTCCTTCACATCGTATATTTCAATAATGACATCCTTCGTGTATAATACAATAGCTCAAATTTACAAAATAATAATTAAAAGTGTTAACCAGTTTCTTCTTACACGTTCCATACCTCCATTCTTTAACAGTATAATACAAGGCCCAATTTTCAATCACTCGATTCTTTTAAATTATTTAAATTTACGAATAAATATTGTTCGGCGTAAATAGCGCGCGCCTTAATACACAACAACTATAATGCGCGATTTTTCCAGTAAAAATAACAGATTACACGCGACGACTAAAGCGTTATGGAATGAATTCTTCGCGGGACGATATATAAAAAACCAGCTTTAACCTACATTTAAAAGCCTCCGTGTTTGTGAGAAAGATACCACATGAATTAAGCGCCGATAGATTAAAAATAAATAAGATAAAACGAAAAATGCTCGCGGGTAATACACGCGCGATTAACTTTCTCTCTTTCTGTAACAGCACATGGCTTTGATTTACGAATTCACAAGCGCGACTTGGAGCGATTACAACGGCTGCGAAAGCGGCGTCGATGCTGTGCGTGCATTTACAAATAAGATGATCGATTAATCGATAATTGCGCCTTTGAACGCGTAAATACAGTGGCGAAAAAAATTTAACAAAATAAAACTAATTTTCACGTTCTCCTTCGTCGGTTGCGTTCTATCGTCAAAATTCGCGTCCACTCTCATGGTTCGCAAGATTTTTAATTGATTTTTATTTGATTAAACGATAAGAGATACTATAATCAAAGTCCTATAATTTTTCAATTATAAATTAACTCATGTGATGATTTAGTTTTAATTTTTAAGTGAAATTTAGAGGATTTCATATTATTGATAATAAAAAAAAAAAAAAAAAAAAAAAAAAAAAAATTGCTACGAATAAACAATAAGTAATAAATGATAATATAGCTTAATCATTCACCACAAATGATATAAAATAATTTTAATCATTTTCTTTAAATTGACATACAAGCGTAAAAAAAAACAAAATATAAATGTTTGTATACAGTATACATATATTCGAGTCTTTAAATTTGTTATGCAACATTATTCCGATGTATCGATTTAAACTTGTATCTCTCCTTTTTTTTTCTCTCTCTCTCTCTCTTTCTCCCTATTCTTAATTAATGTTAAATCCTTTATGTTTCAGAACTTATGCAATAACATCGGATGTTATCCCAATGACGCAAAGCGCGATTATTTAACGACGTTCGAAATTTAACAAACCCGTACATGTATAATACATAGATATTTTATAATTCTTAGTTAATAACTTAAACTTTTGTATTAAAATAATAAAAGTAAAGGTAATACCTCTGCTATGTAACGAGAGATTAAAATTATATATATATCGAATGAGCTCTTTGAATTCGACGAAAAATAATTTACATTATCGAAACTAAAAGCGGAAGCTTTTTCGATGAAAAGTTGTTTCAATGGTTAAGCGGGATCGTTAGTTCGAGTCGCACTGCGTGAGAAAGGACTTGCGCTGAAATCGTATTCCGTGCAACGCTTATCGATGATTCGGTCGCTCTTTTTCGAGTAAGAGAGAGAGAGAGAGTTAGCCCCGGAGTTGTACAGCTACTGGCTTATATACTATCTCCGTACGCTTTCGCGTATACATTCTCACGGTCTAACCGTTCTATAACCGTTGTATAGTCATGGACACACATACACATAAACACATCCTGCGTTTTCCAAGCGACTTGCGCAATGCGTCCGCTCGATTTCACATTGTCAAAATTAATCATTAGCTGATATTTATATATATATATATACATACACACATGCGATATACGGCGATCTCGAGATATTATGGAGAAAAAAAAAGACACGTATAGCGGATATCGTTATACGGAGTAGCTTAATAGGTTCATGATTAGTTACGCGCGTGGTATTAAACCAGCTTGGAGATTGTTTGGAACATGCGCAGCCGATTTATTTTATCATACGGGAGAGTAATTAAAGAGCGCATTTTTTTTCTTCTTACGCACGTATGTTATTGGTCAAGTTCGCGAGCGACTTGAAGAAAAATAAGAATTAGAAATTTACTGTTATTCTTTCGTACATTTTAACATGTATTTAAAAATATCCAACGATTCAACATTTGTTATAAAAATAGTAGAATTCTCTCTATATGTACATATGAAGAAAATACTAATAAATAAAATTATGCATTAAAAATAAATTACTCAATGGATACATAATAGAAAATCATACAAGACTGGAAAAATTTTCTTCTCTTTCTTACTACAAAGAATAAATAAAAAAAAAGAAAACAAAAAAATAATAGAGTCGCAATTCGAGTGAAAATAAAGAGAATTTCCAAGATTTCGTTTTATTTATCCTTTCGTTAAAAGCGCGAGGAAAGCCTTAGAAAATATGCTTGCTTACACATCGCATCGAGATTCGCGTATACGCATGTGAATATGCACATATATACACAAACAATGAATAAAGACTTTGAAATGACAAACGAATATGGTTTTTTTATTTATTTCAGGCTGCGGAAGGTTTCGTCTTCGTCGTCGGCTGCGACAGGGGTAGGATTCTTTACGTATCGAAATCCGTATCGCAGACGCTTAATTATTTCCAGGTAAGGATCTATAATAATTCGAAAAACCTTTTTTCTTTTTTTTTTTTTTTTTTTTTTTTTTTTTATTATTATTATTATTATTTCAATTTACAAAGACCGTAGAAAGCCGTTAAACTTTCGATGCGATTACAACCGTAAGATAAACAATAATAAAGCGAAGCGACTTACGTAACGAGAGTTTTGATAAAATTGTTTTAAAAAAGGCGCTACGTTCTTAACCGTAAGCGTTAAGGTGAATTTGAAAATTTAGAAAGTGAATTTTCTCATAAAGTTAAGTAGTAATGGGGATACATAAGATAGTAAGGTTTACTACAACCGATATTATGTACAACCATATACCGATACACATTATTGATTATTCGTTACATTAACATTTTTATTAGGCTCGCGTTAAACTTTTTAATATCGATCAATATTTATGCGTTCATTCATGTTTTAAACACACCTTTTATATACTCCCTTGGTGTATAACTTTATTAAAGTTTGAATTTTGTTGTTCGTGTTAAAGTTTTTTTATTTTTATTGAAAAAATAAAGATTAAGTAGAGAAAAATGTTATTCTATTATAATTACTCTACTATATAAATATAGTAATATTATATTAAAAATGGAAAAATATATATACACAGTGAATAATTATGCTTCTTTAATTAACGTTGATTTATGATAAATATTAATTATAGTTTATCATTGGATTATCGCAATAAAAAACCCGCATGCTTTTGAATATATTTGAATAAATTTATGAGAATTAAAATGCGTAATACGTATTATACAAGATTATGAAAAACAAATATCGAATGTTATTATATAATGATTCCTATTCTGTATTCATTTACAAGTGCTCTAATTAACGATTAAAAGGGGATGAGTGGTTGGAAAAAAGTCGCTTTAAACCCTTTATTCAAGCAAATCATTCAACGTAATAATTTTACGCGACGACGAAATTTCAAACTTCTCGGTCGTGCATTCTCGATCGTTCCAAACTCTCGAAATATTTTGTTGTTTATATTGCGAGGAAATCGAAACGCAATTTCGACGTCAAAGCTCTCGCGCGGCTTAAACGCAACATTAAAAAGCAATAATGATAAAGCGCCGGTAAAATCAATTCCATAAATTTACCGCTATAATAATCGCTGAATTTTCTCATCTATAGTTCCATGAACGTATACGTATGTGCATGCAATTCAAATTCAAGCGAAGCAGGAACAAAGAGACAAGCGGGATATACAAAGACGGCTCCAAGTTCCGCGCCGTGTTTGCTCGCTCTGTCTAACGGTGAATTAGAAAACGAGAGTCCGATCGGCATTGCCCGCGTGAATATTTTCTCGTTGCCCCTTATAAGCTCGTTGTCGAAATTTTCGCCCAGGGTTGACCGATCGGTGAATTTCTTATAAGAATTTTCAACAAAGATGTTGAATTTTCATGAAAGTTTGATTTTTTGCTCATTAACTTATTTAATTGTAATAATGTTTTAAAATACATAATTTTTGTAATTTTTCAATGCGATCGGTAATAAATGCTACGAAGTTCACGAAATTTAAACGATTTCTTATGCACCGTTATATCAAAGGTCAAAGAATTTGTTTTTCAACGTCGCATTGTTGAATAATATACCGTTTATGCAATAAGAAAAAAAAATTCAAATTAAAAAAAAGTTCATTGTACCAAGATATACGCAAAAAAAGATCACAAACATTATATCGATAGCGTAGAAAGGGCTAAGCGAGCCACACCCTTGTGTGCATTCGCACTTTCCCGACTCACTATACACACACACACACAAACACATGCGCGCGAGTACACATAGACACACAGCTTAGACAATTCGCTCGTTTCGAGCAAGCTAAACACCGTTACGAAAGTAAATGCCGCGGTTGTAAGATAAAGCGCGGCCTTGACCCCCTCACCCCGGACATCCTTACCACGGCGACCTGAAACGATTATGGCATTTTACTTTCGTTTATGTGCGAGTTGATGCACGAAATTTTAAACGATATATTTTCGTATTGCTTCAGAGATTGACGATGATCGGTAATGTTTGGAAAATATAAACCGATTTATCTTTTTATGTTTTAAAGAAGCATAATTATACACGGGAATATGTAAAAGGAGTTTCGCGTATACAAGATAAAAAAAAAAAACAAAAAAAATTTCGATTACATCTCGCACATAGAAAAAGCACATCGTCTTTTCTTTCGTTCTCTTTCTTTCTGTTTCGTGTATGCATCTGAACAGGGCGATTTACTGGGCCAGAGTTGGTTCGATATCCTCCATCCGAAGGACGTCGCCAAAGTCAAGGAACAATTGTCCTCCTCGGATCTAAGTCCTCGGGAGAGGCTCATCGATGCCAAAAGTAAGTTAGATCCGATGCTTTATATACAATTTTTAAAAATTATGCGAACGCGGTTATAAAAATACGAGTAAAACTACGTATATGTATTAGATCATCGATAGTTTATTCGCGATAGTTATTCTTACGATGGATAACGTGTAATCTATCGATCGATTATGACCTCTCGTAACGGTATATACATCGATGGTTAAACATTGTGTATCCTTTTACCTACAGTATTCGGTCTGTAATTTGTTCTCGTTGTACCTGAATCGTAAGGCAATTTTCGTAAAATTAACGATGTATGTACGAGTTACGCGAGCGACCTATCACCTAATGATTTTATAATCAATGATTAACTCAAAAATTTTTTAAGACCGAAATTATCGTTTTTCGCTCCGCGCGATAATGAAATTTTTCTTTTAGTACTATCGGTTCGACGATACGACGAAAATTCGTGGAATAAAAATGAAAAGCAATGAACTAAAATTTCATTTTATCCTTGATACGTTAAAAATTTTTGCGAAATTCATGGTATTAGTATTGCATAGCTCCCAATCTATTTGTTAATTTTTTTTTACGTTACGACTAAGCGCAATATTTTCTTTCTTTATCATCCAACGGAAAATTAATCAATGCTCGTTATCAAAAATCATCTCGCGCACAATCGTTATCGCATCTCGCAACGATCGCAACACGAAACAAAAGTCCCCAACTCTTTAAACTCTTAAACTCATCTTTAGAAAATCCCGAGGTCAACCTCTTCTTCCACATCTCTCTTTCTCTGTCTTCGGTCGACTCGGTCCGTCGTATCTTTATACATCGCGCGCAAAGGCGCTTTCCAACGGCTCGGCCGGCGCGGGAGAGAGATCGCGAGAGTTACATCATGCGATATGCACGAGATCGTTATATCTCGCCGCGGCGCAACTCGCTTACGTAACTCGATGCTCGGGAAGGGGATGAGGGAGGGGGGGGGGCGGGAAAGAGGGGAGGCATAGCTATGAATTGCAAAGAGCTAAGAAGAAGGTTGAGAGGGAGGAGAGCCGAAGCGAAATCAATTATTTGCCGCGCTTGTGCATGTATATATACATGTATACTATGTTGCTACGGCGACGTCGTCGTTTTCCTTGTTTTGCGTATGTGTGTGTTTGTGTAGATGTATGTTTCGCGCTCGCAATGTCGGTATCACGGAAGTCGCGAGTGTCACGCTGCGGCTAGACAAAGAGAAAGAGAGACAGAGAGAAAAAACGAGATCTTTGATCGAATTTAAGATCGGAGATATTATTATTTTTTCAAGTTTTGATACTCGAATGTGTTATCAATCTTGAGAGACTGTTAGTTTAATATCCATACCGTGTTTTGATTTTGAAATGCATAAGAGAGGAGAATCAAATACTAGATACGTGCGCAATACTACGGACACCGCGTTTTCGTATGTTTATTTTTTACACTTAATTTAGAAAAAATAAATTATAAAAAAGAATTATAAGAGTTTTAAAATTAAACGGATGAAAAAAGAGAAAAATTAAACTTACAAAAACGTGCCCAGTATTTGGTACGTCTCCCTTCTATTACTTATACTTATTTCCACTCCCTTCTATTATTCTTCGATTATTTTATATGAAATATTCTTAAACAATCTATTATGTAAAGAATTTTTTTTTTTTTTTATTCAAATTAATGATTTTTTAAAAAGCAAAATAATCCGATGTGTAAAAAAAAATCGAATCTACAATTTACATATGTAATTAAATGAATATGCGATAAATTTTTCAATCGGTAAAACTCGCAAACTTCCTACCAACAGCAAAAATATATATCAAAAAAAAAAAAAAAAAATATAAAAGTTCCCAAGTAATGACAGTTACTTATGCGCGTATGTAGAGATACGCGTCGAGTGTAGCGCAATTCGCGTACACATCCTCAACAAACATCTATTTGCTTATCTATGAATATTCGCATTATTTTATAATTTTTATCCTTCTAGACAGTTCTTATTTTCTTTTTTTTTTTTTTTTTTTTTTTTTTTTTTTTTTTTTTTTTTTTTTTTTTTTTATTTCAAATGAAAAAAAAAATTTTTCTTTTTCGCTCATTATTATAGTTTTGAGCTAAACGAAGTAAGCCGAGAAGTTGAAGCTTTTTTATAAATTTCTAATGTACGGTGAATTATAGTTTTCTTACTTTTTCGTTAAAAAAACTTAACATTAAAATTTTGTTTTTAAAAATGCAAATTCTGTACTGGCCTTAAAAAACTTTACAATTACATCATAGCTGTAACAAATGCATACAATATAAGAATACATCGTAAATAATGAAACCAAAAGAAAATCGCTCATTATGACTAAATGAAAATCGTTAACGGACGCGTAAACTCACATCGTATGCAAGTTCATTACATATGCTTGATTTTAATTAAATAGCATTCACGGTCAGCCGTTTGACGCGACGCAGTTGAACGTTACTGATGAGCGCATCGATTGAACACATCGATTGAAAAAAGTTTATCGAGGTCGAAAAGAACTTAATTTTGATCTTCTTTCGCGTTCGCATCAACGTCACACTCTAATCCTTTTTTTTATCGTTACAAAAACGCGTTTACTTATATATATATATATATATATATATATATATATATATATATATATATATATCACGAAAGTTTTTAACGATTAGTTTTAAAGAACAAAAACAAAAAAAATCAAAAGAAAGTATAACGATTTCAACTCCAAAATAAAATTTTCTCTTTTTCATTCATAAAAACGTCATCAGCGATGCTTCCGGTAAAAACGGACGTACCTCAAGGCGTATCGAGGCTGTGTCCTGGTGCCCGGCGTTCATTCTTCTGCCGAATGAAACGTAAAGTCGACGCGCGTTGCGGCGATTCTCAAATCAAGGAAGAAGCCGATACTACGACCGGTTGTCATAGGCGAAAAAAACAGCAGAATCACGGTGAGTATGTCGACTATTTTTTGTTTGTTTTATGTATATATATATATATATATATATATATATATATATATATATATAAGTTTATCGTGATTTTTCAAGATTTGAATATTTGATAATAAAATTTGCGAGCTCGATGTTTATTCCGTTTTATATCGAAACAATCTTTTAATTATCGTTAAATTTTAAAATGTTTCAATAACTTGACGCTTATAAAAAATATCGCACGAAGAATATGAATAAGTTTTTCAATGTGTCATCGGAACAAAGCGATTTTAAAATACCTGCCTCAATTTTCCATAAAAGACTTTGTCAAAGATATATATATATATATATATCCATAGTTATAAATACTAGTATAGCAATACCCCTGATCGCGATATATCGAAAATCTCAGGTGTGGACGTCGTTCTTTTCTTTCCTCTTTTTTTTCTCACACTCACACAAGATGCGTAAACGTTAACCTTTTGTATATCTTAAAATTGAGGTATTCAACGGGAGAAGAAAAAAAATAGTACGTAGAAGGGATAAAAAGAAGATTCTATTGTAAAAGACGGCAGTTATATCCGCGCGATTGGCTCGTTTCCGGAGATTCGCAACGAAATGCGCCAAGGTCTGTCGCGCATACCTGACTCGCGGAAATTCGAGGAGGATGAAATTTATAGTACTAGAATGATAGAGGGAAGGAGAGGGAGAAAAAGAAAGGAATTATTCTTTTCACTTGTGGGTGTGTGTGCGTTTATAAAAATAACTTTATAATAATCCGTGACTTTATAATTTTAATGTTTTTCAATGTTTTTAATTAACGAACATAGATTAAAAAGTAATAATTTTACAAAACTCAAATAACCATTATACTAATAAATTTTAAATGTCGATCCATTAAATAAGACTGGAAGTATTGCGTTATCCAATGCACGGGATACCTGAAATCCTGGGCGCCGGCAAAAATCGGCCTCGAGGAACAAGAAACCGAGGGTGACGGAGAGGCGTGCAATCTCTCGTGCCTCGTAGCCGTGGGTCGTGTCCTCGCGCCGTTAGTCGCACCTTCCTCGACACCAAGGAGACTCAGGTTACGAACCATCGAGTTTGTCTCGCGACACGCAATGGACGGCAAGTTCCTCTTCGTCGATCAAAGGTGAGAAATTTTATCGATTCGTTTCTTTTTCTTTTTTTTTTCGGGAGGGAGGTGTTATTCGGTTGGATTTGGGGATAAGTATTTGGGGATGGAAGGAATATGACTGAGAATTAAATTTAGCGAAATTTTGTTTGCAACGATGGTTTTACTCTCACATGCGTCTAACAATTTATGTTTCAATTTTTATGCTTTCAATTACATATACAATATTTTTATGCTTTCAATTTACAAAATATTGTAATACCTTATTTTAACTTGTTAAAAATTAATAGTTTTTTTTTTTTTTCAAATAAAATTAAAAAAATCAAATTCTTAAAAAAAAAAAAATTATATAAAACGATAATAAAAATTAAATTAAATTTTTAAATTTTCTTGATTAGAGCAACATTGGTGCTTGGCTTTTTACCACAAGAGTTATTAGGAACTAGCATGTACGAGTATTATCACCACGACGATATTCCTCATCTCGCGGAATCGCACAAAGCTGCGCTTCAATCATCCGAACGAGTTACCACTCAGGTATTTTTTATTCACTCCCCAATATTCATATATCATTTTATAAGTCTTGCTTTTTTGGCAAAAAAATTTTTCGCAATTCAAAACTTAAACCAAAGTAAGGAAATCGACATTACGTTCATAATGTTAATATTTACAGGTGTACAGGTTTCGCAGCAAGGAAGCCAGTTTCGTCAGGTTATGTTCCGAATGGAAATCGTTTAAAAATCCATGGACCAAGGACATCGAATACCTCATAGCTAAAAATTCTGCTGTTTTGTAAGTATAAAATAAAGAGTAGAAAATAAAAAATAAAAAATAAAAAATAATAAAAAATAATCATTAAGATCTTAAACCTTACGTAATAAAAACTTTACTTATATATTAAAAAATCAAAGTTGTATACTACTTTATTTCACATAAAGTTATTTACAACAGAATACAGTTCGTCAATAAACGCTATTTTTTTTAACATCTAACATATATAAACAACGAACGAAACAACTATCACTTTTTAAAGAATGCGATTATCTAGCTCGAAGAGAAACTCGAAAGAAAGAAAAAAAAAAGTCACGAACAATGGTGCATTCTGTGTAAAATGTTTTCATTCCTTTTTTTTTTTTTTTTTTTGTTTTCTTTAAGCTCCGATACGCGACAAGTGGAAAGCAGCGCGAACCGATCGGAAGGCGGCAGTGTTCAGGAAAACTACGACTACTTCGCTCAAAGTATGTATTTCGAAATAATTTTTCATTGTTTCATTCTATCCGTCGAATGCTACTTTATTTATCGTTCGATTAAGCTTTGTATAAGCACGTATCGTTAACTTATATTTTTATTTATACTTTTATTTATCGTCGTATTAGATAATCGTAAAGTAATTACCTCATCGTCACCGAAAAAAAGAAAGAGAAAAGTGAAGAAAAAAAAAAAATAGATTGTTAACTTATCTCGTAAACAATTTGATAGCGACGACAATATTAATACTTCATATAGTTCTTGTAGACCTATACTTTACGCGTGTAGCTTTTTTACGGTATCCTTAATTGATTTACAAACGCGCTCGCATTCTTCGGGAAAGATTACCTTCTATGAGATTATTTCAATTGCAATCTTATCGTTAACTTTTTTTTCTTTTCTTAACATCGAATGATTTGCGATATGGAATGCTTTATAATGAAAGATAGAAATATTACCTACACGTGCGCAAGTAAAGTACACGAACCTTTCTAATTTGTCGTACAATGAGCAAAAAAAGCTTGTCTCGATTTATTAATGTTACTTTGAGCCTTTATTAAAGAAATATCCGAGTTCGTTAGAATAAATTATGTTCGAAAGGCTTTTACATTTATATTCAAATTAAACGCTTGAATTTTAATAACTTAACTAATTAACATTTTTGTTTGATCGAATGATACTTTGTTTATATACTTAGATGCTGTAACACCACTGCTCTTGTAAAAAAAAAAATCATCATCATACTAATTGAAGTACAAAATTAATACAATGTTTTTCAGGTAACGGTGGACTCGAGAGACTTATCTCGAGTCACGTTGAGGTAAGTAAAATCGGCCGTCAAATAGCGGAGGAGGTTTTGGATTTACAAAGACGCAGCGATCAAGACTCGTCCTCGGGTAGCAGTCCGACGCCTGGACCTGAACCTGATTTGCTCAATCCCGAGGTACGTTCGAGATGATGAAAATGATTTTTTGTGAAATTCATAATATAAGAATATACTTGTATCTGATATCAGTAATTGAAAACATGCAATTTAGCGTATACTGCAGTTTCTTACTGCAAGAAATAATAACTATTTTATTGTTTGAAAAATAAATAGTAATGTAACGATTGTTTTTAAATTATTAGAAAAATTTGATTCGAAATTTGTTTTATAAAAATTTTATAATGTTTATATGCTGCAGTATAAGATTCATATACAAATTACGCGCTAATTGTAGTTGTTATAATTTCTTAGACAAAATTAAATCCTAAATATATTATCAATAAAAATTATGTGGCATAATTCTATTCGGCAAGTGCGAGAGAAATTCATTTTTTCTTTTTTTTTTTTTTTACGTTTAATTTCGCAGTACCAGATAACAACGACAGCCTCACCGGAAGGAACGTCCGAAGTTCGAAGGGCCACGGGCAGTGACAATAGCAATAGTAATCCTACGACGTCTTATAACCATATGAATAACAACGTACAATTAAACATCATCGCCAGCGATCAAGGTGTATATAAATAAAAACTTTGACAATTTTTTTTTCTTTTTTTTTCTAGTATTGTTTGATAAAAAAAAAAAAAAAATCCTTTTATACAGTATCAGAGGAAAATAGCAGTGATAAAAAAAAAAAAAAAAAAAAAAAAAAAAAAACTAATTTAATTTAAATTATCAGGTCCACCAAGCGAAGAGGATATGATGGAAATGATCGGTGGTACGACGATTAACGAATCGACGAATCCAGTGCCAACGGACGGCAACGACGAAGCAGCAATGGCTGTTATTATGAGTCTACTTGAAGCCGATGCTGGACTTGGCGGACCGGTTGATTTCTCCGGATTACCCTGGCCTTTACCTTGAAACGTTGCTTTTTATCATTCGTCGTATGCAAAAGAAAAGGTGCTCTCGATTATCTTAAGGGGGGAAATCACAGTAGCACACAAAAAAATAGGCATATTTTCGGGAATTAATTTTGGCTGAATAAAAGTATCAATTAAAAATCTGTAAAGTAGGTTTTATAGCAATACTAAAAAATTACAAAATGTAATTTTTTCAATAAAAAATATTTAAAAATGGCGGCTGCGCAGCATATGCCCCAAGGCGCCTATTTTTGAAAGCGTGTCGATGGCCGAAGACGTAGACTCCTTAATTTTTGACCTGGAAGAAAAAACTAAAATTTTTTAGTTTTCATATAACAACAGCTAGCGAGCTACGTAGGATTTTTTCGATGTATTGATTTTTTACAAAATGGTGCATGTTTGAAAATAAAGTTAAATTTTTAACAAAAAAAAACGCCATCAAATCTTCGATAAAAAAAACTAAGCCATATGAAATAATCCTACGTAGCTCCGTGGAGAAAACTATTTCGAAGATACTGTCAAAATTTCAAGTCGATCGGTAAAGATTTGCTCGAGTTATGTCTTCGGCGAGCTCAAAAAAAGTGGTTTCGAGAAAAACGCGTTTAAAGTTTTAAGTACTGAGAAACCATACCTGAGTGGCGTTACCGCAGAATGAAAAATTTGGGCACTCGGACACTTTTGCCGTGTTCCATCATTTGGTATATTATTTTTAAGACCCTAAAGCACCTTTTAGGCGAAAAAATTTTTTTTCGAAAAATTGAAAATTTTACTGTGATTTCCCCCCTTAAGACTTAAAAACACCTTGGACGACGAGAATTGTGTAATCGATGTAACATCAATGAAAACCATTTTGAACAACAATTGAAAGCATGATACTTCTAATTTTTGTTTACTTGTGCGTTATACTTTAAAAGTACCAAATGACTGTGTTACTGGTTTAAAAAAAAAAAAAAAAACTAAGTAAAGTTAATTCTTCGAACTTTGTGCATCATGGATATCTGCGCGTACATATCCATTGAAATATTTACATGTATTTTACACACTTAGAGAAGTTTTTTATCTAAAGTCTTATTCTAAACATCTGAAATTTTGAATGGTACATTTTTTTATAAAATTAACAATAACTTAATTTATTAAAGCCGACTAGACTAATGATCTATTGCAAACTTTTGAAAAACTTTTAAAATATATCAGATCAATTTATTAATGTTCTACTCTGTTTTACTTCTTCTTTACTTCTAATTTAATCTTGTAACCTTAAGGTTGTTCATGTTAGATTTTTTATAATACGAATTGCTGCATATAAAAGGTCAACTGAACAACTAGTTCTCTAAGTTGTGTGTATATTGAAGAAACTGTCAATGATACATTTATTATTATTTGCTCTTTTTTTACTGGTAAAAAAAGATATTTTTCTATTAATATAGTACTAAATCGAATAATTAAAGCATTTGAAAAAAAAAATTTCAAAAATATAAATTGAAAACGATGATTACATTTTCATCATTGACTCTATTTAATAGTTTCGTATTTTCTATAGTAGTGGTGTCATTTACAAGTTAAATAATAAAAAAAATAATAATAATTTTACATTACATAAATCAATACAAAAATAAAATTTGCATAACTTTTGATTGATATCATTTGTAAAATTTTCAAAGATCTCTACGGTCGGTTTTAGTAGAAAATAAACCTGTACAATATACAACCAAAAAATGATATGTATTGCTTATGATTTACATAGTAACTTTGAAAAGTAAGAAAATTTCTATAATCGAAGAAATCTAGGCAATTTTTAAATGTTTTCTTTTTGTTTATAAAGATAGTTTACATATTAATGTAAATAAAAATAGTTTACAAACATCAAATGTTACAAGAACATTTTACGAAAGTGTGTAAAACTTTTCTATAATATTGCATAATCTGCAAAGTATAGAGAAGCACATTAATTACGTGTGCATAAACTAAGTGTACCTAATTAAATTTTAAGAATAAAATCAATGTGAAACAAATGCGTTTCAATTTTTTGCTCTAATAAATTAAAGATCAAAATACAAAAAAACAAAATCGTTAGATTTAAGTAGCTTAAATATCTGCGAATCTCCTTTAAAATTTTTCTACTAAAATAAAAGAAAAAAAAAGATATAAATATGTACTCTTTAGTAATGAAGAATATATTTATTAAATATACATTTTTGTATATTCAGTACATATTGTTTGTTATTTTATGTATATAATTATATCTGCTCGAAAAAAGTATACACATATTCATGCATATATAAATGTGTGCGTGTGCGAGTGTGTGAATGTAATTCATAATTTTTTATTTTACTATGTGCTATAGTGTATAGATGTGTATATATATATATATATATATATATATATATATATATATATATATATATATATATATATATATATATATATATATATAAGTGGAGTGTTATTATACGTAATTAAGTGTAATGTGTATAAAAAAATGTTTATAATTACAAAATGTTTATCAATTGTAATAATTTATCTTTAAGTTATTATATTACAAACAATTTTTGACAAAATATTTTAAATTGAATTGGATTAACTTTGTGTTATGTCAATATATTTAAAATTTTAAATCTCTTATTTTAAAGAAATTTTCTTTATTAATTTTCTGTTCATATAATTTATATTAATTGCTTTTAGATTTAATTCAAGATAAGAATTACAAGTGCCCTAAAAAAATTATTTATAATTTATATTACTGTAAACGGTTATCTTTATAATATTATTCGGAAACTTTTAATTTATTAAAAAAAATAAATAAAAATACTTTATTCAAAATTAATAAAAACATATACTTTAAAATTTTTAATCAGGAGATTTAAAATTTTTGGCCATTTAAATCATGTATTAAACCGTGAATATATTTTTATTAGATTTTTCCTTCGGATAATTACTTATTAAAGCTGTACATAATTGTATGTATATGATAATGTATATAAATATGCATGATTGTGATTTTTTGGATCTAAAGTTATTAAATTATTATTACCAAAATGTACAAGATGCCATAAATGTTTAAATGATCTTGCCCAAAATGTTTCTTAACATAAGTATTAAAAAATAATTATTATACTTATAAAAACTTCATACTTTTTCCTCCTATGGTTTAATGTAAAAACGCTTAGATTTTTTATGATTTAAATTAAAGTTAAAAAAAATAAAACTAATACAAGTTCCTTTTACAGATATTTTAATAACTTTATTTAAAACAAAACTGTTAGTAAATAGTTTTACTATTATTTTTTGGCATTTACATAAAAATAGATTAATTAAATTTATTCTCTTCATTTCTGAAGAATACAATTTGATATTTCTTTATGTAAAACAAAATAATAAAACCAATAATATTTTAACGAATGTTTATATTTTTAAAATAAGAAATTCAGATTTAAATGAATTAAGTAAATATTTGTTTAAAATATACTGTACATTATAAACACTTACAACGATGTTAAAAGTTCATAATCACATCTCTTAGTATTACGTTATGGAAGAATCTTTACAAAAAAGACATTATATAAATTTTTAGAATTTTTCTGTGGTTTTAATTTTTTTTACATATTATGTCTAAATCGTGGATTAATTAAAAAGTTCAAAACAGTACATAAAAGTACTGAGTGCAAGATAGTTATAGCTTATATGTACAAAAAAAGATTGTAGAAAAAATATTTGTTTCTCTTATATACTGAAAATAAAATAAATAATTTTTATCATTTACTACTTTTGTTATTGTCTTTTTCTTTCTTCAATTTTCTTCTTGTCTGTTCTTCTTCCATTTTTATTACACTATTAAATTCCTCACTAATATTTTTGAAACTTTCATCATTTGGCTCTTGTTTAATTTTAATTGATATTGGATGAAATTCAGATTTATCTACTTCCGTAGCATGTTTTCTCTTATGCTTTTTCTTCTTAGGTTCTTTATATGCAAAGTCATCTTTTTCATCCTCATTTTGCATATTTTTTATTAATTTTTTAATAGAAGCTTTATAGTTTCTTTCATCTTCTGTATCCATTAGTTCATGATTATGTACCGTCATATATTTTTCCTCTTTATGTTGTTCTTTTTCTTCAAAATCTTTATTTACCTCAGTTTTACTATGTCTCTTTTTTCGTTTTTTCGATGGACTTTGGAGTGTCTTAAATTCAGCTTCAGAATCATTTTCTAATGTTTTTAATGACTGTAAATCAATTTTATTTGAATCATCTGAAACTGGTTGTATTAAATTTTTCTTTATTAAAGACTTATAATGTTTTTCATCATCTGTGTCTATACATTCAAAAAATTTTGTTTTCTGCTTCTTCTTTGGTTTTTTCGTTGATTCTGTCTCTGACTCTGATTTAGAATCGTTTAAAATCGATTTCATTAAATTTTTCTTTATTGAAAATTTATAATCTTTTTCATCTTCTGTATCCACGCATTGAGATTTTTTTTTCCGCTTCTTTACTGAAGTTTCTGATAATTCCTTTTCTGATTTAGCTTCATTTGCATCATCAAACTCTGACTCTGATTTGGAATCGTTTAGAATCGATTTCGTTAAATTTTTCTTTATTGAAAATTTATAATCTTTTTCATCTTCTGTATCCACGCATTGAGATTTTATTTTCCGCTTCTTTACCGAAGTTTCTGATAATTCCTTTTCTGATTCAGCTTCATTTGCATCATCAAAAATGATTTTTTGTGTTTTATTATGTGATTTATGCAATTTTTCTTCTTCAATATCATCATTTATTGATAACTTCTTTTTTCTTTTCTTTAACTTTTTTATAACTTCATTATTGTCATTTAATGAATCATCATGAATAGATTGATTGGTGGAATTTTTACTTAATAGTTTATCAGATTGACTTTCATTTTTTCTTTTATAATTTTCATTTTCTGTATCATTTTGTGATTCACTGCTTTCAACATTATTTTTTTTTCTTTTCCTCTGTGAATTGTTTGATTTTTCTAATTCTGAGTTATTTGAATTTTTTATTAATATATCTTTTTTTATTTTAATTTTTTGTTCTTTATCACTCTTTTGACTATCTGACTCTGAAGATAATGATGATTTAAGTTTTCTTTTCTTTGACATTGTCTGCATTGATTCTTGTGAAATATTAGTTTGTGATTTTAATTTTACAACAGAGGGTTTGTTTTCTGATATATCTTCATCATCATTAGAATCACTGTCAAAAAATATTCTTTTATTTTCAGTTTTCACTGTCAACTTTTTCAGGTCTGAACTTTCTTCACTACCATTCCACCTTGTCATTTCTTCAAATTCTGTTCCACAAGTAGCTGCAATTTCTTCGTTAAATAATTGGCAACCACTTAAATATTCTCTAAAAATTTTAACTTTAAATTAAAACTATACAAAAAAAATTTCTTTTTCTATTAAAAAATGATTTTAAAAAAATTTTATTTATGTATAACTTAAACATAAAAAGCATTAAAAATTCTATTCTTGTAGAACTTTAAAATTAAATTTATATATACGATTTCATAGTAAATTTAAAGTTTTTAACATTCATTACATTATTATATTTATTAATAAATTTAATAAATATATTAAAGAGAATGTTAAAAACTATGTTATAATCTATAATATATAAATTTTTAAAGTACTCAGAATTAAAACGATGAAAATTTGTATGCGCAGTTAATAATTAATAATAATGAATTTATATGAATTAATTTAAATAAATAAAAATAGCATTGGTATTATTTATATAAAAACTTATTTCAATTAATTAATATGTCATACGTACTCCTCATGCAATGAACCACGAATATATGGAATCTTTATATTACAATTAATTTCTTCGGTTCTAAATTTGACCTCTTGGCCAACTTTGACTTTGTGCCCGATCCATTCATCATTATCCTTATCAGGTTTAGGAATTGATACATTGAATACCTTATGTACTAAAATAACTATATGATTTGTACCTTTCTTATTTACAAAACCTATAATAAATTAAGATAATTATGAGATTAAGATAATTAAGATAATTAAGAGTAACTTAATTTTAATTTTGAAAATAGAAGTTTTCAATTTTATGAATACAGATTATTTTTATAAATTTATATACAAACCTTTTAAGTTATGACCAATTTCTGGCCTAAAAATATAAAAATCAGCTTCAATATCTACATGCACGAAACATGTATCATGTAATATATCTCCTAATGGTGATAATAGTTTTAGATTTTTATAAGTTAATACTAAACCATTTAATCTAAAAGTAAAAATATATAAATTAGGTAAATTTTATATTAGGTTGGAAACTATGAAACGGGCGTTTTTCGTTTAGTCTGTGTTCAGCTGCACGCCCGTTTCATAGTTTTCAACCTAATATTTTAAATCAAATATTTTAAACATATAAACATAACCTAAAAATATTTTCAAATATTTTACAAAAGTACGTAGCTATATAAAAATATTAAAATAATTAATTTATATAATTTCATATAAAATTTTAACATACTCTGGATCGTAAAAATTCACATTTGTATTTAGAATATCATGTAGGGCTGCATTCAAATTTGTCAGATGATAAGGATACAGTCCTAAGTGCTTTTTAACTCGTTTTAAATAAACACATGAATCTTCATCTTCAAGCAATCCCGTCAATTCTAAATTCGTCCAAGAAACATGAGTTACTGCTTTTCGATTATACATTTTTATTGATAAAAGAAGTAATTTTTGCCATTTAAAAATTTCACCATTGAGGTTATGCTGAATAAAAGACCTAAACAAGCTGATACACGTGTATTCGACTATTAACACAATATACTACATTTTTTTATAAGAACTGATTTAGATTTTTCTTTAACAATTTTATTAATATATAAATAATGTATGCGTATTATTTATAATTTTGAAAACTTATTAGTCATTAAACATTCATGGGTTTAAAAATTTTTAAAATTATTTACCGACTAGACACTATTAAACATACTATTTTTTTAAAAAATTCTTTAAGGCATGTTAACAAAATAAAATGTTCATAAAAAAATTTTAATCATAAATATATTTATTAACAAAAAGGAATATAATTTTACAAAAAGAATTACTATTTATTTTTCATAGGCTGTACGTAAAAGTTTATAGAATTTGTTTACTATAAATTACTTTGACTGCAATTATTTTATTAATTTGAAATTATTTTATTTGACTACAATTGTTTTATTAATTTAAAATTATTAATTTTGATAAATATTTTGTAAGATATTTGAAATTTAAGTTTACAGTATAATTTTGAAAAGAAAAGTTACTAAATTCTAGAAACATTTTATTACTTCGACACTGTGTTTGATCTCAAATTTAATGTAAACATATTTAAAAAATGAGATTATTATTTTTAATTTAAAAAATATTTATTTGTTCATAAAACATTAATAAATGACAAGGATTTTATATTTTTATATTTATAAAAAAAATATATTCTTATTTTAGTAAACCCCCACTTTTTTACATACCTTATTTTTTGGCGGTACCGGACGACTGAATCGTACACAACAATGGCTTTTCCATGACGCATATTTCTACATCCGTATATGTTTTAGTCATGTAAAAATACATGACTTTTTTATTTTATTTTTGTTTATTTTTTTGTGTTATCTTTTTTTAGATTTATTAGTAAAACACAATGAGTATTTGCGCAAATAAAGAGTTTAATGATTTAAAAGGTAACATTGAAAACTTTGACATGAATGGCTGTGATATCAAATATAATATAAACAGTGCAAAAGATTGTTCTGGCTCTCAAGATCTTTTTTCTGGTATAAAAAAAATAATATAATTAGATTAAGCATAAATAATATTGAGATTTTAAAATGCTTTAATGAATTTTAGAAGGAGAATAAATTTGGTCCTCACTTTAATTCATTATTTGTTCTTTAAGAATAATCATATATATATTGCACTTGTAATTTTATATATTTTACATATACTTTTTTATACTTTATATTGTATACAATACATTTGTACAATATAACAATAAAACATTTTTTATAAGTTTATTTTATTCTTAGCAAAAGAATTTCTTAAAATCTTTGCTATTTTTTAGACGATGATCAAACAAAAGATTCAACTTTTCATTCACCAAAAGTTCAAACAAAAAATGATACCTTTAATGAATCGGTAGTGTCATTAAAAACTCCAATACTTTATTCAAAAGCAAATGATGAGTAAGTAAAAAATAAAATTATGTAATATTAAACAGAAACAATTATTTTAGCATTAAAGTAACATGTTACTTAAACTTACATTTGCTTGAACTTTTTATAACTTGTATAAGCTTAGAAATAAATTTTACTTGATTTAAACTTTTTTGCTTGCAAAAGTACTTTTGCAAATTTATTACTTAAATTTATAATATAATGAAATATAATAAAATAATGAAGTAAATCAATATTATAATAATAATCTATTAATAGAACTCCTGGAAAAGCATTAGTACCAAAAACACCGGCTGATTTATTGCCTTTTATAACAAAAACAAATCTAGTTTGGACTAGTGATATGGAAACACCTCAAAGTAAATTGAATGAAAAATCAGAAAACTGTGATAAAACTTCAAATTCAATTAATAGTGTAAGTTTGCAATTGATCCTTTATTAAGAAATTATATTAGACTAATTATTTAAGTTGGATAAAAGTTTTTAATAAATTTTAGTTTATTTTAATTATACATAGTTATTTTTATTATTATAAAAGCTGTTTTGTTTAAATTTGCTTCAAACTGTTATTAACTTCACACATGTTTATAATGTATGAAAACAAATAACAATATAGCTGCTATTATGAATTTAAAATTCAAATAAAATTAACCTTTTTATAATTTTCAACAGATTATATAACTTGATAAAATTAACCAAAATTATAATTATAATCTTAATAAATATAATAAAATTTATTTTTAACAAAATTAAATTATTTAATAACATGAAGAAATTTAATTTATTTTAAAATAACTTTAATGTTAATGAAAAAATTTAGTGTTACAGTATTATCTTTTAATAATGTAATTATTATATCATATTATATTATACAAAAATTTTCTGTCCTGTTGAACAATTTTCTTCAGTAAACATTAAGTTATTCTAAATCGAATAATTTAAATTTACTTTAAAATTTATGTGAATCAGAATACAACACCAAAACGCAAACAGTGTACACCAAATTATGTAGATACAGAAGGTAATAAAATGGATATCACTTCACCAATTCTTGGGGGCAAAAAACGATCTAAACGACGGGTAAAACGTAGAATTCTTAATAAATTAGTATTAGATACAGATAATAATAATGATCAACAAAGCAGTATTAGCAGTAATAGTGACAGATTACCTTCTGAAACAATATGTTCAGCGAGCAGCGAACTTGCAGTAAATATTCAACAGAATCTGAATAAATCAAATTCAAAAGAAAACAATGATTTAACAGAGAAAGAATGTATTGAGTCAAGATCAAAAAATTGTAATAGATTAATTACAAAATATAATGAGGCAACATTTGAAGAAAATAAAGAAAATAAAAAGCTAAATGTAAGTAATTATATTTCATAAAATTTTATTGAAATTTAAAGAAAAATAATCAATTTCAGGATGCTAATATTTTTGATAAAAATAGTAATACATCAACTCAAGAATTTTTCTCGAATGCATCATTTAGTTCTATTGATCAACTGTGTACTAATGTTAATCAAGAAGAAAAAACTACTTTAAATCAAACTGAATTAGATAATAAAAGCGAGATTCTTAAAGATAATATTGCTTTTGAAGAAAAAGAAATTGCAATCAACATTAACCATGATATTCTTGAAAAGGTTGCTCGAATAAGGCGCAATCAAAAACCTTTTAGGCGGTCAATGGATATAAATCATACTGTTATACCAAAAGAATTATTTTCCAAGTCTGCTATGGAATTAGAGCTTGCTGATGCAAATTTCAGCCAACAAAAGCAAAAATCTCTAACTACTCTGGAAAAACCTCTAGAGTTAATGTCTTTTGCTAAATTATCATGTATAGAAGATGAATTAATCACAAAAATGAATAAATCTCCTATTAAAGAAAACAATGTAAGTCATACCCCTCAGGATGTACCTATTGAGATTATGGATGAGTGGAATTTAGACATTGTAAAAAAACAACCAGAGGAAGAAGACTTAATCAAATTGCATGATTTTATTGGTAAATATAAAGAAATTAATACTGAAGTGGATAATCAGTCAATCAATCAATTCAGTATAGAGAAAGAAAATTCAATATCTCATAGTGCTATCAGGACCAACGAACCTTCAATAGAACAATCAGGTTTCAATAAAAATATTAATAAAATAACTGACGGATTTTCAACAGCTAATGGTACAAGTATAAATATAAGTGAAGATAAAATACTTGATTATGCAAAAGTTTATAATGAAATAGAAAATGATAATTTAAATGAAAATAGTTTTCTTGCATTCAAAATAAATAATAAACCAAAGAACTTGCAATTTAATATTGGAAAAAAAAGTGCGTTAAAACCAAAATTAGTGTCACATCCTATAGTTAAAAATGAATTAAAACTACCTAACATGAAAAAACATAGAGATGATAAAAAATTGGAAACATTAAAATTATATCAGGAATTAGACTTAAAAGAATTTCTAGAACCAAAATTTACACCTGAAAGTACAGACAACGATGATAGCTTTACAATAACTAGTGACAAAGAAGATAAAAATTATGCAGAAATAAACGATGAATCAAGTAACATCTTTAATAAAATAAATATTTCTGATCCTAAGAAAAGTAAAGTTTTGAATTTAGTTGATATTCAACAAATCAGAAACAAAGATGTGTTAAAACAAGAAAGAAATTTTGATGATAAAATTGAAGCAACCATTATCAAAACAAATTCAGCAATATCAAATGTAAAAGAATTTTGTGATGGTTTTTCAACAGCTGGTGGTAAAGATATTAAAGTGGATGATGATAAAGAAAAATATTATTTAAACATTTACAATAAATTAGATGAAGATATTTCTATTGAGAATATGTGTTTAAGAAGTAAATTAAAGGTAAATATTAATAACAAAAAACAAGTTAATGCTGATGCTTTAAACTCAAATAAAAAAAAAATTAGAACAAAATTGTCAATTAGTAGTGATACAGATAAAGCTTTTTATGATCTTGGTGATTTAGAAGAATTTCTTGTTCCTTCAAATCAAGCTTTTATGTTGAATAAAGGAATAGATGTTAATAATTGTTTTGTTATTCCTAACTCCACAAATATTTTAAACAAAATAAATCAAATATCTACTAATTCTGATAATTTACTAGTCACTCAACAAAAAGTAGCTATAAAACAAGAAAACAAATCTGATATAATAAATAATTCAGTAAAACATAACATTAAATCATTACAAATCTTAGAAGAAAAAGAAATAATAAATAAAGAAAATCTCTGTAATCAAAAGGAATCTCATTCTACTATATTAAAACGAAAGCTTGATAGTTGCGAAATAAAGCGACCAGAGAGATGCAGATCTTTTGGTGGATTTCCATTAAACAATAATGATGATGTATCTGCATCAAAATTAAATAAATCAGATCCAGTAGATGAATCTTTTGCTAATCTACCTTTGCATAAAGGAATGTCAGTTAGTCAATGTTTTGACTCACATTCTGATTCTTTGCTATCTAAAGTTGAACTCAGTTATCTAAATAATAGCAAAGTAAAATCACCTGACACCAAAGTAGAAATGACCAAATTTAAAACAAAGGAAAAGTCTATCAATTGCGATAAATTTAAAAATCTTGAATTTTTTGGATTTACATTTCAAGAATGTACTGAAAGCTTTAGAGAATATGCAAAGTTTAAGAAATATCTTAAAAAACAGTGTATGATGAATGATACTGAGACACAAATTTTTATTGGAAATGGGCAAACTATTTCTATTTCCAACCAAACTTTGTTAAATCAGCAATTATCTATACATTATGAAAGTAATTTGGTTGTAAAAAGAGATGTTAGTAAAACTAATTATATTTTATCTGAAATGTACAAATTACCTAAAGATCCTGAATTAAAATTAATAAAAAAAAAGCCTCCAGTAAATATAAATGAAAAAGTAGCAGAAAAGAGAAAACATGCAGATACCGATAACGATACGCCATTGACGACTTTAAAAAAACCAAGAGTTGGAAGTGAACTTCAAGGACGCAAACTTTTTTCCGATGAATCAGACGAAGAGCAAAATAATTGTAATAAAAAAAATAGTTTGGATGAAAAAATATATACTTCATCTTTGGTAGAACAGCAATTTGATCAAGTAATAGAAGAAGATTTATCCGAAGAACGATTCAACGTAATTCTGCAACAGGTAATATTTATATAATTTTATTTTTTTATAAATTTACTATCTTAAATATAAAATATTTGTATTTGTTGCAGGAAAAAATAATTAGAAACAAAAAACGAATAAAAATCAAGCCTACCATGGGTAGTCTTTTAAAGAAACGACTTGCAAATGGTAAAAAACGATATTCATGGATTGATTTAGTAGGCAGTTCGGTACCTGAAGTACGTAACATTGAACAAGTAAGATTATAATAAAAAGTATAATAATAGTAATAAAAAATGTAATACCGATAATATTAAATGTATTAAAAAGTATAACTTTTTTTTAAATATGATCTTATCATGAAAATGAAATTTCTTATAATTAAATATAGATAAGAGAAAATAATCTTGACACAAGAATACTAGAAGTAACTGCATCAAATGCCACATGTTACAAATTCTTAGGATCCAATATTATTGGGTTTGTAATTTACATTTCATAATTTTTCTTGAATTATTTCAGTTTTTCTTTTCATAAATTCAATTTATTTTAGAAATAAGAAAGTTGCCAGTGTGGATGTCGGCGACGGTGCGTTGTTAATTTTTGATGAAAATGGCCAAGCAGGTGTTTCAGAATTCACAGAGGCTTTTTTAGCAATGCCAGGCGTTGATCCGAAACTTATTCCTTCAGGTTGGATTGAAAATCATTACAGATGGATCGTATGGAAACTCGCTTCAATGGATCGAATTCATTTTAAATATGCTCTTGCGAATACTTTTCCACAGTAAATATATTGTATTATATTGTTATTAAATTCGTGAAAAATTTATTTGATAAAAATTTTAATCGTTGTCAATGCTAGAATGTTAACGCTCGAACGCGTTATGCAAGAATTGAAGTATCGTTACGATCGAGAAATCGATAGAGCTCAAAGGCCAGCTTTGAGAAAGATTTTGGAAAAAGATGATGTTCCAACACGTCGAATGGTATTGTGTATCTCTTCGATCAAAGAGGTAAAGACAATTTGAATTTTCTGTGTAAATCATTGCATTTATTAATATTATATAATTTTGAAATATAAAATCTTATAATAAGATAAAATATAACAATAAATTTACACTAAAATGAACGAATGCAATAAAATTTTTCGAATTATTTTTTTTAAAGTATACCTCCAATTAAATTCTTAAAATTCTTAGCTCACGCGCAACGAAGAAACGGAGAAAGAGGTCAGAGCAATGCTAGGTTTACCGAGATGGAAGATCGAAGCCACGGACGGCTGGTACAGCATTCCTCTAACCATAGATAACGCAATGTGTAATTACATTGCAACCGGTAAAGTCAAGGAAGGCACTAAAATTGTCACCTACGGCGCCGAATTGTTGGAATGCGAAAGAGGCTTTTTTCCACTAGAGGTAATGATCGCATATATTCTAATTGTTATTTTACACGAGCAACTGTTCTTCTTAAGTTTATTTACATAATTTAATTTACATATATGTTTATTACATTTACGCGTAATAAAACATTTCAATAATATTTACCAATTATTTACTTGATTAAATTTTTCCTTTATATAAATTAAATTTATGATTGTTCAAATATTTCATCTAGAAACCAGACACTGTAAGTCTGAAGATATACACAAATTGTACGAGAAGAGCCAGGTGGGATACTAAATTGGGCTTTCAGAAAAATTCAGGACCTATACCTGTAAAGTTGAGAAATATCGTGTCAACTGGAGGTATGATTGGTGAAATTACAGCTGTCGCAGCGAGGATTTATCCATTAATGTACAGAGAAAAAACTGCAGATGGACAGTCAAGTATGATTATTCGATTTACTTATTTTTATTTTTCTTGAATTAATTGATGTATTTTACTGCCGTATACGTTTACTGTTGTAATAAATTTATCAAAATTTAATTACGATTCATGAATATTTTAAATATAATGTAAAATTACTTAATTTAGCATTTATTCGTATTTTATATTTATACTTTTTTTTTTTTTTTTTTTAATACGAATTAAGTTGATGAGGAGCAATTACAATTACATTTTTGGAACGAAAAATTAAAGTAAAAACGTTGTTTTATTTTTTTAAGTATACCGAAACGCACGAAGCGAAGAAAAAGCTGCGGTCGCCTACGAACGCGCTATTGAATTAAAGGTAGATGCCATGTATGCCGAAGTTCAAAAAAAGTTTGATTCAAAAAATAAGTCAATTTCTGACGAAGATGCAGATACTTCTCAGGTACTTGAGATAAATAATGATTTTCTCCCTATTTAATTTCATTTGTTATAATAATTTTTATACAATTTATTTATTGCTGATAAAGTGGGATAATAAAATTATTAAAAAACCATTTTTACCCTAGAACTTACTCGTGCCGCAATCAAAAACGAGAAAATTAAATTACTGGGAGAACAAGCAAGAGGAATTTAGACAGAAACTCGAATTGCAAGTGCGACAGGGTTTGCCACCACCTCGTCAAGTAACACCAGTTCAGAAGATTCGTCTCGTCGATGACAAAACTACGGTTATCCTCACGATTTGGGGAGCTAACGAAGATTCAGGTTACGATATCAAAGAGGGCAACACTATTAGCGTTTATAATTCGTATGCTTCGGGCTTAAGGTATGATTTTGATTAAAATTTATTCTTTTGTTCAATTTTTACTTATTAAAAATATGATTCTATTTTTTTGTACAAAATATTTTTTTTACGTTTCATGTTTGTATTTACATGAAAAAATCTTAAATATTGGATTAATGATAAAACTTTAGTCATATAAGTGACTCAGTGTAAAACAACGTACCTTTCATTATTTTTCTGTCTCGTCGCTTATCTTATTTCAAAACAAACTTTGTATGCAAAATTAATCTTACGCTATGCTTTATCTCTTTTTTTTTCTTTTCGAGAGACTCAGTTAAAAGCGATTTATAACTAAGAGATAACGATAAATTTTTCGTCATTCTTTAAAATTTCGAATTTTATAGAGGCGGAGAACTAAATCTCACAGCAAATAGGATTACACATATCAAGGTTGAACCACTGTTAAAGTTACCCTATCCTTGTCGGACTTGTACACTGATACCGGATATGGAAAATGCAGGATTTGAACCTAAATTCTGTGAATTGGATACTATTGGAATCGTTGTATCATCGGGATCTGCTCCATACGTATGTTGTACATACTATTGTACAAGGAAATATTGTTTAATATCTAATATTAAAGAGCTAAAGTTTTAGTGCACAATCTCTGCTAAAAAAAAAAAAAAAAAAAAAAAAAAAGTTTAACATTTCTACATTAGTTAATTAGATATTGAATGCATTTTTCTCTTATCTGATTTTTAAAATCATTAATTTTTTTACAATTTTATTTTACGAATGATATGAATTTCACGAAATTAGGGAATGAAAAATTTCGAAATGGTCAATCTGGCATATCCAAAGTCAAACAACTCTGGATCATCTTATTTATCTATACTCTTCTGGAACGGTATATCATCGTTCGGTTATCAAGGAATGTTAACCGTTGGTTCTGTCATAGCTTGTAGTAATCTAGAGTGGCGTCGAAATACTTCTTGGAATACAGCCGTGGCTTATTGTTCGGAAAAAACTCTCTTCACGTGTAATCCACGACAACAGCATCTTGTTAAAGAGCTGCGTAAGCTGAAATCCCTCATTCAGGTAATCAAAGTAGATATTTTTTCAAATTACATCATTCTAACATATTTATAATAAAAACATTTAAAGCGTTTTAATAACAAATTATAATAAACATTATTTATTTAAATTTTATTTAAATAAAATATTTTTTAGAATCCCGTGCCATACGCAGAGAGCTGCATCGAAGAACTAAACATCGAACTTGCCAAAAAACCTAAGCCGCGATCAAATCAAGGTACTCCGTCTAATTGGACCGACAGGAGTCATTTTTTCAATTCAGCTGTAAGTCCGATGGATGTTTATAGTCCTAGTAATGCTGCTGTACAAAGACGTTTAGAAAAACTTTCGCGATATGGTAGCTCTGCTGAAATTTTGCCCATCATATTAAATAACAGTTCTACTAGAGTACAGAAAGATTTTACACCCGTAACTCGTAAAGATACGTGATATTGCCGTGCGATTTAAATTTTTTATGTAAATTTAACCAAACAAATATTTATTCTTCAGAAAAACCTAATTTTCTTGTTGTTTTGTCTGAATTTTTGTTCAATCTAAGTTTAAAATTAACTAGTTATATGCAAAAAAAATTTATAAGATAGTGTATAAAATAAATTTTTTAATTTTTTATTCAAAGTATTAATTATTAAGTCAAATTTATAAAAATTAAGTTTTGAGAGTTAGCTCTGAATTGCTGTGCTATATAATTGTTAATTAGACGCCGTTAAGTAATACTGAGCCAACCCCTAATGGCAAGTATATGGATTGATATTGTTTAACATCGTCCAATCATTATTCAAACAAAATAATTCTATTTATTTATTTTTATAAAATTTAGCAACATTATTATAATTATACTTATTTCATTTCAATATAAATTAAATAATTCTTTATGAATAACAATAATTGAACAAAAGTGTAAAATGATTTATATTTTTTAATTTTTATTATTCTTATTAAAAGAAACATTTAATGATTAAAAAACTTTAATTTTTAATTTTTAATTTACTTCCAATTAGCTTGAAGTTTTGAAGGGTTACTTTATATAAGTTGTGTAAAAAAGTAATAATAGGAAAATATGTGTAATAACAAATATTTTTCTAAGAAAACAACTAAATATACGATGTTTAACAAAGTAAGTAAATTCAACAATAATTGAAAGAGCTTACATTATTTGTATATTCAAAATTTACATTTATTTTAATTTAAAAAATGTATATTTATTTTATTTAATGTTTAAACTTTAATTTTAATTCTAAATTTAAATCAGTATGTATGTTTAACCCTAATCCCTTGAACATGGGTCGTTTGTGTCAACGGTCGTTTGTGTAAACAGCCTACATGCCTCCGAATTTTGATGAAAATGTTTATTGAAAAAGAGACTTTCGGGGCTGACAGCAATTCTATCGCATAGTTAGGAGTCCAAAGAACACTTAAGAATTTTTTCAGATTTTTCCTTACGGAATAACAAAGTTAAATGAGCGGCGGACGCGAATGACCCATGTTCAAGGTTTATGTGTGCTAAAAAAAGCGACACGGGATTAGGGTTAATTACCTATAGAATTTTATAAAATTACACGTAATCTTTAGAAGTTACAATATTGTTGCCACACATTTAAAGATTGTGCGCAATAATTTTATTATTTGTAATCAACATGTAATTAACTTGTAATTTTCAATTGTTAAAAAGATGATCCCAATTATTATTTAAAGCACTTCATTATTGCTTTAATATTTTTTTGTTTCATGTTATCGTACCATATATTCGTTAAGTATGATTTGTTATATGCGAATGAATGTAGTACTTTTGTGTATAAAATTAGTGCGAATTAATATAATTAAAATGTTAGTGTATATATAATATTATATTTTATTTGTTTATGAATAAAGAAGGAAATATGACGTTAAAGTGAAAGCGAATGTGCTGATGTTACCTAAATGGCTCGTGGTTCATTTTACATGAATCATTCTTGCTACTTCAACGTTCAACGAAATAAACAAGATAAAGCCGTTACAAGAAAAAAAATCAAAAACTGCCCCCGAGAACTGACGAACAAATTTACGATAAGATATCGCAGGAAAGGATAGATACGCGGACATTCATCGGCGCGAGTTTAACTCCTCCTATTAAATTGTGCATAGTCATCGAATTTAAGATAAATTTGTTGTTTTTCTATTGCTACTGTCATGTACAAAACTAAATAAACTGGTTAATTCAGATAAATCGAGACTCTTTCATATTAATTCAGATTTTTTTTTTTATCGATTCTTCATTTACTTTAAAATTTATGTAAAACAATGTTATTTACTTACCAAAAAAGCATTAAAAATAAAGAAAAAATTTGAAGCATCATCGGTTATGCATGTATTAAGAAAAAAAAAAAAAAAAAAAATTAAAACAAACTTTAACGCGTATAAACAATAAAAGCGTGCACCGATAATTTTTCAACGCGCGTCTAAGATTACACGGGAGTGCGCGGACGCGTTAACGTCTCGGTGCAAGTTCGCGGAAAAGGGCCGGAACGAGCAAATTGGCACGCGCGAGTTCCTTGACACTTGTCGCGTGCGTTTACACCTACGTCGTAGGTATAGCGTTATTCCGGCGTTGGTGCAAGGACACGATATGTGCATCAAAGGTGGTGCGCGCAGGTATACGCGTACTGCGCAGTTACCAGTACGACACTTAAACGTTGTGCGTACGCGCGTCACATGAAAAGTAGTTAAATGTATTTATAAGAATGTGGGAGGGAAAAAAGGGACTCAAACTCGGAAGGGTCGCACGATACAGTTATATATGCGTATTGTGGCTCTACCTCGTTATTCGATATTTTCGGAGTCTATAGAGCCTGAAGCTCTGCGCAAAAATGCAGGTATAATATTACGAGGTGGAAATGTTGGAAGGGGAGAAAATGGGAACGTTGTTAGGTGTGCACTAAAGATTTTTACTGGTATAATGTTCCGCTCGTTTGTACCTTTATTTCAGCTGTTATGTTTTCACTTTGAGGATTTCCGCTGCGGTGTGCTCATGAATTTTGTTTTTTCTTTTTTTTTACATAAAAATTTGAGATGATATCTTTGGCAATAATAAAAAAATACATATATTTTATGAAATATTTCAAAATTATATATATTTAATATTAATTTGTATGCATGTGTAAATAAATAAGCATAAATTGTATTAAAATAAACAAAATTCTAAATGTTCTCGAACTTTTAAAAATCATTCTAAATTTTAAAGAAAAATTTATTTAAAAAAACAGACAAATTTTAAAAATCGTTTTTCAGTACATTTTTCAGTACATTTTTCTTTTTCTCCCCTCCATCTTCGTGCTCCTTTCCTCTTCATTCCATATTTCTCAGTCAACCTTTCTAGGTAAGAATCGTTCAAAAGAGTGCTAGGTAGATAATGCGTACAAGTAATGACTTGTCAAAAATTTGCGCGCGCGCGCGTAAAAGGACGCCGCGTCAACGGCACGATACGCAGTGCACGTATCGTTTTGTTTCACGCTTCCGACGATCTGTTTTTATCTTCTCATTTTGTTCGAAAAAAGCAGTATGTAGACATTAATTGATCATTTACAAATGCCTACGGATAATTATAATGTATTGTTGGAATTAATAAACACCTTCGAATGTTGATTTTATGAACAGATTTTGGAATAAATTTGGTTTTCACGATTTTCAGTTTTTTCAAACAGTAATTCAAAACTAATTATAGAAAAATTAAAGATTAATGAAATACAAATTTGCAATTTAAAATTTCACACTTCAAAGGCCGATAACTGCGCAATTGTTTAGCAAAAAAATAAAGGCGAGTAAATTTTTGTTCGATAAATATTTTTGATATTCATAATAATTTTAAAATTTATCTTTAATTTAAACTAAAATTTTGTAAAAGGATTATATAAATAACATCCTTTGTTTCAAAATTTTCAAGGTCGCAGTTAAAATCTTGCATGTTCCGGAATCCCGGTAAAATTAAAAGTCCTCAGCGACGCCGGCGTCAACGGACTGACGCACGCGCGTTTAGTTATAGATGGCGTTGGTGCGTTTGGACTTTCCTCCTTTTCCACGTTACTCGTACAAGTTTGGAGAGTTCAGTTGAACGCGCACCGGCTCAACGAGTGGTCAGTGTCGTTTATCCGTTCGATTTGTTAATCGCGCATGTTAGCGGTGAAAATTCGATAAAACTGCGAGTTTGCGATGGCGATTTTGAAAGCGCGAAATTCTTATTCACGTCGCGATTGACGTAAGTGCTGTCGAGTGACCCGTTGTTCGATTTTTAAATTTAAATTTGTGAAGAATTAATTTGAGTGTGACGGTTGAGTTTACGCTCGTTGCGCGTCAGTTGATTCAAATTGTGTAAGAGCGAAAGAGTGAAGAGAGGAAACGTATTTGATAAGGACAACGATTTTATTGTGTACTTGTATAATCAGGTATTTTGTTTATGTGCCTCGGAAGGATGTGAATTTCAAAGTTTAAAATATATACATATATATAAACGACGCGAAGTACGTTATTAGAATGATGATCGTTTAAAGAGTCTAGAAGAAAAGTATTGTATGCATAACGTAACCATAGTGTCACAAAGGCCAGTTTTGATGCGATACAAAATTGCGATTCCTTTTTTTATACAAGTACACACGGCAAAAATAATCGTTACATTGAATATCAGAGTACATACATACGCGACTAAAACTTAACCTAAAATCGAAGAGAGTGAAAAGAATCAGAGTAACCGATGCGCGCGTTTTAAAGCACATTTCATCTCCAACGATATATACACGTGTATATATATATATACATTCGTGTAAAAAATTCGTTTGTCGAGATGGGCGAAAACAATTCGCCGAGGGTAGAATTTGCCCTCGGTAGCGAGGTGTCACCGGGTCACTTTTTTAAGAGCACGTTCGCGAGATCTTTTGTTACCGCGAATTGCCGCGATTCAAAATCTCTCGATTACGAATTCTACAACAACGGGATGATAGCTGAGGAATCTGTTGATGTTTCTTCGCGTCATGGTATTGGAAATTGTAATAACAATTTTTATTCCCTGGTAAATTTTGGAGCGGAAACTGGTCAACCGAATTCTTCAATTTGGAGCATAGAAAAGGTAACAATTTTATATAATATATACGTAAAAATAATTATTTTTAGAATAATGAAAAATTTATTATTAAATGAAATATGCAATAAATAAAAATTACAATAATTTGTATCATGATAATAAATATTGTAATAGAAAAAATGTTTAAACTTTAATATCATTCCTTAATGAATTTACATAATACTTAGCATTTAAATATTGCATAGTTGCAAATATAACAATAAAATTTATAATCAAAATATAAAAATTGTTAAAATAATAATAATTTAGATTCTTGAATCTTATAGATATTTTAATATTGTTAAAGTAAATATAAGGCAATAAAATATGTATTGATGCATAATTTAATGCAAAAATAAATTTAAAACTAAACATGTTTTTCACGAATGCCAACGAAACAATAATATTCATACATACTATACCATATAAATCGTTGCATAAAAATAATTGATACTGTCAAGTAAGACTTAATTAAAGTGCGTTTCGTTAATTAGTGTTCTCTGCATATGTATATGGTGTTGTAGAAGTGACTTCTTTTGAGGTTAAGGATATTCGCTGAATTTTTTTTTTTTTTCTTAATAAATTTTATTCTTTACATTTATATCATTGTAACAGAAATTTGTTTATTACTTTTAATATTTATGATTAATTAACGCTCTTTTGAATCAAGGCATGGGTTTGAAGTCTCCAACGTTGAAGTCCAACGAAATTTTTTAAAAAATGTTTTCATTTAAAATTTATATTTACATTTTTTTTAGTCTTTTTAGTGTTTTATAGAATAACCAAATATTCAGATACGGATTTAAATATAATTTGTAAATTTTTATCAGCTTCATTTAAATGCGAAAAATTATTTCGTTGTACTCTAACGTTGCAAACTTCAGGCCCATAAAAATTTAATTATGGTAAGTGGTAAATATTTTCATCATACAACACATCTTTAAGTTATTTAATTATTATAATTTCCTATTATAGTTATTCTATTAATAAAAATTTATGATAATATTTTGTTAAAACGCGATAACAGTAAGAAGTATACTAATTTTATAAAATTTTGACAGTAATGTAACACTTGATTCGAAGTCAGAATTCCAGTTATGCAGATTAGCACATTTTAATTACTCAGAATACACTCGCCAGTTACACTGCATGTAAATTAATAACAGGATGTGTCTAATGTTTCATTTGAATATTAATCCTGAAATTTGTCACATATGTGATTGTAAATTGCAATATCATTGCAAGTTATAGAAATTGAAAAAATTAAAACTTAATAATTAGCTATATGCAAGTACAATTTTTTAACAATAATTAAAATCTTTTTTTTAATATAGTTTAAATAAGTTTTATAAATATATAAAAATATTCATAAAGTACAAAACATTTTTTTTAAATAATACAAGTTTTTAACGATGATATACTGTTTTGTAATCGGTGATTTAAATACAACTGTAGACAAGTCAAGAAATCTATTTACGAAAAAAAAGGCAAGTCTTACTTTTATCTAGTCAGCAACAACAACGTTTAATTGGTCTCTGTCAGACTTTGAAGAACCGATATTGTTACTGGTTGATAACCATTGCTTTGTTTAGTCTATTTTTATTCGTACGAAAATTTGAAATGTACATGATAATTTAATAATTATTTAATAAACATTAATTAATTTTGCGATAAATTTAATTTATTATTTTTTTTTTTTTTTCAAATACAATTTAGAACAAAAATATGCTTGTCGTAACTTTTGAAAAATTATTTTTTATAATATTATTTAAAACTGAAAATAGGTAATTAAAAAAAAATATTGTTTATTTTAAAAATTTTATGGTCATAATCTTTACGAAAAATCTTTAAAATAAAATTATAAATGTTGGTAACATGTTTCTTTCTTGTTTTTTTTATCGATCATAATATGTTAATAAAACTTACGAGTAAGGATAGCCATCCATATTGTCTTAATTTCCATATAATTATTTATAATTCAGAAATTTTATTCATAAGAATAATGAAAATATTAAAAGAAATGTATGGGTTTGATGTTTCCAACGTTGGAGTCCAACGAAATTTTTTAAAAACTGTTTTCATTTAAAATTTATATATTTATATTTTTTTAGTCTTAGTGTTTTATAGCATAATCAAATATTCAGATACGGATTTAAATATAATTTTTACATTTTTATCAGCTTTATTTAAATGCGAAAATTTATTTCGTTGTACTCTAACGTTGCAAACTTGAGACCCATAGAAATGTTTATTATATCTTGAAAAAAATAATTTATCCATTTATACATAAAATACGAAATAAAATTTATACAAATAAAAAATGACAATGAAAAAAGAAGACTACGTTTGAGAGAGCGAATAGAGATTTTAAACGTATAATGTATTCGTCAACTCATAAATATTGATCCGAGGTTCGATTTAATTAAATTCCCGTAGTACACATGCAAATACTATATATGCAAACAGCACAGATTACAGACTCGGGATCTTATTTGTAAAACAAACAAAGCTTTCGTGTAGTTTCAAAGCTTCTTCATAATTAACCGTAGACACAGAAACCTATTATAATTATATATTATATAACATAAACCAGAAAATTATATACACGTACAATATGTAAAAAGAATCGCAGTTTTCGCTCGTACATTTTTTTTTTTTTCGTTTTCAATAACGATCACTACAGCGCTCAAATTTTCAAATTATAATTACGGCGTTTTAACGATCGCACATAAACATGAATGTACGGCGAACTCTTTAAAAGATATCGATTTGGTAACGATTTTCCCAGTTGCTAAAAAAAAATTTTGTTTTTTCTTCTTGTTACAGCAAAGTTCAAGCGCGACGGGAGATACGCTAACAACGGCGAGGGAGTCGAGCGAGCTGGAAAAACTCCGTAAGGTAAGGTTTCTCACTATCTAGAGCTCATCTTATACTTTTATACCAAAAAAAAAGAAAATAAATATGAAAGCTTCATACGTTTAGAAGCACGCGTTGAAAAATTTTCCACGCGCACGTGTGAACCGCGAGCGAGCGCATCGTATATGTATATATACATACGTATAAAGATAATAGCTCGATATAAGAAATAAGGGAGTATGCATAGGGAGGAGTCACGACGAGAGGTGGAAAGAGAGAGAGAGAGAGAGAGAGAGAGAGAGCGTATTGGAAAACAAGAGCACGAAAACTTTATGAGAGAGTTCAACGAGAGTGTAAGTAACGTAAGTTTGATGGACGTTGAGAGGAGTGAATTGTGCGCGTGTACATGTACGCGAACGATTGGTTGGAGTTAAATCGTGAAGGGAGGCTTTATTATAGAGATCTCGATATATATACACTAAGACACTTCTGTCACGACCTTTATTATATATAAATATTAATGTGAGAGATATATCGTTTGTTATATGCGTTGACATTAAAGGGACACGTATATACATATATATGTGTGCGAGATTTCACTTCAAACACATAATGCGACAATAATCGATGTTTATTGGTGGTAAAAAATAAATAAGACGCAAATACATTTTACAATATAAGTCGGGGATATTCGTTTGACATTTTTAAGTAAATATTTATTCATTAACACGTGAAGAGCCACGGCTATGTTCCGTTTTGTTTTCCGTTTGTGGTCCATTGTATTAGATTTCATCAAAATATCGGAGATCTGTTTAGGTTAGATAAGACTGACTGTTTACATGGGTATATATTTACTGTATGAATATTAATTATTTATCGCAATTTGACAGTCGTCAGTGGTCTCATTGACGAACGTGGTGCATAATGGATTCATTGGTAAAATTTTAAAGGTCAAAATGATATTCAAAAAGCAATATTTTCGAATTCCATTCATAGTTTATGAATTTTATTTTAAAGTAGTAAACGTTTAAAATAATGTAAAATTTTTCAACATTAAAAATGTTACCCCTTAATACAAAACATACTTTCACACCTAGATTACGTGCACTTACGTTAACTTAAACCCGCATAACACCAAACAATGATACCAGTTAACCGACGCATGGATATACTCGTCATCCGTGAGAATCGAGAGAAAAAAATATTGAAAAAAAGAAAGAAAGAAGGAGGTCTCTTTCTCACTTTGTGTGACACAATAAAGTCGATTACGGCGCGTCCCGCACATACACATACAAATTTCCACGAGATAGGAGCTAACGTACCATAGATAGTCGGTCCGAGTCGGTCGGTGTCTTCTTTCCACGACGCGTTATTACGCGCGCACTCGCGGAAAACGATACTTATACTCATACTGCGAGAGGACATTCGATCGTCTACTACTCCGTTATGATCGTATATATACGCACATATACGTGTATGCATACGCGACGTCTTCGTCGTTGTCGTCGCGGATGACTAGGGTTGCCCTCTTCCCCCTCATCCGTTAATTCACGAAACGTATATTTATTTATATGTATACGTGTGTGTGTGTATATATATGTATGTATGTATGTATGTATGTATGTATGTATGTATGTATGTATGTATGTGTGGGTGCTTGTTTCTGTGTATGTGTGTATGTAATAATATTAATCCTTCGGTGGACGATGTAACTTCTTGCGCGCAACGGTCGTGCGGTTTTACGACAGACTATCTTGGAAATTAAAGTTATTCAAGCTTGCCTAGTCGTTTATATATATATACACTCGATTGTGACATTATACTTTCTGCGCGACATTTTCGACATTTTAATTAAACTTGGATCGAATTACCTTTTGTTCGTTTTTTCCCTATTTTTTTTTTTGACATTCAATCAAAGATTTCGTTCGATGATTATATTTCTTTTTAGTTTTGTGGCAAAGACATTGTTGCCGTTGTTTTAGATCATATTTGATGAAATCCGTTTATGAAATTCGCCGACATCGTTTATAATTTTGTTAAATAGTTAAATAATAATATTGATGGATCGTTGAACTTTTAAATTTAATTCTTATAATTTTTATAATTGCAGAAGTATGAATGTATAAACAGTATCGTTTCAAAGTAATTGAATAATTTTACCTTTTTGAGAATATTATAATTAATTTTAATGAATCAATGTATGTTTTATGTATTGTCGAACAAATAAGAGGAAACACAAGATTTATTTCGTGCATTTAAAGACGTTGATGACTTTGTATAGTAATATAAGTTATGCGAACATATAAAAAACATTAATATTAAGATATTATTGATACGTGTTTGTTATTCTCCAAAAGATAAATCAGATGGCAAACATGGTTTTTGTAAAATAAAAAAAAAACACTTCTGTTGCGTTAAATTATTTGTCATTTTCTAAGAACAAAAATAAAAAACGTGAACTCGTTATCTCTTCTTTATCCCACAACGAAAAAAGCAAAATTCAAAACTTCTCTCAAAAATCCTCCTACAAATTTACTATTTTTTTGCCATATTTTTTTTTTACCGCTCGTAAAGACCACCTCTGAAATCCTTTCTCTCGCCGTCAGGACATTAAGACTCACTTTGTCGTCTCCCTCTTTTAAATGAAAAAAAAAAGAACGAAAATGACGAAGTCGTTCTCCTAGAACGCATAATTCAAAAGCTCCGGAGGAAAAACGTAACATCCTGCCGACGACCCTTGAAATCCGTCGCTTTGGCGCAAAATCTTTTTTTCTCTCTCTCCCTTTCTCTTCCCTACCTTCTTCGGACACGATTACTTATTCCAGAGGTAACTGACCACATTTCCGTCTCTTGTTCCACGTACGTACGTACTCCGTTCCTCTCCTAAAGTGCGCCTGTATATGTGTACACCTTGGCTACGCGTCTTTCCGTCTCTCTCCTTTCCCTTCCGACGCGCTTATTGTTCTCTCTCTATCTCTCTGTCTTTCTTCCTTCTTTGACGCTTCTTAAAAACTTATATGTATATATACTTTACGGGGGGCGCCGACCGGTGCCTGGTGAGAGATTACACTCTCTTCTTTTCACGCGAAACTGCGTTTAATAAGTGCCGTTTCTCTTGTGCGTATACATATAAGTTTACATATACATTTATACATAGGGAGAATTGAACGTATGGGAGAAACGTTTCACGTCGCGTGCCTTTGTAACGTTGAATGTATTTGAGAATCGTAGATCATGGGTTTGAAGTTTTCAACGTTGGAGTCTAACGAAATTTTTTAAAAACTGTTTTTATTTAATATTTATATTTATATTTTTTTAGTCTCAGTGTTTTATAGCATAACCAAATATTAGATACGGATTTAAATATAATTTTTAAATTTTTAGCAGCTTTATTTAAATGTGAAAAATTATTTCGTTGTACTCTAACGTTGCAAACTTCAGACCCATCGTAGATCGAGCTAACGGAATATACTGTTTGATAGTCGTCGTGCCGGATCGTGAAAGTAAATGTACGTTTCCACGGTTTTGTCGTGTGCTTTAAATTAGTTTTATATAGTTAAAGATGTTTTTATTTTTCTTTCGTTTGTTCGCGTTGTTTATTTTTAGATATTAAAAAAGCGCCATAAAGTAGCTCATCGCACGGAATTTTCTTACCAAAATTTATAGTGTTTTTGAAAATCTCAGCGCGTATATTAATCGTTATTCAAAATTGATCAAAGAAGATTGAACACGATTTTATTATTAAAGATACTGCGGTTTCTTTTATGATGTATTTTTAAGGTTTATTCTTTTAATTTTTTTTTTTTTTTTTTTTTATTTTTTTTTTTTATTCAAAGCCCCAACGCCGCTCTTGGAAATAAAAAGTTGAAATTATAAAATTCCCTTACGCTCGAAAGAAATGATTTTACCAAACAAAAGAAATCCGTTACAGTCGTATAATTTTGTTGATGATTCTTTCGAGTTTGTAACTTCCATTTGTAGTATTCAAATTGAGAAATAATTCAGCGTGGCTTTCTTGATAAAAAAAAAATTATTCTTTGATGATATTTAATTATTCTTCATCGTCGCTCGAGTAGATGCTTTTTAACTTTTTTATATTTTAATATAATCTTGTATCATTAAAATGTATCTTTCAAATCGATTTTATGTTTATTAACCCTCAAGTGGAGCACTATCGCAGCTTAACATAACTGAAGCGCATGGGTTAGGATTACCCGGCTAGCTTTGACCACTTATATCTTATTATAAAATTGATCAATTTTGAATTTTTTTTTTTTAATCGATTCGTCGGACGATGTAGAATAAGAATATTTCATGAACAAATAAATAAAAATTTAAGTTTTTATAATATTAATGAAAAATAAAAAAAAAAATGCAATGAAAATTGACGAAAAAAGATCTACCCTGGGTTAGCGTAACCCAGTGCTCCTCTTGAGGGTTAAATTTCATCATTTATTCGAGATTTTATTAAAATCGAAATTTATAACAACTTGTCATGCAGGATTTATTATATTGAATTCTTTAAATTTTAGCGCCTACATGATTTTATTTCCACGCGCGACAAATACTGCAAAAAAAAATTTGTCAATCCACCCATCGATTCGTAAAAGAAAAATAAAAAATTAATAAAGAACCGATTAAAAAAACTGAGAGATCTCAGATCATAAGAATAAAGCACGGAATACATACAAGTACGTTATCTTCGTGGCATCGTTGATCGGTTGCCGTTTTTTTTTTTTTTTTTTTTTTTTTTTTTTTTTTTTTTTTTTTTTTTTTTTTTTTTTTTTAATCTTCACTCTCAGCGCTGTCGCAGATATATAGCGAACGAGCGCGTAGGCGCGAGTATAGAAATACACGCGCCGGAAGTCCGAGACCCTCCCGTAATTATTATCGGCGCGCACACAACACACACACACACACACAAACAGAAACGGACCTCTCACGGTCGCGTGGGCATCGCGCGTTTCGAGGCGCGGAAAAAAGGTGGGCTATATGTATGCGGGAGAATGACTCATACGTGCACCGAGGGTGAAATGATTGCGATTCTCTGTTTGAAGTTGGTAAGTTCGCAGGTGGCGGGTTTTGCTCGTGATGGAGTTTGGAAGTTTTCAGGCGAACGGCGAAATTATATGGTGAGGGGAAATTGACGTAAATCGTTGGTTTTGCGTTGGGAATGTAACTTTAATTTTTTTTTTTTTCTATTACTTCAAAAATTCTTTTGATAATCGATGGAAAAGTTTCGTTTGTTATTTAAGAAATTATTGAAAATTTTAATGACGATTGATGTGTCCGATATAAAATTATTTAGTTACATTTTTTAACGTTGAATAAAGAAAAAGTTACATTATTTTCATTATTTAAAAATATTAAAAGGATTAAAAAAAAAAAAAAAAAAAACAACGTAATTTTATTATTTAAAAAGTCAGTAAAGAAAGAGAAAAAAGAAACAATGTCCACGTACACAATTTACTCTCACTCTCTACAATTCGCTTTTCTCTGTCCAGTTCTATACGGTTCTCCATAGCTGCATGACGCGTGTCGACATTGTTTTTCTAAGCTACCTTTTCAACGCGTTGGCCCTTTCTAATCACTTTTTTCTCTCTTTCTTTCTCATAAGGTGTTTCGTTACTTTTTTTTTCTTTCTTTCTTTCACCAAAGTCATTACATGGCGCAAGGCACTTCACGTATTCTTATTAATAATGTGACACGTTCCTATAAAAAAAAAAATTATGTTTCATTATTTTATTATTATTATTTTTTTCATCGAATGAAATTGAATTCGTTTTGGTTTATGAAGTGAAAAATCTTGTTATCGTGATCTAGTTCCTTGAATTAAAATGTAGAAGAATCGTTGTACTGTTCATTTATACTTTATAATTTTGAAATTATTCTTAGAAACGATACGTGTGAAATTTTAGAAAGGATAATTACTATTTAAGGTCTAAAACAACTTTTATTTTCTATTTTTTTTTTTTTTTTTTTTTTTCTCAAATTTTGCACCAATACTTTACATTCTGCGAAAATTTTCTTTGTTCTCGAAACCTTTTAACGATCCATTTTGTGTGCGTTTTTTTTACTATTCTCCATCCATTGGTTGAATTTATAATCATTTTATACACGTTTATCCTTTGTTTAAAAAATATTTTTGAAATATTTTACACTTTAGCATTTTAGTACCATAGTATTATTTTTAAAATACTTTCTTTGGCTAGTTTGACGTTCTTAATGCATATTTTGTTGAAATGAACGCGTTATTCAATTTTTTCATATTTTGGCACTCTAAGAGTGAAGGAAACGTTAAATAAAATAATAGTTTAGTTATAACAAGTGAATATTCTTTTGATCATTGATATAAAAATTATTTTGTGTAAATAATTATAACGGTTCAAGATATTTTTAAAAATTTTTATAATCACATTTATGACATAGAGTGTAGCTTCCTTTTAATTATTATTAATTATTTGCATACTATTTAAGTACTACTATTTCCTTGTTTCTTACTTTAATTATTTCCTTTCGAACGTTTATTGAAGTCCACGCTGAACTTCTTTTAGAATCGTAAACCATTTTACGGAAATAATATAAATCTTTTTGTTTGTATACAAAAGAATTTTAATTATTTCCTTAAAAAAAAAAAAAAAAAAACACACATAAAACGCACACCTCGTCAGCCTGCTACGTGAAATAATATGGAATACTAACATCTTATTAATTTTTTAAATAAACAGTCTCATTAAATTCGCAAAAATTGAATGCATATTTAAAAAAAAATCAAAACTTCATCATTCGAAAGTTGTGCCCGCAAATTCAACCCGCAATATTTTCCTTAAATTCTAATTATTTTTGAAAAATAAGTTACTTTATTTAAAAATTTAAGTCTACAACGAAACAAAAACGGCACGCTAAAAAATAAAGTAAAAAAGAAAAAGTTAATCCTTGCTCAGCTAATAGCAGCTCGCGCGCGAAAATTGTCTCAATTCACGAACAAAGTGGCTCTTGTCTATACACTCTTCTTCCTTCTCTGTATAGCAGCAGCGTAAGCCAAGAGAAAAAAAGCGCTTATCTCTTTTTCTTCCCCTTTTGAAGAAAATAAAGAAAAGGCACAGGCTGCAGGTATATACACGTGTACACGAAAAAAAAAAGTGGAAGAAAACGAACAAGGTTTATGTGTATGTATATATATACATATATATATATACATATATACATACACATAAACCTTGTTCGTTTCCTTCCACTTTGTTTTTCGTGTACACGTGTATATACCTGCAGCCTGTGCCTTTTCTTTATTGTTGTATATATATATAGGGGAGCCGAGTCAGCTAAGCGTCACGAAAGGATGTGTACGCGGCCGGGCAATCGACTCTCTTTTATCGAGTAACGCACGCAAACGTATATGTGTATATATATATATATATATGTATATACACACACGTACAAGTCTTTTCTCTCTCCCTATTTTTTTCACACACATCGCGCGTATACATAAGTGCGCAACGACGACGTCGACGGAAGCTCGTATAGAAGAGAATACAACGCGCGAGAGAGAGAGAGAGACGCTTCGTTTTTTTTATTTTTATTTTTTGACGTCGCGTTATTTCTTTTATGACCCTTTTCCGTGCTATCCACAAAGTCGTCGATCATTGTAAAAGTTAGGATACGAAATGAAAGTAGAAGCGTATTTGTGCCTTTTTGTTGGGGTACTAAGAGAGATGAAGTAATTTTTGTGAAGATTAGGATTTGGATTTTGGGTAGGTAGGGATCGCAAAATATTTTTTTTCATCGTATTATAAAGAGTTGAATATTGGTGTTGAACGTCAAAAATTTATCATTTAGAAACATGTCAACGCTGTATAAATAATATTAATAGAATCATAAAAAGGACTTACATATAGGCAAATGTATATAAAAAAATCTACAGATATAGAGAAAAAATTGATTTAGATTGAGATTATGTACATACAATAATGGATCTTTTATAATTTCTATGTAAAAATAAATATATCAAAGGTTTTTATCGTTTAACTTATTCGATAAATTTTTATAAATAAGTACATAAATAATAAAAAGATAATTGTTTCCACAAGCAAATATGATTTCGCCTGCAGTTATTTTTAATAAAAACAATAGTTTTTAAATGTTTTCAGAATAAACACAATAAACTAAGTTTATTTAAATCACTTTCAATCAATATAATTTAATAGCAAAGAATCTTTAAAATAAAAATAATTATTTTGTCACACATATCATGCTCAAGTGACTTTTTAAATTAATAACTCATAATTTCTTACTAATCAAAATTATTCTTTATAGCTGGTATATTCGATAAGAAAATTATTAATAAAACATTCTCTTAATCCATCTCCACACAATCTCAAACTCGACGTTTTAGCAATGCAATTAGTTTAACAAGTGAAATAATAAGAAATAGAATCGGGCCAAGTAAAACAAGCGCCGGGATAACTAACGGTTCCTCTCTAATTTTCGCTCAAACAAACTTAAGTGTACATACCCACGGCGACTCCTCGCTTCGTATATTTTTCCACGATCTCGTCATAATCGCCGCCTCGATGAATCGACGATTCTCTCATCCTCTTTCTCTCTAGTTATAACGGCAGTCCATCTCTTTTTCGTTCGTTAGGTAGGGTGTTCGCGACTATTTTTAAAACGTTATCCGGTTTCGTTGTATAAAAGAAAACTCGCGTTTTGCTTTCCATAGAATTACAGTTTGCTCCAATTCCGACGTTTTTGGCCTTTTTGATTTATAATGGCGCGTGTCCGCTTTTATAACGTACCGTGTTGGGTTGTAATAATTATTTCGCTCGTGGGCTGTACTTACACATGTGTGCAGACCGCGTGGAACGACGACATTTATTGCTAGCTATTGTTGTTAAAAGAAATTTATGAAGGGATTCGAGAGAAATATTTTTTTAAAAAAAAATATTGGTTTCTAATTTTTTTCTTTTTTTTTTCCTTCTCGACGTTTTTAGGTTCACTCGTAAAGTCATGATTGCCGCGTGTACGCGCGTGTTTAACGCTGGTTAATAATTTGTTGCGTCGAGGTGTTGTGGTTTATTGGCACTTTACGCGCGATTAACGTCGATTATGTACTTTTTTTCCTTTCTTTTTCTTCTATTTTAACAAATAAATTTAGCGGTGCACATAAGTGATATTGGTGAATGAGGAAACAGAGGAAAAAATTATATAAGGGAAATTTTTATTTTTAAAATAGGCAATTAACTTGAAATTTGTTAGTCTAGTTTAAAAGAATAATTTAAAAGTTGGTGCGAAAGTGTGCGAGCGATTATTTTTAACAAATTAAAGCTAGGTTAACTATGTGTTATAATGAATTTAAACAAAAAAAAATTAAATTTTTTAAGAAATTTTAAATCTTATTACATAAAAGCGAGTATAATAATAATTTAATACATTGATTTAAATTGGGGAAAATAAATAATTCTAAATAATTTATAAAAGATTCTTTAACACAATGCATTAAAAAAAATAATAGAACAAAACATTGATTTTTCTTTTGTTTCTTTCGTTACATATTCAAAATATATACCAAAAATCTATGAAATATACTAACAAAAAAATTTTTCAAAACATCTTCAAATGTTACATCACTTCCTTTTCTTTTCATTTCTTGAAACGAAGCCAACATATAACTTACTTTATTTTATTTTTTTTTTTAAAGACGTTTAAAATCCAAACTCCACATTCCATTATATTATGCGTATTTACCTATTCATTTCTCGCTTCATTATCTTCATATAAAAAAAAAAAATGTTTCCCATCTGTTTGAAAAAAAAAAAAAAAAAAGCTAACACGCGACAAAAGGCGTTCATCAAGAAAAAAAAGCATATAGCCCCGACATTAAAAGAATGCGTTAAAAATAACTAGAACACCTTTTATAAGCTGTACGAAAAACTTGAGAGAGAGAAAGATAAATACACAAAAAAAAAAGAGGGAGTAAACGCGTACCAAGTCGACTTTGTAAGTATAAAGTAACGCGTCGAGTCATAAAACTTAGCGAGTCGCTTAACGCATGTTGACCCTTCGAGTGCATATACACAAGAGTGTACAGGTCGAGGTAATGAAAAAAAAAAAAAAAAAAAAAGGATTGGTATTACAGGTGAGCAAAGGTAGCTTTAAATCGAGCTATGCAGCTCTTGATAAAGATCGCAAGACACGCGGCCTTCCTTCCTTTGCGTAAAACGCCGTACACTTTCTTTTCTCTCTTTACATGCAATACCTGTCCTTTGTTTTGTAGAAATGCTTTCTTTTTATTTTTTCTCTTTATTTTTTTTTTTTTTTTTTTTCTAGTGGGTGGGCGATTTGGATCGTCGGAATGCGAAAATTTAGATTATATTAATTTTTTATTTTTATTGATTAATGTAAGTTAGATTTTTTTTAAATATTAAATGATAAATAAACTTACCAATTAGTTAATAAGGGAAAGTTGAATGTCTGGTTTGTTTTTAAAGAGCTAAAGGTAATTTGTTTTATAATTATGACTTTCTTTCTTATAGATTTTTATTTCAACGAAACATTTCATGACAATCGTCGATGTAAAATAATTATAGCTTTGTAAAAAATAGAGGTAACGACAAACGTAATATAAGTTTATTAAAAAATAATTTAATTTTAATTTTAAAACCTAACCGTAATTAACCTTATAATTTTAAAATTAAGGTACTTTATCCAATTCTTATTGTGATCAAAATTTATTAACGTGACATCGACTATAGTCAGAGGTTTAAAATTACTTTTTTTACCGCATATATATATATCCGTAAATTTAAAAATAATATCAACTAAATTTTCAAAATAATAACGAACAAAATAAAAATTTACTCGAGTAATTAATACGTCGTGCGGATGGAAATAATCATTATTTTAAAAAAAATAATCATCAAAATCAAGGAAGACAGCCTTAACTCGCGATTTTAAGTTATATAAATCTAAATATAAAAAGGTTTCGTGCAAATGGTATCGTTAAGCGCACCTCATACATAAAAAAATTCAAAACTTATTTATTAACACTATCGAACGCAGTACGCGTATTCATAAACAGCCAGCGTTAAGCATCGCATTAGTTCCTTAATTATCGTTTAACTTGTGCATCCATCGCGTTCTTTTACTTGTCGAAAAAAAAAAAAAAAAAAAAAAAAAGTCTCGTTTAAAAATAAGATCGCATCGAGTAGTCGGTAATCGATACAGTCTCGAATACAACGATAAAATCGAGCGCGAGCATACGTACACGCACACCTCATAATCTAATCCCAAAGTAAACAATCCGCTCCTTTTTCTTTTGGTTACTTTTTCAATAGTAAAAAAGAAAACAAAAAAAATTCAATCGCGTGTATATATATTCAACGATATCAAACTCTCCCCGTTCGATTTCGCCTCGTGCGGGCGCGTGGGATTGTTTTTAACGGTGGTATAGAGCCCATGGGAAAGAGACACTCGTTTATGGTACGGGATTCGCGTACATATAAGTATAATATAAACGCTCGGGTATCTTCGCGGTGAGAGAGAGAGAGAGAGAGAGAAAAAGAGATAGCGGATGTACGCAGCTCTTATCGCGCGACGGTTTAACTGCACCGTGACACGAAGAGAGCTTCGCCTTTCTCTCTGACTTCCTCTCTCTTTCTCTCGTTTGTTTTACTTATTTTTCTTTCTTTTCTTATTTCCCACCTGCGGTGTGACTCTTTTCTATTTTTTCTTTCGTTTGCGTATACGTACATTTCTTGAATATCGCGTTTTAAGTTATTCTTTTGGGCGCTTGTTCGTGTTTTTTAAAAATTTGGGTTTTGCTTAAGATGTAAAATAATTGACTTGTTGTGATTTTGAATACTTAATAGTTCTTTAAAAAGTTTGTTTATGATAAAGCAAAATGAATATTTTAAAAAATACATTTTTTGATGGTGTAACTAGTTTATTTTAAATAATTCAAATAATTATAATATTTGTTTTACAGTTTTTATTAAATACTGTCAAAATATAAATACTTTAATAAAGTGAAAATTGTTTAAAGTCTACAAAAATGTATTTAAATGATATTTTTTTTTTTTTTTTTTTTTTTTTTTTTTATAAGAAATCAAATAACGTTTTATCGAAATTCATAAATAAAAGAATTTTACTTTTGCACTTATTTTAAATTTCCTTAGGCAATTCACAAGCCCACTTCATACGTCAGAAAATGCACATTTTAAAACAAAATATTTAAAGCTCATTCGTCGCAAACTTTATTAACGACAAAATCTTTTTCTTTATACCTCCTCGAGTAAATTTTAAAGCAAGACTTACGCATTGAACTTATCCACACAAACCTCCCTACATCCTCAACATCTTGTCACGCTCTTAGCTTAATTTTTATTAAAAAAAAAAAATAAATAATTAAATAAAGAAAGAGAAAAAAAAATTGAAATAGTTTATAACGGAAGAGGCTTAGCTTATGGCAAGAACGGCTAAATACTCCGGTATACATCCTCTTGCTTTTTGATTTTAAGCTCACGCTAAATGCCCATATATTTGCTAGGTGATTAACGTGGTGAGGAGGAGGGAAAGGAGGGGGGAGATTATCTTCTTGAGTTACGCCGTTGTAGTAATCTGTCAGTGTGTTATACCGCATATATACATACGCACATTTCGTCTATACCTAAAATTATCTTCGTTAAATTTTTCGTCGACGAAGTCTTGGAAAATAAATCTTTGCTCTCTTGCGCACGAAGTGAAAACCATTAGTAATAGTTTAACGCGTTGCCGCTGTTACGTGTTATTATCGGTGATTAATGATTTTACTTTTTGTAGTTAATATTGCATCTGTATTTGATGTTTCTAGTTTGATATTTTATATTGATTGTAATGTTTTTTTTTTTTTTTTTTTTTTCACATAATTAGTCAAAACTATTCAATATATATTATGTAAGGTATTGTTGAATGAAGAAAATGAAAATTATTATAAATGGAAAGTATGTTGAATGAAAGCGAAATGTAAGATTCGATGAATATTTTTTATAAATATACTTTTAAAAAAATGACAAATTACGGTAAAATTATTGCTCAAACTTCGATATAAACAGACAGTTTCCCCGTAATAACATTACACGTACGTATATTAATTGCAAAACCATCTCGAAACGTACATTAAACGGTATACGGTTTTAAACAAAACGTAAACTCGCTTATTTTTCACCGAAAGTACCGATTACCAAATATCGTTTATAAATGTAAAAGAATCGATCACAAAAAATAAAGGAGAGAATTAATTATATTCGACGATTCGCAGTTCGGGTTACGGTAATTCAACTCGAATAAAAAAAAAAAGAAAGAAAAAAAAAAGTTCATCCAAGCAATCGTTTCTTATAAAAAACTTTAATTCGCACGCGCGCGCTCTCTCTCTCTCTCTCTCTCCTTTTCTCGCTCGCAACGTCCTAATACAATAAAAGTTCAATACGTGCGTTAAAAAAGGAAAACAAACTTTTCGTATACGAAAAATGCAACGTTTTCTTCATTTTCTTCAAAACGCACGATTATATATATATATATATATATATATATATATATATATATATATATATATATATATATATATATAAATTAGTCTCGTGCGTGTATAGGTAAGGGTTTAATGGTATCGCTATCGCGTGTTTCTTAAATAATTGAGATATCGCTTCAAGATATCGAGAACCGTGGCAAGCTACCATAAATCCATCGATGATTAAACGATCGGTTATTGTATACACACGTCGTGTACGTGTACGTACGGTTTCTGCAATTCATGCTCACGCGTGTACGTATGCACTCAAGCCGCGCTTAACGGCTTTCTCGAAGTTTTTTTTTTTTTTAAAGCTTTTGAGCTTTTTTAACAATTTCTGTGAGTGTAGGTTTAATCGACTTTTATTTTCTTTTAGAAAGCTCATTTAACTGCTTTTAGAGATGACGTTATTTTCGGAATGCGTTTCCTTTTCGACGTTCGTGTATTTTGTCTTTTTTTTTACTTTAGATTGGCTGCGAGTTAGTTTTAAAAAATAGCTTCTTACCAAACGCGCATTAGATTGTATAGTTAATATAAATGACTGTGGCGTTATGTGTACCATAGGTGTGTTACTATATAACTTGTGTGTTACATAAATTTTATTCACGAGAATAGCAACAAATGTAAGCGATAAATAATCTCTATACTCAAATCGGGATTGAATTTTTAAAATATGGGATTTTTAATCAATTATAAGTATGCAATAATTATATTAACATAAAATATTAACTCGGCAGTTGCAATTTTATTGCTTTATTATTGCTATTTAAACTTTTGTTTCAATTAGCTGATAAAATGAATAATTCCAATATATTTTAACGTTATTGTACTATAATATTATTTTAATAATTTTTAATAAATCTTGTGTAATCTAAGAATTTAATTTTCTTTTTATTAATTAAAATAAAAAGAAAAAGTAAATTATCGAAAAAATAATCTTAAACTTTTTTTTACAAATTGCGAATTATACAATCTGTGTATAGAAAATAATCGAGATATCACAATAGTAATTATTTAAAACATAACATATAAAATCCACATGAAAGTTGTTAAGAGGACACACCAAGCCTTAACATTTTTTAACTCGATTTTGCAATCGCAGGAGGTATATGTACAAAGGACAAAATAAAGAACCGAAAACACAAAAAAAAAGAAAGCAAGAAAAAAGAAAGAAATTATGCATATTGTATGTACATACACTTGGACAAGTGCAGACCAGATGTTCGAGGCACCGAGTCGTCGCTTCACGACCCGCACATTTCACACACGTCGTTGTACATGTGTATAGTTTCTTTTGTACGATAGAAATTTCACGTTATAAAAGTGAGCGCGAAGAATACGATAATAATTTTTACGTACACTAATGTTAATGTAAATTGATAAAATAAAGAATTATGCCACGAGGTCGAGTTGAAATGTTTTATTAAGAAGAAATTTGATTAAATTATTTCGATTTTTTTTCATCGTGATAGTTAACAAAGTCAAGAATATCTTACGGGGATTTTTTTTATCAATGGTTTAGAATCAAATAGAATTTTTTATCAAGTAAAGGTAATTTAAAAAAAAACATGTGACAGATTGTATTCTTTCGATCTTAAGCAAAAAAAAAATTACACATTTATCGTATTATTCTATAATTATAAAAAACTTAAACGTTAAATTATTTTATTAAAAATATTTTCCGAATCTTTCACATAAATTTATGTAAACGTATCGGTTAATGTATTTTTCTTTACGATTTTTAATTAAAATTTAATTTCAACCTATACGAAATAATTATCCGACACTTTACGTAACAATTTATTTTACAAGCGGAAAATAATTTAACGCATTTTTAGAATGAAATTTATTTTAATGAATTTTGTGTAAAATATTATTTAATCGCATTTGAATCAACGTTAAATAAGAAAATTACCATAATATTTTTTTTATTACGCTTTTGCGTCATTCCCATAGATGAAAAAAGTTACAATTTCTATTTCGAATGCTTAAATCATTAATAAATCATTGAAACTTCATATAATTCTATCTATGTTAATTTGATTTGTTTGAAAAAAAAAAAAAAAAAAAAAAAAACAACGTCGTTTAAAGCAAAAAAGGAAATTGCCTATGGATAATAATTGGCAAAATGACGAAAAATAAAACTATCCATTTGTCTTTCTTCCCTCTCCCCCCTCATTTCTTTTCAGTTGCCTTTTCCAGCTCTTGCGATACTTACCAAACCGGCGAAATGATTTACGATATAATTGGATAAGGCGGAAACGAACATTCTTTTATGTACACGTATACATATATATTATATATACATTCTCGACAACTCGAGAAAGGTTAACATTCGCGATTTGAAAGATGCCAATCGTGTTTTTAAAGGATATCCTTTTTTTTTCTTAATCTTCTGAAATAATATTAGCTTTTATTTAATTAGATTGATTTATTGATTAAATCGAACATGTAGGCAATTATATAATATTGATAAATGTTATTCATGTATCAAGGTCGGTCGGAAATTGTTCCTTTTTTCTTTTTCTTTTTTTTTTTTTTTTTAGAGAGGCAAACTTACAATATGATTTTTTATGATTTTATTAGTCATAAATTCCACGAAATTTTTAAATAGTTCACAGTTTAATAAAGTAAAATAATTTTTAGTGACGAATGCTGGGTTTTTTTATCTTTTAGTTTTCAAATTCCTTTGTGTTGCGTAAGACAATTATTGATGTCCATCAAGTTAGTCCTGCCATTTTATCTGCTCAATTTGTGCCATAGTGTCTCGTAAAAGAAAATTATTAATTTTTATTTTTTAAGGCAAAAAATCATGGTTTTCGAAAATAGTTAGCCCGCCATTTTGTTTAAAAAAAAAAAAAAAAGTTGTACTGTATTGTGCTCAACTCGTGCTATAGTGTGCCGTAAAAAAAATTAATAATTTTTATTTTTAAATGCAAAAAATCATCGTTATCGAAAAAAAAAGTTAGCCCCGCCATTTTGTTTTTCATGGAATAAAAGAGTTATGCTACATTGTGCTCAACTTATGCCAGAATGTGCCGTAAAAAGAATTTATTAATTATCATTTTTAAAAGCAAAAAATCATCGTTTTTGAAAGAAAAGTTAACTCCGATCATAAAAATTATAAAAATGAAAATTAATAATTTTTATTAACGGCACGTTATGGCACAAGGTAAGCACAATGCAGAACAATTCTTTTATTCCGTGAAAAACAAAATGGCGGTGCTAACTATTTTCGAAAATCTAATTTTGGCTATAAAAATCGAAATTTTTGAAATAAATTTTTTTTATTTACGGCACACTATAGCACAAGTTGAACACAACTCAACATAACTTTTTTTTTTAAAAAAGACAAAATAGCGGGGCTAATTTGATGGACATATTTATTGTATCTTTTATATCGTAACGTAATACCTACTAACTTATTACTACATGATAAAAATTATTCAAAATATTAACGAAAGTAGATATAAACTGATATTACATTTTATATCGTTTTGTAAATCTGTTTTATATAATATTTTTATCGAAAAAATAGCGAATATTTCATATCGCTATGAACGACGCAAGAAAAAAAATAAAATTTTTGAATAATAAATCATGATGATTATTATTTATCATAATGACCGTATTATAATAATTAATAGCTAAAATGTATTTATTAAAATTACTTTATAATTAAACGTACGGAGCGAGAATATTTTTATTTTGGAATTTTCAAATTATCATATTATTTCATTAACGCATCGTCATATTAAAAAGAAAAATATTGAAATTAATAAATTTGCATTTTTCCAAGTATGTTAATAACTCCAGGGTTTACCTTATCAAAAGGGATTTCTTTGAAATATCATTTTTTATTCTCTCGAGAAATTTCTCGACGTTTTAATATAATAAAAGCTCACAACTTAACCGTTAAATATCACCTACGTTTAATCTAACATATTCATAATAACTTTATTTAAAATTATTACAGCTCGCCGAATATAACTCGAAAGTACATGGCCTTATAATCAAAACTAAAATTTCAAAAAAATTAAATAAAAAAAAAGAAAAAGAAAGCAAATAGCTACCGCTCTAACTCGTACAGATCTCAGCGTCGATCGTGCGCGCATATCTTTCGAAAGAAATTTATCGAGCTGTCGCGATAACGCGACGCCTCTCCCTTTCTCCGTGAGAAAGATAGACTCCGGTTTAATTTTAATACCGAGAGAAATAGAGAGAAAGAGAGTAGAGAGAAAGAGAGTAGAGAGAGAGAGAGAGAGAGAGAGAGAGGGAGGGAGGCTCGCTATTTTCGTGCCGCTGAGAACGAGTTATGTCAACGCGCGCGAGCGAGACTATACGCGCGCGTGCAGTGAACCTTTTAGGAAGACACGCTTGTCCGGTGCTCGCTCTCGACAGTCTCTCTCGCTTTATAGTTACGCTGCGACGGTTTTCAATAATATTTTTCCCTTCTCTATCTGTCGTCCTCTTCTTCTCTTTTTTTTTTTTTTTTTTTTTTTTTTTCTCTTTGATCGCCATACCGGTAGATTTGTGCGATTGGAATTTTATACGGAGAGGGAAAAGCTGCTCTTGCGATCGCTGGTATACGGTTTAGTCTATGTGTGTATGTTTTGTTTGGTACGCCGCATTTTAAAAGAATATGATTTGTGTTGTGGATGCGGGTTTTACGCCGCTTTGTTCGCATCATTATTTTTTTTCTTTGTAGCTAAATTAAACGTTCGAATATTCCGTACTCGCTTGCGTGGAATAGTTTATGTCGATTTGAAACATTTATGATACTATTTTATTCTGTATCGGTCAATTTTTCCAACATTATGCTTTTGAATAAATTTAATGAGTCTTAAATTTAAAATACATTAAAAATTTTGATTGATCGTAATCGCACAATCGTTGAATAATTTTGAATGTATATATGTATACTTTATACGGATTTGCAGAAAAAATAGTAAATTCATAAGTTTCTAATCGCGTGTTAAATTGCGCCTGTTACATGACAAGTTTATTGAACCATAGGAAAAGAATTTTAATTGTAGTTAGATTACAAAATAATGATTACGGAATTTTTCAAAGTAAATAAATTACGATAAAATAATTCTGGTCACATCCCATTAAATATCTTATGATATTTAAAATTCCTTTAAATACACTTTATATACTTTATAAATTATAAGCTACTTTTCATAAATCCCGTTACCTTATATCATCTTTCAAACGTTGATATCTCGTAACAGAATTATTATCTTTCGACCAAAATATTATTCTTCGCAATTGTCATATGTCATATGTCATATCATATCATATGTCATATGTCATATGTCATATGTCATATGTCATATCAACGTTTACTAATTCAAATAAACAATAAATGAAATTAAAAAAGTTGAGCAAATGGCCTGTAGTCAACGGAGAGATTCCGCATAATAACGCACAAAAAGGAAAGACATCAAACCAAGGCCCACAATTAATCCATTCCGCAATCGCTTTGCTTAACTTTTACGCTCAAACATCCTTATCGGCATTGTAAACTCGTTAGCGGAGGGATTCATAACAGCGCGGATGGAGTAGAGGAGATGCGAAACTGTACTTACTTACTTACCTTATGGCGTTGCTTAGTACGCCGTCTGTCTTTTTCTTTCTCTCCGCTCTCTTCGGCTCAAAATGCTCAAGGGAATCGAGCATTAAGCCGTTAACGGCTGAAGGCGCTCCATCGAACTTGATCGATCGATAGATATACAACTCGGCGTATAGTTTGCCAATTCTACTCGAGTTGAGATCGTTCGACTTCCCCGTACATGTATATATATATATATATGTGTGTGTGTGTGTGTGTGTATACACTCGGTTGTACCGATCTTGCCGATTCCTCTCTTTTTCTCCACGGGCTTTAACTCCAATTGAGTACTACCTCGGGCGAGTTGTTTTCGAATGCGTGTAAGAGAGAAGGTGGGATTTTTAAGAAATAATATATTTACGACTTGCTACTCGGTGATTTGAGAATTTTTCTTCTTCTTTTTTTTTGCGTACGGTTAAGATTCTCGGAATTTTATCACAGATAAAGCGTAAATTTCATTCGACGATTCGTGCATATCGTTATGCATTCGGTTGGTTAACGTTCCTCGAGTTGCATTTTTCACAACGGCAATGAATAGCGTAATATATAACTATGTTATAAATTAAACGATTTTATGGATAAAAATGAAATTTGCGTAACGCTTAATTAACGTTAAACTTTCGTATGTACGTATATCCAAAATAAAAAAAAAATAAAGCTTTCTTTTGATTTTTACTATATATCATGGAAAACTTCGTTAAAAGCTGCAAATCACAGGCTACACCAAAAGAAATTCAATGTTACGCATGTAATTAGGTCCTTATAATATTCATTCGGTTCCAACATCGTCATATTAATAATAATAATAAAAAAAAAAAAAAAAAAAAAAAAAAAAAAAAAAAAAATAAAAAAACGTCTTTCTTCTCATTTGTTCTAGGTAAGAGAGAATTTCTTCGTACGTATCAAGCAATCGCCGATGGTCTGTTATTACGCGCGAGAGAGAGAGAAAGAGCCTTTGCAGTCTTCCAATGTGAGTCAAACGGTAAACTGTACAAGTTTATCCTGTATATATGCTGTTTATAAGATTTTACGATCGAAGGAATTAATCGGTCGAGAGCGAGGTTCGTTACGTGTGTATACTCGGATCCGTTTAAATGATCCTCCGAGCGCGCTGTTCTCACTCTTTCTCTCTCGCGAAAGTAGTGTACATCTGTTGAGATCGTTAAATTTATAATTCGTTATTTATTTAACGAAAGTATATATACATGAGGACTTTCAAGTCGTGGTATTTAAGCGGAGATTATTCCTACGTAGCGTAGGCTACGCTATATGTATGTATCTGCGGTAAATATTAAAATTTGTTTTCTAATAAAATGGAACGTATTTTATTATTGCTTTTCGCAAACACATGGTGATAGTTGTAGTTATGCATGACGGCAAATACGTTGAAATGGTATAACCATCGATTATAATTAATGAGATATTTTAATTTCTGTTTGTCTTATTACGTTCAAAAATATATATATTTTTATACTCGATTCAAAGTTTGAAAAAAATAATTTTCATGCAAATAAATGCTCATTGATTTAAACTTGAACGTCTTAAAGAATTTTTTTTTACATAAAATTTTTTAAGAAAATAAAAAAAAGAATAAATAAAATATAAATCATTCTAATAATTTAAACAAGAGATTATAAAGGATTGCACAAAATTGTATTATATGTATAAAATTATGATAAACATATCTGTTATCTATTAACCATTTCATTACTCTCTTTTCTCGTCGTATCATACAAGATAAGTAACGATCCATAGCACAAGTGGTAACAACCTGCTTACTCCTCCATAATTCACACCTTCGCTCGATAACGTTCGGCGTATAACCCCTTGTCTCTTAACCTTAAAAATAACGCGTAAGAAACATCAAATGCACTTAACGTCCGCCGCGATTTGAAAAATCTTCTTAAAGAGCTACTCGAGCCTCGTTTTCTCTTGACATTAAAGCCAACGTTAAAGGAGCTAAGGAAAATCGAAACGGTCGTAACCGAAGGTACGTATACAGAGTCGCGCGCGCTGATGAAAATTACAAGCGGCAGGTGAGCGAAGAAGACCCGCGAGTGTATACATGTGTGTCTCTATATATCAGAGGGTGAGCGAAACGGATAGGTATGTGCATTCGTTACACCGTTACCGGGACTCGCTGTACACACCACACTCGACTCGATTATTATTATTATCAGCTCTTAATCGAAGCGGCGCGCAACTGGGTGTACGTGTATGCGAGAGCTGTACACATCCGTTGATATGAATCGCGAGCATCGCGGCGGCTTCTTCTTTACCTGGCTGCCCTTTTTATCTATTTTTTTTTTCTTTTTTTCTTTCTTTTTTTTTTTTTTTGAGTTTAATCGAGCGACGGAGAGTTTGCGTGTTTGTATACTTATACGGAGAGAGAAGCGATGCGAAGAATTGGTCGATGATGGGGTGATCTTGAAGCTTAGGTGAAAGTTGCCTTTCGTAATGATGATTTTGATATGGTTTTTCTTTTACAACAAGTACCGATTATTTGTACATTTTTTTGCTTTGATTTAAATTCAATAGCTTTGATTTCTTGTATTAATTATTTGTGATATTACATTTAAATAGTATGAATAATAATTTATGGTACGATTCTTACTCTAGTATGTAAAAAAAAAAAAAAACACTATTTTTATTTAAATTTAATGAATCATCATATCGTCATGATGTAATTGAAACCGGAATCGTGCAAATACAAATTTATTACAGACTTAAAACAGAAAGTGTTGGAAGCTATGTTGAAAAGACGTTAGAATTTGCTCAAGTGAAAACATTTTGAAAATTTAAAGATAGCGATTGTGATATTTTTTTTTTTTTTTTGTTTAATCTAAGATAGCGTAATGAATAACACTTGAAACGATAGGCTGCGATAATTGTAATTGCTTAAGTACATAAATTACCATACGTTAAACGATTTATAAAATTTATATTTCAGCTTATATCTCATGATATTGCTAGCGTGAGTACGAGTATACAGTCACGAGTTACAATTAGACCGCAGCGTTCCCTTTTTTAAGCCTTTGATTATCTCTCCGTAATCAAAATCGTGGAATACTACCTGTCTTGAATCACCTGTTATACGAGTATTTTGCAGTTTCAAAGATCACGTATGTGGTTTAAACGTACTAATGGCGATGTATTTTTTTTTTTTTTTTTTTTTTTTTTTTTACAAAAGTGAGATTATACGCACGATTTGCGATATTACGCAGTTTTGATTATTTCGAATAACGACTAGAATGTTCGTTACAGATTTTACATTTGAAATATTTTAAAACAATGAAATTTGACTTTTCGTTAGATTGAAAAATAAATCAAGTTTTCAACATAATGTCCAATCGGCACAAATATAACAATTAAAATTTATCGTTTTAGCAACTTCCGATAATAAACATATTTTACAACTTCACACATCCATTATTTTCAAACAAACCTTCCTCGCCACATGCAAAACATAACATGCTAATATAATTCTCCTCCCCCCTTTAAAAAAGAAAAAAAATAAATGTACAAAACCAACACCTCGTCACGGCTATCCAAACAGCCGCGAGGCATGAAAAAAATCCTCTACCGAGTTGAAAATACAGCACAAGGTTTCACAAGTTTATAAACAATCTATGGTCACGCATACGTTCGTACATATACATACGCGTACGGAAAGTCATAAACCCGGGTGGTGAAGGAGGTAACATCGCGATCGTCTTTCGACAACAACCGAGTCGTGCGCCATTTCAATTTCCCGTTCGGTGAGTAACATCTCCTATGGTATTACAAAAGCCGCCGGCATGTGCGCGTACGTGTATAGATAGCCGTGTACGTACATTTAGCCGAGCAATGACGAGGACGACGCGGAGTCGACCGGCACTTTACTCTTTTCTCTCGATGCGCCGGGAGTAACGGGACTCGCGCGGAGTTCTGCCCGCGAGTTGTTGCGCCTTCGTTTTCTTTCTCCTTTTTTTATTCTTTCTGGATGCGTTTGTAAAAAGCTCAAGCCGAGGCTTTGAGTTTTTATTGTTTGGACTGTCGAGAGTCGGGATCGTTATTGTGTAAACGTTGCTTTGTCTTATAGGATTCTCGCGGATAATAGATTTTGATTTTGAATTTATGAAATTAGACTGTTTAGATTTTTAATACAATTCGATTATTGATGATTTTTGTTAGAGAAATATTTTAATACTAGGCAAGTTTCATAATTTATTTATGTATAGTTTGTATATGACTGCGCTTTTTCTTTATAAACAAAGGTAGTAAACGTTATCGAAAATAGTATATAAGACTTTTTCGAAAATATTATCATCGATTAATAATTTTACACGTCGTATAGTCAATTAATAAATCCATTTTCCTATTTATTTATTCGCAGTAATTCCATTAATCGTCGTGGGCTGCGCACAAGCAACATATATAATATATTAATTTGATTGAGGATCTTGATAAATCTTATGTATATTGATCGAGCTTGATATATTTCATTTCATTTAAATTGATTACTCTTTACGTCGTTCTTTTTATTTATTTTCGATAAATATCTCATAATTATTGTAATTATAACTTTATCTGTAGGTGTATATTATTTTTCTTTCATTCGATGTTTAGCGCGTTTGAAAATTTTGTGAGATAATAAATTTTGCACAATTTTTTTTATGAATTTCAACGAAATGATATTTTAATTAACTAATAAAGGTATTTGTTCAAACAAACAATTTTGATATTTAATTAAAAATTCATCAAATCTATTATCATAATAACTATTTAAAATGTACACGAATAAAGATAAACTCGAGCAATTTTATTTGTTGAGAAACGTGTTTACACTTTGACAAAATAATTTATCATAAGAGATAAAATACATATCTTCGTTGATATCATCATGTTTTTCCTTTAATAAACCCTTTTTACGTTAGCAAACCAAAAGAAAAATATAATTTTTGATTAATGTAATCAATAATATATTGACATTTTTATTCTCCGAAATGTACTAAGAAAGTTTTGGAACGATCGATACATCTCTATAGGTAGAGCCGCGAGCGTATCGTTCGTGTGTATTAATTTTTGGAAAATTACAGAGTCTGAGCATAAGCGTGCATAAACGGAGGAGATGGAAAAGAAACTACCGTAGAGAAGAAATAAGTACATTATGTTATAACTCGTCTACGTAACGTTTTTACGTAGAGTACGTACGGCTTGTAGTTACGGTGCTTTTTTCATATACCTTCTTGGTGTGTGTATATGTGTTAGTATAAAAGCTGCACGGTCGATTGGACGACGCGTGCGGCAATTTGGAAAAAGTGGAAATTATCTTCGATAAATCGCTCGAGCGTGAGTAGTTTTGCGGTTAAGATTGCCGCAAGAATACCAGCTTCTTATTTTTTGTTTATTTTTTTTTTTTTTTTTTTTTTTTTTTTAATGAATATGTTAATGCGATGAATTTCCCGAGACCCGTTAAGCTTTATTGAGTTGGAAGTGTCTATGTTTATTGCGATTAGCAATTTTGATGAAAAATATAGCTTTACGTTAAAATTCTCCACCAATTTAGTAAATTGCTTATGAAAAAATTACAAACCAAACGTTATTCATTCTGTGATATTTGTTAATTTTAAATCAATAATAAATTTAAAAAAGGGGAGTTATGAGAGATAATTTTATGTTTTTATGTTTGCGTCTAATGATGTGTAAGGTATCATCGATGCAATGATTTGTAATCACCGAAATTTCAGTTCTCAAAAATGATTAGAAGAGAAACTAGTTAAAGGCCGTAATTTATAATTTGTCATGTGTGATGATAGTTCGACGTTTCGTTAGTTACAATGAGATTATATTTTATGAATTATTGACTGTGAATCAATCAGACTGTAAGTGTTATCTTTTTTTATTATTTGAAATTTCATAATTAAAATAATTAACATTGATAATCAGCTTTCAAAAGAATTTTTAATGTAATTTTTTTTTTTTTTTTTTTTTTTTTTGTAATACATTATTAGTCATTTAAACTGAATTGATGTTATATTTTAAAGAATCATAGGATAGGAATTTTTTTATAATGAACCATTATTAATTTTTTACAATAAACCATAATTAATTTCAAACTTCCAAGTAATAAAATATGAATATTTCTATTCAATTGAAAATTACAAGAAAAATCTGGCAAGTTCATTTCAAACAATTCAAAGCAAAAGATTCATATTATGCGTAATTTAATTTAGGGAAAAATAAATGAAGCTAACATTCATACGCGATCCCAATTACCTTCTATTCAAATCAAATTCCAAAGACGAGCCATTAAAAAAGACCACACATACACCCACATGCGATTCCGTATATCAACACAATAAACATGTAACCACAGGTGCGCGTAGAAGTAAATCAAAATTAAAAAGCAAACATTTCGCAAATCCCAAGGAAGCGCTAAATTAACCAACGAGTGCAGTGTCTACACAGCAGCTCTAGGTGCGTCTTCTTTTCTCTCGGCGCTCTTCTCCTATATCTGCATCTGTATGTATGTGTGTGTGTGTGAAAAACACCTTTGTAGAGCACTGCAATAGAGCGTAAGAGAGAAAGAGATATCCTTGCATTTCTCCCTCGCTCTCTCTCTCTCTCTCTCTCTCTCGCGAGGGCGAGTCAGTTCAACGCACTCTCCTTTTTCCGTTTCGAGCCGACAAAGCGATATATATTCCTAACCCAGTAATACGCGATGTATGTGTATACGTGTCTGTGTGTACGCATTCACCTCTCTTTAATTGAAATACCGAGTCGGCCGCGGCTGCTGCTCTTGTTTTACTTTGGTGTATGTTATGTGTGCCGCGATTCCTATATGCGTAAAGCTTCGTATAATGCACTTTCAAGTTTCTGCTTGTGTATGCGGATCTGCAGAAAGGAAATATATATATATATATATATATATATACGAGTATATACGCAGTCGTACGATTGCGATATAAACTATCCAAAGCCGCGTACAAAAACGAAAAAGAAAGGAAATAAAAAAAAAAAAGTTCAACAACAAAGAAACGACCACTCGCGTATCGACAACCCCATCTACTCGAAAACCTTGAATCACCCGCGTAAACGAAAAAAAAATACGCGTCCTCTCCCTCTTCCTTTATATCGTGCGATGAATCTTTCGAGTCTTTATCATTATTATTATTATACAGTACGAGAGGAGAGTTGCGCGTAACTTTTTTCACGAGATAGGAATAAAGAGAGTGAGTGAGAGAGAAAGAGAAATAGAAACATTGTCGATCGCTTACATAAGCTCGGCAACACATCTTCGCGCTTATTCGCCCCGGGGGGTTAATGTTCCGTAATCCACGCGTTCTACGTATGCATACGCGTATAACCACGGATGCTAATCTTGATTCAGAAAGAGAGAAATTCTAGCTCCAGGAATTAATATCCTCTCCTTCTCATTTCGTTTCGTTTATTTCAGCGCGTGTGTATGTTTATGCGTGTACGCACATGTATGCAACCTTTTTCGTTCGATTACCGCAGGTTGATGCGTTCTTCTAAAGTTTTTTGTGGTATGCGATAGATTTTTATGCTCTTTTTTTCGTGAAAGAAGTTGTAAAGTAAATATACAAGTTGAATGTCTATTGGAATTAATTATTCTTGGGTATACGTTGTTTACTTTTATAGAATCTTTTCGTTTTTATATCAAGCGGTATGTTTAATAATTTAAAAGAAAAAAATCAGTAAGAAACTTTGAATAAATCTATATAAAAATACTTAATGCACTATCGGTTGGATGTATCGTTCAATTCAAACTACCTACAAGACCACATTATAAATAAGCTCTTCAAACTTATTCCCGTGTACGTAAACATTCAGCATATATAAAAGCGAAATCCAATCGCGGGAACTGAATTTAATTTTCGATAAAATCAAAAAGAAAAAAAAATCAAAAAGAATAAAAGAACCGAGGTAAAAGTAATCGATTTCAATTACAATCGTACGCGCACTCGTGGAGAGCTCGCGGAAAATCTCTCCCGATGCAACTTTTCTCTTTCTCGCGTTCGTTCCATAGATATCGTAACCGTCGCTCTGAAAAAATCGAAACTCCTTCCGCGTACTCACTTCTTGCGATGAGATTTTCTTGTATTATTTTTCTTTTGCTCAATCTTTTTTTCTTTTTTTTTTTCTTTTTTTTATTCACGAAGAGTAGCGAAGTAGCCTTCTCCAGCGTAACTTATGCAATCGGCGCGCGGTACGATTCGATCGAAATTTCGATCTCGCTCGGTTCGAAATGCATAACGGTTTGAGTTTATTGGCTCGATTATGTGTTGGAATGTAATGTATTATCGCGAGATACCGATGAAAGGACATGTAACGAAGGAGTTTGCGCAAAATCGTCGATGAATCGATTTGATGCCTATTATGGTTGAAAACAAAATTAAAAATTAGCTCCTTTCGGATTTATGATTATTATAAAACGATTTCGTTGTACGTTAAAATTTAACATTTTATATTATACTCTGAGGGCTGATAATTTTACAATAAATAAATAAACGTTATAAACGATATTAAAATGTCATGTGCAATGTTTCATCGTAACGTACTAATTTAATATTTCGTATAAAAAATGCTTCCATTACCAATGAACGTTTGCTGGCAATTCTTTAATACCGCTAGCTAATTAATTGTCTTGCGTATTTTTTATAACCATCTCGTTACTTACGTGACAAGGACGTATTGGTATACAGCTGGAAACTACACCGTCCTAGTGACCCATTAGCATGTTTACCTTTTGAAGAATCTGTGATGGAAAAATGTTGCGTTGTAATTTCTTTGTGTATTTTTAATCCAATGCAGTAGATTCATATTTTATAACAAAGTATTTAGACATAATACGTTAGATTTTCAAAATTTTAAATTAATTTACACGATTGATTTAAACATTTGAAAATGGTAACAAACTTTCTTTTATGGTAAAAGTAATTTTAATAAACTACATTCCATTTAAATTTATGGGTCTGAAATTTGTGCAACGTTAGAGTAAAACGAAATAATTTTTTGCATTTAAATAAAGCTGCAAAAAGTGTACAAATTATATTTTAATCCGTATCTGAATATTTGGTTATTCTATAAAACACTAAAAAGACGAAAAAAATATAAATATAAATTTTAAATGAAAACAGTTTTTAAAAAATTTCGTTGGACTCCAATATTGGAAAATTCAAACCCATTTAAGTTTGTATTGTTTTAACATTTAAAGCGACAAAAATACTAATACAAATACTATATATCATACTTTATAAAAATAAAAAATCTCTAATTATTCAGCTCATAAGAGAAAAAAAAAAAAAAAAAAAATGTATGGAAAACGTTAAAATAAATCTTAGAAATTCGAATTCGTCGTGGAAACGCGAATTATATCCGAAGAGGTCATCCAACGCTCTAATAAGCCCACGCGTAGACGACGACAACGACGACGACGACGACGACGCGTACACATGTGTAGTAAAACGTCGAGCGTCCGCATTCGGAAAGCGAGACGCGCGGGTCTAATCTCGATAACAGTCTCGAGTCGCGACTTTTTCCTCCTCCTCTTTCCCTTCGCGCGTCAGTCCGTTGGTGCATGGAATTCGACCGGTCGCTCTGCAACACCAACAGCTGCTGCTGTGTCAAAGCTACGCTGTCTTGGAACTCTCTATCTCTCTCTATCTATCTGTCTTTCTTTCTTTCTTTCTTTCTCGTAGAAGTTTTACCGCACCTCATATCTGTCTCTCCCTCTTTCTTCTCTTGTTTATTTTTCTATTTTACTTTTTTCTTTATTCTCTCTCTCTCTCTCTCTCTCTCTCTCTCTCTTTGTCGCGTATGCGTTTGTCTATCTCACGCGAGTCTTTGGCGTCTTTTAAAATTAGTGAGTTTCGAAATCCGTGGTGCGATTGTTCGCCTAATGAAGCCTTTAATTATGCCGCTTTTGCTGACTTTGTCGTGAAAATCTTGAAAAAGGATGGAAGACGAGTTAATTAACGTCAAACTTTAGATTCTTTTTATATCCGACGATGACTTTATTCGTTGTGTATTTTTTTCTATTCCACCCAACGCGTGTTTCTCATTTGCATGACAAAATAATTGAAAAATATCTCGTGATTATTATAACACACTCGATATCTCAATTTAAAATCGTAAATCTTTGCTATGAAAAGCAACCATTTAAATAGATGCACATTCAATATTGTATTTTATTTTGTTATTTAAATAGATTCAAATTGATTATATTGTGTTGTTTAATGTGAATGTTATCTCTTTTATTTATCAAATTCCAGTACCTGCCGGGATCTATTAATTTCGCAAACAATTCAATTACTTTGGGAAACTTGTTATAAACAAGCTATTATAAAATGTGAAAATGTATAGATCTATTTAAAACCGCGCTCTAAAGATTCAAATATATCGCAGTACTCCCACTCTTTGACTTACTCACACTTCACATCCACTTAAGATAAAAAATACACAATTGATTAAAGACAAGGATCAACTTTTCCCATCCTAATTTACGAGAAACGTTCATTCTAAAAACTCAAAACAACGTTAGAAAGAAAAAGAAGAAGAAAAGGGTTAAAAATAAACGAATAAATTAAAAGTCGCATTGTACATGCGGTCGAGAAATCGGTATCGATCGATGCAGGCACGCGTGAGAGAATCCACCCATGGGGGCGTTGCGTTCGAAAAAAAAGTCCACGTCTGTATGCAAATTCCATATAGGTATGTATATACATAGTACATACGCATATTTGTGCCGAGAAAGGCCCGTTAACGAGGTTGCCGATTCGATCTCGTAGCGGCCTTGCGAGGGCAAACCTTTCCGTTTTTAGCTTTTGCGACTTTTTTTCATTTCTCTCTTCCTCTCTCTTTCTATCCCTCTCTTCCCCTCTTTCTTCTTTTTTTTGTTTTTACTACTCTCCCGGCTTTTCGTGTTTACGTTTTATTCGTCGCTCGATTCTTCTTCTTCGCGTGCTTTCTTTTTTTTCAGCGAGGAAGAGAGAGAGAGAGAGAGAGAGAGAGAGAGAAAGAGAAAGAGGGAGAGAGTGAAGTCTATTTTTATACTCTGGTTACTCGGTGCGTGAAAAATGGGGAGCAATTTTAAGTGCGCGCCGGCGCTGCGCGGATTTTACCGATCTTGAACCGATTTAGGACTTTGAATACGTAAATAGGAGTTTAAAATTGTTGAAAAGAAAAGCGTTAAAAATGTTTAAGTTTTAAAAATTATTAACACATATATAAATACATAAGCTATAACAAAAAAAAATCACCGTTAGCGTTTATTCAAACGAATCTTCAATCATACTCGTATAAAAAAAAATGTGCGTTTAACTTATTCGAAATAAAATTATAAATTCATTCCGTTTACCGTTTCATTTATGTTTCCTGTTCATTCTTATTTGTGTTCTATTATTCATTCTTTAGTCAAAGAAAAATATGAACCACACTAAAAATGCATTTTTTTCCGAAAAATCCGAATCTATTGAATTAATGTTTACAACGTAAAATTTTATATTTTTATAAAATATTTGTACTAAATACGTTCTATAATAGTAATATTTTCGGGTTTTTAAATACAATTAGTTAACAAACTTTAAACTTTAAATTTCATCCATTTCAAACAGAATTTAAAAATACATTAAAAATTTATTCTTTATTCTCTCATAGAGTTAGCCAAGTGTATTTTTACCTTTCCATATTTTTTTTTTTTTTTTTTTTTATTTAATACACGACAAGATTTTCTTTTCACCATTAGAGTGTGCGTCGAAGAATATAAAATTTTTGTACGTATAGGTAAGTTTGATTTTTTATAAAAGATAATATTTTTCAACGAGGACGTCATGGCTTAATTGCTATCGAGGTTGCGTCTTGATTTCCTTTCGTTATTTTTTTCCCTGTTCTGCAATGATATTCTTTGTTGATAATTCGTCAAAAATAATTTACGTTCAATTTTATTTAACAGATAATGCAGTGCTTTTTAACTAATATTTCCGCTAATCAATCCAGACGTACATTATTGATAGATAAATTAATATAATTAATATAAGTTTGACTTTTACAAATAAAAACAACGAATTCAATTCGTGAAAATTTTCCATCGCATAAATCTTCGTTCGTATTATTCAGTAGCCGAAGATTTACATTAGGCACGACACATACCTGTGCATTATTCTTCATGTTTATATGCGCATACAAGTCAAGGTACAATACAATACGAGATAACGCAGATTCCACATATTTTTTATCAATGTAAATCTATGATTTATCAATCGCTCGTGTACTTTTGCGATCGAAAAGAAAAGAAATTCTTCATCGGTTCCCGTTCTGTTTGCGCCTAAGCCAAATTTTTTATCGACGCGGTATTATTTGTGCGTCGATAAGTGTTCGCATGTACAAGGACAAGCGATAACCTTTTCGTATTGGGATTTGATGGTCGGTTTAGAAATGAGAATTTAATCGTTAATGTGTTAGAGGAGTATTATAAAATTTTTTAGTGAATTTTTTTTTTTTTTTTTTTTTTTTTTTTTTTTATGTTAAATAAAAAAAACATTATTCGGTAAAAATGAATAATAATTTTGAACGAGAATGCATTAATTTTGAAAGTACATTAATTATTTTAGTGCGAAAAAAAAATTTTGAAAAGTATATCAAGTTTAAAAGTTCAAAATGTTTGTCCGTTATATAAGATTAGCAAACAATCGCGCATAATTTTTTAATGAAAACATGTCTCAGTTTTATAAATAATTTAACCGTTAAATTAACAAATGTTGTTAACCGTCTTATCTGACATTATTATTAATCATAAAAGATAAAAAGTATAAATTTACAAAGTTATTTTTTATTTTAATTTAACTTTAGCATTAAAAATAAAAAGATGACAATTAGTAATGCTTCATTTAGTATGTTTATTTGCCCTCACATACTCGGGAATATTGTTTTAAGATAAACATATCTTAAGAAAACGTAATATTATTTTAAACTTATATTATTCGAGCCTAAGACTAATCATAATTTTATACATTATAGAATAAATAGTCAATAAAACTTAATTTACAACTCTATTTTGAATGGAAGCTTCGTTATTATACATATACTTATTTATATTATAATCTTTACTTAAAAAAAAATAATCTTAATCGTGGAGAATCGGCATAAAACATTTTTTACCGTATAATGAAGTTATTTATCGAAAAAGTGAAATTACAAGCATTATATTAAACCGTTAATTTTGGTATGAACGTTAAAGTATTGCATACGGTCAGTAATGCGTTCGAATGAATAAACATTTCAAAAACTGGAGATTAAATTTTTATTGACTTTTTTTGTGACTAAAAATGATAATATCATGTTTTTTCGCGTCTTTTGAATTTTAGATAATTTTTCATATTTTTGAATTTTAAATAAAGCCTCGAATTATATTGTGTATAAAGTACAAAGACTAAATATTGAGAAATAATAATTTATTGTATTTTTTCATCAAACTTGTTTTAGATTGCAATTTTATTATGCGTTGCGTTACTTCGTTCTAAAGAAACAATTTCTTTAATATTTAACTGTTATACTTATCAAGCAAATAATAAAGTTTGATCAATGTATTACATATGCGCAATAATTATTACCACGCATAAAAAAATAATTTTAAAGCAAATACTTTCTTATCGAACGTTTTCTGATAACAATTACAAAAACATAATTTCATACGCGTCTTGATTGAGTAAATTTTAATCACGATAACAAAACAATAAAATTAATTGTACAAGCTGAATATTACTTTCGGCATTCAATTGTTTTTTATCGCCAGCACAACAACATATTATTATTTGTCAACTCAATAAAATAAGCAAAATAAAACCGATGACAACAAACTCTTTGTGTATACATATGCAAAACTCACGAGTTGCGTTACTGTATGTTTTTCATTAACGAACTTCTACTGTGCGATTATTAAAATTTAAGACATACATGTATGTACGCGCGTCGAGACAAAAGACAAAACTACACCGGGAAACATAACGCAGCCGTAGTTGGCAAACTAACGTGAAAGAAAGTATACTAGTGCGTACACACGCACGCAATAATTGTCCCGTAGAGTTTCTCTCTCTCTCTCTCTCTCTCTCTCCTCACTCTCCGACTACACTTTATCTGATTTTTCGTACCGGGTGAGCTCTTATATGTGTACTGTCATTGTGTGTCGCCCGCGCGCATACATACATATATATGTGTTACACGTACAGGTGTAATTTACCAACGAGAAAAGCCTGGAAACTTATAGGAAGAAGTGAAAGCCCGCTTATTTTGTACTATAGAGCTCGTTCGAGAGAAGAGCAAATCGCGCCAAGTTGAGAGTTGCGCGACGACGACTATGAATGTATGGCTCTCGTGTTAATTTTGATTTCTCACCGGTAAGACTGCGAGAAAAGAGAAAAAGAGAAAGAGAGAGAAAGAGAGAGAAAAGTTGGAGTCTATTGTTTAAAATTCACCGCGTACGCTTTAAGAATTATAACGAGCGCGTCACAACGAAATTTTCTCTCTCTTTTTCTATACAAATTTTTTGTTCCTTCTTGTCTGTTTTAACGTATTAAAGCATGTTGCGGGAGAGAAAAATTGGGTGAATGTACTCGCGAATCGGTGTGTAAGATTTTGATACGACGAGGACAGTTGACTAATTACGTTAATTTACGAGTGCAAGTGGGAATTTTACCGGTTTTTAATATAGTTTTGTATGTGAGCATACATGGTTTTAGCCTCGCGCGTGCGTTCATGAGAAAACCGAGACTCGCTTTTGTGTTACGGATGGAATAATGCTTAGTTTTCTTGGTCCGTTGTTAAGAAAGTTAAGTCTAGGTGCTAATGTTGGGAAAGAGAATTTGCGAAGGCGCGAAAATAAAGGCGTATTTGTTATATTTTATGGATCGTTTGTTTTTCGTTTACTTTTATACCGTTCGATTATTATCAAAAAGTTATACGGATCGTCGTTAATTTGCGTATTGCGCTTTATGTTGCTCTTGCATATTAATTGCGAAGTCTTTTTTTTCGTTAACAATAAAAACAAAACAAAATGATATGAAAAAATGGGTTTGAAGTTTCTAATATTGGAGTCCAAGGAAATTTTTTAAAAACTGTTTTCATTTTTAAAATTAATATTTATATTTTTTTAGTCTTAATGTTTTATAGCATAACCAAATATTCAGATATGGATTTAAATATAATTTTTACATTTTCAGCAGCTTTATTTAAATGCGCAAAATTATTTCGTTGTACTCTAACGTTGCAAACTTCTGATTCATATGAAAAAGCTGTAATTTTTAATAACTGAGTTAACGATTATTTAAGTTTTATTAAACAGTTACGCTATCACAATATTATTTAATTAAAAAATTCTTCAATACAAAATTTTATCAAACGATCTCAACTGCACAGAGCATTTTTCCAATTAAAATGATTAAAAAAAAGTATAAGAAATAAGAATCGTTTGACATCGTCGCATCCCCAAAGCTATTCACCCAATTAAATTAACATAAAGAATAATTTAAAAAATTCTTTTAGCATCTTCATCCATATCAATGATAAAAGAGTCCACCGCGTGAATTAACATTTATTTGCCCCGTTAGCGCGTTTTTCCTCGTGAAATTTATTTATTTATTCGACTTTGCGTGCTTCGTTAAGGATCTCCCTTTTTCTATCTCTCTTTCTCTTGGTTAAGTTCCCCTGGTGAGATGACCTCGAGCGTGTGGATGCGCGTATCGGACCCCGTTATCGACGTCTTCATCCATGCGAATTTTCAATTACCTCGTGAACGCAGATGGATAAGTGTGTAAAGGCTTCTTTCTAACGCTTATTGTTTATAAAATTATTTTATTCAAAATTTTAGTTAACTTTTTATGGCAATGTTATAATAGTGCTTAATTATTAGTTTCATTTTTTTTTTCTCTTTTTCAAACGACATTAATATTTATTTCATCGTTTTAATGATATACCTTTAAATATAATCTTTATATCAAAACAAACATTTGTACTATCGAAAAATCAATTTCCTGAAACATTCCGCGTTACCTTATCAATCAGGGCTTCGGTAGCCTCCCAGTAAGAACAACCTGTGTCTCGCGGCAAGGGTCACCTTGTAAATCGAGCTTAACGACGTGCGTCGACTTCGCAACGTATACATATATAAACCTTCGTTATACGCGCATATATATATATATGTATATACACGTATTCGCAAGCGTACAGACAAAGTACAAGCGCGCGGTTGAGTTAGCGGCGCGTCGCTCGAGTGCGCGCTAATGAACCGGCCATTAATCAAAGGCGCTTCCGGTTTAGATGCGATAAAGGGCGAACGCTTGCGTGCGCGCGTGTTTGTATACTATACCGTCGTGCCTTCGAGTGCATCTTTCGAAGCAAGCGATGGTCAACGTTTAGAGGGCGCCGAAGTTAGTCGAAGATACTCGTCGGGACATTGATTTGTTTGTTCTTTTGTGAGCTCTCGAGTAAGCTCTTTAAGCATCAAGTTTCGTTCGACTGCGTGTTAGCGGTGTTTTAATTAATTTTTCAAAATACTAATTTCAGCCTTTGATATTTAAAAAAAAAGGTATAAAAAATTAATGTTGCATAAAAAAGCATAGCCTTGTGACTCGACTAAACCAACAAAAAGTTTCAAATATCTATTGAAAACATATGACTTTGTAAAATTCACCAACAATTTACAGATCTTAAATTAACTTAGCCTTATATTTACGTTTAAAAATTTCGTCTCTCATACACCCAATTTTTTTCAAGTCGATACAACTCACGATCGCTTAAATCTCACACGCAACGGGAGCTTTTCTCACGCTTTTCTCTCTCCCTCCGAATCTTAACAGACATATATATATATATATGTAAATATGGTTAAAAATCTAACATGCATTGGGTGAAAGGTCCCCGTCGTCGGTATGCGTGTTTACGTTGCGTTGAATTAATAAGATCCGCATGCGATCCGATCGCCTTTGAGAGATTACGCGTTATTACGTTCTGTATATGTACATACATGTAGAAAGAGGGAGAAAGGCAAAGTCGTGTCGTTCTCCGTAGTTTGCTTTTTATGTGCGATCGTTAGGGAGGTTACGCTGCGAAAGAAAGAGAGAGAGAGAGAGAGAGAGGTAGAGGTAGATTTTGCGGATCGTTGGATGTTGTGCGATGTATACGGTGTGGGTTTTATGGTTTGTTTTATTGGTGGGCGTGTTACAAGAGAGAGAGAGAGAGAGAGAGAGAGAGAGAGAGAGAGAGGAAGATTTTTAGATTGAAATTGATGCGCGTAACGCTAAAGCGAGTTGGTATCTCATTTTGTTTGAGTTTGCAAGGTGTGTATACAAGTACATACGTTACATTAGTACATATACTTTACATATTGTTTATGTATATAATACAGGTGTGCCTGTAACTTTAAAAGAATATACGTAAATATTCATGCGCTTTTGCTTCAAGTTATTCTAAGATATCGAAAAATAAACACTAAAAGTAGTGTACACGAGAACAGGTACTTTATATACTTTAATACAAAAACCGTAAATAGCTCATTGTTTCTTAAGACGCGAATTCGTATCGCGTTTCCGCGGGAAAATTTTCGGAGGGTAATTTAAGAAGTAATAAAAAGTATTTACCTTTATTCCGAGGAAAAAGTACGCGTACCTTTCGAAAGCTATTGCGAGTATTGGTTTTCTAGGTACGTGTCAGGGTAATTAACTCTTAGAATTGTCGAAGGATTATAGCAGCATCGTGCGTTTCAAACGTCGAGACTATACCTTTATTGTTTCGTACACAGTATGCTTCGTTGAAGAAACGCTTATATAATAGGTCGTTAGCGAAATTTTGAAGGTCATTATTTATAAAAAAACATTTTTAATCAAAGAATTCGTAAGTCGTAACATATAAAAATCACACAGTCCTTATGTCAATCTTAACGAAATAAAATGAGCTCTGTTTTTTTTTTTTTTTCAAATAATTTATTCGCACACAATAAATCACTTGAAAATATCGAAGGCGACAATAAGCATGGGGACAACAGCAGCATTGTCAAATTTATCACCGGCAATTGTAATACCATTGTTACTTACTCGGTGAAGCAAGAGCAAAGAAGCTTCTCGGGCAATAATACTTATCTTACGTTCGCGAAGCGCGCATTAATAACGTTCCATAAATCCTCCGAATCTATTTCCGACATTCCAAACTTGATGCGAAAGTAATTTCGTTCCGTTACATATATATATATATATATATATATATATATATATATATATATATATGTGTATCCCCTTGCAAGATTCGACTTACTCAGTTGCTTTACTCATCCGTATATACCTATATTCCCGCTCTTGTATAGTTTCGTTTGCGAAACTCGTAAAGACACATGCCATATTTTTTAAAATCCAACATAAGGAAAAATATGAATAAAGAAAAAAAAAAGGAAAAAATTACGCAGCAATTTCCATTGGCTGTGATTAATTAAACGTCGGATTTTCCACGCGCACACACACACACACACACGCGCGCGCGCGTACGGAAGATCGCTTTCTAATACACGCGTCGGTCTATTAGATTTTGTAGGACACGCGCACGTTCGTATACAAAATATATACTCTCGAGGGGATTAAACTCGAGTGGGTCGCAGTCGCGTCAAGTACATTGACGCTGTTGATGATGATGATGATGATGGCCCATTGTGAATGGCACAGCTGCGAACTGGCGCAGTGGATCAAATCCGGACGGGAAGATGTACTTCGAACGCACAATTGATATACTCGTATATCTCTTTCTTTATCTTTTTATTTCTTCCTCCAGATCGTCGGGATCATTTCACTCGTTCGCACCTACACTTTAAAGAGGTGGAGGTGAAGAAAAGTAGGTGAACGTTTTGATTAATATAAGACGGTCTAATGATAATATTTACTTTAGGAAAACCGATGCATTGGCCGCTGACGTTTAAATTATTGTGAATAAGTTTTAAAAGTAATATATTATAATAAACGTGTCTTTCAATATTATTTAAATATTTCTCGAACGCAACGAAATTTAAACGGAAAAATAATATGTTTAAAAAAAAAAACAGATAAAAATGACAAAATTTAAAAAATAAATAAGTAATCCAATGCACGAATTACCTTATTAAGAAAATTGTAATAAATTTTCAAGCGTGATTCACCATCGGGTATTTCAAAAAAACAAATTATATTGGCGAAAGTTTATTTTTATCTCAAAAAAAAAAAAAAAAAATCGCACACATTTTACATTTACGCATAAGCGCTATCCAAAAAAAGAGATACGTTAATTCGGTGACATTATTACCCACATAAAAACGACGCGCATTCGTAACCTTCGCTACACCCGATTCAGTCATACCTTTACACAACTTATCCTTTGCAAGGAAACCAAATTTAGAGGGAGAGAGATTAACAAAATTGAAACTAAAAAAGAAAAAAAAAAAACAAGCAGGACGAAAATCAACTCCAGGCACTTGTTATTCATCCACGTCACCGTGTCCCTCGTTGTTTCGAGGACGCCCGAACGTATAAATAAACAATACCTTCGCTTTCTCTCTCTCTCGTTCTCTGTCCCCGTCTCTATCTACCGAGATGTCGTGCCCTTAATTGGTCTGAGAAAGGAACAAAAAGATCCAACGTATTTATACGTATCCGATAATCGACTCCCCTCGTCTGTTACGAGCGCGCCGTATTTAAGTTTATCTTTAACCAATTAACAATTTTTATTCGCTGTCGGTAGATTCAATTGTCCTATTATTTCATCCGATCTTATTTTAATCTTATTTTAATCTTAAGCCAAGTGTTTTTCATTGAAGGGTGTACGGTGTAAATAAATGTTGCATGTATTTTCATAATGAAACTTTTTGTTTTATTTTCTTTTTTTGAGAAAGGTAAAAATTCATAATAAGGTCTCCATCAAGAAAAATGATTTGGTTAGTGCATACTTTTATTTCACATTAAAAAGGTACGCGATGGTTATTATTAGGTAAATCTAAATTATTTATTTTTTTATAATTATTTTTACTGTTTAATAAGAAGATACGTTAAAAATTTTTATTATTCTAATTCTGAATATTCATAATTAACAAGTATGTTTATTTATTTTATTATAAAAAATAATATTGTGGTTTGTTGAAAAAAAATTAGTGAAAACAAAGATGTTAATTAAATTTTATTGCAACAAATTTATTCAGGATTATTAAAAAACTGAGTAATTTATTAGCTTAATTTAGTTTAAGAAACTAATGAATGAAATAATCAATTATGAAATTTGAACTTTTACATAAGCTTTCGTATATTAGCTAATCAATAGCAACTCTGTTTATAAATTGATCTTTCGATTGCAACTGTAATCGCAAAAGGTATTAATACCAAGTAACGAAGATTTAATGTTCTTCATATTTCGTTTCGTTCTTTTTTTCTTTTCTTTTTTTTTTCTCAATTCAATTTCAATAGATCGGTTAAAACTCCCAAGAATCGATAACTACTTTCGTTTGAATTCACAGCATACGTCGCTTTCAACGTTTTAATTTCCACGGCACATTAAATCCAATTTAAGCCAATTTATCACTTCTTCGTTCTAATACGCATAAATCACACGGTTCGCCAGAAAAGCATATACCAGCACAAGTAAAAAAAACAAACAAACACCCGCACTGCTCTTCAATTAACGATCTCGACGCGTACACACGCAACGACGTTATCTCTCGCTCTTAGATAAGCTTATAAGACTCGATTTTCGCGAGTACGTTTCGAAACCGATAAAACATTCCCAGACGCGCGTAAGCTCGCACGCGCAAAGTTTTTAACTTAGCTCGTATTGATAAATATGTTGAGTGCAAGAGATAGATAGATAGATAGATAGATAGATAGAGAGAGAGAGAGAGAGAGAGAGAGAGAGAGAGTGAGAAAGTGTCTTACTTTTTAGATTTACGCGGCAATGTTAATGAGGGAAAGAGAGAACGAGATAGCAAAAGTAAAATGGATTTCGTTATAAATATAGTTTAGCGACGGTACATCGAAACCGTTACGCAATTTTCTCTTTTTCCCCTCTGATGTGTATATATACGCGAGAATTTAGAGGATCAGAGAAAAGTGTATTTTTGGCTGCATTAGGGCGCGGGTGCTGCGTTTACATTGCGGACCTTGGACGAAGGGTGAGAGAAAGAGTTATAATTGATTGAGATGACTCGAATCGGTATTTTTGGTAACGTGGATATTGTGAAAGAGGAAAAATTATTTGATAAATTGATACTACTATCTTGAATCTTTGATGCTGCTGGTTCGTTTGACTTTGGGAAAAAAGAAATTTATTCGAGACACTTGTTGAAAATATTTGTGTATGAAAAAAAAAAAAAAAGAAAAAATCGAATAAAGCTGCATTTTCCTTGTTAATAAATATTCGAAAAAATTTATTGTTTAATCAATATGCTAATAGACCTTAAATATAAAATTCTAAAATTTTATTCAGGTTTATTAAATGCATATTATTTATGAACACATTATAAGCAATTTATTACGTTATATATTTAAGCTGATAGAAAGTTGAATGCTTTGTTTTAAATATAAATTATGCAAATGAAACACACGAAAAAGAAAAAGCCAAAAAAATCCTAAATAGTTTTCAAATGGAAAACAAGCCTTAAAAAAAATTATCATTTTAAATCCCATCAAGTACTAATCGATAGCGCGAATATTCAAAAAATGATCAACATAAATACTCTTCTTCTCCCTAATATTTTCGATTCAGTCCTCACGTGTGAAGTAAGCATTATATTACTTTAAATAAATAGAAATAAAAGTCGAAAAACAATATCAAACGATATGAGAGTCTCTCAACAGGTTTTCCAATTTACGCGCGCACATACATGTGCTTCATTCCTACTAACGCGATGCCAAACGAGCGAACGACGACGTCTACCTTCCGGTTACCGGATCGTAAACACATCGAAGTTAAGTATCGAGGCGCGTATCGCGTAAGGTGCGAATACGATATCGAGTTTTAATAAGATCTGGATCGACTGGTTTTACGCTGGCACGATTTGTGATTTTTTTGATTTTTTTTTTTTTTTTTTATATCTTATTTATTTTTCTTTTCGTTGCGAGACTGTGAAATATTTTTGTGGATTACTTTCGTCGCTTTGTAACGATAAGAGGTTTTCGTGGACTTGTCGAGTCGTGTTACATCGGGATTCGCGTGTGCTGATAACATTTCGCTTGCTTATAACCGGTTAAATACTCGTAGGTTTTACGCGATTGAATATTAATCTGGATGATTTTGCAAATTGACCAATAAATTACGGCAGTTCTCCAATGGATATTCGAGAAGATTCGAATGATAGTTTATTAATTTGTTATGGTTTGATTACTGTGACTACCAAATATTTAATGACACCCGGCTTAATATTACTAGCATCATTATACGGTTCGATGTAGGATATTTATTTTTAATAAGATTAATTAATTTATATCTATTTTATATCTAATAAAATGAATATTATTTATTTTTCACTATTACCTCCTAATCTTTTTTCAACCGAGTTGCGAATATTATCCGTTTAACGTTTACTATTCTTAAAAATAGAAATCCAATGTGTAAAACAATATTTCTACGTTATAAATAAAAACAATAAAAATTTTCTAAAGATTTAACTATCTTATCGGCATTTCGACGCCTTACTATTTTTTTTCTTCTTAAAATAGTAAAATTTATTTTATAACTTCTTTTAAACACTTAAAATAATAGCCACAAGACAAAAAAAAAAAAAAATCTTTACACTTTGGCTATAAATACGCACTAAATTTTACGTGGTAAATAATTGTCACTTTATAGGCAGTAACTTTTATCCGCTTAACGACAAAAACAACATTTTATCTATTTCACATATCGGTCAAACTGTTTTATTCATTGTCATTTCTAAATAGGCTCATTTGACCGGCGCACCTTAAAAACCAGTTGCGCGTGACCCTATGGAAGTCATTCAGGTGACATAGATTTATTAATTAACAAGTAAGCTTGCGTGGCGAAATTTTTTTTTTTTTTTTTTTTTTTTTTTTTTTTTAAGATTATTATTGCACCTGTTATTTATCGCCGTTGAAGAAAAAATACAGACACGAATATGTAAAGTAGTTTTTTAAATGCTGATTGCTCATGGCACGACAAGTGCAACAATGAACGATGGAATTGGAAAATGAAATTAAAGAACAATAGGCTTAAATTATTATTTGTGGTGTATTAATGAATTTTGTAATGCATGAAAATGTTGTATATATATGAAAGCATTAACTTTTTAAATAAATAATCCTGTAACTTGATCTTATCTTTTGTTTCGAGTCATTATTTGCAAATGGTATTTTATTACATGCGTTTGGTTTTATAACGATATCATATTTTCATCAAAATTTATCCATCATTCGAATAAAAATTTAAATTTTAGTATTGAATATACATTTTTTATTTTCATAAGATAAATAGCAGCTTTTCAAAATTATTTTATACGCGAACTTCTTGCAAATATTATTAGTTCATTTTAAATTCATTCTTATATTATTACAATGTTCATTATTATATCATTACCAGTATATTAAAGATTATCAAAAAACATTGTACTCTCGATAGATTTGATAATTTTTCAACATAGAAATAATGATTAATTTCGCAAGAAACGTTATTACCAAGCCAATATTATAAAACTGTCCCAGTTTTACATCTTTTCTATCATCAATTTTAACGTAACCTACAACCTCATACCCTCTATATAAACAATCTCATGAAAAAAAAAAAAAAAAAAAAAAAAAAAAAGTTTCCTTACAATTTCCTTATACGCGAGCTCACCTAATTTTCTCTCCGCTCGCATAATCTACTTTCGAATTCCACGTTCCAAAAGAGCACCGAGACAGACATCCTCTCCCATCCACGTGTACGCAACCGAACCCATCCGACGCCGCTTACCAAAGTTCTCATCGTTCCCACACATGCATATATACGGTACCTTTCTACGGTACATATATAGCAAGGTCACCGGGTGCGCAAAAAATAAGCGTGGGTGCGCGCGTGCGCGATGTCGGAAAGTAAAAGTTTCCCGGTTTTATTAGCCTGACCGGCTGAGAGAAGATGGATAGAGAGCGAGAGAGAGAGAGAGAGAGAAAGAGAGAGCGAGAGAGAAAGGCGTTGAGATGTAAATATAAAGAGAGAAGTCGAGGAATGCATGTAAATGTGTTTATATTTAAGTATATTCAGCAAGCTCTCGTTTTAATACTCGAGCGTTAAAGCTCCTCCGATGAAAGATTTATGCTTTCTCTCTCTTTATCTCTCTTTCTCTCTCTTTCTCTTGCAAAAGAGCGAATGAGTCGCTACGGTATAACTGTTGAAGTATTGTGCGCTTGTTCGATTTTTTTTTTTATCGCCTTTTTTTTTTAAGCAGTCGTTGCGCGCGGATGGCGAAATGATTTCGCGCTTTGATAGACTCTAGCGAGATGGATACTTCTTTTATCTTCGTTCGCGAGAAGTGATATATACATAGATGTTTTATTGGCTAGGTTGAATGACATTTTATTTATTTATTTATTTTTTTTTTTCGTATGCCTCGACTTCTCGAGTTATTTTTATCTGTTTTACATGTGAGTAATCGATTTTTATAAATTGATTTTAAATACTCCATTATGCAATTTCTTTCTGAACGCGAATTAATGATGAATTTAACGTTTATATCCACCTACTTTTATCTCTTTTAATACATCGTGAATGGATTAAAAAATTTTACTTACTTTCGAATAAATATACAATTTCAAAAATAATATAAATTAATTTGCAGTTCTTTAAATAGATAGCAAACGTATAATAATGAACACGAAAAACTCAAAAAAAAACTTTAAGGCTTAAAACATATTAGACTTTATAATAAGCCAATATAGTATCTCATGATAAATCATAATTAAATATTTATATTTCTCGATAACACAAGCACGTTAAAAAAATTATTTATATTGACGTAATTTAAAATCGTTACAAAACCACAGTGGAAGACATAACGGTGATTCCGTTATAGAAAAGAGTAACAGACCGATAAATAAAGCTTTTAAAAGCAGGGATTCTTTAAGATTTTTACATTTAGGGAAAGTGTAAACATACCTATATGCGCCAGTCGATCTATCTAATTTACGATCATATATATAAATAGTTTAAACGTATAATAAGAAACACGAAAATTCACGCGATGCTTCGCGGTCGTATTTATTATTCGAATTCAAAAGTGGGAGGAGGAAAGGAGACGCCGCGGCAACAATTTTATCAGATTCTCATCGTAAATCGACGAAATTTATTTTCCTTTTAAATAAACCACTGGAATAGAAGGTGAAATAATAAAAAAAAAATATATGAGAGAAAGATACGATATACACAAGTTTTCTTCTCCCATGCAAAACCATCAATTACTTCATTCTGTCTCAATTATATACCTTAGTTCTTTTTTTTTGCCGTGAAAAATTGAATAATAAATATATAGATGGTGAATTATGTAACAACGCGCTTGCACACGTGTATATGTATACTCTGGTAATCATGAGGCCGATAAATTATTTTATCTTGCGCTTATTTATACTTTCATCTTAGTGGTGCAAATTCTTTGACTAACTGCAAATCGTTTTTCTCATGGTCCTTGTGAAATTAAAGAATGTTTTATTTTGTAATAAATATTTTTGTTTATGTATTGGTGTACATAAATTAATAATGCATAGCTTTTACTTGTTCAAGAAAGACTTTTATCTCTTTCGCTAAACTGATTGTTTTTAATGAGTCAAGAACATTTTTAAAAATCAGAAATTCCAATAAATTTCAAAATAATAGATACATATTGAACGTTTTTAGTATCTCATAACGATAAATTTTTATTTCTATCATTCATGACATCGTTTGATGACATAATCAACAAAACTTATTTAAAATAAAGATTCAAAACATCTAACGAACAAAAAATCGATAAATCAGATAGCACAATATACCTAACCATTTTTTATTCAGTTCACAACTTCTAATTCAAGGTAAACGGAATTTTTGCCAATTCATACAAAATCGTATCTGTGATGTCTCGATGGTAACTCCATAACTTAGCGACAACCATAACGATAACTGTAACGAAGAACAAGAAACGATCGAACGCGAATCTCCAGTAGCAGAATGCATTCCACATATCTCGAATGTCAGATGTATTCGAAAAGAAGAAGACGACCTTGCTCAAGAGATCGGTAAACCGAGATCTCGGTTCGATTATATCTATGTCGTGCTCTCTATCTCTCTTTGCCTCTTTCTCTTTCTCTTTCTCTTTCTCCCGTTATATATACATATTATTGCTTATGAGAAAAGCTAAGGAGTAAAATCGACACCATAAAATTCGTTGGAGCGTGCCTGGATGAATGTACCGGTGTACGTGTAAACGATACGACATTTCATCTTTTTTACGTTATTTTTCTTCTTCTAGAAATAGGAAGATAGAGGGGGTAAGGGAGACCTTGTTGATCGGTTACCCGGGACCGGTATTACAACCATTAATAGGAACGCCGGAGTTGTTTTTTTTTTCTTTTTTATTCATGCGCATGGTTTCGTAAATCGCTAGGTTTTATATTCTTACACACATCCACGAGCCGTGGATGAAAAAAGAAAAAAACGGATGAATATAAAGGCATGCGTACATAGGTTATTGTAAATTATGCCCGAATGCAAGGTGAATGCGTAAACGGATAGCGTGGTAGATCGTTGATCATAGCCATTCCTTCATGCCGTGAGGTATACGAGTATCGATGATATGGTGTACTGCGAATTATAGTTTACGTCCTATTAATTAATGGAGTGTATTTAGATAGTAGTAGAGCAAGGTTAATATGAAATTGCCGGTGGTTGAAAGAGTTTTTTTATCGATTGCTTAAAAAATAAAAAAATTCCGAGAATTTCTACGATTTGTAAAACGATTATTTGGATTTTTTCTTCATTTACAATTAATTGTGAATCAAGAAAAATTTTTGAAAATAAAATAAATTTTGCCTGAATACGTAGTAATTGTAGTTTAGTCTTAACTTCCGTCCGCTAATGTAATTATAATTAATACTTTCATAGTTATAATTATAATACAATAGCCGATTTCACAATATTATAAAAAAAAAACAACAAAATTACATGATTATTTTTGAATTATATATCAAACATCAAAGCTATTTTTTAATAATATTTAACATTCAAAACATTTCATTAAAATTAAATTTTATAATATATTGGATAGTCTAAAAAGTATTGAGCCTTTTTTGTCACTAGATGGTGTTCGTTGTCATATATCGGGCAATACTAATCAGATTGAATCAAACTGACATGCGTTTGAAAGGTGACATTCCAGTCTACAATTTTCATATGGACAGTTTTGTATTTCGTCATTCGTGTCAAAAGTTGTATTCATTTAAAAATGAGTAAAATTTCTGAAAAAATTCGTTATATTTTACAATACCACTTCGATCAAGGTGAGAATGCATCGCAGGCTCGTGAAAAAATTTGTGGTGTCTACGGTCAAGATACTTTATCAAAAGCCACAGCCAAGAGATGGTTCGCTCGCTTTGGTTCGGGAAATTTTGATGTCAAAGATGCACCTTGCTCAGGTCGACCAATCACTGAAAAAGTCGATGAAATCTTACAAAATATAGAAGACCGACACATAAGCAGCCATGACATTGCTGAGGAACTGAATATCCATCACCAAACAGTTTTGAACCATTTGCGTAAGGCTGAATACACAAAGAAGCTCGACGTTTGGGTGCCGCATGAATTAACACAAAAAAATTTGATCGACCGAATTTCCATTTGCGAAATGCTAATAAAACGCAACGAAATCGAACCATTTTTGAAGCAAATTATTACGGGCGATGAAAAATGGGTAAGATACGAGAATGTCGTTCGAAAAAGATCATGGTCAAAAAAAGGTGAATCATCACAAACGACTTCAAAGCCAAGATTGACACCAAATAAGGTTATGCTATGTGTATGGTGGGATTAGAAGGGAATTGTTTATCATGAGGTGCTAAAACCTAGCCAAACACTCAATTCGGCTCTGTACTGTCAGCAATTAACCAGATTGCAACAAGCAATTCAAAAAAACCGGCCAGAATTGATCAATAGAAAGGGCGCTGTCTTCCATCATGACAATGCCAGACCACACACATCTTTGAAGACCCGGCGAAAATTGACAGAGCTTGGCTGGGAAGTTTTGATGCATCCGCCATATAGTCCAGGCCTTGCACCATCAGACTACCATTTGTTTCGGTCTCTGCAAAACTTCCTTAATGAAAAGAAATTCACTTCAAAAAGGGACTGTGAAAGTCACTTGGCCAAGTTTTTCGACGATAAACCACAGAAGTTCTACACAGATGGAATAACGGCTCTACCCAAAAAATGGCAAAAGGTCATAGATAATAATGGACAATATGTACTTAAATAAAATCCATTTTAAATAAAAGAAATATTCAATCGAAAAATGACAAAAAAAGGCTCAATACTTTTTAGACTATCCAGTATTAATGGAATATTTTTTCGTTTATGTTTCAGGTAAGCCATGCTTTTTTTTTTGTTGTCTTGTAACCACTTACTGAGAGTAAAAATATAAGTTTATTTATGTCTTTTTTCGTTGAAATTTTTATCATTTAACGAATACAAAATATAGCTAACCTTAATTTTAACGATCTAAAAAATTTTATTTAATAAATTATTCTTAACTTTACGAAAAATTTATCGCCAAAAAGAACAAAAATTATAAAAAAGAAAAATATTATTCGATTCGAATTTTTTCAAACCAGCTGATCAAACAGTTACACTTGAAATTTTAAAATAATTACACGAACAACCTTAAAATCGATGACGGTTTTACACTTATCATTTATCTACTTTTTCGCTTAGCTCTCAATTTGTCAAGTTAGCATCTATTTATTTATTTATTTTCTTTGTCGCGAATGCAACGACACAAATAAACGATCAACGATGTCACGTGAATTACGGTTACTTATTATTTTGATGTCTTTAATTATCTAATAATGTTAAAGTTCTTCGGGCGAGCATTTACTTTCGTAAGAAATTAAATTTTCGAACTCGACAGCACAATTACACACCGCAACATTTTCCACCATCGAGTCGCAGACGAATGACCGACAAATTTCGATAATTGCATTAGACCAGCGGCAGTGGTTAGCTCGTATCTTTAATTAATCGCATTTTTCATCCTGTTTCAATCTCAAAACTCGCAGCACAGATTCGCAAAGCAGAGAGACACGTCGCCGTTCACTTCGATTTTTTTTCCGAGCTAAATAATTCTTATAAGTGGAGCTAATGACTCGTCGTTATCTTCGTCGTTTTTCCACACCTCTTCCTTCTTCATTTTCTTTCCTTCAAGCTCGTAAAACAAAACAAAACAAAAAAAAAAAAAAAAAAAAGAAAAAAATAAAGAAAGAAAAACGAAGCCAAGGGCGTTTCGTACACTTGAAAAAGAATATTATCAAACTGCGTGCACGCGCTCACGTACGCGCTACTTTATGTATTGCGGAGAAAAGGATATTGTCACGGTAAGGATTATTGTATTCATTCGGCGAAGGGTCGAGTCGGCGGGTAGAAAGTTGTCGCGTCGCGTTCCCGTACTCGAATCGATTATTTATCGAGGGCTTGCCGTTTCAATTGGCTCCCGTTAACGCTGATGGCCGTACTTTTCTTTTGTTTCTTCGATTCGTTTATAGACGTGTAAATGTATTGTACGTGTGTATATATATATATATATATATATACACGCCGGTTGGCACGGACGGTGCTAAATTGTTGAATTACGTCGCGGTGCTTTGGATTGTAAAATCTTACCGATTTATTTAATAGAACTGTATCTGCGCATTGTAAGATAATCCGATTTGGCTTTAGAGTAGCGGTTATTTTATTTTATTTTTTTTTTATTCGTTTGAGAAGAAATTTATTGGAATAAAAGAGATATAAATATAAAGAGGAAGGGAATAATATGTATAATCTGTTTTTGAATAAATCGTTAAAGTGAAAAAAAAAATTTAAAATAATTAAATGTGCATATTATTTGTTACATTTATCGCACTGCCAGTTATTTAATTAAAGCCGACAAAAGCACTAACTAATCTCAAACACAATTTTCCTTTTACATCAATCTATCTAACCGTTTATCAAAATCACCAAAGTTTCTTAAAAAAAAAAAAAGCTTTCTAGTCTCAAATTTTGATCAAATTATCGAATCATGAAACTTAACGAGATTCCAGTGTACTTTTCAATTCTCCCAAACCATTAAAATGATCGTTACACTCAAACATCTCGCGTCAATCATTTCTTTAAACCCACTTTGTTTTATTACAAGACTCACGCGGAATGCGCGTATATATATATACATGCGTTTAGCTAAAATGTAAACAAAATTCATCTCCGCGGCGTGGCTCGAAATAAACCCGCCGGGGTGAACGAAAAAATAAAAAAATAATCGAACCGCGCACTGGATGATCTGAGAAAGTCGAGCGGAAGATTTTCGATGTAATATATATATATATATATATATATATATATGCGTTCTTTTGCCATTTCCATGAGGGCATCGTTTCTACGACTTCCGTTATACGCTCGGTGCGAGGAACGCCGGAGCTTTTTCGGAAGGCCTAGTTTTCGACGCGAGCGCGTGTGTAGCTTTTTTTTTTTTACAGAGAGCTCGAAAGAAAGAGAAAGCTCTTTCGGTGTGTATCTATTCTCGATGTACGCGAGACGTTTCTTCATCCGAGAAGTTCATTCCTGGATTTTTTAACTTATATTCAACCGAATGGCTATTCTTTGAGATTCTTTTTTCTAACCGCGTCGATTAGCTGCTCGTCGTTGGTGATTTTCGTAAAATAATAATTTATTTGAATGTCTTTTGTAAATTCTCAAGGTTAAATTAATTTTATTATTATATATTAAAAATATTATAAATTATAAATATCAAACATTAAAATCATACCTTCCAGAAAATTGCTACTAACAGAAATTACATCTATTTAATATTATAACTACTTTCTTTTTTTGCTCTTATGTACAACACGCATTATTAAGATAAATAAAATAAATAATTTCAATTAAAATCGCTAGCTCGAAACACGATTAAACGATTAACGTCATAAAGAAAGAAATGAATGAAAGAAAGAAAGAAAAATAAAAGAAATAACATTAGCGGAAAGATATCTTCCGCCGTATGATTCAATTTAAATAATAAGATTAAAAAACGCTTGAAATCGAAATAACCGCGCCGCGATTAAAGTGCAGCGAACGTATCGGATAAGTTGTATGATTGTACAAGAAAGCATTCGAGATTCCTTTGTGGAAGTATGTATGTATATTAATTAAAGACGCTCGAGATATTCTCGAAAGGAATATAATATAACAGTAGAATGTTTCCACACATTTATTCTCATTACGATGCATTTAAAACCATCGATCGAGGGAAAAAAAAAAACAAAAATGAAAATCTTATCGATTGCGAGATATATAATTTATTTATTTCTGAGGATAAGCGTTAGTATAAATCTGAATCTTTCTTAGGCTATTGTTCGAAAAATAAATCGATTAGGATTACACGGCGAAGTTTACATTAATTTAAAATAACGAAGTAGATGCGTAATAATGAATTCTGAATTATGCCATTCTATATTGGGATTTTTTTTGAATTTTGGTTAATAATATTTCCTTGATGCGCCTTTTGAATAAATCGGTCAACGGATTTCTTTTAAATTGGTTGCGAAAAAAAAAGTGAAAAAAGAAATTGAATGCAAATACGAGAGATGTGATTTTTTTTTTTTTTTTTTTTTATGACATATGCTATTTGCACGAATTTTACAAGGATCGATTTAAAATATTGAAATAATTTTTACCTTTATTAACGCTTGGTATATTTAAGGGGGAAAAAAAAGAAGAAATCTTAATGTTTCCAAAAAAGATCGCAAAGATAAATCTCTCAACTTGAGGGCATTATTTTATTTTCAACTTTTAAGAATCACAAAACTTTAAACGTCTTTAAACGCTTAAACCGTCTGGAGTTTAACGACGTAGACAATAAAATCAAAGGAAAATATCGAAGAAAGAGGAAAAGTCATCGTCGGTGTGTAATTCGCGGTCTCATAAAAGCGTCGTTTACATGAAAGAAAAGTGGCGCCTTGCGCGTATAGCTATACATATACATGTACATATACATATACATATACATATACATATACATACACATATACATATATATATACACATATACATATATATACATTCACGCGAAGAAAATGAGTGCGTGCACGCGTGCAAGACTTACACGTATATTTATATACGTACATATAAAGAGCGACACGTGAGAAAGAAAATAAGAGAAAAGTTAGCGCTTCTCGGGGGGCTATTTCGATTCCGGCGCGTCTTGACCTCGGATTCTCTTCATTCATGGAAGAGAGGCCAGCCACGGGAGTAGAAAAAGACGCGACATTGCCATTTTCGCCATGAAAGAACGCAAAGAAAAAGAATAGACAGAGAGAGAGAGAAGTCGAAGGAACGCGTGCACACGCGTTTTTCCCTCTCTTTATCTATCTATCTGTCTGTCTTTCGTTAAAAAGACGACAGAGTAAGAGAGAGAGAGAGGGGGGGGGGAAGAGAAAGAGAGAGAGAGGGAAGAGAGAAGGATGCAATCGTCGTTGCTGGTTTCACTGCACTTGAACTTCGTTGCTGCGAAGCGATGATTTCTTGATCGACGATTTCGATTGTACAATAAATAATTTTTCGATGAATTTAATATTCGTATGATTCGATAATTATTGTCAACTTTGTTAAACTTTTGTATTTTCCAAGAATCTTATAAATTATGAACATACATCGTTGTTGTGTATAAGTAGTCAATAATTAAAGCTGAATATTATAGACATTAACTTAATAAAAAAAAAACTTCCCTAACATTATACATTCTGAAAATCAATTTTTAGTTATTTATCAAGATAATTATTAGTTATATATCAAGATAATTGCTTCAACTCTTGAAATAAAATGAAAGTTTTTAATTAATGAACAATATATCGAACAAATGTTTTTCTCGAATTAAAAACGAGTTTAAACGATGATGGATTTTATGAAATATATAAAAAAAAAAAAAAAAAAAAAAAACGTTGGAATCCAAATTGGCAAAGAAACTATAGAAATTGATTAATTATAAAATTGAAAGAAATATCTTTTAATAGTTATTCATAAACGATAAAAAGAGGAGATTATAATTGCAAATGGAAGAATTTAATAAACAAAATAAACTCATTTTTATCGTGGCAGCTTAACCCGCGAAAAGTAGAAAACGTACCGAGAAAGAAAAAAACGTTCAAAAAAGTTGTCGTCGATTCGTTCTTCTCGTCACTATTAGCATTCGGTCAACGTTACGGGACGCGTTGCGCGACTCATTGTGATCGCGAATTCTCATTTAACATATATATTTACTTTGTACACTAACATTCACGCGGAAGCACGACTCTCTTTGCGAGAGAAAACAATGAATTTATAAGCGTAAATTTAGACCCCTTTTTTTATAGTTTTAGTCAGCCGTACTATGGCTTAAACCACTTGTTATTCCATATATTTCTCGCTATAGCATGATAGACAATGGTTTTTTTTATATTTATGTACTATGGGTATACGTGTGAGTTTCAAAATCCGAGTGATCTATGTTTCGGAGTAGAGAGAGGAGGACTCTCGTGTCTCTTTATTTTTTTTTTTTTTTTTTTTTTTTTTTAATGACAGGGCTTAATCCATTGTTTGAATACATAATTAAATGTCGATCATTTGCCCGACAGTTAGATCGCATAGTAATGGTTAAATTTGCTTTGGCCATGGAGAATTTTTTCTTTTTTTTTAAGGGATTGTCTTGGTTTCGATTGTCTTATAACTTACGTTTGATTGAAAATTCATTCTTGACTATGGAATTATTCTTGACTTGATGAGATGAATTTTTCAATATTTATTGTTGGAATTTATTAGAGGCAGATAAATAATTTCGTACTAATACGCGCGTTTATTGTAATTGATTTTGAATAATATCCTTCTACTTCAATTTAACAGATTCTAAAGGGAGAGAAATGAATTATTTAAAAAAATTAAAAACGTTCTTAAACGTTTTCATACCAAGGTAATTTTAACCTTCAATAACGTCGGATTATCTTAGAAATTCTCTTTTCGCCTGTCTCGATTTCAACATCCAAATAAGATCCATTCCGTACGAAGGAAAACCTTAGCGACGCGACAATAAAATAAATTGCACCATTCGCTTGGACGAAACCGCGAACTCGATTCTCAATTATCGCCGCGTGTACACGCGCTAGTATAACCAAGAGGAGGAAAGATACATCGCGATTACATATATATATGCCCTTGTTTTTACGCATATATATGCATAAAAACAAGGACAATTTACGACTCGAAAACGATTGCGCATTAACGCTTTCTCTCTCTCTCTCACTCTCTTCTTAATTCTTTTATCGAGCTTACAAAGGAGGCGATCGTTCAGCGCTCGTTTTCTCGATTACCGGCATAAGTACGCAATTATTATAGTACGCGAGTGCGAGAGCGAACGAGAAATGTAGAAATACATCGTAGTTGTGTATGTGTGCATGTGCGCCGAGGAGAAATTGACGAATGGTAACGGCGAATAAACAAAAGAACGCGATGTGTGTGTGTGTATATATATATATTTATATGGACAAGTAAAGTACGCCAGTCGCGGACGATTTCCGTAGCTTGATTATTTTCGAGCACAATAATGCCTCGAGAATGTGCCCGTTCGTCTGTCTGTCCATCTGTCCGTTTTGTACGTTGGCCGGAGAGGATATTACCGAGAAATGCAGAATTTATTTTTGCGTCCAGGATGTGAGTTCAAAGCTAATAAGCACGAACCGTTCGATTGATTGTTTTATTAGCAATCTATAACTTTGTGAATTTTGGAAATAATCGCTTTTTCCGTTGAATTTTTTTACATTTTTTCATTTGGCATTAGAAGATATTCGGTGTTGTTGAAATTTTTTTATGTTTCAAAACAAGATGTTTTAAAAATTTCTTTTTATTTCACTTAATATGCACAACGATAAGTAAACATAAATGAATTTCCTTTTATTTTCATAAAATTTTACATCCTCATACATACGCGTAAACAAAATCCAGAACAATTTAACTAAGTCTCTCCGGCAAATCCATCTAACAAAGCTATCCAGTAAACTCAGTAGAGCAAAACCAAGGGGATGTCTTTTACAAATAATAAAACAAAGTAAAAGAAAAATAAAAAAAGGAACGCGCCTAAAACAGAAGAGGAAGAAGAAGACATCTCTTCGGTTTCGGTCGCACGTGCGTGCGCCCGACTTGTGGCGTTAGGCAAATAGAGCGATATACATGTACGCAAAGATTATTCGTATAACAACCATCTCCCTCCCTCTTCCTCTGTCTTTCTCTACGAAATTCCTTGGATCGCGGGGGCAAAACAGTTAGCTCCCGTTCCTCTCTCTTTCTCTCTCTCTCTCTCTCTCTCTCTCTCTCTCTCTCTCGGACTTTGGAATGCACCGAAAATACACGCGTGCTCGCGCATATGCTTGGACACATACACACACACACCTTCGATGCAACCTGGAATACAGTTAGAATGCAACTTTTTTGTTTTTTTTTGTTTTTTTTTTATTTTCAGTATGTGGGTGATTTTTTGAAGGAAAAGGTGAAAAGAAGGCTTGAATTTATAGTTTTTTTGTTGTTTTTTTAATTCCTTTTTTTTTTCTTTTTATTGAATGGTTTAGAAAAGTTGCGTGCGTTATTTGAGAGATTTACGGGTGTGTGCGGTAAAGATAAATTTGGACAAGTCTGATGAATTATGATTTTTAGAAATAAATCGTTGACCTTTGTAAAACGCTAACATTTTTTTATACTTGATATTAATCATTGCTACAATAATAAATTTATTTGTTTATTTATTGGAAATTAAAATTTCAAAAATAAGAAACGAATCAAACATTTTGATTCAAGTTTCTTAAGTTTGAACTCATTTTTGTAAATTTATTAAAACGTTATACCTATACAAATCAATTTTTAATAATTTAAAAACAAGCATTTAAATTTATCATAATATTATTAAAGCGTATCGGTTAAATCTTACGTAGGCTTTAATCATATTAATTGTATGGCTTAAATTTACGATAAAAAATCATTATTATATCATTTAAAAAGTGAAAGATTTTAATGAAGATATGGATATTACTTCTTTAGTTTTTTCTATAATAACTTTATGTCAAGTTACAAGTATCTTACAGTACAAGTATCTTACAGACGAATATTTCTTATGCTCGATTTATTTTAAAATCTAAAATATATCAAGCGCAAAATTTTGCCTGGAACTACATTTAGAAAAAAAAAGATCAAAAGAACTCATATAGAAAACAAAAAAATAAAAAAAATAAAAAAAAATCTTTATATCCGAATTCACAATTTCCCATAAGCTAATCAACTCTCGAAAATCTAGTCTAATGGTTAAATTATCCTATAAAACACGTGCGCAAATCGAGTAACCGAAACACATGCCCCGCCGCTACTATATTTTCACAACCGATATTAATCGGTAGCAAGTACATCGATAGTATAAGCCACAGCTTTCGCGTATGCGAATAATTATAAAACGTCGATTTTAGAGAAAGAGAAAAGATCTTTCCCGATCGAGCAAAAGCACACGCCGCTAGAAAATTACGGCGACGAGCAAATCGACGAAAAGCAACGCAAAAAAAAAATAATAAACTCGTACACAAGCACGCGAATGAAAGGGAAAGATAAAGAGAAGAGGAAGGGGGGTGGCAAGCATTCGATAATAAAACGTTAAACGGCTAGCTAGCGAATTGATTGCGCCTCATTGATTATCGTGATGAAATTCCGCAAATGCGATTTTTTCCTTATTTAGCTTATTTCGCGGATATATCGATGTCGTTGTTGGACCGCTCGTTTCCTGTTTACAACTGGAAAGAAAAAAATTTTATCCTTCCAGGTTGCCGATACAGCACCGAATCGTTGCGAGAGAGAGAGAGAGAGAGAGAGAGAGAGAGAGAGAGAGAGAGAGAGAGAGAGAAATAGAGAAGAGAGAGGAGAATTTACTATGGGAATAGATTGATTTGTTTTGCTCGCTCGTAGATTTACCTTAAATTGAATGAATTTTTTATTTTTCGAAACGGGAGAAATAATGGATGTTGCGCGGATAAATTGAGGCATTTAAGGTAATATTGAATTTAGATACGGTGGGATATGTTAAATGCGTATAATTCGAAAAAAATTTTTAACCGATGCAAGTAAATGCCTAAGCGAAGTTTCAAGTGTTTAAATTTAATCGTTAGTAATTGCAGTTAAAGTATCAAAGTTTTTTTTTTTTAATTTAATCATTCAATTCATCGTTTATAAATAAATGTAATTTAATCGAAAATTATTAATTGATTTACTTTATAATTTTGATATACCACACAAATTTAACAAAATTATAATTTCCTTCGTAGATTATCTTACTTTGTCGGATAATTTAAATAGCGCAATCCCAATCATCAAACGGCAAAGTCCCGTTTCTCAACGATTCATAATCCGAGCGAAATTCCCCTTCATTTACATATTTACAAGTGTAAAATTGCTACCAGAAAATCCATAAAGTCAAAATTCGATCAAACTCTCTTATCGTTATCAAAGAAAAAAAAAAGAACAAACGCAATGAAAATTTCAGTTTAGAAAAGCTCGAAAGCGTAGTAGGTGTAATATTTCTCAACGAACTTGCATTTCTTTTTGCGGTACGGATTTTATGGATTCGTTGACGGTTATGTCGAGTAACCGAGAGAAAGAGAAACATTCCAGCAACGTTTACGATAAAATAATAAATAAAGTGTGAAAAAGTGTCCGGTGCGTGGTTACTATATGAATAACCAGTTGCTACCATCGCCATTGCGAGCTGTCCAACGCTTATATATAACGTGTCTCTCGTGTTTGACGCGAGTTCCGATTGCCTTCATATATTTGATATATGGTGTTTATCTCTCGAGGCGTCGTCCTTAGTGAGAATTTACCGTTGTTCAAATGCCTTTACGTTGTTATTATTATTATTTTTTCTTCTTGTCTTTCTTTTCCTTACTTTCTTCTTTTTTAAAAAGCATTTTACGTCGTTGCATGCGTTTTTGCTACCGGTTCCTCGTTACGAGCGGTTAGAATTATTGCCATTGCGCTCGTTAAACTTTCCGTGCCGTTTCTCGGATGACGTTGAGTAATTCGATACGAAAGCTTGAAATTTTTGATGATTGGTAGAAAGACGGTTTGGATTTTACCAGTCGGAATGGTTAATTTTTGCTTTATTAAATTGTATGGCTATGGATTTTTAATATTAAATTGAAACAATAATTAGCTTGGTAATAAAATTGCGTCGTTTTTCAGTTGCTCCAATTGGAAATGTTCATTATTTCGTTGTTCTTTGTGCAATTTAGAGAATTTTGGTTTCAAACAAAAGCTAGTATTTTTACGTTTTGATTTTCAATGTTACGGATGTTATAAAACGTTAAACTTTAAGAAACAGTTAAGCGGGATAAGTTAAACGTTAGCCAAGTAATAATTAAAAACCATTTAAAAAAGTTTGGCTTCACCTGAAAGTGGTATCGTAATTGAAATTTCCTAAAAAAAAAAGACCTGACTTTCTTATCAACCTAATATTTATAAAATGATTATACTTTAAACTCAAGAAGTTAAATGTATAAATGTTCATTATTAAAGTTTTTTCAACAATTTGTACAAGTCAATTCTGAAGGGAAAAAATCTGTCCATTATTGCAAATTGGTTCGTTCTACTTGACTACTTAAAACGTAAAGTATGGTAAACCGATACGAATATCGGTGAGCATAAGCGATTAAGATCATTACGTTATACCATTGATGAGATGACGTAACCGCTGAAAGTACACAATCTAAATGCGATAATGACAATACTCGATTAGAATTGGCAAAAAAATAATAACTTAATTAACAAACGCTCAAACCTTAATTGTATTTCATTAATAAACGTTGAAAAATAAAAAATAAAAAAAAAAACTAAAAACGAAATGCCAGGCGCAATTAATGAAAAAAAAAAATAAGTTCAAAGTGTTCAATGCGCATTTAAATAATGCGCAATGGTGCAACTCGTGCCATTTACGGAACAGCGAAGTAATATTTCATCTTTTAACGCTGAACGATTTTAACGTTAAAGTCTAGAATCGGTGCAATTATATCCATTAAAAATTCCGCAAAGACATTATCGATAACTAATAACAGAGTGGTAGAGAGAGAGGGAGATCTTGAAAAACCTTTTCAACTATGCACACCCACTTTCCATTGCTTGCAAAACGCAAAGAGAAATCATCCCACGCAAAGCTCTTTTAGCCAGAAAACGAAAGAACAAGATATATATATATATATATATATATATATATATCTGTATATGGAACGCAAAAAATCTCTCTCCCAATGGCAAGAACAAAGCGAGTATGTATGCGAGAGAACAGAGATGCATTAAAACCTCGTGTACACGTGAATGTGTACCACCGAGCTCGTAAATCTTAATTCTCACTCGATCGATGTTCAACCGCATATATATATATATATACCAAAATGGTTCGAGCCTTTGCGGGACGATTTTGTTAGCAAACTCGCGCGTCTAAAAGCTTATGAATGCGTTGTGCTGAAAATAAGCAGAGCAATAAGGTGACGATGTATGTCTATATGGAAAGAAGGTATAACGTTTAATTAACATAATTGCCTTAACAAATTGACGGAAAGAAAAATTTGTTAAGTTGTAGGTCGCATATATATATACATATATAAATTCTTTATTCGTACCGCTCTCGCAATTAGAGGACACTCTCTTCACCTTTATATATATATATATATATATATATTGGGTGTACAACTTTGCTTCCGCCGTTTTTTCCGAAATTCGAGGCTTTATTGTAAAAAACTGGTTATACATTTATGATTCAAAGTATTGTCCATCGCTGGCCACTACTTTCTCCCATCTTTCGGGCAGCATACGAATCCCACGTTGAAAAAACTGGTCATCTTTTGAATCGATCCACGAATCGATCCAATTTTTTACTTCTTCATAAGACCGGAAGTGCTGGTCAGCCAGGCCGTGTGCCATTGATCGAAACAAGTGATAGTCCGAGGGAGCAACGTCTGGAGAATACGGCGGGTGGGATAGGACTTCCCATTTCAAAGTTTCCAAGTATGTCTTGACCACTTTCGCAACATGGGGTCGAGCATTGTCATGCTGTAAAATCACTTTATCGTGTCTCTCGTTGTATTGCGGCCGTTTGTCTTTCAATGCTCGGCTTAAACGCATTAATTGCGTTGGATAACGATCGCCTGTGATTGTTTCAGTCAGTTTTAACAACTCATATACACTACGCCGAGCTGGTCCCACCAAATACTGAGCATAACCTTGGAACCGTGAATATTCGGTTTGACCGTCGACGTGGAAGCATGGCCGAGATATCCCCATGATTTTCTGCGCTTGGGATTATCGTAGTGAACCCATTTTTCGCCCCCAGTCACAATGCGATGCAGAAATCCCTTCCGTCTTTGCCTTGCAAGCAGCTGTTGACAAACACACAAACGCCGTTCAACATCTCTCGACTTCAACTCGTACGGCACCCAATTTCCTTGTTTCTGAATCATTCCCATGACTCTCAGGCGTTTTGAAATGGCTTGTTGCGTCACTCCCAATGATCCTGCCAATTTTTGTTGCGTTTGACACAAGTCTTAATCGAGTAATGCCTCCAATTCTGCATCTTCGAAAACCTTCTTTCTTCCACCGCTATGCTGGTCTTCGACGTTAAAATCGCCGTTCTTGAAGCGTTGAAACCACTCTCGGCACGTTCTTTCACTAATAGCGGCCTCACCATAGGTATTTGAGAGCATTCGATGAGCCTCAGTCGCAGATTTCTTCGTATTAAAGCAGAAAATTAAAACCTCCCGCAAATGACGAGAACTTGGCTCGTAAGCTGACATGTTTAATCGAGAATAACTTTATGATGCAGACACAAATCGACTAATATTTCAATGGCGTTATGTTTACAAATACCTAAGCTTATTGTATGACATCTATGATCTATTTATTTCAACTACCACTTACCGCTACAGCCATCTATTGCAAGACGGCGGAAGCAAAGTTATACACCCAATATATATATATATATATATATATATATATATATATATATATATATATATATATATATATATAATTGCGAGAGCGGTACGAATAAAGAATTATTTTTGAACCTTTTATGTGTCGGTATAGTTTTCGCGAGTGAGAGTCGATGGAAACGAGATCGAAGTTAAACAATGGGATGATGGACGTGTATAAGGTGTGTGGGAAAACAAATTTTAAAAGAAAAAATTTTAATAATAGAAAGCAAGATATACCTATGAAGGTTGGTAAGAAGTGATTGGGTAAAGAAAATGAAAAAAAATGCACGTGACAATAAGTATCTTCGTTTGAGTTGATATTGTTCGAACGTGATCTATATTTGAAAATTTACCGGTTAGAAATAAAATTTGTTGGGTGTGGTTTTAGTATATAGATTAATGATAATTAAATCTAAAAATGAAGGTCTGATATGATAAACGGCTGTGCTAACAATTTTTATTCAATTTTATTTTTATCTGAAAGCAAAGTTATTTCGATTTAGATCTATTTAAGAGATGCATAAAAATCCACAGATTCACTCGTTATTTAAAAAAGACTATTAAAACAATATAAAAATAGAGATTAGTTTTTTTTAAATAATATTTATAGTAAAAATAAATTTCAAATTTATTTATTTATTTATTTATTTTATTTATTTTTTTATATTTTAATACTATTCCTATTATATTTTCAATATCTGAATAACAATTGTTATTTCACATTCGATTTTCTTTAATAGATAAAAAATTTAACTCAAAATTTAAACGTAATTTCAGCGATACTGCTTTCCCAACAATTCTCATTATTCAATCATTTATCTCATTGACTTACATAATACAGTTTACAGAAACCATCGCTAACGATCGAACTATGCATCCAATTTTTTGATTGAAACTGGAATCACCGCTACCGCGTATGATAATAATAAAAAAAAAGTGAATAAAAAAAAAAACAAAAACAAAAACAAAACTCGAACACCATCAACATCGCGCGCGCAATGCAACATTGATGCAACCAACGTTAACGTAAGAAATCGCTCTTCTCAGATGGATATATGTTTGTGTATATATATATATGTATCCTTAACGTGGTTCATTGTGCGGTCGCGGCGAAAGAGCTGATTTCATGAATTCCAAAGAGAATTGCTCCATTGTTCGTGACTTTTATTTTCGTCCTTTTTTTCTCTCTCTCTCTCTCTCTCTCTTTCCCTCCTTCTTTCTCTTCGTTTCACGTCCAGCTCTCTTTCTCGCGTGAACGCGTTAAGAGATCCTATTATAGATTTACAATAAATGATCGACTCGAGCGCGTGAATTCGATTTCAATGACGATTTTTGATGTACGAAGAGAAGGGTGCGCGATTTGCATTGCGATTATGTGCATTTACGATGATGCCGGGAAAATCATTGCTGAATATCTGTCGCGTTCTTTGAATTATTTTATATAACATTGTGAAATAATTTGATTTTAAAATTTCCGATTTATTCGAAACTTTTTTTATACGCCTTTATAGGCTTTTAATTTTTATTTCATTAGAGGTTTATTCTAACAAATGAATGCGTTTACTTTTAGATTAAAATTAATGTTAAATAATTATTTTCATTAATATTATCCATGCGATATAGTTATAGATATGTGTATCTTCATATTTTCGCTTAATCACGTGCTTTGATTGTACATGTAATCCTATACATTTCTTTATGTTACAGGTGAGTTATGCAAACTAACGCCACATTAAATCTTCTGGGGTTACGTAAGCTTTTAGTATAATACTTAATAACTTTATGTTATATTCGTTAAAAGTAAATTTACTACCAGTATACTATTATTAAACGCGTGTTATGGAATATCAAAAATCTTTTTTTAAATATATTAAAGCGAAAATTGAAGCGTGTAAAAATTAACGTAACGCGTCAAAAATTAATTTAATATATGATATTAGATTCTCATTTTTGCTTTGCGTTCTTACGAATTTAAGGTAGAATTTCGTTACCAAACGTTATATAATTATTATTGTATTGCATATTTGCAAACAGTTATAGTGATTATGGTTTAAATTTAAAGATGAAGTCTTAGTTACAAAAGTTACCTGACTATTTCATTATTAGTCAACATTATGTTCGGTAAACCAATTTATTTGATATAAATTTATATCAATTATAAAAAAATTAAAAATAAAAAAAAGAAAAAAAGCAAAAGATATCAATTTTAAAGTAATTATTCGAAAATTGATCAATAAGGATACTTAAATTATGAAAAGTAAAAAGCAAAAAAGAAAATATTTGAACGATAAAATATCGCAAATACATTCCGCGATCGTTCAAAAAAAAAAAAAAAAAAAAAAAAAAAAAAGACAGGTATACAAAATATTTCACCACTCGTAAACGAAAGCTATCTCCTCGCTTCAGGGTCGCGCATTTTTTGCTCCTACAAAGTACTACATAAACAGACACAGCTACAACACCTACAGAGCTCCGAGAGAAGACAAACTTCGTTCTTTGATGTCGCTCTCGGTGTAACGAATCCGATGCAGCGGTAGCGCAACAACGTTGTAATACACAGCCTACCAACGACAAAAACGTAAAGCTTACGTGCGTATGTACACTCATATATATATATACATACATACGCGCATACACTACATACGCATCGGAAAGAACGGATGCAGGCTTCAGCTGGTTTCGTAATGACGGCATATCCTGACTGCGTGTATATATATATATATACGTACACACAAATCGAATTCTCCCGTAACCGATTGCTTCCTCGACATTATGTCCTCCTCCGATCCGCGCGCTCTTTTTTATACACTTTGCTCGCATTCCGTACGCCTATCGGCTTTTGTTGTAATACGCGCGCGTTTTGTGTATACGTATACGAATCTTTGCCCTGCCTTAACGAATTTATTCGTTTTGTTAATGTTTTTTTTTTTTTTTTTTTTTTTTTTTTTATAGTTTCTATGATATTCACACGGAATAGTAGCTTTGTTGAATTAAAATTTATTTTTGTAAGGCATCCGATATAATTCTTTGAGATTTGATATTCCGCTTAACGTTTAATTCAAATTTGATATAAATTTAAAAGTCGTGATGATTTCATTAAGATAAAAAATTCTCTTTTGATTGTATTTAATTAAGATTTCGCTCTTGATTTTTATAAAATTATTAGAAAGTATACGTATGCGATGATTTTGATTTTATTTTTTTTTTATGTATCGTTTAACGATTGAAATATTCGGATAGATTAACAAAAATTTAATTAAGTAACAAATAATTCACAAAATTCTTACTGCATAATTTGTTCATTTTATATAACAATTTAATTTGATGAATAATTTGTTGATGCAATAAAATTAGTTTTAAATGTATGAATTGCAAATAATCGATAAATTTAACTAATGCACAAGTAAAAAAATTAGATTAATAAAAGTTTAAAAGAAATAAAAAGAAATTCACAGCTGTCAATGTTCCTGTATATGTTAGATAGAAACGAAAGTATGCACTTATATATCGAATTAATTTCGTTGGCAATTTTCAATATCACCGTAAACGTTACAATAATCATTGCCAAGAGTCGAAGCAATTTTTCCTCGTAAATCTGAAATTTTTTTCATAAATATATATACACGAGAGAGCCGGAAACGAAAGGCAAACCCGAAGGCATTTCACGTTAGTGTTCATACACATGTATACGCTTGACATGCGAAACCGACGACGATGACCGGCATGAATCTCTCCATCTCTCTCTCTCTCTTTCTCTCGCATGCAGGAATCGCGGTTACTGACAACTCGTTGCCAGTTCGATTCTAGAGGCGGTAATTAATCATTGGCTAATTACGCGTATCCCGTGTAAGTTTAATAGAAGCCAAGGTGACATTGAAATTTTTGTTTCATCTCAGGTGCGCGCGTTTAAGTTTTTGATTAGTGAGGTTGTTGAAAATTTTTTGTATCGAAATTAAAATAAAAAATTAATTGAATGAAATTTTTTTTTTTTTTTTTTTTTTGTTAAAATTATCATCGCAATGTTGTTAATAAATATTCAACAATTTTTTTCTCTTTCTTTTTTTAATGTATAGAAAAGAAAGAACATAGCAACCGTTGATTATAAAATGCTATTCTTAATTGTATAGAATTTATGGTGAACATAATTTTATTTCAACTTAAGTGGATATATATATATATATATACATCGACTGGTTCTTAAAGGAGTAAATGTCAGTCTTAACTTCAACCGAAGGAAACATAAGTTTGAAAGAGAAGATTGCAATCAATTTCAATTTTATAATGTGCTGTATAAAAAAGAACAAAAAAAAATAACCTTTCAGGAAACATAACTTTTTTTTGTCATTTTCTTTTGATTCAGCACTTTTCAATACATATTGCACATGCGCGCTATTTGTAGTTTTAGGCGCTATTTTGTAGGATTTTTCTTTGTTCCTCGAGTAGCTATCTCCAAAATCTTTTAGATTGTATTATCCAATTTTATGATAAATCATAAAAGTAACAGCGAAAATAAAATTTATTCATTTATTCAATCATAAAAGCCTCGACGATAATTCATCTAAAAATAAAATTAAATTTCATCATCGCCCTTTCAATACAAAATCAAATAAAAATATCCACACATTGTCGTTTCCCTCGAAAATTTCTTTAAAAGAACTCAGCACTCTACAAAGCACTCAGGGTAAAGGATAACGCTTGACCTTGCGTGTAAAAGCATCGGTTATACTCGACACGACTCGCGAAAGAAATGAGCGCGGCGATTAATTAAAGTCGCTGGCTTGAGAAGATAGAAAAAGAGAGAGAAAGAGAGAGAGAGAGAGAGAAAGAGTGGAACCACTTCCTTTTTTACGGCTCGCTGATTTATCGCGCGCGCGCGTCTACGTCGAGAACTCGTGCGCGGAAGGGACTCTACTATGGTAATATAAACTTTGTAGAATGATTCGACGATGTATGTGTTCTTAGATCGACGCGTTTCTTGCTTCTATTTATTGCGGTTGCAATAATAAAATAATAACGCACGAGTGGATACGGATTCAATAATTTTATATCCGTTAAAAAATAAACTTTTATCAACATAGTTTTATATACTTGTGCTAACAAATCGACAATATCGATATTGTTGTGTCGCTGTATTTTCTTCACTTCTTCCGCAACCGCAGAAGACGTCAATCCTCGTTTGCGCAGTTTCTTCTCTCGGCCTTGCCGATATTCCTATCGAAGAAATTACAAAATTACGTTCTACTAAAAAAAAAGGAAGACGAAGATATATAACGGCATCGTTTCGTTATTTCTGAGAAGTTTAATAAAAAACAAGAAAAAAAAACACACACATTTGTCGCGCATCTGCTTCATTTTTCTTGCGAAAAGTAACATCTTTGGGATGAAATTGAGATACTTTTTTTCGTGCTTAAAAGCAAAATTCTTTGTTCGAAAATTATTTTTTATTCAAAAGATATTTTATTGTGTAATCTTTCATTGATTGACTTTTTACTCATTTTCATTGAAATCTCAAATCTGACAACCTACGTTGGATTCTTTTGAAAATTATAAATAATTCAACTAAGATACAGTCGCACACTAATATATAATTCTTTATATTTATAATGTTGAAGATATTATTTTTTTAAAAAATGTAAATATCATATTGGATAAAGAAAAAAAGTTTATTTTGTCAATATTTAATCGTAAAATTTGTATTACACCATTGGATTACACAATCAAATTTTTAATTTCAGTATATTTCTGATTATTGGTTTCATTATTCGTGTGTCAATAAATTATAGGAATTTAATAGAAATATAATAATTATGCAGTCGATGACAAAAAAGAAAAAAAAAATATCTAAATCTATTGATAAAATTCCATTCGTTGTACGTTGCAGTCAAACACCTGCAGCATTCACCATACGGAACGACGGCTCGGGCAGAAAACTCGCGGTGAGTTTCTTTGTTCCGAGCTGGCGAACGGAACTCAAAAATTGGGCCAAGAGCGCAGACGAAGAGGCGCGCGCGCGCGCGCGCTATCTCTCACACTGCTGTAACCGTACGCATACACACACACACACAGATACACTCCGGCAAAACAATGAAAATAATAGTAAAAGGAGACTCGCGGCTTTTTTGCTGTTGGTATATATCGTTGTATGTGCGCTATGGTTTGAAAGGAGGTTCAATATGCGCATCAAAGAAGAGAAAAAAATAATGTCTCGTTGACGGATCGACGAGTGCGGCGCGCGAGTGAGATCGTTGATTGGTTTAAATTTTTTTGAATGCAGTGATTGGTAAATGATGCGCTTAATGCCTGTGATTTGTTTTCAGTTGTCGGTATCGAAAAGTAATGACGAAATTAGAAAAAAAGTTTTGTAACCAGAGACTTATGTTTTCTTTTTATATCGATTGATTTTTATAAGGTAAATTTTGTTTGCTATTCAGTTGTATTATCCTTGTAAATTAATCGATCGATTAAAGCATATAAGAACAAGGATTCCTTTTCGTGAATGCAAAATCGAAGAGCTTCAGATTGACAAAATTTATTCGTTCGCAGTGCTTTATTAAATTAATTCTCTTTAAATTTGTCGTTGTTGAATCAAATCGATTACCAGAGTTATCTTTCTCAAGCGTAATGTCAATTCGTATTTCAAGCGTTGCAGCAAAAGACGTAATTTTTCAAACTTTATCGATTTTCATTATGAACATGGAACTGTTCGATCATTATACCTACGTAAATCCGCTGTACAATCCGTTAGGCCATTACCTTTTCATCCAGTTGAAAAGCAATAAATAAACAAATAAAAACAAAAAAAAAGTACAAGCTCGAACTCGATACCGCTTGCGTAATCTTCTTTTGCTTATAACAACCACACGCGGCTCGTAAACTTGGACATCTAAATCCCCGATTTCCCACAACAATTACCATATTAATTACCTCCGACGGCAAATATTAATGTCCGCAATCCTCGCGCGTGATTTACGAGAGGCGCGCCTTTAACATTTCTCTCTCACTCTCTCTCTCTCTCTATCTCTCTCACTCTCTCTTTCTCTCTCTCTCTCTCTTTCTCTTTCTCTTCCTATGAGATTGTGAATATAAAACCGACTCTTCGAAACGTCAAAAATCTTATATATCGACGAAATTACGAAAGAAATAAGGCGTATTATGAACGCGCTTGGAAAAATAACGAAGGTGGTAGAATTTTTCGAATAGTTATTATCCTTTATTTGGCGGATAATTAATTTAAATGGTCTCGTTGGCGATTTGACGAACGTCGGTGATAAATGATTCCGAATTCGTATATACATATACTATATAAATATACGATGCGATCGTTCGTATGCAACAATGCGCGATGCAATTCGTTGCGTAACGGTGAAATATAGTTTAGCTGTAAACGTATAATTTCGGGAAAGTCAATGGTAATGTGTGTGGTAAGGAAATTTACGAATTATGATAAATTTATTGGTAAGGAGAAAAAGTGGCATTGTAAAATGATGTTAATTAACTGTTATATCTCTTGGGAGCCGTGTTTAATTATTCATTAGACGAGTTGCTCTGAAGTAATCGGCTTGAAATGATAATTGAAATTTCATTGTTAATTGTGTCGTTAATTGTGTAATAATTTTTCATATTCTTTCGAGTATTTCACAATCGCGGAATACTTTTACGATTGCCTAGAATTCTATCTTGAATTTATTATATTTTATTCAAATCTAAAATTTTTCTGTATGATTTATGTTTGCATTGATACCTTTATTAAATGCTTTTTTAATACTTTAATAAAAAATTATGCAATAAAGGTAAGCATTATATTTTGTAGTTTTTAAAAAATATTTTAATGTAAAATGCAACGTAAAATGTTGTAATTTAAGACGAGTCTTTCGTTGCCTGTAAACAATGCATTTTATAAAATCAAGTTTAAAAAGTACATAAAAATCATATAAAACTCACAGATTTAAAGTCACAGCCAGTGGCAAGCTCCAATAAACAAAATTGCAACGTTTCCAGAAAAGACAAATGGAAAAGAATAACTAAAATGTAGAAGTAGAAGAAGAAGATACCAGTAGTAAAGACAGGAGAATAAGCAATAGCGAGTAAGAATGACATTAGATGCAAACTAGATAGAAATCAAAGGGCAGAGGGAATTCTGCAGAAGAAAATTTAAAAAAAAACGAGTATAGAAGAAGAAAGAGAAGTTAAGGCACGCATAAAAGCACAAAAGTATTGTATATAAGCTGGAGAAAGAGAAAGAAAGATGTACGTGTACGAATGAAAAGGACGCCGAAGTCCTCGACGGAGTTCAAGCCGAGCAGCCATGCGTGAGCTCGTTTTAACGAGGAATACTCGAGAGTCTCGAGCGTTCGCGCGCGTAATATCTATGCGTATATATACTATACATGATACACAACGTGTGTGTGTAAAAAATTAAAAATGAAAATAATAATACACGGTACGTGTGTAAGCGATGGACGAACGATGCGTTTACCCGTATACTCACCGAGGATATAAAATGTTTTTTTATGCGATAGTTGTGATTTTGAAAATCGCTCAACTCGTTTATAATTATTGTAACGTTGAAAATTAAGGACCCGCTTGTACGTTTACGAGTTCTTTTTTTTTTTTTTTTCGTTCACTTTTTATGTTGTGCATAAGTTTGAATCGAAAATTACGAATATGCTTTTTCTTTTTCTTTATAACGAAAAATTTATACGAGCTCTTTTGAGTGTAGGGACATTAAGGCGATGTCTTAATTTTCTTTGCTTTCGTACAAGTAAATTTTATCGTTTAATTTATTTATAATACGTTAAAATTTAAAATAATATTAAAAGTATATCATCATAAAATACTATATAAAATACACACCATGTAGAGCAAAATATAAAAAATAGAAATAAAAAAAAAAAAGCAAGGCGCAGAAAGTCCTCGTGAATCGAGCGTGAATAACTAATGAACTACTCAAGGGGTAAACTAACTCCTGTTCTCTTATTCTCTCCTCTATCCTATTTTACTTTTTCCTTTCATTCCGGCTTTATTTCTCTCTCTCTCTCTTTCTCTCTCTCTCTCTCTCTCTCTCTCTCTTTCTCTCTTTCTCTATTTCTCTCTTTCTCAGTGCACACCTGCCGTGTGAGGTTTCATTTTCGACCTTGCTTTGTAAAGATATACGTATCCTATGCGCGCTTTGCATATTAACGGATGATGGACTAGTTTGGATTGTCTTTTTTATTTTTTACTTAGTCGCTGGTTTAGTGGGATATGTACCGGGTGTCTCTCGTATGTTTTGCTAGTCAATTAAGCGTGGATAATTTTTTTTTTACTTCTTTTTTTTTTTTTTTTTTTTTTATTAAATAAAGGATATTTGACATTTTTAGAAATATAATATTTTATGCGGTATAGGTGATGCGAATAATCTCGTTAAAGAATTATTGCACACGAAATATAAATAAAAGAAATTCGTAACTCAATACTTTCTGAAATATTACATATTTTAAAATGATTTTTAACAAATCTTTTTTAAATCGCAATTTAAACAAAAAATTAACATTCAGAGCGTAATAAAATATTTTGTAAAAAAATGCGTATTATAACAAACAATAACTAATTATTAATAATTTTAAACTTAACAATTAGACATTCAAATTTTAAAGTTAATTTTTATAATCAGTGTTAAACTGTCATTGATTCGTCTATGCAATTTTTAATTTATAAATTGTCATGCTTGAATTAGAAGATAGTTTTCATTATCTTAGAAAATCGGCGAATATAAATATAGTAGATTAAAAAAAAAAAAATTTATAAAGCTTGCACTTCATAATATATGGTACATGAATAATAAATTTGCTTCGCCTTTTTATCGTACTTAATAACGTACTTATTCATCTTGTTCTTATTTAAAAAAAAAAAAATAATAATACTAATGAAAATGATTTTTTAATTTCGTGAAATAAGATCTATATTTTAATAAATAAAAATTATTAAATACATTTATAAACTGTCAAATTTTATCGATAAATAAAATAAATCTTTAAAAACATATTTTCATTTTTCAAATTTTCAGCTTTAACGTCAGGTTTCACGATTAAAGTGGACGCCGTTGCATATCACTCGTAAAATATAAAAAATAGGTTATAAAACACTAATAGTTGCTTTAAAATTATGTAAGCTCTTTGCGTTTGCTAAATATCGCGAACCTTTAAAAATTTTACAGCAAACTCGTCTAGTACCGTAAAACACAATAACCAATTTCTGATTCCAGATACGTGTGTGCATTGTTTACGAAATTACTAGTTTTACATTATATCGCGATGTAATTCGCATTGTTATAAAAATTATGAAATTATATACATGATAACAAAAATTAATTCATATAGTTGCGCCGAAAACCCGTCCAAGAATTCGAGCATTAAAATAATCGAAACCCAAAAGTAAATAACAAATAACAAAATTCATCGTCATCGTTCGATACTTTTACTTTCACATTACATCACAGTACACACATCGCGACTGCCATTAACAATCTCCCTCGGACAAACAATGCCGACGTTATCAGAGCTTAAAACTACCTCGACGATCAAAAGACAATCTTACATCTCCTCAAAATGTATATATATATATATATTCAATTCTTTCGCTGCTCCTTCCATTCTTAAACCCGATGATTACAAAATTATATCACCTTTATGACCACACCGTCCAAAAACACATAATCTTCCGTACCGAATTCTCAATTCCTCTTTGAAATAATAAATGAAAAATTTCTCCGGCACAAACTCGCGCATTAGATAAATCGTAACGATAAACATCGCGCTCTGACTTTAAACGGAGAAAATCTCTCACCCGCGCTTTATTACCAAATTCGCGTTAGTCATGGTTACGCAAAAGGACGAGGTTAACGCGTCGGTAAGTCTCTCTCTCTCTATCTCTCTCTCTCTCTCTCTCTTTCTTTCTTTCTTTCGACAGACCAAACCTGGCTTTATATCTAGATATCTGAGAGAGTCCATCGCGCGGATGTCTCGCGCAACGCTTCCGCGAGTTAACGTTTGCGTTTATACATATATAGTTTTATTCTTTTTTTTCTTCCCCCATCTCCTCGTATAGCTTACGTTAAGCTCTCTCTCTCTCTCTCTTTCTCTCGGACCCTCGCTGCGTATTGTATGGTAATGTCGAGCGCGTATCGCTTTGCCTTTTCTTCACGCCCCCGCGAGTTCCGTTGCGTTAATTGTAAAGCGTTGTTGTTGTTGTTGTTGTTGTTGTTGTTGTTGTTCGCCGTCTCGCTTTATGTAGTTAGTGTAAAGAATTTTCTTTTTTTCGTTGCTATTGGTGGTGATTGGATATGGATTTCGACGAGGGTGTCGATGGCTTTGACCTAATTTCAAAAATGAAGTTTAGTGGCGTTTAGTTATTTTTGGGTATGATTTTAACGAGTCGAGTGCAAGAAACTACTTTTTACGGAAGTTCATTTGCATGAGATGTGGATTTAGCAATTTCAGTCCGGAAGTAAACTGTTGTTTTTTTTTTTTCCTATTTTGCATTGAGATTTATTTCGTGGTAACTGTAGCTTGAATGTGATGCGTTAAATAATGTTTGTAATTGCAATCTTATCTATCTTTACAGAAATTATAGTTTATAAAATATACTCACAAAAAATATTTATCTTAATAGTTTATTATTACATCATTTTCGATAGTTATTTTAAATCAATAATAAGAAAAAATAAAGAAAAAAAGAAAAGCTCGTTAACTAGATCCGAATGAAATTCACACAATCACTAGAGCTATAAAATTTTTCTTCCCTTACGTGGGTGTAGAAATATTTACTTATTCCGACACATCATCTCGATAATAAATTGGGATACTTTCACCTTAAGTGACTAGATAGATTTTTTATATAAATATATATAAAGAGTCTTTATAACTCAAACTGTAAAGCGAATATCTAATGGATAATCGTTATTATGCAAATTCGATCGTATTTTTTTCTTTGAGAATTAAAATTTGTGATCTTCCAAGCTTTCATTTAATGATTGATGCACAATGAAAATTTTAACCATCGCTCGTTACAATGGTTTATTATTCCAATAAAAATGTTTTGAAACATTGAGTAAAATAATTAAAAACTATACGCGTATTAATAATTTACACTTTTTAAAATGTTACAAAAGTATAAGAAATTTATATATTTTTTAATTCGAAATAAAATTTATACATTTTTTTAAATAATATTTAATAACGATAACGCAATAGCAATATTAGCAACGACACCTTAACAGATATAACCGTTCATTTTTTTTAAATTAACGAAAAACGCGATAATTTCTCGTCAAAGCGTTAAGATACCACAACCATCAAATACATTTATATCGAAAACTCAATAAAAGTTGTAACAATAATCCAAATATATTCCTATTATTATCTCACCTAACTTAATATCCCTCAACTCAACGAGAAAAAAAAGAAGGTAAAAAAAAAAAAAAAAAAAAAAAAAAAAGAAAAGAAATCAAAACGCGTCAGACCAATAATTCAAAAAAAAAAAAAAACAATTCGATCGCAACGTATATACTTCATATTCTTTTCGTAATCCGGTGTCCATTACACAGACACAGACATACCGATCTATCTACCGATTAATCGATCCGCGCTCTCGGTACAATAACGCTGCAGTGCATACACTCACACACCGTTAGCATTCCAGCACGAGACAAAAGCCTTTCACTCACTCACTAAGCGGCGGCGCCAAGCTGCATCTCTTAACCGCAAGTGTTTGTATATATATAGAGAAAGAGAGAGAAAGAGAGAGAGAGAGATGCAGTTGGCGCCCTGTCGCGGAATTTCACGCGCGGTTCGATTCACGTACATATAAGATGTGCGTCTGTGTGTGTTTTATTGGAACGTTTTTACGGTTATATTGACAGGATGCGGGTTGAAAGTTTTTTTTCCCTTAGATTATATTGATCTATGTGTTTTGTTTATTTTAACATTTTTTATATTATTGATATTATTTAGAGTAGTGAAGCAAATATTTGAATAGAGAATATTTAAATGGAAAAATTTTAATTATTTACTTAAATTTTTGGTACGATGCTAAGAAATTATTCTCGTTATTAGTTTCTATTAAAAATAAGATAATTAGATAAATTTTGCGAACGAATCGTTTGATTGGAATTATTATTGTTATTAACTAATGAATAATAATCTTTGTAATTTTTCATTCTTTAATGCTTTAAACGTTAAATGTTTTAAAGTTTTATGAAGTCAATTATTTTTATGTATTTCTCTAATAACATAATGAATCTTCGGAATGAAATTGGAACAGAATCATTAAATAGTATTACGAGATAACTTAATTTCGTCTTAATGTACATAGTTGAAACAAATTTTTGAAAAAAAAAATATATTTTATTCGTTACCGTTAAATTCCATTGTATTTATTTTTAACGATGCATAAAAAATATAAAATATTTATAGACCGGTAGTATAATATTTTTTTTTTAATTTTATTACAATTTAAAAAATTAACAAACTCATTTCTCACTTTCTTATTTAAGGTTCTTCAATCATTATTATTATGAAAAAATTAAAAGATATTCTTGCACTATCGTGCAAAAACATATAAGCCCAACATCCGTAAAAGAAAAAAGCTGCAGGAAATCATTTAACGCAATTTAATAAAGTTCTGAGAAAGAAAGGCCGTCTAGAATAAAAAAAAAAATAAATAAATAAATAAATAAAAAGCAAAAAAAAACAGCGTTACGATCATATAAATATATTATACGCAGGATTATGATACGGGATAAATGTACAAGCCGCGTGAGAGAGAGAGAGACTCTTAGCGAGTTAGCGAAGCGGCTATTAATTAATTGAATTAATGTCCGGTTTCACCGGCATGAAAGAGAAGGAAAGTGACCGTTTGTTTCTGAATAAACTCACCACGCGCGTGCGCGTGCGCGTGTGTGTGTGTGTGTTCATGCGCGGCTCTCTCGACGCTTCGTCGATTCTCGTATATACCTACGTGCGGGAATTTTTAATTATCGTAATTATTAAAAATTTATTGTCGGTAATGGAAGTTAATACTTTTGTTGGTTGTGTTAACACGTGTATCTTATCCGTGATTTAAAATTTTATTTTGGTTGTAGGAGGAAAGTTTGATGTTTAAAGTGTTTCTTTTTTATATTAACGATAAATTTATTTATTTGATATGAAATTTTGTGCTTTGATAAATATAAAAAGCATCTGTTATAACAATTTTTTTTACAAGTTTAAAGTAAAGATCAAAAATATTTTTTTATAATTTTTGTATAAGTTTACGTACTAGTATCGTTTAAAAATCATCGGTTGTTAAAAATCAAAATATGAAAATAATGCAATAATTAAAAGCTAATAATTCGCGCAATTTATCCAGTTTAAGTTTTATTTTATTTTAAAATAATTATCGCATAAACTATAAAAATGAAACGTAAGTATCGTTCGAATATTTAAAATTCAACAAAAAATGCACTCGAAGAAACAATAACTTATGCAGCCCCACGATACCAAAACGTTAAAATACGCCTACTCCTGCCGAAATCATCATCTCTGCCTTAATTGTCCAAAACAGTAAACAATAAACGTTTGCAGAGTACGTATACGCAAATTAACGTTATACTTCCCAACCCAACGATTCATCAAAAAGTTATAAACGCATGACATTAACTCAAATGCAAACAACGCAGTAGCGTCTCCCCTAGATTTTTCAATTCCCAGCCTGTAAAACGTCGTTCTTTCAATCCCGTGAGAGAAAAATTACAGTCCCCTCGACTATGATACGATGATGTAGGATGCGTGTATAATTTTTTAAAGGACGATGCGTTTCTTTCTCTTTCTTTCTTTTTTTTTTTTTTTTTTTTTTTTTTTTTTTCTCTCATTTTTTTTGGTCTTCGACGTTCATTACGTGCCGTTAGACGACCGTGTGTTGTATCTTTCTATTTCTCTCTCTTTCCCTTTGTCGATTGTTGATCGAGACGCGTGTGCGCCGTTTGCTTGTCGCGCGGAGAGTAATTTAAACGTGTCGCGCAAGATAATTAGTTTCCACGACGAGTACGAATTTAATTTTGGTTTGTTTTTATCTCGTGCTTTAAAGAGCTTTTAGCAGTGTAGATATAATCTTTATTCCGGAGACGTTACGTTTAGCTTTGTACTTTACTCGTTTTTCTTGCTTCCTAGTGTAAATTTTGTTTTTATTTGAATTACATTTAAAAAAATTAAATAAATAAATAAATAAATGATAATTTGTTCACTTTTAATAAAACTTTTTCTTTTATTTTCAATTTTTCATTATTTTCATTTTTTTCAACAAAATGCATTCGTAATAATAATTTGTACTCTAGTCGAAAAATATAGATGAATGATAAGATTACGGTAAAGCTGGAAAAAAGAAAATGGTAATGCATCAGGAGAAATAATCATATAGAAAGTTTTATAATGTAATCGCGCTCGAGACTTTCGAATGATATAATTTATAAACCTTACTGCTAGATATAGCTGAGTAAACCAAGTTAAAGTACATATGGTGGTTTCTTCTGATATAGTTGCGTCGATAATGCAATCAAATTTGATATTTTTAAATCAAATCACATATGAGTATTGTACTAATTAACTATTGTAAAGTTAAATTGTTCGACTTGTTTAATTAAGCAGTATTTTTCTATAGCATGATATTAGCAAAGTAAAGAATAATATTAATCAAAAGCATTTTTTTTCGTAATTATAAAGACAACAATTAAAAGAATTCAATGTATTTTCATAAAATATACGTTTCTTAAAACGAAGGTAAAAAAAATTTAAAGCAACTCTTTTAAAAAAAATTCTCAACGTTTGATTCATTCGTTCATAACGAAAAAAAAATAGCTTTTTACAAAAAGAAAAAAGAAAAAATCAGAGAAGAAGCTTCATCACGGTTTGCTTTTTCGAAGTACTAAATTTAATTCAAAACAAAAGGCTTTATTTTTGTAAATTTAAATGTAAAATCTCGCATTTCGACGATGTATGTATTTATATGAGCGAAAAAGAGCAAAAATTTTAGAAATTCTTGGCTTACGTACAAATATAGTTAAGAAAATGGAGAATTCCATCGTAAGATTGTGAGGTCGGATTTTCAATTCGAAAGTGAAAGACTAGTTTTGCGGTTTCTTAAGAAAATTTACAAGCAAATTTAACCGTGGAAATTTAATAAAACAATGATCTTTGTTGTTTTTCTTTTCTCTCCTATTCTCACAGGACTTTACGCAGTGCTTATACGTTTTAATGCAAATTCTATGCGATTATGGATAAACTCACATAATTTTATAAATATTCGAGACGTATATGCTAGCAAATAATCTTTGCAATTATCGTTAGCTACTGGCTTAATTACAAAAAGATTTACGGACGATGTTTATTCAATCTTCATTATTTTATTTTCCACGATAAAGATTCTTTGTTCCATAAATAGAATATCATTTTTCATTTGCAAAGTCGAAACAATTTTTTTTTTTTTTTTTTTTATGTATAAATATCCCTTTTTCTATAAAGTGTTTCGCACAAAAAATTTTTTTTTCAAAAGTCAAGTAGGTAAAATCAACAGCGTTTGAGAAAAAAAAAAAAAAAAAAAAAAGAAGAATAAAAAGAGGCCAAAAATATTTGCACAGCCTGAAAAGAAAAAAATAAAAAGAAAAAATTGAAAACTTTTCATCCGAATAGCTCGAGCAAAACCTTGGAGAATCTTTCAAAAGCTCAAAGCTTGTAAATTAATTCGCGAGTAGCCCTTCTTCCTTTCTTTTTTTTCTACATTCGGGCAAGAAAATGAAACGACCTCGATACCACTTGACCCGATGATCTCTCTCTCTCTCTCTCTCTCTCTCTCTCTCTCTCTCTCACTCTATCTTTATCTAGTGGAAAAGTCTCGGCGCTAATCCTCTTCGTTTTGTAGCTTTCATGAGCTACGAGGCTTCCATTATTTATTTCTGGTTTTACGATCTAATGGATATATGTATATATTTATTCTTGCGGTAAAGGGTTTCCGGAGCTTTAGATAAAGTATGTTTTCTTACGGAGGAATCTTGATATACCGCGGGATTAAAAATGTCGCGAAGTTGCTTCGTCTTTCGTTTTTATTATTTTTTTTTTTTTTTTCTTTTTGCGCACGCATACACACAAAGGATATTTTAAGATTGTTTTACCGCGATGGAGTCGAGGGTAAAAATTTTACTTTTCGTTTGCGCTAATTTTTGCGCAAATACCGTAAATTTATGCCGAGATTTGTGCGTAGATGATTCTTAATGTTGTGATGTTTGCTTTGGTAAGATTTTTTACTATAAAGCTGCGTATACGAAGACGTTATTGTTATTTTTTTTTATCTATTAATTATTAGCTTTGAAAAAAAAGATAGAAGAAAAATTTAGTATTTACTTATGTTAAGAATATTTCAATATAGGATTCTTAAAAATTGTCGTCATAAAATAATATTAGACTATTTAAATTATCACTCGTATCGAACCTTTATTTATTTTTTTTTTTTTTTATATAAAAAAAGAAAAATTAATAATAAATATTACGATTCGTAAAATATGTTAAAAATTTAAAACATTAATTTAAAATCAAACGAATATACTGCCGACATCGAACATAAATTATTCCACACACTGAAAAAAAAAAAATGCACAAACCTCCCCACAAAAAAAAAAAAAAAAAAAAAAAAAAAAAAACAAAGAAAAAACAAATAAGATCAACTTCCTGATCACTGAAACTGTATATCGTTGTTACAGCAATGCCAATCACTGACGGAAGAGAACGAGAGGCTACAGACGAGTCTGAGAAGTCAACCGGCCCACGTGCAAGTGATCGACAACGTCTACCTTCAGAGCCAAGTCAACACGCTTCAGTGGCAGCTGAAACAGGTACATAACTTATACACACACACAACGTTTCACGACAGTGATAAGGTCCTCGTTTAGATTTAATGTATATGTGCATATTTTTATAAAAAATAAAAAAAAAAAAAAGAAAAAAAAAAGAAACCGCTTCGCTTCCGGTGTATTTAATCGAGTACGGTACGGATATACATCTCCGTGTCATTTTGCTTTGATACAATCGAGAAACTCGACGGTTTTCCAAATTCTCTTTTTTTTTCTCTTTTTCGCTTACGGTGGACGCGAGATATACCTTACCTGAAATTTTTATCGCGCTCTGTACCGGTGAATTTATTTTGCTCGAGATAAGAAAACGTTGTTGGGATTTATTTATTTACAGTTGTTGCAGAGATTTTGTATACTTGTTTCGAATAAGTAAGTAATACATATTGTGGATAATTTTAGACGATTAAATATTTTATTAAATATAGCTGATATTTCACGGACTTTTATTCACGATTATTTTTAAACGATGATTATAATTAATTTGCAATATTGTTACCGCTACAAAATTTCAACGGCGTGGATCGAACAAACTATTATTTATAAACAAAATTACTTTTGCTATGACGGGCAAAAGAAATTTTGTTAAAATTATCGATAAGATCGATCGTCGCACAAAGCATCTAACCTACCGCTGTCAATTAACAAAATAAAATTTGATAAAACAATTTCTACATCTCTTCTTCTCAATCGATTCGCCTATGAATTATTTCGTGATTTAATTTGCAGCTCAACTTGTTTGCATGTAATTGTTCGCTTAAAAAATAAAAGACAAGATAACAATGTTCTTGCACACGAGAAAAAGAAAGAGAGAGAGAGAGAGAGAGAGAGAGAGAGAGAGAGAGATAGAAAATCCGCGAGTATAACAATGTCCGCGTTCCAACTGTATACCGAGTACACTGAATGAACTAACCATCGGGTACCGACCGGTTTTTATCGCTCGCTCGTTTACACCTTCGTTATCTCACGGAGACACTCGCGGAACACCGCGATTTGCATGATTCTACTTTTTGTTTTTTCTTTTTCTTTCCTTCTCGCTACCTTCGCTTTTACCCTATCATTGCGACTATGTATTTATACTTTTTTCCCTTTTTTTTTTCCTACTCGTATGGTCTCGTGTACGACGGTGATTTATTATTCGTGCGCGATGGAAACGTTTCAAGGAACGGCGACGTCGACAAGGGAGGTTTTGGTTGATTTAATCGCGCGTTCGATGATGATCGATTTTAGACATTTAAATGCATTAAACTCTTTAAATTTTAAATGTGGATATTTAAAATAATCGTTCGTTTTTACTAAAACTATTCTAATTTTCCAACAAAAATCAATTAACTTTAAATAAATCAATTTTATTTATCGAATCGTAATAAATAATTTAAAAAAATCCAATCTGTCATCGATAAAATGTTCACAGAGCGAAGCTAATCGACAAATGTATCGATCGCTAATGGAACAAGTGGCGCGTTTCCTCGAGCGAGCAAGAAAGAGTCTCGATATAATCCACGAAAAATCAATGAACAAAAGTTCCCGACACAACAGCAGCAACGGCAACGGCGGCGGCGGCGTCGTCAGCGGTGGCGGCGGCGTCAGCGGTGGCGGCGGCGTCAGCGGTGGCGGCGGCGGTGGCAACAATCACAAGGAAAAATCCCGAGTTCCGCGCTCGCGTAGCGTCCACGCCGTCCACGGGGAGCACAACGGCTCACCGAGTCGTTGCGCGACGACCAGTTCCTCGTGCGCCTCGTCCACATCCTCCTCGTCTTCTTCCACATTCTCATCGACCTCTCGCTTCACTCGTGCCAAATCCGTCGCACAAATCGCTCCGAATTCGACGAACAATAACAACAACAACAACAACAACAACAACAACAGCAGCAGCGGCGTCGGAGCTTTCAAAGACTTCACGTGGTCGGTGCTAAGGAAGGACTCGCTCGTAAACGGCACACCACCGAAATCGAAGCCACCGCCACCGCCAGCCGCCTCGCAAATGTCTATGAGCGTTCAAGATATGAATAAAACGTCGGATAGCGGCATTTACAGGAGGCCGAAACAATCGGAACTCGATCCGGACGATGTGCCGCCTGAAAAATTGTCCCAGGAGGCATTCAGGTGAATTAAATTAATTAAATTTCATTAATAGTGACATTAGTGACAATATTATATATTGATGCGCTATTAAAATTATATTTTAAATTAAATATTTTATCGTCGATTAGCTTAAAAAGTTTAAGAATATATTCTATTTCAACAAAATAACAAAATAACATTAGTTAATTGTAAAAAAAATTTTTTCATCACAGATTAATGAGAACGGTTCAGTCTCTGCTCGTAATGCGAGAACCGGATCTGGCCCGACTCAACGCCGCCCAAGAAGCCGGAATCTCACCCTCGCCATTGGATCATCATCCGGACATGTCATCCCTCTCGCTGCAAAGCAATTTCGTCAACTCGACGTTACTGCAGGAGACGGCGATGACGACGACGTCGGGCTGCTCGAGCAGCGACCGCGGCACCGAAGGCAGCGGCAGCTGCTCCACCGACGACGAGGCAAATCGCACCATTTTCAGCGGTAAAAAGATCACCGGCGATATCAAGCAAACGGCGGTGTCGCAACTAATGAGCCCGGGTGCGAGGCAGTCGATCGACGCCGCCTCCTTGAATTCTGCTAGCAGTAAGAATACCGAGGACGAGGACGTCGGCAACGCAAAGCGAAATTCAAATTTCAACGTTTCCAAAAAACAAGAGGGCCAGCAATTAAAACATCACGGCTATCATCACAATTTGACGCAAACGTCTACACCGCACATTCGAAGGGTTAAAAAAACGGATAGAAAGGACATGCATATGAAGTCGCTTAGAGATTGGGTGAGTTTTTTATTCGTCAAAAATGAATGAAATTTTTTTATCGACGAAATAAAACCAAGCTAAGTGTAAGTATATATTGAGTAACGTAAAATTTTCTCTATTTAGGCTCTCGGAAATTCAAACAACTCGGTAACGTCGAGGCCGAAACTAACCACGAGCATAAGCAGCGCCGACGACGAGAGTGGTTTTTCGTCGATGTCGTCCTTTCAGGAAGTCGGTTTACCCAACGTCGCCCTCTCGCCCATTAAGGGTGGTTGCCATACAGAGGTTGGCTTGCCAGAAGTACCGCTCGATAAAATACGCCATAGGCGTTGGTCTTCGACACCTGCTGAATTTCAGGCGCTTTTCAAGCGTCACAGTGGCAGCTTTACCACTAGCGGACAAACCACTGCTGAATCCCTTAGCGTCTGGGTATAATCTTAAAAATTTCAAAGGGCCCTTTGATTGAATAGAATAAAACTTTCAATCAATAGAATAATAATAGATATGCACGTTACCGGCATTTTGTTTTGTTGGCTTTAATTTGATTTTTCTTTTCAATTAATAGTCGATAAAGCAAAACGATTTTAATACGAATGAAAAGTTTTACATAAATATGTGAGAGTTCATTATGTAAGTAAAAAATCCGCTCGATATTCGAAAATTAGGAATATTTTTACTTCGCTTTGAGTAAAATATTACCCTCTAAAGTTCGAATTAATGAATGTGAGCCTGTTACTTGCCTTTTACTTATAGACGAATTCCCATAATTGGCTTCATAAAAAGTTTAAAAATATGCATAATAATTGTTTATAATATTGTCAAAGAAATAATTGCGATCTTTTGCGAATTTTTTTCTTTTTTTTTTTTTTTTTTTTTTTTTTTAATAAGAAAACTAACGTTGTAAAGTTTTGCAATCTTGCAAATTATTATGCCTAAACCTAATAAGAATGAATTTACATTTTGAATAATAATTTTAATATATTCTTCAATAAAAACGAATATATTGTCGACAAAGGGAGTTAAAATTTTATTGACCTATTTTAACCGATTAAATATTGAAATGTCAATTAAATTCCTTATAAAATATTTAATTTAATTTTTTGAGCGATATACCTGATATATTAAGAATTATTTATTTCATTATTAATGATCGAAAAAAAATTTTTCTTGAAAAATGTTTTATCTGGTGTACTAATTTTACAAAAAAAAAAAAAAAACGCTCTTAAATTAAACTAAATATTTTCATATAAATTACAATAACTATATTAAAGACGATAAAATAGGTTAATAAAATTCATTATCACGAGTCATCATTGGTTCTATTAAAGATTTTTATCCTAAAGGATATGTAAGTTATTTATTATGTATTTTATCTCATTAAAAATCAATTTACAGTTGATTGGTGCCTTATAATTTTACTAATTTTAATGTTATCAAGTTAAATTAAAAAATTTATTTCACTTTGTTTTTCACTCTTAAGAATTACATGTAATATGTAAAAATTATTTACTATTAAAAAATCAATTTATTTGAATAAACTTTAATCATACCCTTTTTATTATTTTAAAAATTTTAAATTTAGTTTATATTTTAAATTAATTTTAAATAAAAGTCTAACAAAAATCAAGTACATTTAAACTTTATTTTTGTAACAAAATAAATTTATCAAATGTTGATGTTCATGAAAATCTTTATAAATTTTTATATTATTGTAAAAATATTTTTGAAAAATCATCATAATTTATACATAATACATTTATTTAAAGGCAAAATTTAAAATATAGCTTAAGAAAAATGATTTTTTTTTGCGATAATGTTAACTCAATATGTTCTTATCCGTTGACGGTAAATTTTATTATTTTATTGTATGGTGACACCAGCAAATACCTCTCCGGTGACTGATAACGAAATTTAAAACTTCTTTTGTGTAAATAGGATTCGATAATTGTACGTTCTATCGATATTTGTATCATTTCTCGTAGCTCTTTTCTCGCTTGTTGTTAGTAGAAAAATACATTGATTAGAACTGGCTAGCATACGTCATAATTTTTTTTATTCATATTTTTTTTTTTAACGTTTATAAAGTTATTTTAATTATCTGTTTTATTTACTCGTGAAATAAAATACATTTTTCTTTATTCGTTCGAAAATAGGTTGAGCAATTAACTTCGTAATATTTATATCGCATATATAATCCATAGATAGGCAATTTCTTTGGATTGAAGTTTTCCTCTTTAAGTATTCTTAGGTAGCTAAAGATAGCATTAAAGAAGTTATTAATTATAAGAGTATGTTGTTTGTATTTGTGATAAAGTAAAAAGCTTTTTGTCGCAAGAATTTTCAAGCAAAAACAATGTGCTTTTTTCGCTTTTAAAATTTTCCAAATATTTTTCCTTTATCACTATATAAAATATAAAAGTATGTAGCGTTAAATGAAAATTATGTTTGCATGAATTGAGATACATAAATAGCGAAAGCATACCTTGTATTTATAATTTATTAAGTGCTAAATCAGTTAAAAATGCATTTCATTATTCGGCAATTTTCTTTTTATAAACAAAATTTTTTATATATATATTTTTTTTTTTTTTTTGCTACAAATTTACGTTAATTGACGGAAATTATGAATGTCTATATTGTATCATATGTCTTGCTAGTACACATATTGTAACGCTTTGCGATATATTAAGCAATGCAACAGCTTCGTTATAACCAAGGTACATTTTGTCATATTTTTCTCATCGTCGTACTGGTTAGTTTATGCGCAATGCACTTGTATCTTCATCATTGAATTCGATTACAATATTGTAAAAGTAAATATGTAAAGTAAAGATACAATCTCTTTTAAATTTTTAGTTGCTTTTATTTATTTCACCCTACTTATGTGAGTATAAAATTTATTATTGTTTATTAAACAGGTAAAGTAAGTGTATTTAAAATTATTCTACTTAATTAACGTTACCATACTAATTTATTTTATTTGATTTAATAAATGTGAATATTTTTATATTATATATATATATGCGTGTGTGTGTGTGCGCATACTTTTTTTGTAAAATAAATATCAATAGTCACTTGAATAATCAAAAAATTATTTACATAAATTATAAAATAATAGCGTCAATTTTAATGTGAAAATATTTTATTAATGTCATTACTACTATATTTTTGCTGAGTTTTACCATAAAAATGCATGTCTTCATGAAAACCTATGCCAATGTGTATATACATCTGTAAATATATTCATGGTAAAAGTTGTATACATATGTAAAAATTGTATATATATATATATATATCTGCAATAACCAGTTAGTAGCAACTGACGTTAACATGTTAATCAAATTGAAACCACTAATCAGCTAGTAATCTACGTTAACATCAAATTGGTGGTACCAGTTGAAACGTAAAGTTTGTTGTCAATTTGTATGTACTAAAAGTCATTCTGACATCTAGTATTAAAAAATTTCATTTTACATTTAAAAACATTTTTTAAATTCATGATAATTTGCATAGTGGTCGACACCAAAATGACCTTGCAAATTGACTTTATCTTTACAATAACAAAACTTTACAATCAACTATTATTAAAATTAGTATTTCTTGGATACAAACTGTTGATGGTTATATTCAGATAAATGTACAATAATATCATCAATCGGTAACAAATCGGTAAAACGTGTATTTTCCGAGTAATCATCAATATGTTTCGTAAATCTACCGCAGAAACACTAGCGCCACGTGTAAATGCTTTAACAGATGTCGCCACATGTAAAATTTCTGCCCGACTTGCAGATTGATTTTTCCGTGAACAGTCAAGAGTTGTACTGTGCACATTGCAGCTAAGCGCTCGATTTTAAAGCGTAAGGTGACCGGTCCCAATGACAATGATGTACAATAGCGAGATTCAACGTCGTTCTATTTTTTTTTTTTTTTAATATTTGACTTAAAAATAATGAAGTTCATATTAATAGTTTTTATATAGTAAATTAGTTTTTGAGTTTTTAATTTTTGAACAATATTAAATATTAAACATAATATATAAAATTTCACTAATAAAGTTTTAAATTGTTTTATAGAAAAAAATTTATCAATCATTTTTAAAAAAATGATAATTTTTTCAGAATTATTAAATATAGTGAGAAATGTTAGGGTTTTTAAATAATCTAAACATTAAACAGATTTTCATTATTTATAAAATGAAATAACACTTATTGATCATATATTCTATATACATTGTTTATATCTTCCAATAGTACATGTAAAATTTAAAAATTTTTAATTTTTTGATTTTTCAATTATTGTTTCAGAAAATTCTGATATAAAAAAATTTGATAAGTTTACAATTTGTAAAATTTTGGCCAAACACTATATATATATTCTAAATTCAAAACGCATGAATATTTCATTTCATAACTAAACGATGTAATTTCTTTTAACTTTAATCTATTCCATTTCAAAATCCCACGTGCACACATTAACTATATAAAATCCCTATAAAGAATCGTTCTATGACCGTCATATCCTCCCTCGGCAGCGACACAGAGAGTCTACGTACTCGTAGATTATCCCTCTTCACCCTCTCTTCCTCTCAACAATTCGGCGACTCGTGCTTTCCGCGCGGTGCACGCACGCACGCATACACACACACACACACACACACACATGCACGTGCTTTCGAGATCGCCTCAGACTTACACACCGATATCCATCGTCGTCGCGTTCGTCGTTGGCGCTGCTGGCACCCGCCGTCGGCGCTACCGCCGCCACCGTCGCTGCTGCTGAACTTACTGGCGGTGGTACTGGTACTGCTGCTCCGCTGGTGCGCGTGTTATTTTAATGTGCCACGGCGCGCTCGGGCAGCGTTCAGGCATCGGTGCGTGTGTACTGCTGCGCGGTGTGCTGCTGCGCCCGTGACAACGACTCGTCGACGAGGACGGGAGGGTGAACCAAGTCTTGCTCGACTCTGGGTTCGATTTAATAGAGATATTAATTATAGGGGGAGAGGGAGACAAGAGAGACACGCCAGTGTATCATCATCGTGGACGTGCGCAAGTGTTAACACAACGTGCAATACTAGCAGCACCAGTGCCCGTGTACGTGCGTCCGTGCGAACCTTACCAAAATTTAATCGTTCACCGCGGACGGACTCGCCCTCCATCCGACTCGCGAAAGGTATATATACATATACATATATATATATACCTGAGTGCCGTGAAAGACAGACCTACAACGACTTGTGCGCGCGACGACAAGACGAGTCGTTTCATTTTAATTTCCCTCCTCTTTCTGCCCTTTTTTTTACTTTTGATCATCTCTCTCCCTCTATCTCTTTCTCTCTCGTTCTCTCTCTCTGTCTCTCTTCGTTGTCGTCGCGATCGAAAAAATCCAATGCACGCGTGTTAAAACCTCTACGATTCTCGTCTGCTCGGCACGTCACTGGAGAAACATCCGCATAGCCGGTGTTGCGCGCGCGCTCGCTCGCTCGCTCGCTCGTTCGCTCAAAAGTCCTCGTGTACGCACGTGTGCGCAGAAAAAAGAGAGAGATAGAAGAGAGTGTTGGTGCCTTTACGGGCTCTACGGTGAAAGATAAACAAGTGCTCAAGTCGCAAGTTATTCGAGTATATATATACATACGTACGACGAAATTTTTTGTAAATTTTTTTATTTCCCATTATTTTACAGTTGAATTTCATTTTTTACTACGTATTTACAATACGACAAGGGCTGTTACACGTCGTAGGCTGTGAAATGAGCGACAAGGACCGTTCGTCTCCCACCCTTGTCGAAAGCAGCCTTAAGTCGCTACTCGATCAACCCAGTATTTTTCCACTGATCGGTAAGTCTTGATATCTTGCTTTCTTTTTACTATTGCCCTTGGTATCGTTGATTATTTTAAAAATCAAGGAAAATTTCCATCTCGTATTTATGCGCGCTTGATTGTGGAACAAACTGTAACGGGTGATGAATCAAGGGTTGGAAAAGTGGTGCATAGGTTAAGTAAATTTTTCGAGATTTTTTAAAAATGTTTTACCGAAAATTGTTTACGAAACAACAATAATCCAGTGATAATTCGACCCTTTTGAATACGAATGCAATTGATAAAATGTATTTTTTCACTTGTTTTTAGTCAGCTTTATCGAATTGAAAATTGTGAAAAAGTACATGATTGAAAATTTTAACGGATGCGTATATTAAAGCAACATCATAGATAAATTGCTGGTCATTTTGCAGATGATGATTGTTTATTAAGTGAAAAAGTTAATTTTTAAGTTGACAAATCACTTGTTTTACATTTTATCTGATAAAATGTTAAAAGTTTGTAACTATCGTTTTTTTTTTGCCTCGGTGTTCGAGTATTCCGAATAATTACTACTGAATCGTGTATGAAAATTAACAATGACTAAGCGTTCTTCGATACTTTATTAAAAGCTTTGTGATATTCGTTATCTACTTTATCTCATCATAATCTTATTTATACATATTTTACCACAATAAAATATTCAAAATTTTATACACGATATTTCAAAATTTTTGAATTTTAATCGTTTAAAGTCTTACATCAATGCTTTATTATTTGTGTCTAAAAATATCATTGTTGTCGACTTGAAATTTATGTAAAAAAAAAAAAAAAAAAAAAAAGAAGAAACACTTCAAGTTGTTTACCATTAAATGGTGCAAAAGTTAAACAAAATTTCAGATTGAAAAAAAAAAAAAAAAAAAACGAAAAATGTCCAAAGATCACAATCAAGCCGTTTAATTTCGAACACGGCATTCCAAAACGTTGTCAAAATAAGAACGCAGTTATATAGTATTAGTCCATCTATGCATAAGCAGAGACACGCTGCACGTCTTTTTTAGAACATATCGCTCTTTTTTTTCTTTTGAACGAGCAGTAGTAATACTCGTATTAGTTAATACAGCCGAGTCGCGCGTAGAGCCGAGAAAAATACGGCATTATCGGTCGGCGACGGCGACGGCGGCGGCGGCGGCGGCGCGCCGTTGCCGGCTCTCGGTTTCTCGCTGTTTCTACTGAGACGATGTGTGTGCTTGCGCGCGCGCGGGTGAAAGAGCGAGACGGCACGAAGAAGAGTTCGGCGGGGGCTGTGTAGACTTAAAGCACATACACATGTACATGCACGAGTCGGTTAAGCGAGAGAGAGAAGCAGCCACTGCTCCATACACTGGGCCTTCTTGTGCGCGTATTCTTTAACTTTTCTTCTTCTTCCTTCTTTAATTCTTTTCTTCTCTTTCTTCTTTCTTTCTTTTTATTTTCGATATATAAAATATACTTGGCCCTTTTGATTTTTTAGTTTATTCGTGGTGTTTGCAACTAGTTGGTGTCGTTTTAAAGGTCGCGAAAACGCGGAGGGCGTGCAGTGAGCGAGCGTACGGAACGGTGAGTTCGCGCCGCGGTTTGTAGGTTAGGTTCGTCATCGTCGTCGTCGTCGGTTTGTTTTATCGAACGTATCGTATATAAAGCTCGACTAGTGCCACACTCGTGTTCTCTCTTTGTCTTTCTGGATGTGAATTCACTGAGGATCGACGACGAGGATCACGCAGATATATTTTTTTTTAAGGATTCAAACATGGATTTGAATAAAATGACGCGCAGAGGTGGGTTAAGCATTGGTCTATCTTTTACCTTAGATAATTTTAGATCCCCTTGATGATTTTGTAGTACGTTCTGCAGAAATGGATACATTTTATAGAAATAGTTGCATGAAAATCAACTTAAAATATGCAATCATTTCTATGCTAGATATTTTTTTATAGTTAATGTATACTTTATATTAATACTTGTATTTATTTTGGTCGTAAAAAACACTCGCAGATCTAATATTTAGTTACAAATATTCATAGTCACGTGTAAAGCTGATCACGTGATTAAACTTCAAATTGTTCTAAATTTAATTTCAATGATAAATTATTAATATATTTTATTTTACTATTAACAATATTAATATCTAATAATAAAAAAATTATTTAAAAAAACTATCTAATCATAAGAAAATAATTATAAAACAAAGTTATTTTTATTTAAAATTAAAAAATTTTAATTAAACCTTTCTTGATAAAGTATTTCATTTTAAAAATATACCTACTTGATATCAATTTTTTTTCTTTAGAATTTATTTTGATTAGTAAAATATACATTGATAAATAAATTAATGCAAATCTTTCAAATAAAAGTAACTTATTCGATAGAATGAAATTTTTACTTTTTGCATTATAATAAAATTGAAAATTAGAAAATTTCATATATAAATAGCAATGTCGTTTATTTGAACATTTAACAGTGGCTTATAAAAAAATGTACAAACAATCGTTGCTGATATTAAAAAAAAAAAAAAAATGATAAGACGATTTTATCGATATTGAAATTCGAAGAAAAAAAAAGGGTAAACTTATCGCTTACTTAATTTTTAAACGTATATTTTTGTAAATCAAAAGAAATTCTAAGCAACGTCATCCTATATACACATCTATTGAAATTTTTCCATGCATCGGCCCTTCGATAAAGTCGTGCAATGCGGCCAAATTGATATACCGCAGCGCTTACTGCCGGTTTCTTTCCTTGGATCTTTTTTTTTTTTGTCTTTTTTGGCTCTGTCTTTGTTTGTCTTGTCGCTTTTTTTTCATTCTATTTTTCGAGTGTCCTGCCCATCTCGTATTATTCGATTTGATTTTCTTTCTTTTTCATTAATTCCAGTGCCTTTTATAATTATATACGCTTTCTCGCATTCGTCATTCATTTCTTTTTTTTTTATTTTTCGAGTTTTATTAACCGTGTGTGTTCTCTCTCTCTCTCTCTCTCTCTCTCTCTCTCTTTTCATTTCATTTACGTTTTTATAACTTTATTACTTTTTATTGCAAATGGAATTTTTTTCTCGTTGAATTCTATTGCTTTTTATCTCCGTGTTTCTTTTTATTACAAAAAATTCGATTTTTTAGTATGAGGCTTTTTATGTATTATTTTAAAAAGTTTTTACTTCGACTTTGTGCACTGATGCAGATATAAATTTCAGTAACGTATTTTAAAACCGAATCATAAGTTTTAATTGTAATAATTAAAAATTAATAAAAATAATTAATTTTTAATATTTTACATTATCTGTAAAAATTTGTTTCGAGTGTAGTTATTCAATATTACCACGTAATAAATATCTATAAAGAAATAAAATAAAATTTATCGATGATTTTTGACAGTTTGGCAGCAGCGTTTTAATTTTTATTATATTAAAATACATGACGTCACTGGCTACTTTTTACTGTTTGTTAATTATACAAATATAAAGTCAGGTTGTGCAAATAATTTATGTTACACCGATACTGATTTTTTTTTTTTTATCCTTTAAAAAAGTGTCAGTATAACATATAATACTTCTTTTTTTCTTCAAAAAAATGTTAAATAAAATTTACTAATTTATATTAAATTCTACTTCAAAATTTTTCGCACTTTATACTATTCATAAAGTCGAATGATCGAAAACAAATGAGAACTCGTTTTCCAACAATTTTCCACCCGTACATTACAGCGAGTTACAATCGACGAAAATAAAAATCCCAATGGAAGAAGCTCTCTAATTAATGATTTCTCTCTCTCTTTCTCTAACATTTTTAATCTAACCAACCTCTTCTCTCTCTCTCTCTCTCTATCTCTATCTCTGTCGTCTTCCCCAATCGTTTCCATTGTCACATCTCCATCCTCGTTCATCTCGTACATATTATACTTTTTCCTATCCAAATATATGTATATATACACACGCGCATAATCTTTATTTTTTTTTTTTTTATCAATCTATCTATTTTTCCATCTAAACGAAGGTTGATCATCGATCGATAAAGTTGCGCTTTTTGCGCAAATCCTCTTCTGCGTCATCGTCGTCAGAGAGATAAAAAAAAAAAGTAATAAAGAATCCGAGACGAAAAAACTATAGGTCTGAAGTTTGCAACTTTAGAGTACAACGAAATAATTTTTCGCATTTAAATAAAGCTGATAAAAATGTAAAAATTATATTTAAATCCGTATCTGAATATTTGATTATTCTATAAAACACTAAAAAGACTAAAAAAATATAAATATAAATTTAAAAAATGAAAACAGTTTTTAAAAAATTTCCTTGGACTCCAATATTGGAAATATCAAACCCATAAAAAACTAGCGTAAGGAAAAAAATCTTGAGTCGCTATACTAATATATGCATATTATAGAAATTATAATATAATATCTCGATCGTAATATACGTGCGTACATATACTTACTTAAATATACACGTGTGCATACGTGTAAAAACGGACCTTGGATCTTCGTTTTTTTTTTTTGCTTTGTTTTTTTTGTTGTTGTTATTCTTATCTCCCATTTTGTCCGTCTATTTATTTCGCTTTTTCACCGTCGCTCGTCTCTTGAATTTCTTTACTTTTACTTTTTTATCTTATCGCCCTTTCTTTCTCAACTGCATGTCATGCACTTGCAATACGGCGTTTGGAGTAATTTTTCTCTCTTTCTCTTTTTTCCTCTCGCTGCATCTTTTTCTTTTATTTTCTGTATGCATAGGTAAATATTGTGTACAGAGGCATGAGCATCGAATGAAAATTTTTCACGCGCGATTTGATCGTCGTTGTCGTACTATGTATGTGTATGTATGTATGTATGTATGTATGTAGATTTAAATGAATGTTTTTGTTTATTGTCAAACACGGCAATGTTTACGATTTGTCGATGTTATTATTATTATTATTATTATTTTTTTTTTTTATTGAATAAAAATAGTATTGAAGAAATAAAAATAATGGTAAAAATGTTAAAAATGCTTTTGTTTAACAAGTTTTAAATAACATAATGAAATTTATAATTAGCACGATTATAAATCATTTTTAATACAACGTAAATTGCATTTTAAATTAAAATTAGTAAAGAAAAATTTTGTATATTTATTCAAGATAAATTAATATAAATTAATTTAAAAAACGATCGTCATTTTAATTGCACGAGTAAAGAAGAGTAATTTTTAATTAATTAATAATGTTGTAATAAAAAATTTATTTAATTATAAGTAAAATGAAAAATTCGACTCACGAATAATTAATCAAATTTCAAACGAATCGATAATAAATTTGACCATTCGCAATTTTTATATTCGCATTTCAATGAAAATTGTATTAGCAAGCGTACACATAGCGCGACGTAAAATCGAAGCCTCATTTAATTATTTCCAATGGCTACCAAACTTTAATAAAATTTTAATATATCTATCTTGTTTGCGAATATTTAGCTTGATAAAAAAGAGAAAATTACGATTTTCAAAAGTCCAAACGACGCGAGGATGCGAAAAGTTTTTTTTAGTTGTTAGTGAAATAACTAAAAGAAAAAAGAATGAACGAGTAACGCGACGGTTGTATGGTAAAGAACAAGAGTAAAAGAGAGAAAGAGAGAGAAAGAGAGAGAGAGAGAGAGATATGCAAACATGTTCTCTGTCGCATAGGAGTTCGTTAATGTCCGGCGAAATTAACAGGGAAATATACCTCGTCCCTTTCTCCGTGGCTATTTCAATCCTTAGCTTAATTACCGGCTACCGGCAGCTCTATGAATTTCCACATTCGTCATTCGCCCGAAAGGGACAGAGATATAAAGAGAGATGTGTATATAGGTATAGCAGCGAGAAAAATATTTTGGAAACGGTATGTTTTTCATTCGAATAACGAATAACTATATACTTTTATAGAAAAAAAAAAAAATATTCGTTTTATATATATATATATATATATATATATATATATATATTTTTTTTTTTTTTTTTTATTTCGGTAGTATGATGATATTCAGCGATTAATCCTTTGTTTGACAAACGATAATTGGCTCGATGTGTATGTACAGTATAGGGCACAAGCACGACAGATATGCCTGATGAAGTGAAAAGGGATTAGACTCGGACGATTTGTACTTTGAGGATGCATCGTTTGATGTTTGTAAAACGAATGATGGTAATAGGTTGCTATGGTTTTGCTTGGGTCATTATACCTCCTGCGTATACCCATCATCGAAGTGCAAATCGTATTAAGGAATGTGATATAATAATTGGATTAACTTTGAGCTTTGTTGCTTGATTATTTTATTTTATTTATTTAGCTTTTTAATTATTATCTTTGGAATATGCTTTGAATAAAAAATTCGTGTTTTAATTTTAATTACAGACACGATTAAATGTTTTAAACAATTTTGACAATTATATTACCCATTATTATGTAGATACATTACGTATCTATCTTTTAAATTGAATATAAAAATTTTTTCCTGTTCAAATCATTACACGTAATTTCCAGTTTAATTTATAGTTAAAAAAAAAAAAAAAAAAAAAAAAAAAAAAATCAAACAAAACGCGTTACAAACAGGTGATTGCAAAATTTTTAAAGTAAATTACGAGAACTTTTATTTACAAAATGTATCATGATAAGTGAAAAATTCTTTTTAACCTGTTTACTCAAATAGATATAAATTTTATTTTAATGGATGTGGTTTAAAAAGCAATATTTTATTTCATTAAACTTTTTTAAAAAGTTGATAAAAATTTTATAGATCTACGAATGTATGCGCGTTTTTAATTTTGCAACTATTTAGTAGATATAGATAAGATTAAAAAAAAAAAAAAATGTTAAGAAGTTAATAAAGTTTATAATTAACATGCGATCGACCTTTTTTTACATGCATATTTATAATATATCGAATAATTTTTAATTAGTTTAAACGATAAAATACAAATTTTGAAAGTATCGCATTAAAATTTCGCGATTAAATTTTCCATGATAAAATATTCCGATAACGAGAATTTCCCAACCATTTTATTGCGAGTCTCGTAATACAACGCGCCATTATACTTGGATTATTACACACGTTAAAACGTTATTCTCTCACCCAACTTAATTTAACACCTCGTCGATACATTTGAAACAAAATCAAAAACAAATAATGTAATAAAAAAAAAAATAAATAAATAAATAAATAAAAATTTAAACCTATAGAATAAAAAAAATTTTCTATCGCTTTAGTTTGCATCCCGCAACTCATTGCAGCACACATACAGATATGTCTCTATTCTAGCCGGTGAACCTATAAAAATAACGTGGAACATATAGGTATACTTCTCCCTCTCTCTCTTTCGCTCATTCTCGTTGCTATAATTGTCATTGAGCGCTCGTCGAGTCGAGAGATATAGTTTCTCTCTTACGGCGTTTCATCCACACGAATCTCTCTCTCTCTCTCGGCTCTTGCACACACGCGCACACGCATGCAAACACACAGATATGCATAACTCGCGTTATCCTTATCGCCGCGAATACATATGCGCTATCGTTGAGATTTAACTCTGCGGGTTGTCGACTGCGTCTCTCCTTCTTTCTTTCTCTCGTTTATCATTAGTCGTGATCGTCTTTGCGCTCTTATCGCGCCTCGTTTCTCAACGTTCTTATCGCTCGTAAGCACGAGTCCTCCTCGTCGTCGTTTCGGTGTTTGTACGTACATTTATGTACATTTACACGAATTCTTCTGCGTTTATTGATTTTTAGATTGAGAATTTATTTGATTCTGAAAAGGAAAAATTGGTGGGTTTAATCGGTACGCATGCACGCATCATCGCGTTAAGCGAAATCTTTTAATATTGATATTAAAAAATAAATGGAGGGAGGGAAGAGTAATCGTCGATTTCAAGTCCTTTTATACTAATTTTATTAAATAATTTAAGTAATTTTATTGTTAGTCTATAAAGAAAAGTTTTTTAATACAAAATACAGGCCGTTAAGTAATAAAATTAAACACCTTAATAATTATCCAAACGGAAGGATAATTAAATGAGATAATTTATAATAATTAGGCATTCGGACTGGTTAAAATTATATATCGGCGTACAATTAAGGCGTATAGCTTTTGTACGACGAGAGTAAGCGACATTGCATCTCAACAATATCTTCCACTAATTGTTGCTCAATGCTTACCGACCCGATAAACTACGTTTCTTCATACCACATTATTAGTTGTAAAGTTTCGGTTTCGTATTCGCGTACATACTCGAAATAAACAACTATACAATACCTCATGCTGTTTCATTAAAGATCGCTGGAATATAATATTTCAAATATATTTTAATGGCTTTTTATATGTTGTAAGATGTCGGTGTTAAATTTATTTAATCGAAATGGTTAAATTGATATTTGTCTGTACGATTAGTTATATGTATTTAAAAGTTTTTTTTTATAAGTTTTTTATAAGTGTTAAATTATTCTCCCCCCTTGAATATAATATTTAAGGTTATTTTTGAAAACGATCAATTTTAATTTTAATCATGTGCTGCTGCTAAGGCAGAATAAATATACTAAAGTACATTAAAGAAAAGTATACATGTATCGTATATATATTTTTAATTGGCTAGGATATTATTAAATTTCAAAAAGTGTTACATTTATATATATATCGTATACGATTTAATTACATTTTAGTTCTGAATGTTCTTTAACAAATATCGAAATACACTGGTAAGATTTCGAAAATTGACATTTTAAATGTTTATAATAGTTTAAAAGTAATCTAACACTCGTAGTAAACATAAAATAATTTATGTTTCAATTTATACATTATACACTATAAAATAGTTCATTAATTTGTAATTTCATCATACGTATAAACCGTACGATTTCAAAGTAGACACAGTGACGTACGCATGAAAGCTCATTTACGAGCAATCCATCATCGACCGAGAAAAGTCCGATAAGCGATCGGGTTTAAAAAGCTAGACATTCGATTTTTTATTCCAATCACCGTGCGTTTTTTCCCTTGTCGATTAAACGCACAAAAGTTCTCGTGAACGTTAGCTCGAGCAAGGGCTGAGATTTTCTTTTAATTTCAGAAAATTGAGATAGACGCGACGATGAAACGATGAGTAAAAAATGATTAAAACGATGGGTGCATGCTTATACGACGATTAAATATTCGCGCGTTGTTTGCGCACCGATTCTTCACCTTGTATAGATCGGTATAGCGATCGAGTTTTTTTCATTTTTTTTTTTTTTTTTTCTCCTTCGTCTTACGCGCTCGACAGCTTCTTTGGCATTTGTCGCAATGGTTTTGATTACCGTGCGTCGTTGATTGACATAAGCAACGTTGATAATATCGGCTCGATTATAATTGGTAATTTAGTTTCTCCCGTTCTCGTTGTACAAAGCCTACGCGTACCCGTAAGCGTGCGAAGGATTACTCGTTTGGAAGGAACCTGTCTCTCTTTCTACCTCTATCTCTGTCTTTATTGCGTCGGATGTCTCTCTTTGCGCCGATAGCGCCGAGATTTATGAGATACACATTAAAAATCCTGTAATTTTAAATCGATGTGTATAATGCACGCACATACGGATCGCCATTATGGTAATATTTAGCAACTTGACGATTATATGCGGCCGATGGTTTTCATAGATAGTGTTTCTATTTTTTTTTTCTTTTTTTCATCCAGTCAGTAGGTAGCAAATTATAGAGTATTATATAACGAAAAATGAAGGAGATAAAAAATCGATACTCTTCGTGCGAATATTCATCATATTAATTATTCAAAAACTGCAACATAGATATTGTCAAAGAATGTTGTTATGAAAATTGTGAAATAGCGATACATACATATATTTTTTTAACGATTATGTTATATATTGCCACGTCGTCTATGTATCTTGTTTGATTGACCTGTATTCTTAAAATTTTGAAATATTTTAATATTGCGGTAATAAATATTATAATTTAGATATTTTTACTTTTATTTTTTGTCAAACCGCTAATGCTAAAACCGCTACCGCTAAAATGAAAGGCAAAAAATTGACGATTTTGAAATGTAACTTGAGAATTAATTACTAAACTAAGTTAACTGGTATGAAAAAAAAATTTTTATTTTTGAATTCATTTTTTTTTTCTAGCCACGTTTTTTTTTTTTTTTCTTTTTCTTTTTTTCTTCTTAAAATTACCTTTTTTTTACTGCACTTACGGTAAGCGATAAAAAAAAATCTATGATAAATAAATGTTTTCAGAAAAATATTTTAATAAATAAAAATTAAAATTAAAAAATTTATCAAATAAAAAAAATGTATGACTTATATTACAAGTTGCAATGACATCAAGTATACCTTCAAATACTATTACGTTAAAGTGTCCACCATACCATTATAAAAGTAACTAAATTTATCCATAATATTCACGAGAGTATATTCGAAATTCTGCAAATAATACTGTCACAATAACGACTTTATGCAAACCGATTCTTCTTTAAAGAATTATATGGTCCGTGAAAAATTGAGTCTTACGTGCGATGTAATTGGACGAATTGAAAAGTTCGCCGCTTACCTTTTTTCACGTCCTCCCTTACCATTTCCTTCTCTTTTCTTTCTGGCCCTCTTTTGCCCCCGGTAGTCTTTATAAGCTTATATTGATCGGTACTAGCACCTGTTTTCCTCTTTCGAGAGGGCGCATGCATGTTGATGTGAGTGTCTAAGTTTGTAATATAGCGTAAACGACTAGTTCATCGCGGGAGTTTAAGAAGCGACCGTATCGATGTGTGTTTTTTGTATTTCGTTATTGGAGGTTTGACGAGTGAATTGTTTCTTTTTACAAGCTCACGTTTGATTTTTGTCATACTCACAAAGGAAATAATAAGTGGAGGGATGTGTTTTTTCCTTCTCGTCCTTAAAGGACACTTAATCGTTTAATGTTTTTGAAAATTGGATTGAGTTTTTAGATAATACATTGATGATACAATATATCGACATATATAAGCACAGAAATTTGTAGTTAATTTACGTTATTCTATGCTTTAAACAAACCAAAGGCTTTTTTTATAATTAGATAATTTTAATCTAATTCAATTTTCCGTAAAAAAATGTAAATAATATATTCAAATGTTTTTAAAAAAAAATTTAATATTATTCAATAAAAGTTTATTTGCGAATAATATTTACCGATTAGTGTCAGAATATAATGTTTATGGTAGCATATTTTAAAACCTCAGTTTTGAATTGCAACCGCAGTGGATTATACTATTCAAGGTAATCAAATACTTTTTATATAAAAGTATATCACAAAATTAACATATTACTTTAAAAAAAAAAAAAATAATTTTAATTATTTATAATTCATAAAATTCAAATGAAAACTCAAATTCAAATACAAAAAAACAAGCGATATATCATCACAATTTGCATTAAATCAAAGACTTTTTCATAATATCCTTGAACATTATTAATTCATATTACTCGGTGAAAATTATGAAGAAAAATAAAATAAATAAAAAAAAAAAAATCATGTTAGGCGGATTATTACTCATGTTTCGTAACTCGCGCGTACGCGTCTCATAATTCACACGATGAGAGGATTCTAGCATTACGAGCTAAATAAAAGCTTCGTTTGCGACCTTCCGAATGTTCCAGAAATTATCGGCAACGACTATCGTTCAACGATTCATGCGGGAATGAACTTTTATAACTCCCGGTTATGTCCGTAACAATCAAAAGATTCGTTATTTCTCGTTCACTTACGACTAATTTTCTCTCCTATCTATCTCTTTCTCTCTCTTTCTCTCTTTCTTTCTCTCTCTCTCTCTCTCTCTCTCTCTCTCTCTCTCTCTCTCTCCTTCTCTCTCATATTTGTGTGTCCAGTAATCCGCTCGTTCACTTACGCGCGTTTGTGCAATAATGTTGACATTACGCTTTGCCAAGTTGCCCCCGCCCCCCCGGTTGAGAAAAATATCTCGTGGAATGCTAAAATAAACAATATCTACACGTGCGTGTTATCTTTACATCTTTGTTCTTCGCTATGAGTAATTTCAAAATTTCTGCCAATCATACGCGCGCTACTCTTTTGCACTGAACAATCCGCGTGACTAGTTTTGAGACGTTATTCCTTCCCTTCCTCTCCCTACTCTCTTTCTATTTCTTGAATACGAGCTGTTATTATATAATTTTTTACATGCGTTTTCTGCATTCTCGCTTGCTGCGAGATAATTTTGGAACGTTGCGTGAAATATATATGATTTATTTCTTAACGTCTCGTACAAAAAATTATCCGACATACCACAACTCGTTACAAAATTTTCAATTTTGCGTACTTTGTACCGTCCTTTTTTCTCGCTTCTTTTTCAAACGAACTGAATAAAGCTTTTAACAAATTTCAACTACCAATTTCCACCAGATAAAATTATTCAGTTTAATAGCTTTATCACGTCAATGGCATTTTGACGAGCTGCGAAAAGGTTGCGTCAAATTATACAATAATAAGACTCTAGTCGCGCTATTACCGAGTATAATTCAATTTGTTGAAAAAAAAAAAAAAAAAAAAAACAAAAAAAAAAAAAAAAAAAAAAAAAAAAAATAACGTTATCAAACTACTACGTTTACAATTGAATTTGCACGAAAGTTTAAAACAAAATAATTTAACATAATAAAAGTTGTTTTAGCTTAACGCGATAACCGATTTATTCAATGTAAAAGCAATCATCAAAAATCCATCACGAAATAGTTTATTTAAAGCCACATAGTCGACGTTTTTATAAATATAAACGAGATAAAAATTATCCCGGGGCAAGCGTTTAATTGGAACAATCGTTTACTTACAAACAACTCACGCTTTGTATATAAACATTACCGCTGCCCAAGATTAATTAAGCGGCGTTTAATTCAAACAGACAAACCGACCATTTCCAGAACACCGAGTCGCGTTTTCACACAGTCATAAACTCCCATTCATCCTCGTTAAATGAAAAGAAAGAAGGATACTAAAAAAGATGTTGCATCGTTTCAATTCACGAGCTACATGCACGCGTAACAATTGTCTTTTTTAAACCAAACGATCTAAACGTATATAGGCGGGTGTTGGCTAAAATAGAATATAACCTCGCAATAACCAACGAATACGAAAAAGTTTACCAATTCCATTCGCGCGCTTGGTTAACGGATGAGAGAGTCAACTCTACGCGTCGTTAACATCTCACGGAGAAGCATTCCTCGAGGGGAGAAACTCACTTAGCGAGTCGTCGATACGTTAACTCGCCGAGACGTAGTCGTGTTCTCTGGTTAAATTAACGCGATCGGATGCTTGGTTTTCTTAATTACCAGGTTGACCGACTTGTTCTGGTAATGTATATATGGGATGTAAAGCGAGCGCGTAAATTCGAACGAAAATTTTACGCGAACGCGAAGGCAGTACGGATTTGTGAAAAATTTTTGCCATTTTAGTATCGACGCAAAGTCATCGATATCGATTTATTATTTAAGCTGGTTTATCGAAAATCGGGGGAATCGTTAAAAATCATGCGTTCGCGTCTTGTTTAAATAGACAAGTCATTGGTAATAATAAATGAACTCGTTTCGTTGATTGATTTGAACGCGCGCGAGAGCACACTTTAATGAACTTTTTTTTCGTTTCTTTTTTTTTATTATTCTATTTTTTTTGTTCTTTTTTTTTTTTTCTTTTCGTTCGATTTACAGTTGACTTATTTTGCAATTTTTTATTTCTCAGTATATACCACTTTTATATAAAAATATGACTAAATTAATGAATATTTATTTATCATATTTTTATAAAGATTTTTCAATATTTATGAGAACGTGTTTGGATTTGTAAGCGAACCATTAATTCTTGTCACTTTTCGTTTTGTCATCGCGTTTTATTGTGTAATAACATTTGCAACGTTTACGTTTATTACTTTTCAGTAATATGAAAATTCTATCTGACTGTCTCTCTCTCTCTCTCTCTCTTTTGAATGTTTAATCTAGATTTGAATTTTTTAACGTTAATGGTAAATTCTCAACGAGCGTTCAAAAAAATATCATACAATTTTTTTATTTTTTATTTATTTTTTATTTTTTAAATTATCCTTTTTTTTTATCAAAAAAAAAAAAAAAAAATTTTTAATGATTTTTAAAAATACATTACTCGGTGTGTGGACTGACTTTGCAAATTTTTTCATTGAATAACGTGTAATCTCACATTATATAAATGTGTAACTGGCGCTTTACGTTAACGATCAAGAAAATTATTTGCGAATAAATTAAGGTATCATTGCCGTATATTTTAAAAATCCAAAGTATACAATTAAAACAAAGTAGTTATCGTCGACGTTTAACTCGATAAATATTTGTTTAATCACCGAGTATCGCATAACGTATCATCTCATTCTAATGTAATTTTTCTTAGCGTTGAGTAGGATTAATCAACTATAATTTTCTAAGTAAAGTCATGTGCGTCGAACCGATAACTCTTCATTGATTTTTTTTTTGCATTTGAAAATCAAGCTTGGTTTATACGTACAATGTAAAATAGACGTATATATGTATTTAAAATCCAATTTTACATTGTTTCTCACCTCTTGAATGAGAAACTCGTTCGACTTCTTCTAGTGGAAAAGTATGCGAGTAGCTGTTGCAGTAGTTGTCCCAAGGTACTGGTGACTCAAACTCTTGAACTTTACGAGCTCGTTGTTATGGCAAGTTATATGGTAGCTTTGAAATTTTCATTTTAGTTTTGAAATGTTGAGAAATATATCTATATATATATATATATATATATATATGTATAAGTTATTTTTTGTTCAATATATATTTTTTTAAAGTTAAAGTTTAGGTTGTACAAGTGGTTCAAACATTGATACATTTTTCAATGCATCGTTTTGTTTGAGAAAAATAATATTACAGACACAATTTTGAAATTTTCGTAAACGAAAGAAACTGCGTGACGCGTACGTAGTTTGGTATTTTAAAAATAATTATTGACAGAAAAATAATCTTTTGACAGAAAAAACGCATGGTCTTATCACTCGTTATTTAGATAGTTTTATCAGATTCAAACAAGGTTGTTTTAAATAGATTCGAATAAAAATTTAGATTAATTTATATCGGTAAATAACAAGTGAACGCCGAATGTGAATCAACGAGATATGATATTAAAGGAAAATTCAGTCTTCAAAAGTATCTTACATTTTTATCGGCAAAAATAATTATTATTCGACGCTACGCTAACCATAAATTTTTAATAATTTTATAATAATAAAATTTGATAATAAATTAAAAAATATGATTACGTGCAATAAATACTTTAAGATCAAATATAATGTCTTATTTTTTATATAAATTTATTTTTTATTTTTGTACATTATAGAAGAAGAAAAGCCTGTTTTATTAATTACTAATAATATTATTCTTGTTTTATTATGACAAAACCTTTAATTGCGTGTTGTATACGAAATCAAAATAAAAAATATTACGCATTCCGCGTGGCTAAAACAGCGGTATAAGATTTTTTAAAGATTTATGCTCGAGCGAGCCAATATTTTAATGAGCTTAAACAGTCAATTTTAACTCTTTTAAGTTACGTTAAATTTTATACTCAATCGAGTTAATTTTGTGTTGGAAAAAAAAACAAAACAAAAGAAAAGAAAAGAAAAGAAAGAAATTTAAAACCCTATAAAAATTAGCGCGTATAGGTTAGCCTGAAAAACAATTGGTTCTCGGCCAAAAATATTAAGACTTCCCGATGTCTACTCAAAACTCATTACTGAGATATCGCGTTAATTTTTAACGCATAATTTATCTCGCCAATAATTAATAAAATGTCCATATTTACGCATATGTATGTTTAAATGCACAATGGTAAACGATTGTCCATCGATCGAACGAATAAAATCCCTATACGAACGAAGAAATAAAAAAGGAGAAAAGAGAGAAAGTAAAAGTTTTGAAAAAACAAAAAATTTAAAATATCTATAAGCGATCCAAGCGCTTTAAAAGCTCTTTAAAAGAGCCGCGCGGATGCCTACAGCAACGTTAGATCTCTCGCGTGTATATATACATACACGTACACATACTCGATACTAATTTGATGAAAATCAAGGCCACTCGCCGCCGTTGCGCTCATACACTCGCGTACACACGGGCCCTTTACGTCATCATCGCCGGCGCGATTTTGTCGCGATTCGTCGTCACATAAATCACATTAATACACACATATACATACACACACACACACACACACACATATACAGTGCCTCGCTCGTTTTATTTCGTAGATGTATATTTCCACATCTATATGTACGATACTACCGCGTGACGTTGCGCGTAGTTCTAAGTCACTCGGTTTTGTTATTTTTTTTTTTTTTTTTTTTTTATTTTTTCGTTTTAATTTTTATTATTATCGCGGAATTTCACGATTTTCGTACGGGGGCGTAATCGAAATTACTTTCATGCGATATGCAATATATATATATATATATATATATATACACATATTGGTTAGTTTTCGTTGCAAAGTATATTTTTAAATCGCATGTTTTGAAGTTAATTCGAGGCGCCGCAGCGAATGAAGAGAAAAGGAACATTTATTTTTGGGATGGCGAAGTTTTCAGATATATTTATGAATCTATAATAAATACATTTTTTCGAAATTTTTGATTAATGTCCAATTAAATTTAGCAATCTTCGGTATATAATAGAAGCGTTTTATTTCTTTTAGGTAGTTTAAAATATGTTTAAAAAGCAATTTTTTTTTTTTTTAATTAAATCTCCGTATTTTAAATTTTTTTTTAATTTCTGTATTCGTGAGATAAAATTCATAATACGTCACACATTTCTTTTTTTTTTTTTTATTAAAGTTAAACAATTTAACGAAATCGTTTTTCTCTAATATTTATTCAATGAATTAAAGATTAGTTATCTTAAATATCTACAAGTATATTTAAACACCGAAACCAACTTACAAAACGTTTTTAAAATGTTCAACATCATATAAAAAAGATTATAGAATTATATTTAAATATTAATATTTTTTTCATTAAAAATTCACGAAGAAAGCATATTATTTAAATATTAGTTCTGTACATATTGAAAATTAAGCATCATTAAAATAAACTCACGTCTTTTATTTTAACATTTTTTTTTTTTTTTTTTAATTGAACGGATTACTTTAATACTGTTGGTTGTTACACCTTTCACTTTAACGACGAAACATTACAAGTTGTAAACTCTCGCTGTCAAAAAACTTGCCAAGTTGCAAATTTTTTTTTTTTTTTTTTTCTTTTATTGGTCTGCTTTTATTATTTTTCAACAGAAAAGCTTTAAAATTAATTTTAGCGCTTGAATTTGAGGTGAGCACTAAAATTCAAATATTTCATAGTATTATTTTACTCGTCGTAGTAAATCAAGAATTTGATTAATTTGTTTCAAAGAATTATATAAAAAGTTTAATTTGAAAATGTTAAGTTAATCGATGATGATAATATTTTCGTATATGTTTTTTGTTTAAATATCAATCAGGCGAAGTGATTGTACGCCGGTAATTTATTAAATTTACTTTTAACCCTATTTCGAGACAATTGATTAATCGTTTTAGAGTGAAATTTAACGTAACGTACATTATAGGAGCCAAGTTTAAGTATTTCAATATCATCAATTTTCAAGGTGTTAATTTTAAACGCGGAATTTGCACCTAACATTTCAAAAATTAACGAAACCTTTGATTTTTTTCTTATTATAACTCTTCGCCAGCAATTATTTATAATTAAAATTAAAAACTTTTCAAGGGATAATTTCAAATTGTTTTAAAAAAACAAAAACTTACTTCAACTTTGCATTCGTACGCAATCGGTAACATTTTACTTTTCTCGAGGATAACAAGAGAAAAAAAAGAGCGCAGATACACACACACACACACACACACATACACACGTACATATCCATCCATCCTCCAATCCCACGCAATAAAGCATTTTGGCATTCGTCGAATTCAATCTCGACTCGCTCTTGCGCATACTTATCCACACACGCGTACACACACATGTGCGCGCGCGCGTATCTTCACCACCCGGGAAAAGAGAAAGGAAGAAGAAGAGACCTTGAATAGGCAATTTCGTAAGGTGTGTATAAGTGTGTGTAGATGTACGAGGAAAGCCGCGCGAGGAAAGAGACAAATCGATATCGCACAGAGAGTAAGGGATTTCTTTGGTGACGGTTTGTGTGGCCCTCCTCCCCCGTCGATAAAATTCGCGCGAGTCAGTGTCTCTCTCTCTCTCTCTCTCTCTCTCTCTCTCTCTCCACCTTTTTTGTTTATTTCCTTCTCGCGTTCAGCCAACTCCAAATGATTCGGCTAATTCCGCGTCAAAGAACTTTCCTTTACCATTACGCTCTTTATTCTACCTATTTTTTACACTCAATAAAATATCTTCACTACTCTTTGAAGGGAAAGAGATACCGATGTCGTTGTGTGTGAATTTTTTTTCTTTAGCATTCGAGAGAAGAACACGACTTGATTTTATTTTTTTTCCTTTTTTTTTGAGATTTTTTTTTTGAATTTCAAAGCTAATTATAAGTTTAAAATATATTAAAATGAAGATAATTTAACAAACTTTAGTGCGTTAAGTTACTCTTAATGATAAACAAATTTTTATCGTATAATATTATTAATAACAAAAATATACATCCTCTACCCTACAATTATCACAATTCAAATCTACAAAAAAATTACAAATTCGATAAAAAACGAAAAGAAAAAAAAACAACCCGCGATGGCCATTGTGTTAATAAAGCACAATGGAATTAACAACAAACGAGAAACCGTTACTGTTAAATAGTCGAAACTTTTCCTTTCTCATGTAGAAAGAATATTCGACGCGAGACGTTCGTCATCGATCGATATAGCGTTTAATAAAAGGACCCGAGGTGAAGGGGAGGGGGGGGCACGCGTCTTAAATACGCGATGAATAATTATGTATTAATAAACAGCCGAACGCGCGGCCGTGCACAGCTGCTTCATAAATTTTAATGCAATCGTTAACTTCCAGACGCGACTATGTTTCTCGTACAAAAAAAGCGACGTTGGTGTAAGAACGACGAAATTAAAATATGAAAGAAAGAAAATAAAAGATAGAAAAAAAAAAGTTCGAGAGAAATGTATGGTTGGGATATGTATATGCGACGATATAAATGTATATGTAAGAAAGCGATGCGCGCGAGCGTAATTTAAATCGGATGGAATAGAAAGGTGGAAAAAGAGAGATAGAGAAAGAGAGCGAAGTAGTTGAAATTCAGAGTATGAACTATGAATGTCGCGAGATTTTTTTTTTTTTTTGTTTTTTTTTTTTTGTAAAAACTATAGTCCAAAAATTGAAATATACACTTTGACAAGTGACTATTAACGGATACCAAGGACACTTCTATATTATTCGATAGTAAGTAAAGACAAAATGGGCAATAAATTAGTAAACCAAAAAAATGGTCATTCGTTCTAAACTCATAAATGTCAAATTTCAACCTAATTTTCATTAACTTACATCACAATTTTATTACAATAATATTTTCTCGAGAAAAATACCAGAGAAAAAGAGAGAGAAAGATATTTTATGGTTTCTTCAAAGCAATTATAACCGAGCCATAAAGTCCATCAACAAAGCCGATTGACAAAAAGACTAATGAATCCTCCTTGAATTTTCACTCCGCATTCCGGGGAACGAAGACTGTTTTCGAAAAACTCGCCGCTCTCGTTAGTTCTTGGCTAACTTAACAAAATAGAGCTACATCTTTAACTCTCCAATACGGTACGAAGAGAGAAGAGTAACAGAGAGACAAGCGAATAACTCCGCCTTTTAGAATCATTATCACCGCGAGGAAACTGCTGCGCATTTTCACGAGCCGTCGACTGGCGTTTATTACTCGTGCACACGTACTCTTATATGTATGCGTGTGTGTGTGTGCGAGTGTGTGCGAGTGTGTGTGCGAGTGTGTGTGTGTGTGCGTGTGTACACGCGTTTATAAAAGCGTACGCATAGAGACGAGTCGCAGACGGTAACCCGTCGGAAAATTTACGAAGCGAACGCCCCGTCAAAATTACGCGTGTGCGCGAGCTTGTCTTTTCCGATTACTTATATTTCTTTTTTTTTCCTCCTCTCTCCTTCTCTTTTTCTACTTATATTCGTTTCTTGCTGCGTGTGTGTGATAATATTGAGAAAGAATTGGCCTTTAACGTTTTGTATTTTATTGCTTTTTTTTGTACGTTTCTTTTTCTTTAATAAGAGTCGGGTATTTTATCATATATTATGATTTGCTCAGAGAAAGAGAGAGAGAGAGAGAGAGAGAGAGGGAGAGACTTTAATTTTATGATAATCGTGGGTCGATATTTATGAGATACTTTGTCGATACTCGTCAAAGGGTTAAAGTGAAGAGAACTTATATGTTTGTGTTGTACTTAATAAAAAATTGTAGTTTTAAATATACTAGTATTTTTTATTTTTGTTTTAGATAATTACGAATAAATTAAAAAATCGACCGTATGAATTTACTTATTTGAATTTTAAATTATAAAGGGGATCGTGTTTATGGTAAATTTTTTTATGCCTATATTATTCTGACTTCAATATTATTACTTTTATTTTAAAATAATTTAAAAATAACAAAGACAAAGAAACACCGTTTAGTATTGATACCTAGGTATTATTATTAACTTAGTCATTAGTATCAAATTCTAAACTTATACATTTATGTCGATAATCGATTGCTTATCAAAATGCACGTGTTATATTAACTAGAAACGTTTTAACTATTTCCGCTATAATCGTCTCAGGAATTACTATTTTGAACATAAGTGCACAAGGTATTTTTAAAATCGTTTAAAAGTTATTAGCGCTAACGAATGATTTATTATTATTATTCTGGAGCAAACTAAAATTTCTATAAATATATACACTCTAGCTTTCAAAATACCACTTAACTCTTAGTTAACGCGTAAATCTTCAATTTTTAAATGAAAACTTATTTTTTTAATTATACGTAAGAAGTTAAAGACAACGAATGTTTAGTAAAATGATTGATATTTTTAATAAAAAATCAGTTGATCATATTTAATACAAATATCAAAAAATAATAAATTGATCACTTTGGACTAATTATTCTCAATTTGAGAATCCATAATCAAAATATTTTAATTTATAACTTTTTGCGAACTTGATGAATATTTCACGAAAATTTTTCGCTACGAAAAAAAGTTTGCGTGAAAATAAGAAAAAAAGTAAATTGAAGAATGGATCGACTTTCTCTGTGCATAAAAAAAAAAAAAAAAAAAAAAAAGAAAACAAAACAAAACAAATAAAATGCAAGTAAAATAATAAAAATAATTCGTAAGTGTATAATTTTGCGCAAGTGTAACTTGTAAAAAAAATTTAACAATATCAATCATTTAAATGACATCAAAACATTTTAAATCAGTTAACGCAGTTGATCTCCACGTACTTCGGTGAAACTTGCATCAAATTTCCAAGAACAAAAAAAAAAAAAAAAAAAAAAAAAAAAAAAAAAATAAGAATTCCAAGCTGGCTGAGAGACACTCGGTTTGTTTACATCGTTCGGAACGTAAACATTACATACTTACCATATCTCCCCTTCCCGAATACGAAATGTATACGAAATGAAATATAATGCATATTCTCTCTTGTATACGAAATGAAAAATAATTTTCCAATTTGCCAAAAAGTTCGAGTAACTTCTTTAGTCATGCCAATTTACCTATATATGCATAAGCATCGATTCGGCTCGAGAGAATCGAGCCAAATCGATGCTTATGCATATATAGGTAAATTGGCATGACTAAAGAAGGTGGCATCGTCACAACAGACTCGAGATATCTTTTTCGCTTGTATTTATAAACTGCGCGCGAACGAAACATTGTCGTCAATAACGTTTAAAGTAAACTGTGCAACGTTGCTTGGACGATGAAGAACAAGAGAGACGTTATTGTTTTCTTTGTTCATGGCGATTGCCGGATAGCATAAAATTTTTTTTTTTTTTTGTAAAGTTTTTAACGAAACGGTCAATATTGACAATTATTTTCTTCGTTTTATTGTTTTTTTCTATTTCGGAAATATTTCAATTATTGTTAATATGTTAATAAAAGTCCAATGATGTATAAAAATCATATTATCTCCTCGTTATTTAAAACTTACTCGTCAAAATTAAAATTAAAATTTTAATTAAAAATGCAACAATTCCTATCGACATTTGCGGCACTCTCTCTCTCTCTCTCTCCCTCTCACTCTCACTCTCACTCTTACTCTTTCTTTCATAATACACCATAATACTACCAGAGCACGTGATAACCGCGGTGACCCGCACAACTGGCGGAACGTCGTTACGAAAGATTATCGTTATGTCGTTGCACGGTAAGGTACCCGCGTGACGGCCTCGTTTTTCATATACACGCTTGTGTGCGCGCGTACACACACACACACACACACACACATATGCACGTGTAACTCATATTTTATGATGTGCGTTTTATGAGATGTATCTATTTAGGCTTAGGATATGTGTATTCGTTATGAAAACACTATCGAATAAACGTTTCTTTACCGTAGTGGATATTTCGTGATATTTTGCATGAGAATATAATTTTTTTGAATTTCGGTAATAAAATTTACTTTATTTTATAACTTTAAAATTTGTTAGTTTATCTGAAACATTAGTCTTTTTATTTTTAAGAAAAATCAAATTAATTATACACGTGAAAACGTTTATATTTTTTTTTATTATCATCATCGACATTTGTGAACAAGGATTTTCACCTTCATTGTATATCTCTGAGAAAGAGAGAGAAATAACATTAAAAGGTTTAAAAGGGGGATTCGCGCAAGAAACCCTTAAAAAAAATTGTGCGCAAGTAGCCCTTCTTGAAGCCTTAAAAGCTATATATGTTGTGTACCTCGAATCCATGCGTCTTTCGTAGGGATGCCGAATATGTCAAAAAAAGAAAAAGTAAGAGAGAGAGAGAGAGAGAGAAAGAGAGAAAGAGAAAGAGAAAGTGAGAGAGAAAGGGAGAGGAAATAAATATATAAATTATTATTATATAGAGGAAAAGTGTTTCATTTTCGTAGATCAGACAGATGTAAAATGCATACAATCGTAACGTAATAATGTTAACATTATTAAGGATCGTCGGAGAAGTTTATTGTTTTATCGATTAAAACAAGCTGATTATAATTTAAGATTTATGTTGATTACCGATTACAATACCAGATTATGAGGTAATATTATTCATCCGGTGTACGAATCATGCGTTAGAGCGCACCGATTAATTCCAATATTTATATTCGAAAATATTGTTTTATTTATGTAATTTAACGTAGACGTAATACAAAAAAAAAATAATAATAATAGTAATAAATATGTATCTTGTCGCGATTTTTAAAGAAATCGATATACGTAACGAGTTGATCGGTAAATTTATATCTACTGTCAATATAAGAATATGCAATGATTTTTTTTCTCTCATTCGTCTCCTAATGCAAACATCGGAAAATTGAAACTCACACGCATATTCCTTTGTATTTAATTGACCCACTTTAATTTATCATCGATCATACGCTTAGATTTTCATTTTTTTTTTCTTTTTTAATAAATAATCGCTGCTAATTTTTTTATTAGTTCTCATTATTTTTTTTTTTTTTTTCGATACGACGTCAATCGCAATTTTATGTTTTGGTTGAGAATTTCAATTATCGCAATAATGGGTGTTTTTTTTAATTTTATTTATTTATTTATTCTTTTTAATAAAAGAAGCGTGTACGCGTCATTGTGAAACTTTTGCAATGGTTGTAAATAATAATTGTGTGCTCAAAAATTATGTCCGTCACGGAAAATTAAATTTTAAAAATTTTCATTATTCATTCTTCATTTGATTTAGGATTGTTTATTTTCTTGATGTTAATATTCGCAAACGCAAATAACTTGAAATTAATTTCATTTTCATAACGGGCGCATCGTTTTATAATTTTTATCGTTCAAAAATGTATTTTTCACTTATTTAATTTATGTAACATTATATTTTATTTTCATTATGTTTTATTAAAAAGTAGAATAATTAAAATTTATAATTTTACATTGTCATTCTTAATTTAAATTTAATGTATCTTATTTATATCTTTATGAAAAAAAAAAAAAGAAAAGAAAGAAAAATTCAATTTCACACAAAAAGATACAATATATTCCAAACGTCTGCGCTTTTCTTTATTTTTACATGCGAGGATTTTCGTATTCCGTGACCGAGAAAAATCTCATAAACGAAACTCCAACAAAAAAAAGCGCACATATCTCTTCCTCGAAAAAAAAAGAAAAAAAAAAAAAAAAAAAAACAAGAAGTCGCAGTGGCGCGTTACACATAACCGCATACGAGGCATATAAGAGAGCTTAATGGACCTAGAGGTAATCAAACAGCGAGGATAATAAGTGACTGCTCGCGTTTAAAATTTTTATCGAGCGCGACGTCGTTACGTCTGCCGTTCATGAGACGACTCCCGTCTCGTATACACATATACTTAACTTTCTCTTTCTCTTTTTTTCTCATACAAACGCGTAACGGCGAGTTTTCCATGTGGCGAGACGTTTACGATGACACGCTCACGCGCGCGCGCGCGCACGCAAGCATACAGACGTACAAGTGATGTACACGTGTACAAGGGTCAAGGAAATCATTAAGGTAGAGATTTTTCCGAGTGTTGGTAGAAGCTGGACACGTTGTTTCGTGTATATTCAGATCGATTTGTCTTTTTTATGTACTTACATGTATACATGTATGTACGTGCCCTCGTTAAAACGTTACGATAGTTTGGTTATACGGGCGCAGATAGGATTGCTAGCACATTTGTTGTTTTATTTCTCTGCATTTTTTTTTTTTTTTTTTTTGTTTCTGTGCTTTTTGTAGATATCGTTGTCGCTGTTATTTACGAGGAAATATACATAGAGTATATAAGTAGTTTAATTTTTCTTTTTTTTTTTTTTTTTTTTTTTTTTTTTACTTTTTTGTTATTTTAAACGAAAGTCTGATAAATTTTACATTGTAAGATATCGTTGATCGCAAAGAAATTATGACGATGCTGAGATTAACTTTTTTGTTTTTCCAATTTTTATTGAATTAAATTCTTAATGGATCCGATTAAATTTTCGAAACAAAGAAAGAGAGAGACAGAGAGAGAGAAAGAGCTAAAAACTTTCATCGTCTTCTCGGTATATTTTCATTTTCATAAAGAAAAAAAAATTTTGTTCCCACGGCGACCTTTTAGCTAATTAGCGCGCGAAGAAAACATTCGCGACAAGTAAATAATTAGTACGACACCTTTAACGACATTTAAAATCACTAAAAAACTACATCTGCAACTTGTCTAATTGAATGTATTTATTTATTTATCATTAGTTTTTTGCAAGCCTTATCAATTAGACTATTTTAATACGCGATAGATAATATGACTTTACGACTAGTGCGTAACTCGGGGAGTTAACGCGCCAACTCGTTTAATAAATTTTCCATCGAGTCAAAATACATATACTTTTCTATAAATTAATTTCCAAGCCGGTATAACATTATTTTTTTGTTTTTTTCTTTTACAATTTAAACGTGTCGTATATTGGTTTAGAACATTTATCAATATTTATGTAAACATAACTCATTCGTTATCAAGGTGGAAACGACAAATTTTGTGTTTACAACGTGTTATTAAGCTAAATGAAAATTTAAATTGATCTCGACAGTATTTTATCATAATCAACGTCTTTATTAACTCGATCAAGACTTGATACGTATAAACTATATGAGGAAATGCATACACATACTCGTAAAAACTATGAATTAAGGAAAATAAAAAAAAAACCATTTTCACTACCGATGGTCGTCTAAAAAATTATTCAAGTCTTACTATACTTTGATTTAGGAAAATTTTCGTTCTCAGGACTACTATCCTTTCCACGCATGTGTCTAATTTTTCTCCCTCTCGAAATGAAAGAAATTAATTCGGCCCCCGCGAGTTTGCTGGAAAAAGCTTCAATTTTCATAAAAAGAAAATGAAAAGGAGAGAAAAACACGATCCTTCTTCTTCTTCTCTTTTTTCTCCTCGCTGCTAAACACGCTAACAAAATACGCTTTCGCTCCTTCCATATATATATATATATATATATATATATATATATATATATATATATATATACGTATAGAGGTTCTGTCCGAAAGTAAAAGCAGTAGCCTCGACTGCTAAACGCATACACACATTCACAACTGCATATACATGTATATGTGTAAGCGAGCGCGACCTGGCCTCCACCAAGCTTTAATACATCTCTCCTTCCTCTATCTCTTTCTCTGCTGGTGGTGGCTTATTGCCAGGCTGCCTCATATGCCAGGGTTTCGACATACCTGCGTGCCGTCGGTTCTCTTTATCTTTCTCTCTTTATCTATCTCTTTCTCTCTCGGCATGGATATTTTCGGGCGCTTTAACCTACGAGTGCGCTCGCGCGACTATTAGAGTATACGAATGAGTCGTAGAGAGGCGCGAAAATTACCGTTTTTATTATTCTTTTTTATTTCTCTTTATCTTTCTCTCTCTCTCTCTCTCTCTCTCGCTCTCTCTATCTCTTTCTCTTTCTCGCTTTTGAGAGTTGAGCGATTTTTGGAATTTTTCAAAGAGACGAAAGTGTAAAGGATTTTGGAGAATTTTTTTGAACGTCGACATTGTATTTTCAAAGAATAAAATTTATTTTATCGTAGTTGATATTGAATACACTTATTCGATAATATACTAAATAGTTTGTATATTTTCTTGAGATTTTATTCATCTATAAACGAGTATCCATACGAAAAAGAATTTCACGTTTCCTTTTTTGTTTTTTTTTTTTTTTTATTTTAAATTCCTTTTAGTGTACTTGACGATTTAAAAAAAAAAAAAAATAGTCAGCTAAGTTACTTTCATTTATTTCTTACCAAGATGGATTGTAGCCAACTTAAATTCTAAACATTGTTTGAATGTCTCAATCATTAAAGAATATTACGGCACATAGATGTTTATAATAAACAAGTTAATTATCACATCAATAAAGTGATTAATTATTAAGATAAACAATGTTAATACATCACGAAAGAATTTTATAAAATAGATTATCACGCATTATACTTGTAACGAAATCTTTTCACTCGACTCTGTTTAAAAATTTTTGGCGTAAAATTTTATTGCGCTAATGGCATCGTTCATAAAAGATAAGCGATTATCTAATTTATATGAATTTATTTTCTAACTGTATTATGCGTATGGACAATAAAATAAAAAATCCAGCCATTGATACATATAGAAATCTGATTATTTTTGATTCGTGAAAAGTAAAAAAAAAAAAAAAAAAAAAAAAAAAAAAAAAAAAAAAAAAAAAAAAAAGGAAGAGGTACACATTAAATGACGAAAATTCTATATTTCATTGATTAATATCTCAAATAAAAAGATAAGATTCGTAAAAGCGTATGTAACGTTATTATTATTTTTTAATCAAATACCCAATCGACATCTTACACACTCAAGACGCTTTTTGCATTTTTCAAAACAAAATCTTTCGAGTGGAAAATCAACAGTTGCCTAAATCTTCATATAGATAAAAGAATTATTCAAATTCGTCGTATACATATGAAATTTTTTTTTTTTTTTTTTTCTTCTTTAATTTAACTCAACAAACTTTGTGAACGTTAAGAGATTTAGTACATAAACCAATTTTTATTTCGTCTTGATGAAAATGTTTACTTTTAAAACTTTATCGTGTCGATTATTCAAAAATTCTTTAACGAAATTAATGTCGGTTTAAATTCGTAATAATTGCATCCGCTCGTACCAAGTCGAACGAGCTTTGCATAATATTATTCATGCGATGAAACATTGACGATCCAGATTGAGTGTGTCCTATTTTAAAATTATCGAGACTTTTATCTCAGAAGGGTAAAGTCGAATCCGAAGTGTGTATATTTAACAAAACTAATATCGCATTTTTATTGAAAGATTTCTGACGAATTATGTATCTTGTATGAACGTCGAATTACTTTTTTTTTAAATTTTTTTCAACCGATTTTCGAAATCGACATTTTTACCTATTTTTTAATGAAAATTTAATGAAAAAGTTTTGTACAAAACAAAAGAGGTTGGTTTTTATGAAAAATAAATTTCGTTTTCAAAATGATGGCATCGAATTTAATTTCAAATTCTAATTTTCAGCGATATTAGATTTAATTTTCATTAAATTTATCCAGTTCTCGTTAATATTGCATCATCCTAATCGATAAAAAAAGAAAGACAAAAAAAAAAAAAAAACAACTCGTTTTCCAATGGCAAACTAAAACATACGTTATGGTCGTTGGGTACATTTTTTTATCCTATATGGTTTACCCAAATGGTCATAGTTAACGTGTGTGTAAACGTTTGATAGACAAACGCATATAAATGTATGTATGTGTTACTGCGCTATAACTTTCCTTATCAGCGCAAGAAGCTCGCTCGATCTCGGTTTATTTATATATTCCTTGTGCGAGCGAAAGAGAACAATCGAGCCGTTACCTTCTTAACTTTCGCCCCTACCTATGTGAATTTTACTCTCTGACCTTTTCTTTTTTTTTATTTTTTTATTTTTTTTTCTACTTTGTTTTTAAATTTTATTATTGACTCGACTTCTTTTTGTTCCGCTTTTAAAGAGTTTTTTTTTTTATAAGTTTTGGGAAATATTTATCGCGAATCTAAGCCGATTGCAGAATTTAACAAAGTAAATTTATAATTAGATACGATAGTGCATATTTTTAATCAATAATCGATTCGATTTCTTTTTTGCGATAAGATAATATAGATACTGTAAAAATGAGGCGTTGATTAAATTTTATATCGCTTTTAAAATAATTGTAACAGTTGAAAAAGATTATTTATACTGTATAAATAAAGTAATATAAAATAATAAAAAATAAAATATTAAATATAGCTCTTATTGCTTGAATGGAAGATTTTATTCAAGTGGTCGTAAAAGTTAAGAATACCACATTTCGTAAAAGTATAAATTTCTCTAAATTATTACTACTTACTTACTTAATTTTTGAATATTAGATGAAAGATTGCACAAAATTTTACCGCATAAAATATTTAATGAACGAAAACGAACCTTTCGAGTTGTTAATAAAGCCCTCGAACAAATCGATTTGATTATCTTCAAATGTAAAATTCAAATGGTACAATTACATTTAATAATATACTCAATTGATATTTTCTTACTGCAAGCTCTATTAATATTTTAGTTTGTTTTATTTTCTAATAATCATTATAATGGAATACAATATGTAGATAAGCTGTCTCGTAAAAATATTTTTCATATATATATATATATATATATATATATATATATATATATATATATATATATATATATATATACATAATGTAAAAGAAAATTTGTATAATTTAATATAAAATTTAATATCTATGCGTATTTATGTTGGTTTATTGTTTTTTTTTTGTTTCAGGTAAGACATTGATTTATTCATCATTAATTTATCACTTTCCTGTTCCATTAAATTATGCGTAAGTTTAAACATTAAATATATATTAATATGTTTTGTTATAAGTAAATTACGTTGATAAAATTCATCTCCCAATAATCGAGAAAAAAGCCACGATTAACGATAATTCATCAACTTAGTGAAAAATCAGCTTTTTAATTGCTTAGCGTTTAAATCGATTTAAAAATAAGTGCACTTATCTTCTTTTTAATCACGTATAATCGATCAAATACACGATATCAATATTCGCGAGTGACGAAAAGTATACCAGAAAAAGAAAAAAAAAATAAAAAGAATAGAGAATTATCGCAAAAAGTCCAAGGCCTATAAAAAATCGCCGTTTTTTTTTTTTTTTTTTTCTTGCAACGCATGCACACATACACACATTCACAGCATAAGCGCTACACAGTAAACGATTACCAATTACAAAATCGTTTCTCTTCGCGTCTAGATACATGCATATACGTTGGCTCTATCGTTCGTCGAGGCACGTCACGTGACTCGGTCATTCACTGACCTTCTCGGCATCGCTGTTCGTCGATGCACGTACGGACGTACTGAATGTACATACGTGTGTTAGGCGTATACATATATAATGTACATGTAACAACGAGCAGAAAGCTCCCCGGCGGCGGATCAATCCGCTGTGCATTAAGACGACGAAAATAAAACGAGCGAAGCGCGAGAAACTTTACTTATATGTGTATATATATATATATAAGTTCATGAATACACATGCAAACACAATTACACGTGAGACGGCGAAAAGATCGAAAATGAAGGCTCAAAAGAAAAAACATCAATGAACACTTTTTTTCGTTCCCCGCGTTTGTGAGATTTGGTATAATCGACGCGACGACTCGCTTCGTGCTCTACGTCACAGCGTTTAAACGCAAGTATATAAGTTAAACGATCAAAGAAGACGTTTCTTACTCCAGTAATTTTGATTACGCCGAGGATTCGTGTGTGTATATATATATATATACACGCGAGACGTAATCGGCGTTGGGTTTTGACGTCATGTGTGTACGGTTGTGATGTGATGTACGATTGTAATCGCGAGTGGATGTGTATGCGTATAAGTGAGTATGTATAATTTTTATGTATTAAGGTTTACATTACTCGTTAAAATTTACGATGGATGGTATTAATTGTCGTTGAAAAAAGGATAACTGTTATCTTATTTAAATGACTGAGATGATAATATATGTGTTATAAGGTTCAATTTTTTTTTAATTTAGTGAAATTATATTAGATTTCAATAAAACTTTGTGAATTTATTTAAAAAAAAGAAACGCATTGAATTAATTATAATACTGCATTTATAAAGAATGAGAATTTATTAATAAGTATTATTTATTTGTTTTTAAAACTAAATCTTTCTGTCTTTTTTTTATTAAATAAAAAGTACAAACGAAAGATTGTTTTTACGCAGATTTGCATTTCTATAGTAACGCAACGTCTGCTGAATTTTCATCAATAACTTTCGCAGATGTTACAAAGATGTTTTAATAAAGTTTTGAAATTGAAAAATGTAACCTATCAAAATGTAAAATTGTAAAAGAAAAAAGTTGTTTTTTATTTTGTTTTACGCCTTTCTCTCTTTTAAAGATTTAAAAACTTCATCGATAAATAATTTAATGTTATATGAATAATATATTATAATTAATTATAATATATTTAACATTATAAAAAAAACATATAATGTCAAGTTTCGACTCACAAGATATATGAGTATATCGTAACTTTAATTCACTGCACAAAATAACATGTTTTTTCAATATTTTAATTTTATTTACAATTTTTTTTTTTTTTTTTAGTCTTGTTTGAGAGCCGTCGCGAGTTTACATGTTTACATCTTGCTCCGTTATCGGTCTAATTGAAATTTTTTGAAATAAAATATTGAACACAGGTGAATATTAACTATAAATAACGATTGAGTGAACGCTATTGACAGGATTTGCTGTGGCTGCACCGCTGTGGCGACAAGCCTGCAGTGGTGCAGTTGCAGTGTACAAATAAAATGTCTTTGGCATGTCCAAGTCCCTCCGTGATATTCTCTTCAAGTACTGCATCTACACAGTTATGTTACTCCAACGTTGTTGCCAAAAGTTCAAATTCAGAAAAGGATCAAGCTATAGTTATCGATGCATTAGAAGGTTTAACAATTGATGATTATTTAGATGGAATTGAGCAACTAACAGATTTAGTAAATGTCAGAAATATTTCCAAAATCTCAGGTAATAGAGTTTGTATATATTGAACAAGTAAAACTCAAGTAGAAACTTTAAAAAATAAGATTGTTAAAATCAAGAATTATGCATTAAGAATTAGATCGCTAATTGACAATGATAATAAGCGAGTAGTTATATCTAACGTTCGACCTCTAATACCGAATGATCTAATTAAAGAAGCCTTGCAGAGAAAAGGAGTAACCATTCTATCTTCAATCACTGAAATTCGTGCAAGTTCTACAAAACTAGATAGATCGTACATAATGTCTTTCCGTCGTCAATTTTATATTCACAAAAAAGAAGAAAAACTTCTTCCAGAAATAGTACAAATAACATGCGATGACACTACATATTGGACCTATTTGTCAACAGATTTTGCTTCGTGCTATATTTGTAAACAAACCGGGCATATTTCTAAGGCTTGCCCAAATTCCTTTACACACATAGACAGCAGTTTACCGGTGCGTATGAGTGACTAAATCTCAAGTGAAATAGGAACAACAAATTCCGTACGAAAAACACACATAGTAAATTCCGCTAGTGAAAGAAAAGCAATAGACTGTATTCAAAATAAATTACAAGGCAATACCTCAAAATCAAAACGTCCTCTTTCATTCACAAGCAGCAAAGCTTCAACCAAAGCAACAGTCAATAATAATCATACCAGTTCACAAATATAGAATGAGCAGAAGAGCGAAACACCGCATACCATCATATCATCCACTCCAAAAAAAAACTCTAAAAAACATAAACAAAGAAAACTAAACTGTTTAGAAGAAGGAAAGGTTAATTCTATATTGATGAAAAGCTACTCCCAGCAATAGCTCTTTTTCAAAATGTGGAAAAACCGCCTTTTTTATCGTTTACTCAATTCTCAAACTTTCTAAAAACTAGCTTTAGTAGCTCAACAGGCTACAAATAAATCTTCAAAATATCTAAAAATCCTACAGAAGTAATTGAAATAATAAATAATGTTTATCCATTCATTAAAGACTCTAAAATAAAAACAAAACTTACTAGACTGAAAAATAAAATTAAAAGTCTTGACTCTGGGAGCCCTGTGGCAACAGACAATTCTGAAAAAGAAACGGAAATAGATATACCTACAGACACATATGGTAAAAATAAATAATCTAATGTTTTAATACAATCAATATGACTAATAAAGTTATTAAAATATTGTTTTGGAATGTACGAAGCATTATCAAAAATCACTTTTTAGAATTACCAAAACTCCTAGACTCAATAGACGTTTTTATATGTGTTGAAACCTGGCTCGAAGAGAACAGTAATTTTAAATTATCGAAATTTCAAATTTTGAGAAAAGATCGCCCTTATACTAGAGGTGGAGGTGTCTTAATCGCTATTAAAAATGGGCTAGATGTATCTAAACTTATTCATCTTAATGATGCCGATGACAAAATAGAAATTTATGGAATTGGAATAAATAACATATTCCCTAAATTAAGATTATTGTTTGCTACAGAGCACCGCACAATAAACTTACACAAGAAGAATAGAATGATGTTGCAAATGATGTAAAAGACAACTCCAACTGCATCTTTTTAGGCGATTTTAACGCGCATCATACTTCTTGGAACTGCATCGCTGAGGATAGTAATGGTAAAAAATTACTTAACGCAATTGACGATAGACAACTTTTTAATCATAATGATTCGTTCTACTCGCGCTTCAACCCTATTAATGGCAATAAAAGTAATATTGATTTAATCTTTTCAACGCCGAATCTTATTGACAAAATCAACACAGTCGTTTACGACGAAACATATGGATCGGATCATTATCTCATTTTAACAACTTTATTAGTCGTTAAGAAAACCTATGTTAAAAAATCATTTAAAATTAATTCTAATCGCAACGAATGGCCAAAAGTAATAGAATAATAAGACAACAAAATCTCAAATTTCCTTGATAGTAAATACTGCAGCTCTACACCAAGTAATAAATACAAAATATTTATGGAAAAGATTACAGAAGCTGTTGAAACAAACACACCCATAAAAAAATATAATAAAGAGAAATTCGTATATTGAAATCCTGTAATATGGTGGGACTCAGATTGTGATAGAGTTCTTCGTATAAGAAAAGCAGCTTTTAAAAAATGGAATCCTACGAAAAAATTATATGATTATATTAATTATAAAAAACAAGTTGTTATAGTAAGAAAAACTTTTAAACATAAGAAAAAAGAAAATTTCAAAAATTTCGCATCTAAAATTAATTTTAGAACGGATAAATCATATGTTTGGAATACGATTAAAATCTTAAAAAAAAAGTAGACTGAAACAAACATTACAAGGTCTTTTAACACAAATAAAACAGAAATGATAACCATTGCTCTCAACAAAATAGCTCCAGATCCACCATGTTCCAATCAAGGAATTTAAGATCTTCTCCCGGTCTTGACGGAATTAACTATGAAGTGATAAAGAAATTGCCAATTCAATATAAACTTTTATTTATAGACATATTTAATGAAATATATAAAAGCGGTGACTTTTTTCATAGTTTGAGCAAGCATTACATGCATTTTATTTGTAAAAAAACGGATCGTATCAATTACAGACCCATCGCACTGTCATCGTGCGTTGGTAAATTATTTGAAATATTAATTAAAAACCGTTTACAATGGTATGTTGAGACAAATCAACTGCTTTTTCCAGCTCAATCGGGATTTCACAAAGGTCAATCTTGCATAGATAACCTCGCAAGTCTTACCCTTACGATCGAAGATGGCTTTAAAACCAATCAATATGTGCTAGGTGCATTTTTAGATATAACTAGTGCCTTCGATAACGTCGATTGTCACACGCTATTAAAAACATTAGCAAAAAAACAATTGTCCTCTTAATTTAATCAAATATGTTAAATTTTTAGTTTATAATAGAGAAATCTATGCAGATTCTTTAGGAAAAACCTTTAGAATTGTTAATGGGGGCGTGCTACAAGGGGAGTTCTCAGTCCACTCTTATTCACATTACATATAAATTCAATAACTAAAAATTTGCCTAAAAGTACTATTGTATCAATGTTTGCTGACGATGCTACAATACTTGTTAAAAGAAAATCTCTTGTATCGTGTACGAACCTCATAAAAAAATCGATCAATACTGTCAAAAGAAATCTTGAAAAACTTGGTCTAGAACTCGCACCTCATAAAATCTCTTTTATACATTTTAATCATTTAGGAATTCAGCCAGGGCAAATTAAAATAAAAATAAGCGGGATATTTATAACATTAACTGAAACAACAAAATACCTTGGTGTTATCGTAGATTATTAATTATCGTTACAAAGACATATAGCTTACGTTAAAAAAAAGTGTTTAAAAGCAATGAGTATTATTAAATTCCTAAGAAGTACATGGTGGGGTGCAAACCCAGAAACCCTTCTGATTTTATATAAAAGCCATATAAGATCATTAATTGATTATGCAAATTTTATATTTTTTCCGCGCGAAAAACGACAAATAGAGAATATTGAACGGATACAATACGCAGTTGTTAGATACACATTAGGTTATCGTTTTAGCACTCCTACTAATGTTTTAATAGCTGAATCCAAATTAACATATCTTTACGAAAGAAGAAAATGCTTATCTCAGCGCTATTTATCTAAAATTATGCTTAACTCAAAATTACCAATATATCATTCAGTTATAAAGTGCATTCGAACGCGTAAAAAATTAAAAAAACGAGATCGTCTTATTTTTAAAAGTATATCTAAGCTCAAGTCCTTTAAAGAATTAATTAATACTCAAAACTATTATAATTTATGCAAATATAACTACGAAATAATTACCTCGAACATTTAATTTAACAGTAATGTAGGTAATAAAATAAAAAATATGTGCAGTTCTGAAGAAGTTAATGGTATTATAACAGATCTGATTAATTCTAAAAAAGCCTTAGCGATATTTACAGATGGGAGTAAAGTTCAAAACGCATCTTCGGTAGGCACTGCTTGCGTATGTACTCAGTTAAATTTTTCACTTGTTCGCTCTATACATAAACTTGCCTCAATATTTACAGTAGAAGCTATTGCCTTAAATGATGCATTAGATATGGCTCTTAAAAATATGAATCAAAACATTCTTATACTCAGTGACTCCCTTAGCGTCTTGCAAAAAATCATTTCTGTAAATGTAAATATTAAGGTAAACGAACGGATACTTCAAATAAAAAAGCAAAATTTTGCAATTTAGAAAATCAAATCCTTATGACACTGCTAATGAGATTGCAGACTCTTTAGCGAAAGAAGCAACCGTCAAAACCGCAAAAAAAAAAACAAAAATAAAAAAAGACAAAAGCACGGATAAATACACGCAAACTTTCGAGCCGAATTGCAAAAGTGGATAAAAATAAAAATAAAGAGAAAGAGAGAGGAGAATGTCGCGGTCTATAATGTAATTAAAGGGATCGCCGATGCGCAAACGCACTCGTTACAAATAAGTAAGCGTATACCGGCAACCGAGAACTCCGCGCGACCGAGAAGCCGATGTAATAACGAAAAAAATAAGAAAGAAAGAAAGACATAAAAAAAAAAAAAAAACAAAACTACGTATGGCTTCACAGCGAGCGTTACAAGGTTGTCGTAGATTTTGCCCGATTCGGTCACCCTTTCGTTGTCGCACGCATGTGCGAGTATATACATAGACACACGCATGTACGCGAAAAGAAAGAGATGAAGGGTGAATAAGAGAGGGAAAAAAGCCCTTTCGCGCTGCGGTGATTCTTTCTTTTTTAGGCTTTATTGCAAACGTCGCGAAGGTTTATCTTTTAATTGCCTTTGTTTTTCTCTCGTATGTAGTTTAACGACACTGGTACATAAGGGTTTATATAAAGGATTGATAATTTTGGGGAAAAAAAAAAAAATTTCGTTTTAAGCGATGCTCGAACGTAATTTAAAGAATCGTTGGTTGTTCAGTGAAATTAATAAGCGTTTAAACTTTAAGTATATATGAATCGTTCTAGTTTGAAAATTTAATTTTCAGTATTATAGCTAAACTATATGTATTATTCGTGCAACGAACTTTTTCGACTTTAATAACTGTTTTATCGATTGACATAAACAAACCAAACTAATTTCAGTAAAAGATCAACGATCATAGTTTTCTTATTTATCTTTTCTTTTTTCTTTCTTTCTTTTTCTTTTTTTTTTTAACAAAACTAGAAAATTTACGAGAAATGAATCATATTTCAAATAATAAATTTATGATCGAACGGCTTAAACAACGCGTAATTTCGTTACTTGTTTATTTTCATTTTAAAATTGTCAAGAATCACGAGATAAAATAAAACAAGCGTTACGATAAAAAATTGTCGAGTCGGCGTTCGATCGTTTTAATTTTTTAATTTTTCCTTTTATCGTTAAACGTTAAAAATAAAGCTAGCGCAAAGATTTTTCACGGATACATGGTTTGTAAATAAAGATTATCGTGTAACAGGTTGTAAATGTCAAAAAGCATTTTTCGGACAATTTCGATTGGAAAACTTGAAATTTTGCCACGACAAAGTTCTATGTTTACAAACAATCTAATCATGCGGTATCGTTTATATGTACGAAATAAACGTTTTAATAGAAGTAGCAACGCTCTGAGCGATCAATTTTTATTCATTAAAAAATAATAAGAAATGAAAACGTTTAATTTTTACTTAAATTAATCATCAAAGCGACGTATTGAAACATCCAATTTACTAAATTGATAAAAAACGACGAAGAAATAAGGAAATCACTTAGCATCGTTGAAAAAAAAATATGCTCGGAAAATTCCATTATTAATTACGCACGTAATCCCATTCATCCTCCGATTCTTTACTATTTCTCTATATTTCTCTCTCTTTTCTCTTTCACGGGTAATCAAACAAAGCGTATAATCGCACGCCATGTTAGAAAACTAAGCCAAGAAAGTGAAAGAGGGAGAGAGAGAGTTTAATCTCGAAAGCTCACAAAGTTACGCTCAGTATATATAAAATCGTAGCACGAGTTAAGTATTTTAACCCCAGATGAAATTTATAGACTCGGCAATGCTGGTCACGAGTAAAACTCGCGAGAGCATTTCCACGGTTACAACGTCCGTCTCTCTCTCTTTCTCTCTCTCTCTCTCTCTCTCTACTGTTCAACAAATTCCTTCATTCATGCGTACATTTGGCAGTTGATCTCTTTTCTTCCTCTCCTCTCTCTCTCTCTCTCTCTCTCTGTTTTCCTAGAGCGAAAATTATTACAGCGATTATTGCGCAAACGAAAGCTCGCACACGCGGTCTCTTTCTTTGTGAGGGTCAATGTGCATGTGTGCGTGCGTGCGTGCATGCGTGCGCGGGTCTTGTGCCTTCGGTGAAAAAGAGTCACGAGGAGAAAACGAGACCCGGTTCTTATTGATGCTTTTTTCGAAAGAGTTTAAGAGAGACGGAGAACTTGTTTGACGATGGCTCAAAGCCAGCTAATCTTATATATTCGATGTATGAGCTTCTTCTTATGCCTTCGCGTATGTATAGCTCGTTACGAAAAGGAAAAATATTTTGTTCCCTTCCCCCTCCCGTGTGTGTAGAAGTTTTGAAGGACGCGGTGGTATATAGATTTTTTATCAGCATCGATGGTGAAATTGTAGGATGCGAGAATGAAGAAAACGAGGTGTAATTTTTAAGGATATTTTTTTTAGGATACCGAGCGATGGTTAAAAGTATTCTTAAAAAAGAGAATTCGTGATTTTATTGTTCTAAATTGAGAACGAAATGTATTAATGACATTGTTCGATTGTTTAACCGCGTGCTTTATTATCTTCGTGCGACGAATTACGAGTATATTAATTTTTTGTTCGTACCCTTAAAATTAAATGATAAGCTATATTTTTCATTGCAGAAATAGAATTTTTTTCTCATTAATAAAAATTCTTTGTCTTCACAATTGCTACTTAAACGTTACGTTAAACGTTTCAATAATTATGACAATACGAGTAATATTGAAAACAAGAACTTATCAAAACTTGCAATTTTTTTTTTTTTTTTTTTTTCATTGTATTTCAAAAATACTAGCAGCATTCCAGACTTGCGCTGTACATTTTTTTACACCGGGTTTTGTAAAAAATTTTTTTTACGCTTTGCGAGGAAGATAAAAATGAACCAAAACAAATAAATGAAAAACAAATAAATTTTTCCGTCGTTTTTGAAATTCTTTAAAAATAAAATAGAAAAGAAAAATGAATTCCGTTACGCAAGACCGTAAATACTTTGCAACGCGAGCTTATATGTTTCATGTAAAATATTTGCGTATACGCGCGATTTAAAAAAAAGGAAAAAAAAGATGCATCTACGAGGCGAATGAAAATTAAGCGTTAAATGTCGTCTTAACTGCGACAACAACGAGACGAGAAAGCAATAATATTCACGCGCAATTTTTCAATATTCGTTCGTACGAAATTATTCCCGCAATAACACGTGTCGGTTGCTTAGAACTTTAAAGCTAACCGTGCCAAACTCACAAGCTTATCTCCACGCTCGACATAGAGAAGAAGATCGTCTTTCTTACGGAGCTACAAAAATAAACGTTCCTTTCTCTCTCTCTCTCTTTCTCTTTGCACTCGGTCTTGCCGTTTCTCGACTTTCCTTCGCTAATCTTTTGACGCTTCTGTTTTACTCCGCGTTATTCTCCTATACTCTCGAAAGATTTTGAAATAATTGATTTTTAAATCGTGGTGTGTACAATCTTATTAGACTCCTCGCGAGAATCGAGATAACTCGTGCGCGTATATTCGTAATCTAAATAAAAAAAAAAAAAAAAAAAATAATAAAAGAAAGAAAGAATCGTTTGGAATACCAAGGACGGCTCGAGTATTTATCTTATCGAATTTGATATTTAACTTTTTAAAGAGAAAAATTTATTATTTTTGAGATATCAAATGTATTTAAGATAAATCTAATTTATTTGGTAAAATTATAAGTGTCTTGTAAAACAAAAATAAGAGAATATTGTGGATTGGTAAAATTTGTATAAGTCGTTATTAAAATTTCAAAAAAAATATTTTCGCTGTACAATGTAAAAGTTACAAAGCTTCTAATATAGAAAAAAAAGCAATTTTTTTTTTTTATTAATATTAAATCGAAATAAAAAATTAACTTTAACTTACATAAAACAAATGATAATTTATATTTTTAGCTTTTATCCTACAATAAATATTAAAAAAAAATAGTTTTCAATCGATTTTTAATTGAAACTAAATTTTTTAAATAAACGACATCTCAAGTGTGCTTAATTCTTTTAGATCGATATGTCGCTATTGCCTTTAAACCGCCTAATTGATTCTAATATATTAGTTACGCTCAAAAGCCTAAATTAAAAATAAAAAGTATCAATTAGCGTTCTAGCAGTCATAGTTTTTTGTGCAAGGTTCAATGAACTTGAGTAAAAAATATTTCACGATTCTAATAAGCAATCTTTCGGGAGTATAAAAAATCATACATTTAAAATTTAATACAGCGATGAATCTTTGTAAATTTTCAATAAAAAAAAATATGACTCTCAACTCAATCCAAAGCGTACAATTAACAGTTCGTTTGTCTTTTTAAAATTCAGTTAAAAAAAAAAAAAAATAAATCAAAAAAGTAATGAAAAATAATCCTAGTCGAACGTTTTCCTTTTTGTAACGATTCGTCGGTATTGCAAAAAGCTCAACCCTTTCTTACACGCAAACGCGAATGCTCTTTTAATCAACCCACCAACTGCCCATTTAAAACTCGAACGAATCGTCGATTGAAGAAGCTAGTTCTCGGTGAAACTAAACAAAGAAAGCCGTTTCAAGACAACGAGACTCCCGGAATTTACACGCCTCCATTATTTCCTTACTTCCGCACAATCGGTGAAGGATAAAAGGGGACGAGCGCACCATTTAATTTGTCTGAAAATCCATATAGAAGATAAACGCAAACGCGACCGAGTGTCGATTTACAAACGCGTGCGTGCGACGTATGGTTTTGTGGATCTTGAAAGGAATTTCGTAAAGGATTGATTTATCGTTTCGTGCGTTAGCTCCCGGATACAAGACGTCAAACGTCTTATCGACTTGTTGTGAGTTATATAGACCGATCGATGATATACGGAATAGCTCGATAAAATAACAGCAAAATGGTTAAAAATAAAAAGTAAAAATTAATAAAAGACAAAACGAGGAAAGGAGTGAGATTAAATTAAAGACTCTTGCGAAAGCGCGCGAATTATCTTCAGAAAGAGAGTGAAAGAGATAGAGAGAGAGAGAGAGAGAAAGCGTAAACTAGCCGAACTCTCTTTGTCGACGTACATTTGTGGAGAGAGAAAGAGAGAGAGAGAGAGAGAGAGAGAGAGAGAGAGACGTGTGCGTGCGTACATATGTCTTGTACGTGTGAATAGAACGCATCTTTAGCGAGACTATCATTAGCCGGCAAGGCCGGACAGAGGAGCGCTTTACCCGAACCCAGGGACGGATTAACCAACTCGTCATCGTCGCTTCGACTCTGTACCGTTCCAACTCTCTCTTTCTTGTGTATTCCTTCTCTTTTCTCTCAAAACCTCGCGAGGTTGGTCTCTTCTTCATTTTTTTTTCTTTTTTGACTACATTTTTGTCCCGAGTAGACTAGTCTGTCTCTATGCGAATTAGCTCGCGAGAGAGGGAGAAGGAGAGAGAGAGAGAGAGAGAGAGAGAGAGAGAGAGAGAGAGAGAAAGAGAGAGAGAGAGAGAGAGAGAGGATTCCGAATCGCGAACGAGAAGGTCATTTATGTATCTTGTTTCTTTCCTTCTTTCTCGCGTGCTTAGACTGCTGAGTCACTGTATTTTGTATATTATTCTTGAAGACTTTTCCTCTTTTTTTTAGATGTCTAAAACGTTTTAAAAAAAAAAAGAGACAGGTGCGATCGTACATTTTTATTATTTAAGTGTCAATTTTGCCTGATCTTTTACGTAAAAGAAATTATTGATTTTAAGTTATAAAAATGACAGTCGTCCTCTTATCCAGAATTTTAAGAATATTTATATTTTCGATAAGTTTATACTAATTTTTTAAATTTGTTAAATTAAATTAGAAAAATTAATTTTTCTGATATTTGAGAGAAATAAATCCAGATGTTTGTACAGAATGTAAATTGAATCTAAAATCCCATTAATAATTCAAAAACTTGCTCAAAACAGATGGAGATTTCCTTTTTCATGCGGCGCTTCTTCGAACATCATTAATTTCTATGTAGAATCATTAGTCTTTCTCGGTAATTACATTCAAAATGGATTAACCAAATTTTCAAACTATTTTTAAAATCTATAATTATGAATAACCGTTTATCTAGATTAGTTATAATTTGTTATTATAATTAAAAAATAAATAAGTGCATCGGTAAAAATATACATTACACACTTTATTAATTATGAGACAATTTTCATTTTTATAACATTAATTATAATTTTTTTACAAATTCCAATCCTTACCAGTACATTCATAAACGGTATAATTACGACATTCTCGATGAACTGGATAATTTTTTACTTTCACAATGGGCAAAATAAAAGGGAACTCGCGTTCCGTAAAAAATTAAAAAACTACGATTTCATTTAGTTAACCGATATATAAAAACAATAAACCAAATGATTAAATGATAAACTGACTGAGCATCAAAATGCTAAAAAAACGAATAAATATCGTAAAAAAAAATTATGGACATTATCTCATCACGATTAACGATATTCGATTTACAAAACGATGATCAGGACAAACGAAGAAGTTAAAAACGTTAACGCTAAGCCTTATTTCTCATCTTTGCGTATCGGACTGTTGGAGTTGAATCTGCGATTAGGACCACCGGTGTTCGGTGGCGTTTGCTGTGACTGTGGTTGTTGTTGCTGTTGCTGTTGTGTCGGCGTTTCGTTTCGTTCTTTCCTTTTTCTGAAACATTATTATCGGCGTAAAAAAAAAAATGTGAAGTTTGAGGTATGAAAATTGCCGATTGCGATCGCGATGGTAATTTTTCGGTCGTTATCGATTTTTAAAGGATCAGTGAAAATATACTTTAAGGCTATGAAGTTGCTTAAATTAATTATAATCTTTAATTTTCAATTCATATTTGAATGATTGCTTTTGTAAGATTTAATATTTGGTAATAAATTATTTTTTTTAATTGGTCTAAGTGATAAAAATGAGCTTGAATTATTATTTGTTTTTTATATAAAATTTTATTGTATATATTTCGTGTATATATTTTTATTAAAAAATATTACCCCTGAATTAGCTCTTCTTTATAAAGCAAAAAATTAAATATATTTGTAAACAAACATATCGATAAAAAAAAAAAAAAAAAAAAAAAAAAAATCATAAGAACAAAAAATAAAAGAAAAAAAAAACGATTCAAATTATTAAACAAAGCAAAAAATTGCATTATAAACAACTGACTTTTTCTCCGTTGCTTGAGTCCTTGGCAATTTAGCCAATTTCCTGCTTCGTCTACCTAAAGCGCGACATCTACCGCAACTGGATTTTCCACAACCTTGTCGTTTTAACGCTTTTTTGTGTCTCTGATGAGAAGATTTGCCTCTTTTACTTCGCCGCGAAGATTTGCCGCATTTGCCTCGTCGTTTACGGAAACCGTAGCAATCCTCCAAGTTACTTGGCTCCATCAATGGTTCTGGGATGTTACGGTCGCACGTTGTGTAGCCTCTATTGATCATTTATTAATTGGTTTATTTATATTTTATGGTTTGGTTTAAGGTGTTGGAAAGGATTTTGGGTGAAAGGTTTGGTTATTGGTAAGAATAGAGAAATTATTTTTTCGGGTAAGAAAATGTAAAACAATTTTAGAATTACAAGGATAACATTTTTTTTTATTTAAAAAAGATGCAAATGAATTGTTTCAAACATGAGAAAAATAAGTAGGTTTTTCTTTATTTTTTTCTTTTTTTTTTTCTTTGACGCAACAACATAACTTCTTTATTTTATTAACGCCTCGAGCGAGTTACTGATTGATTAATAACTTTAGCCAATTTTTATGAATAATCATTAGTAAAATAAATTTATACGAACTCACGCAATAGGTTACACACGTCGGAACGCATTTGTACGATTTCGTTGGAAAGTGAGTGACACGCGACGAAAGTAAGCTCTTTAGCTTAAAGATTTTACATTTCTCACGTTCGCCAACTTAATTTACATACCGATTTTTTTCTTCTTCTTTTCAAATCCATTTAATTAAATAATTTTTTTTTTCTCTTTATTTTTTCTAATCTCGTTTTTTATTTTTATTTTATTTTATTTTATTTTATTTTATTTATTTTTTTTAAGTAACCAAAGATGAACCGTTTAGAAATAAATATGTCGATGTGAAAAATTTGAATTAAATAAACAACGTTGTGAAAATTTTTATTCGATAAAAAAATAAATAAATACGATTTCTTTGTTAATATTAAGATTAATTGTAATTAGTTAATTTATAGGTTATAAACATATAATAAGTAGTATAAATAAAAGATCTATTTTTAGGTAAAATCTTCAATTTTTAGAGCACCAATAATTGAAATTCGCGTCAATATTTTACCGAAGCTTAAAATCATTGATCGTTTATTTTCATCTCGGAAAAAAATATAAAAAAAAAATACTTAAATTTATGTAACACAAACAAACGCGAATAAGCATCTAACCGAATCATAAAATTCGTACCTTTTAGACTTTTGAAGAATACCATAATTTATACCACGTCGTATCGTCAATTGAATCTGTCGTCTAACTTCGGGTCCTGACACGTCGTATTCCTTACTGAGATAACCAGCGATTTCGCTCGGGGTCGAACCTTGAGACGCTTGCAATCGTCTTATCGCGTTGACCACCAACGCCTCGAATTTTGGCGTTTTTTTCGACATAATTTTTATTTTTTATTCGTTTTTTTTTTTTTTTTTTTTTTTTTTTTTTTATTTTTATTTACTCAACGAGCGACGTGGTACTTGACTTGTTTTTTTTTTTTTTTTTTTTTTTTTTCTAAATCGTTACGAGTGTTACGGGAATTTTTTTATGATCTTTTTACGTTTGGATAATTTAGAAGGATTTAGACACGCCGACGATACTCGAAACGGAGTGTGTATGTGAGAGGTAATGTGGACTTAACGACGCGTCGTACGAAAATATTAATTTAAATATGGTTATGTGTTTGGACAAAAGTCGATCGTTTCGCGACATAAAGACGATCGACATATTTTCGCGTGCTCTGAAGTTTATAACGGATTCAATGAGTTTTTTTTTTTAATCAAGAATTTACAAACGGGCATCGATTTTTCATTTGAGATTATAGATTTAAGAAATATTAAATAAAGTAGAATTTAGAAAAAAAAAGATTGATTTTTGAAATTAATTTTTTTCAACTTCAAATTGATATAGCGAACATTATTTCTTTTGACGAACTGTTTAAATTTTTTTTTTTTTTTTTTTTTTTTTCTAATTCTAAAATGGTAAACTTTTTAAACTAAAAAATAGGAAAAATAGAAATTCAGGTTCAGCTCACAATCTTTTAATTGAAGATTAAGCTGCAATCAGTAATATTAGCTTAGCTTAAGCGTAGCACAACTGCAGAGTAATTATCGATTATGACTTGCTCGTGAAAATATGAGGATATGCATTTAACCTGAATTTTTAAATTTCTTCGTCGGATGGAAAAAATGTTATACGTATATGAGAAAAAATTTTTTAGAGTTAAATTTTGTTTGATAAAAAAATAAAATGTATTTGTAAATCATAAAAATATCTATTGTCGCTCGTTTTAATAATAAATAATTCATTTTCAAAGTTACATAATTTTTTGTAAAAATTATAAAAAATTATTAATTTATGATTGTTGCCGACGACTATTTAAAAAACAATAATAACAATATAGTTTAACTTTGTATGCACAAGACGTTGATTAATAAACGCATCTTAATCAATGAAAATCCAACAAAGACGCGACACAATTATCAAAATAACTCTAGGATTATTTCGCCATTCAAAAACAGCGGGTAGTTAATCCTAAAATTAGACGGTCGAAGCGCTAAACAGTAAGATCATTCATTCAAACGAATTCCGTCTCCGTTCAAAATACTAAGAACCATTGTTTTCATACATAAGAAAATCGACGACGACGACGACGACGACGACGACGACGACGAGGAGGTTACCTTTACTCCATACAACAGAATGATTTCACGACGGGGATTTGCTTACAAACACGTACGCGATAAACGTGCGATAACCGGTGAACCGAAAATCGAAAGCGAAAGATCCGTTTGCGTTTTTTACAAAAACCGCGACAATATCGAGAGGACGCGTTGTGTGCTTTATGATAATACGTGTAAATTTCAGCTCGACGCTCGAGTTTTTATGCACGCAGATGGAATGAAAAAGATATAAAAGCCTATATAACTTCGCGCTCTTTACTTCCTCTTGCATGTAACCCGAAGAAGCTTCGAACGCATCGTCGAACGAATAGCGAACGAACTATAGCCGACGATCTGTTAAGGACGTTAAGCATATACGTATAGGTATTTGTAAACGAAGAGTCTTTTATATCGATACCGCATTCGTCACGTTATGCGTGTATTTGGAATGGCTTAAATAACGAAATAGAGGAAGAGAGGTGAAGAAAATATACGCGAGAAACATTATCGTTTGCAGATTTTATCGTTGCGATAAGTTTCTTTTAATGCATCACTCGAGGAAGTGTTCCGATGGCTCTTTTTTATACATTTCTTCTTTCATCGAAATTATTGAAAATATTTTTCTTTCGTTTATATTTTTGCAGCGTTGAGAGGATTACACGATATTTAAATATTACATAAACTATGGGTAATGCTTGTGGTAAGAAAATTTTATTTTTCATGTTTTAATTTATGTGTATAATTGGAAATGAAAAACGTTAATATTTTTATATTATTACTCATAATTTGTTGAATTAATTGTTATTTTGCGACAAACATAGTTTTAATATGATATTTATTATCTATAACTGTACGAAAAACATAATTATTTTTTTTCCTTTTTCTTTAATAAATTTATACGAATGAGCACTAGGCGCAATTAAATATTTTAGACTTGTAGCGCATCCGTTGAAATGTTAAGCAATAAAAGCTTGACCCATTAAAACTGAAAGTACTTTACAATAATTACCGTGGATTTTTTTTTTTTTTTTTTTTTTTCGTTTTTTGGTTTTACTACAATACATGTAGTTCAAGTATACGTTTAACGTCAAATTCAATAAAAAAAAAAAAAAGATAAATTACAGCGAAACATTTTACAAAGTTAAAACTTTCTTATTTTAATCAATACCAATGTCGAACTTGAAAAATTTTTCGGCCAAGAGAATTTCTTCATCAAAAATTTTACCTACACTTCGATCCTGAAAATTTACAAAAACTATTCTCGTCTCAAACTAACCTTAAATATTTCATCGGCATCGTTAATAGACGTTTGTTCTGTAATACGCGTTCATCGATCATTTAAAAAAATTCTATTTTCCAGTAAATAAAAAAAAAGAATAAAAAAAGAAATCTCAAACACCCTTTATTATCCATCTACGTAAGGAAACGTCATTCCGTTTTTATCACGATTCGTAAACAATCCGCAGACGGTGGTTATATACACGTCTCGTTGCTGGAGAAAACAATCGTTTATTGCGCCGTGATTTTTCAAACGACTTAATCATCTTTTCGTTATCGTACGAAGCTCAAAGTTTGCGCTTAATATATATATATATATACACACACACATATATATGTGTCGAGACAATATAGATTGTCGTATGGGTACGGAGTGGGACGATAAACGTTTTATCGAAACGCAATGCTCAAAAGCTTCACTCCTGTCTACATACATAAGATAATATATTGCAAAAGTAAAAAAAGAGAAGTATATCGGTGTTTTGATAATATATATATATATATATATATATGTATTTTTTTTCTCAAATTTTTGCATTAGAACGTTCTCTAAATATTTTAAATTATGTCGTTTTTATTATTATATTTATGAGAATGAAAATATCTTTTTTTTATTGTTTTATAAAATCGAACGCTTTCTGAAATTTTAACTACTTTATGTTAATGAAATAAAAAATTACTACAATCTTAGAATGGAATAAAATGGAATAAGTTTTAAAACTAATTATTTATTATTACAAAATAATTTAGTTAAAAATAAGTGACGTCACGGCGGGTATTCGCATTTAGCCATACGAGGAAAGTATACGTAATTATTCAAAATAACGTATGAATATAAAAATCAATCGGAACTTTGACCTCCTGCGTTTCGAAAAGCTTTCTTATGTTCAATTTAAAAAGTTTTCGCAATTAACGTTTGGCACAAATATCAATTCCTATTCCGTCACGTCCCAAATAGAATAAAAAGAAAAAAAGCGCGAGATAGAGAGAGAGAGAGAGAGGGAAACATTTATTTTCAGATCGATCTTTCGAATTATTTCGTTAAATTGTTTTTATTTTAATTAACTAAATAAACTCCCGCACAAAACCGACACTTTATCGTTTAATTTCAAAATTTCGCAACCGAATTAAAAAAAAAAAAAAAAAAAAAACTATAGGAAAGGGCCTGTATTTCACAAACGCGAAAGGAAAAAAAAGCGCATCGACGAAGTACTGCGAGAATATATAAACGAATAAGTACAATGCCGAAATAAAAATAGAAAAAAAAAAAAAAAAAAAAGAAACCTTTATCCGTTATCAGCAATAGCATATAAATTCATTAATAAGTGAACGCGATTCTCGCGCGCGCGAGCACTCGTGACGCTTCTCTCCTACTACTCGTGACGTTTCGCATTGCGTTTGTTCAAAGAGCAAAAATAAAACGGCCTATACTTGCCGTCACTGTGTATACGTGTGTTCGCGAGTTTATAATTGTAATATAACTTATGCGTGTATGTGTGTGCGTATCGGACGTACACACACGTTGAGTCTAACGTCGTTGTTCTCTCTGACGTCACACGACACATCGACTGAAGCATTTGTAAATATAGACGTTTTCTTATATATATATATACGTCTTCGTCTCTCCTTCTCTCTCTCTCTCTCTCTCTCTCTCTCTCTCACTTCCTTTCGTTTTGGATGCATCGTCAAAGACATTTTTTTTCTCTACCTCGCACCCAGTGTACACTTTTTCTCTATTTTTTCTTCGTTTTTGATCATTTCATCAGTCTCTCCCTTTCTTCCTATTTTTTTACGCTCGTTTTTTTTTCTTGTCTCCGTGAGTATTCCACTTGACATTCGAGCAGCGATGACGAGACTGAAGAGACGTTAAAATGAAAAAAAAAAAAAACGAAATAAAAAAAAAAAACAGAAGAAAAAGAAACGCCGACCGTCCTCGAGTTTTAAAAAAAGGTACATTTCAAAATAGAGCGACTAAAAGTCAAAGTTTAGTCTTGGCTGTTTAAATTTGTCTCTCGACGAGAGGTTTTAATGTAACAAAACGCGAAATTGAAGAAAATGAAAAGAAATAAATATATTTTTGATAAGTTTACGTGTGAAAAATAAAGGAGACGAGCAAAGAACAAATCAACGAAGCGCATCAATTTTCTAAAGTGTTGTTTACTTGTAATTTTTTTCCTCTCGAAACGCTCCCGTGAATGAAAGTTAAAGCGCGATGTGACACACGTGGTTCTTGCGAATGAAAATAAGATAGTCGATTATTTATATACATGTGTGTGTGTGTGTGTGTATATATATATAAATTTGATCAAAAAATCAATTTTTAAAGCGACGATCGGTAACGAGAGAACGACGAAAGTAATCGATGCAAAATACGCGCATACACACATACATATATATATATCCGGTACATGTATATATATATCTGGTACATGTATATATATATATATATATATATATATATATATATATCTACATGTATATATGCGTACTTGTATATGCCGAGTGAAAAGTTTGCGCGGTTTTCTGTTTCAGGTAAGTTATCGACCGCGGGCAGAATAGAAAGTATCCTCACTTTCTCATCGCTTTACTCGTCTTGCCGAAACTTGCGTTGGCGGCGCTACTTTCGGCGACCGTTTCATTATACACTCGAGCGCGCGCGTTTATTCGATTTAACGCTGCGGACTTTGCCTTTCGTTTTTTAAGTAAAAGAAATTTTTGAGTTTTTTCGTTGTAAAGATTGCATTTGTGCAAGTGATTTATAGGATTTTCATTGCTTTGCTTTCCTTTTTTCCCGTTATAATGTAACAATGTTTGACTATTTACTAATTTTCGCTATATTTTTAAAGATGAATTTGTGATAAATAATAAATAGTGTAGTTAAAGTAATAAATTTAAGTCGTTTAGGTGCAACATTTTAATGTTAAATAGTTATAAAAATGATTCGTTGTCAAAAAACAAATTTATCTATTGCATGCTTTTTTTATTGATTTGCATTTTATAAAAGACTTATTATTAAAAAAATAATTTTCTTTATTACATCGTTAAAAGATAAAAATTTAGCAATATATTTTCACAAATCGTTACATCATAATAAATATTTTTCTAATTTTAAATAACACATAATATTAGGTATCTTCGACTTTCTACAAATTTGAAACTAAAATACGACAATTTCTATACTTTTATATTCTATTCAAACTAATTTACAAGTATATTTAGTTCCTAAGTCTATTCATATTCTCGTTAAAGATGAAATTTATAAATAGAAATATATATGAATTCCTGCCAAAGATATTATAATAATTGCCTGCGGCATAATTAGGACTCATTAGAATACAAAATCACTTACAAATTGGATTATTTGATACTCGAGTAAGCAACTCCTATACACAGTGTGTCCCATGGAAAACGGAACTTTTTTAAAACATCAATTCATATTGGCGCCACCTATTGGTGGATGTTAGCAATGGAAAGGTCCATTCTTAACTGACATCCTGTCAAAATTGTATGACATTTGGTTCAATGGAAACCAAAATATCGCGCTCAAAGTGACAGTGTGTTTGTGGCATCGGTCGAAAAATGAACTTCGAACAAAGAGCAAATATTAAGTTCTGCTTTAAACTCGGTAAATCCTTTACTGAGACGCATAATTTGCTGAAACAAGTTTATAGCGATAATTGTCTATCCCTTACCAGAGTGTATGAGTGGTATAAGCGGTTCCAGGAAAGTCGTGAAGACATTTAGGACGATGAACATCCAGGTCTTTTGAATACCGTGGTTACTCAAAGTAACATTGAAAAAGTGCGTGAATTTATAAAAAATGAGCCAAAATCTTCATTGCGATACATGGAAATGGAATTGAATATGTCCAAAAATTCAATTCATCGCATTTTGACCGATCATTTGAATCTACGGAAGGTGTGTGCACGCAATTTGTTCCACACAAATTGACCGACTACGAAAAATTGCTCCAAATTCAACATTGTAAGGATTTGATTAAAGAGTCAAAAAAGGACCCAAACTTGAAATATTCAATTGTGACTGGTGAGGAGACATGGTGTTTTCAATATGATCCCGAAACCAAGCGTCAAAGTGCTGAATGGAATGGGCACCCAACCGAGCCCAATCCGAAAAAAAGTCGTCTTGAAAAAGCAAAAGTGAAGACAATGTTGATTTGTTTCTACGATTCGGAGGGTATTATTCATCGTGAATTCGTTCTACCTGGTCAAACGATTACTGCTGTGTGTTTTATCTTGGTGTTATGAAGCGTTTGCTCAGCCGTATTCGTCGTGTGCGGCGGCCACAATACCGTGAAAAAGGGAGCTGGCGTTTGTTGCATGATAATGCCCCGTCTCATCGATCGAACTTGATCACGGATTTTTTGATCAAAAATTCCATTTTAACCATCAACCATTTGCCCAACTCGCCGGATTTGGCTCCGTGCGGCTTCTACTTGTTCTCCAAATTGCACTTGCCTATGAAAGGAAAACGTTATACCGACGTAGAGGCCATCCAAAGAGCGACGACCGACATACTAAAATCGATGGATAAAAATGATCTCAAAAACTCATTCGATATGTTAATTGATCGTGTAAAACGTTGTATTGATGCGGAAGGAGACTATTTTGAATAAAATAAATGAGATTTGCCGGAATATTGAGTTTTTGTCTTTATTTTGAAAAAGTTCCGTTTTCCATGGGACACACTGTGTAGTTTGATTAAAATTCAGCGACGAGAAGTGTGACACTTTCCCTTTTATACGGCGGTGCTTACTTTAATTTTATTGTTGAGCGAATTTTCGTACTAAATAAAGCGAAGATTCAATCTTTGTACAGTTTTTATTCATAGTTCAGTTTCAATCTTCGTCGTATAATTGTAACAAAAGCGCGTTAAATTCGCAAATATGCGTTAAATAAATTAAAAATTCACAAACGATTTGACATTACTGTATTTTTAAGAACAAAAAATTCTTGCCCATATAAAAACGTTAGCTTTATATCATAAAAAAAAAAAAGAAAAAAAAGCTCTCCTCGAAATAATTGTAAGGTATCCTCATCCATATATACTAGAAAACTCTGCAAGCTTCGTCTAAAGATAATTTAACACAAGCGTGCATATATGTACGTTTTCTTATACTTTACGATAACGGCTGCGCGACTTCTAAGTGCTTGCATATACGCACACTTGTGTGTAAGCTAATACTTTTTTCTACTACTTCACATAAGTCTATCTTTCTCGCAGCTTTCCTGCATTTTTTAACGCATTACTTACTACTACCTCGTACCAACAATGAACAAAACAGAAAGAAACGGAGAAAGAGAGAGAGAATCGGTGAGGCCTTAGCTTAAAGCTAAACAGGTATGTTTACCTACATACTCCGCATCGAGTTACCTTGAACTGTCGCGCGGCTAAACGCCGACGATAAAATATGCGAACTCTATCTCTATGTATATGCGTGTTTTTGTGTGCGACTGTGTCTGTGTGTGTGTGTGTGTGTGTGTGTGTGTGTGTGTGTGTGTGTGTGTGTGTGTGTGTGTGTGTGTGTGTGTGTGTGTGTATGTGTGTGTGGATACGTTGTCTAAGTCTTGGGAATCTATTTTACTATGAAAATGAAATTGGAAAAATGCGTTTCCCTCGCAATGTCGTGTATTTGGAATTCATTTTGCCGACGATGAACGTATTACTTTATTCTTTCGATTTCTGGAAGATGGAAGAAGAAGCGAACGAAGGAGACTAGAAGATATTACGCCGGATCTATTCAATGGATTGGATAGATTGCGAGACTTGTTTGAGAAAGATGTGCGATAAAATTGAAGTTTTTTTTTTCTTTTCGTAAAATGGAACAAAGGGGTAAAAGCATTAAAAATTTGTATGTTTGATAATCGAGCTTTTATTTTTATTTTTAAAATTATAACCGTATAAAAAGTTTTGTATGTTTGATTCATAAAATTTTATTTTTATTTATTTATTTATTTATTTTTTTAATTTTAAATAAAACTGTTTAAAAACTGTGCGAAAAGAAAATATTCTAAAATGTTCTAATTATACAAAACTATGTGTTGTAATATTTTTCAAACACTTTATTTATTTCTTTATCAGTAAACATTTAAAAAGAGTAAGGTTTTTTTTGATATAATAAAAAACAAAACCGGAAAGGTTTTTCATGCACGGATGTTTCATATCTCGGTAAATCGTCGTCATTTTAATGTCTTAATTTCAGTAATTTTGAAGAATTATTTACGTTAATTGCGGTAATTATTTAAGCTGATAGGAAGAATAGATTCAACGGCGCCAATAAAAACAAATGATTAGCATTAATTTCGTCGTGGAATTTTACGATGCACGAGCGATGTTTTCGAATTATTTATTATTATTATTATTTTTTTTTTTTTTCTATTAAATATTATTATTATTTTTTTTTTCTATTTAATCATTAAAAATCGTATAAAATTTGATAAAAGGAAAAAAGCTTAACAATAGACCTTCATAAATATTTAAAATCTATTTTTAAATTTATACATTTTTAACTTATTAACTTGGTCTTTTTTTTTTTTTTTTTTTTTTAAATAATTAACAAGATGATAGGTCGAAAATAGCCAACATTTATTTGCAAACGTTCTGTTAATGTTTTCAAAATAGTGTCGACGTTTAAAATAAAAAAGAGAATCCGAGCACCAAATCATTATCATATTTTCTTTTTATAACAAAATTGTACTTTTAATGTTCCATTCTCGTAACGTAACGAAATTCGCGATTAATAAATAATATCGAAACGGATACTTGAAATATTTTCGTTGCATAATACTGTGATCGAGTAAAATAATGTAACATATATCGCGCGCGTACAAAATTTAATTTTGCAACATTGTAAGTTTACATATTAGAAGTTGTAGTAATGCATTTTTCCGTAAGACTTATGCGTTGTTTCTTTATTTTCTTCATCGAGCCTTGAAAAATGTTTGTTTGAAGCATCCCACCGGTTGCGATTGAACGCATTGGTCGAGTAACATTAAACTTTAAGCCTTTAAGCTTATTAAATTAACTTGGCGGCAATGAAAAATCTAACTTCTCGAATATGTGTGTCTATGTGTGTACGTATAAATAAAAAAAAAACAAATAAAATTGACATTTTTTTTTGTTCAAACGTTATCGATCAATGCGTTATAATCTACTAGTTGAAAAAAAAAAAAAAAAAAGATATAAAAAAATTGATTCGACGACGTGAATTTCCTCGAAGTTTCGCTCGTCTGACAAAAGGCTTAATAATTTTTCGCAATCAAGTTTCGAGCCGTTCGCAGAATTATATATTTATAACCAAGAGGAGAGGCTCGACTTAATGGAAAAACTAACGCGTTCAAAGAAATTCGTAACCGCTCGATGAAGTTACACCTTGCGCTTTTAAGGAGCGACCGTGAATAAATGTATATTTCTTTATGGTTATGCATAAAGTGAAAAGCAACGAGTAACGAGTTTACTTCGAATAAACTAAACGTCGCAAGTTCGAAATTACCCTTCAAGATTTTCGCTTCCAATCGAAAGGATTACAAATAATAAAAGTAAGAAGAAAAAGGGATGATAAATAACGTGCCATGATAAATTTTATCGAAAAATATAATGAAAAACGATTCACAGGGATAATCTTAGATAGACTCGTCGTCGGGCGGTCAATCGAATGCACGCCGTCTAATCTCGTTGCTGAGATCTACTGAGAAAACGCGACAACTCGGACTCCAGATATGCGAATGACTATTGGTACACGTACACAAGTCGGCTTGCGATCGCGAGAAGCTTCGACTGCTCGTATGGATTTTCATGCAGTTTCTTGCACTTTAGTTTTATAATCGTTTAAATTTTCGTTTCACTTTGTCGAACGATCGTTAAGTTGTTAAAGCACAAAAATTTTACTAGAAATTAATATTACACGTCGAAGCACTGAATAAATTTAAAATTTTAAAAATTAAATTCTTATTAAAAAAAAAAAACTAATTAATTAAAAAAATTTTAATTTGTAGAGTTGAAGTGCTTTCAAAAATGTCACGTTTCAACATCGTCGTACGGTTTTAGTTATTTTTGATTGCGTATCAAGTATCAAGTTTTTCAAAATGATTGCGAAAAACATTTAACGATCTTTCGCAAGTTTTTATTTTTAAATATATATCAATGTCTATTTTTATGTAAATCGAATAGTTTATCCAATCATATCATATAACGCCAAGAAATAATTAAAAACAAAAAAGAAAAAAGAGTCAATTATTCTTTGTATAAAAACAACCGATAAATTTAATAAAATTTATAGTCTAATAATATTCTTACAAACGACTCAATTATTCCATCAGAAATTAAGAAAAAAAAAAAATACAAAACCAAAAAGTAAAAGGAGAAAAAAGAAAACAGATAAAATAATTCAATCCAGTTTCCGCTCGCATGCATGAGAAATTTTCTTTAAACAAACACACATATACACCCCTCTTCCCCCCCCCCCCCACACACACACACACACACAATCTCGCGTCGGCTCTTTCAATCAATGGAAAAATAAAAAAAAAAGAAAGAAAACGCGTATAACGCGTGTTATACATACTTTATCGATGCGACTTTGAAATATACACGACATCGATAAATTTCATAGCTTAATTAAATAAATTAGTCGGCTCGACGATTTACGATAAAGAATGCATCGTGTAACTGTAATGAAATTGAAAGAAGAGAGAAGAAAAATATATATATAAAAAAAAGAGAATTAAGAGCGCGTAATGTATCGCAGTTGCGCGAAATCTGTAGAGACGAATGAATACCGCCACAACAAAGGCATTATAAATAAAGCGACGTCGATTTCGTATGTTTTTTTTTTTTTTTTTTTTTCAACGTAATATATAGGTAAAAATTTTAAAATGCGCGGAATATTACGCATCGTGTGATTCTCGATCATACAGCTTTCCACGAGATTTGCTTAACTTCGAAGCGTCTGGTCGCGTTGCAATTTTGCTCTTCGATGGATTTACACGAGTGGAGTATATTTATATATGCACGTGTCCGACGCGTGTTATAAAGTTGTTTCGCTCTCTCTCTTTTTCATTTTTTTTTTTTTTTTTTTTTTTTTTTTTTATTTACCTCCGCGGTGTTCACGTAAACGCGCATTTTTATTATTACGGAGCGGTAAGTGTGTCGTTATACACGTATGTTAATACAGGCGATTACGATGCTTAGAACTTAATGAATTCGTTTTAACGAGGTGATTCTTTCAGAGAGAGAGAGAGAGAGAGAGAGAGAGAGAAGAAGAAGAAATGAAGTTGCATTTTAATTTTGACGTTTATCTTAGTCTATCTAAGGATGTTTTAATCTTGGGTAATTCAACGTAAGGTAATTGAGACGTTTCTTAATCCTTAAATATAATAATTTAATTTTAAAATTTATCTGATAAAAAACAATAATCAACGAGTGTTTCATATATTTTTTCGACCAGTTTTACCGTTAAAATTTCATCAAAAACATTGACATACAATTTATAATCAACAGTAATTTACAATCAAAAAATTTCTTAAACCATCGTCGTTTACACATTCAACAATAATTGTAATACCTGAGAATATTTGCTCCATCTGTGCCATCGTATGATCTATTCAAGGGCATAAAGTTTATAAAATCAAGAGTGACAGAAAAATAAGAAAACCAGATTAAAAGAAAAAACTCTATCGACGATTGGGAATTTAATCGAAATTCGCGCGTTACACACGCTTTTACACATGCAAAATATTTTTTCAGCCTCGATATACTTTCCAACGTAATTACCGCGTTAATGGCGGGAACGATTTAATATTGGTCAAGTGTCGAGCGATAACAACGGCTGGGAAAACGTAACACACGTTAAACGTAAAAGGCCTTCGTGTTTTGCTCGTAATGTTATTTAGCGTTAAATTATTTTCATTTTCGTGAGAAAATCTGTGCTTTGCGTATACGCGTTTTTTTATTATTCGATGTGAAAATAATTTGTCCGATTAGATTTGTCAATGATTATGTTATTGTTGCTGATATAATTTTAACATCTATACTGATATTGAATATTTTGTATACACGTATAATTTGTCAAAAGTTATTGATTCAATAAGCTCGAGTTTATTTATTTATTTATTTTTTTTCCATACCGTTAGCTAATACAGCAAATAATCGTTAAAGAGTGTCAACAATTAGATTATATATTTAAAATCTGTCCAATAAATTTTTTATTTTCAATTAATTTTTCATTAACGTTTTTACGTAATCCAACTTAGATGAACGTTGATACAAAATAAAATAAAAGTAGTTAATATCATAATTATACTCTCAAATTTATCGAGTAATCTGTTATTATTATACGTTGAAAAAAAAAAAAAAAAAATTCAAACAAAACGTTGACAAAAAAAAAAGGAGACAAAAAAAGTAAATAACCCAAGATCTAAGGAAATAATCGCGATCCGTACTTAGTAGAATAAGGTAAGCGTCAAATTCGTATACATAGTATACTCGCGTTTCACACGGATAATCCACTCGTACATCAATACAAGCAAAACGTGCATTTATCACCGTAAGTTAACACATGTATAAATAGCAAGGACACCAAATGTATACACACACACACACACACACACACACACATACAAATGCACGCACGCACACACATTTACCCGTGTGGTTATATACGTGTGGCCTAAAAATCGCGATGCGCTTTTTCCCACCGTGTGCATATGTGTGAGAGTCGGCTATTAAGCGTTTGCCGCAAGTTAACCGTTAACGCGTTTGCTTCTCTTATCCGTTTCTTTCTATTATTGTTATTCTAGCAACTTGTGGACGGTATTATTAATTTTTTTTTTCTCTTTCTTTTTTTTTTTTTTTTTTTTTCTTCATTCGTCGAGTCATCGTTGTTTCGCGAGCGAGTATTTTCCGGGAAAATTATTCTCTACCGTACTTTTGCCGTTCCGTGTGTTCGTTGTTTTATCGTGTTTTTTTCGGTCGTATCCACTTGATTTTATAAATAAAGATGGAACGACGCAAGGAGTAAGAAAATTTTTCGCAAAATTTAAAAATTTTCGCCCGAGAGTAATCAAAAAAATAATAACGACGCTGAAGAATACATCGTTCGACATAACGCGTCATTAACAAAATTATTACCAATAATTAAATTATACAAACAGCAGCAACGAACGCACGTTTTAAAATTTCTTTTAAAAAATCATGAAAAATCTTTCGTTCGTCGACGGTACGAAAAAAAAAAATATATATATATAGAAACAAAACTCGCAAACTGTCAAAAATTGTCACGCTTGCGCATTAAAAAAATGAATAAAAAAAAAAAAAAAAAAAAAATAAAAAAAAAAAAAAAAAATAAAAAAAAAAGAATAGTCGAGCCGTAAAGAAAAGAAGAGCGATATATTGGCGAGCGTCGTTCGTAAAAAGCTCGCAGCTGCGCAACGAGCCAACGCTCTATACATTATGTATATGTATATACGTGCAATATAGAAGAAGCAAAGGAGAGAAGAGAGGAAGGAGAGAGGCACAGAGAACTAGCCGTCTAATTGGCAGACATTCATGAAACTCGCGCTCGAGCGCGATTGAATGAGCCTGGAAGGTTACGCAATGACGACACCGTCGCCGTCGTCGTCGTAGTCGTTGCTACTGTTGCACATTGCCGGCGTTTTCGCACTGTGCGACGTATTGTCTGCTCGATAATTGCCTCCTCCCACTCCTTCTCGTTCATTCTTGTATTTTTTCTTCGAAACTTTTTTTCCTTCCCGGTTTTTTTTTTTTTTTTTTTTTTTTTTTTTTTTTGTGTTTACTTTTTCTTTTCTTTCGCTTTATGCGTTTCATTTGATGGATCGTACGGGTCCGAAGGTAGGTTGTGTAAATATACGCTTTACAGGTGAATTTTCGCGATTAAGAATTATCGAGAAGAAATTTATTTTAGATTTAGATTTTGTGTTGCATATTTTTAAAAATAAGATAAATGACAATACGAGATTCCGTATACGCGTGAATAAATTTACAATACTAAAAAATAATTTTACAATATTGAAAAGAAAAAAAAAAAAAATGGAAAAGAAAATAGAAAAATTTGCAAGCAACAATAAGCTCTCCTCTCAAATCCATGCTCCTATAACGAATCGCTCGCTCGCAATCGTTTTTTATACAGTTAAGCCCAACGTATATAATGCATCGACCTCGACGTGCACCCAATAATGAAACATATGAGTTAACGGGTTAGGCCGCAATGTAAATATTCGTATACGCTATTGCTCCGATGTATCCTTAACCCATTAATGCGCCAAAGGCCAAATTCGTGCACGAAACTTCAAGTACACTGTGCTGTTAGAAAAACAAATCCATTTTTTTTTTTTTTTAATTCTATATGGGAGGCTTTCAAAGATGCTTTTTCAAAATCTGACACTTATTTTGTAAAAGAAAGTCAAAATCGTTATTTTTTTTTTGCATTTCAAAATAAAGTCACGAATTTTCAACGCTTTTTTTTTTAATCAATTTTACCAATGTTGCTACATTTAAATGAGCAAATTATTGCCAGAAATCGTGGCCCGAATGTCTGATGTTTTTAAAATCCTGGTGCAGAACTTTTTTTTTCTCTTAGTTTTTCCAAAATGGCGGTTTTTGTGAAACAGCATTGTGTAAAAGTTCGTGATTTTTTTTTCTTGACAACTTTGAACTTCACGAAAAAAATTTATAGAACATAAAATGTTTGGAATCATTTAAAAATATGTATGAATTTTTTCGAAATTTTCTAAGCTATTTTTGATTTTTCAAAAAATAGTCAATTTTGAAAAATTTAAAATTCATTTAAAAACTTCTGGAAAAATTCATACGTATTCTTTCAATAATTTTGAGCATTTTATGTTCTATAAAATTTTTTCGTAAAGCTTATATATTTCGAGAAAAAAAATTATCAAAATATTTGTTACATAATGGATAAAAAGGTACAATGGTTTGAATACATACCATAATCGTCATTTTATTACTGCAAATAATATAACGTTGTATGATTTAACCATAGACACTTTTTATTCTTTTGTCAATTTAAAATTTGCCAAAGAATTTTATGTGTAATAACTTTAATAATGTTCTGTTTTTTAAAGTACAAAAACATACTTTTTTGATTTCATAATTAAAACTAAAATAATACAAAAAAATTTGATCGTATAAAATTTTTAAAACCTTTTACATTGCACGTTAGAAAATATATTTGTCCACAATAAATCAAGTTTAAATTAGCTTTTTTTCATACAACATATGTAATATATTATATATAAAGGTTTTTTTCAACAAGTTTTAAAGTTTTACTTGTAGAATTTTAGTAATACAGATTAACAATGCCTAAAACAAATAGTGTAGTAATAGAAAAAGAACTCACCATTATTATGATGTTTCTGTAATACCAGATGATGATTATTCTGGGGGATCTGATTCTTGTCCGTAATGAGAAAATGATTCTGAATATGATGATGATAAAACTAATGTTGAAGACGAAATAGACCTTGGCCCTTTAAAATCGTTTAAAATAGCTATAGATTCGTACACCGATTCTCAAAAAAAATTAGAGGGAAATCATGTTTATGAATGGGTTGATGGCGAAACAAAGTATAATGAGTCTTTAGAAAATGAAATATTTTGAAAAATAGCGATCGTAAAAAAAAAATATTAGATAGTTCTTTGACTTAAATTTTCGACTTTTTCTTTCCCTTTCTCCTTAAATCCTACTACTCCTGTTAAAAGATACTTTAAAACTGAGAAAAAGAAAAGGTCAGTAGAGTTTCCAAGAGTTGTGCGTGCTCACAATGACTTTATGGGTGGAATTGATTTTCACGACCGGTTTTGTAATAAAGTTTTGCCTATATTTCAATCAAAAAAATGGACTTGGTTCATTTTTTTCAGAGGCATCCAAATGGCAATCACCAATGCTGCTGTATTGTACAATGTTGCAAATTAAAGTAAAAAAATTAGAACTAAAGATGTGTATATGGCTATTACTAAAAGTTATTTAAAAAAAGAAAACATCAGATTGAATAAAAAAACAAGTTGAAGTTCTTAAAGTAATAAGATTAAAAAAAAAAAAAAATATAAAACATAATATTAGGTGTAGTAAAAAGTAATCCATTATTTTGCCAATAGATGGCTTTAGTAGTCTGTATCTCCCGTTGTAAAAGTGCGATCGGGTTACACTAGATGGCGTTAGAAAGATAAGATTTCGTACTAAAAATGCTTCTGATACAGTTTTGCGATTGCTTGACTCAGTATTTTTTAGCACGCGTCAAAGATGGACACCAACAAAGAGAAAATACGCCATATTTTACAGTTTTTCTTTGATAAAGGCGAAAACGCAAGCCAGGCAGCTGAAAATGTGAATAGTGTTTATGGTTCTGATACTGTAACAGCCAATCACGCGCAATTTTGGTTTCGTCGATTCCGTTCCGGTAATTTTGACGTCAAAGATGTACCACGCTCTGGAAGGCCAATTGTCGAAAATGTCGATAAAATAATGGAAATCGTCGAGTCCGACCGTCACGTAAGCACTGTTTCGATTGCCCAGGAGCTAAACATTGCACAAAAAACCGTTTGGAACCACTTAAATAAGGCTGGATACAAAAAGAAGTTCGATGTATGGGTGCCACACGAGTTATCGCAAAGAAACCTCATGGACCGAATTTCCATCTGCGAATCGCTGCTGAATCGCAACAATATCGATCCATTTCTGAAGCGGATGGTTACTGGTGATGAAAAGTGGGTCACTTACGACAACGTCAAGCGACAACGGTCGTGGTCAAATCGCGGTGAGCCGGCGCAAACGGTGGCCAAGCTAGGATTGACAGTCAGGAAGGTTTTGCTGTGTGTTTGGTGGGACTGGCAGGGAATCATCTACTATGAGCTGCTCCCCTACGGCCAAACTCTCAATTCGGACCTGTACTGTCAACAATTGGACCGTCTGAAAGAAGCAATCGCCCAGAAGCGGACAGCTTTGGCCAATAGGAGAGGAATTGTGTTCCATCAGGACAACGCCAGGCCGCATACATCGATAGTGACTCGCCAGAAGCTCCGGGAGCTTGGTTGGGAAGTTCTTATGCATCCACCTTATAGTCCGGACCTGGCACCAAGTGATTACCACCTGTTCCTGTCTATAACGAATGATTTTGCAGGTGAAAAATTCGCCTCAAGAGAAGATTGTGAAAATCGACTGTCCCAGTTTTTTGACAATAGGGAGAAGGGTTTTCACGAGAGAGGCATTATGAAATTACCTCCAAAATGGCAACAAGTTATCGAACAAAACGGTGCATATTTGACCTAAATCGTATCATTCTATCTATGCTAAATAAAACCTTAAATTTAATGCAAAAATAATGGATTTCTTTTTCTACACCTAATATATAATATATTATATTTATAAATGATAGGAAATAATTTAAAAAAAAAAAAGATCAAAAAAGAAAAAAAAAAATTGTTAAAATATAAAAAAAAACCAAACGATTCTCTGCTATCATCTACCTCCCCGTGGTGAGAACTGGGCAGCGCTGTATCAAATTATGTACATATATAGTGGCAAAGTGACGATTATACTATTTTCAAACCAATAAAAATACTATGATAATTTTTTTTCTCGAAATATATAAGCTTTACGAAAAAATTTTATATAACATGTAAGCCTGGACTCGTCCAGACTAACGATGCGCAAGACGGCGCACCGACCCGTTAGATGGTGCGACGGAGCGTGTGCGGCGTACGCGTCGGAGATCATTGAGAGCTGCGCTGCCGAACAGTTCACATAACTCGCATGGCGTATCCCATTGATACCTTATAAATTATTAGTGCTGGTACTAGTTGTTGATTCAGGTAATTGTATATTAGACCGCTCTTTACTGGATCTCAAGCTTGTATCATAAATTCTGTATTTCTAATTGATTTGAATGAAACTTACAGTAATTACTCGCATCAACAGCCGCACTTATTCCTGCACGTCAGGTTAAACCTACAGTAATCCCATAAGTCTTGATCACAGACTTACAAACATAAAATGCTCAAAATTATTGAAAGAATACGTATGAATTTTTCCAGAAGTTTTTAAATGAATTTCGAATTTTTCAAAATTGACTATTTTTTGAAAAATCAAAAATAGCTTAGAACATTTCGAAAAAATTCATACATATTTTTAAATGATTCTAAACATTTTATGTTCTATAAATTTTTTTCGTGAAGTTCAAAGTTGTCAAGAAAAAAAAATCACGAACTTTTACACAATGCTGTTTCACAAAAACCGCCATTTTGGAAAAACCAAGAGAAAAAAAAAGTTCTGCACCAGGATTTTAAAAACTTCAGACATTCGGGCCACGATTTCTGGCAATAATTTGCTCATTTAAATGCAGCAACATTGGTAAAATCGATTAAAAAAAAAAAAAAAGCGTTGAAAATTCGTGACTTTATTTTGAAATGCAAAAAAAAAATAACAATTTTGACTTTCTTTTACAAAATAAGTGTCAGATTTTGAAAAAGCATCTTTGAAAGCCTCCCATATAGAATTAAAAAAAAAAAATGGATTTGTTTTTCTAACAGCACAGTGTACTTGAAGTTTCGTGCACGAATTTGGCCTTTTGCGCATTAATGGGTTATCGAAGAAATCTGTGCGGGGGATTTTACAAACGAATATTATTTTTGTCTTTAAAATTTAAAAAGTAATTTATTATGTTAATATTTATTTATATTTCGAATCGTATATACTTGTACGTGTGTATGTGAGGATATGCATAAGTTTTCAATTGTAAAAACGTTTCCTGCTTCTAAATCCACATTCGTACAATTATGAAAAAAAAATTTTTCATTAATACGAATGCGATTGCTACGATTCTTTATTTACATCGCTAATCTTTTTTTTTTTTTTTTTTTTAAGAAAAAACGTGCCTATCGTATGAAGACAAGAGTAAGTCTAAAATTTGACCAATAATAACAGCTCGATTAACAGCTCGAAAGACGAGAGAGATAATAATAAATCGGCAAAAAATTTCGTCCAATCTAAACGATCCGTTACAATTACGGGATTTGTGACTTCAAAACAATGCAATCAGTTGACCGTGAAAAAGCATTTCCTTTCTCGATTCAATCAAATTAGAATCCAATTAACGTCGGTTCTATTTATAAGTCCGTTACGTTAAAATCCGGGCGATTTTTAATATCTCAAGTGTTACCTTGAAATATTTTGAAATGCTATCGATCAAGAGGGAGAGAGAAATTACCTTAATAATAACTTTCTTGGATATTAACGAATGCGGAATACAATTTTTACTTACGTAATTTTGAGAAAAATGCATCGCGTTTTGTCGTCGAATTATTTAAATTTAGAAAGCTTGAAATATATTTTTTTCTTTGTTTCAAATTTTGTGTAAAATTTTGATATATATTTAACGAATTTGTCGAGGTACAATTATTTAAATTCTTTATTAGCTTTCTATAAATACAATTCTAGTAAAGAATCGCTTGGTTAAAAATGATGGAAATAAAATGGCGGTAAAAATTAAGTTTAGTGCTTACGTATTGTATAATAAAAACATCTATACGTTTTTTAATGTTATTTATAAAAAAAAAAAGACGCTCAAAATTTCCATTTTATTTGTCCGTCGAATTCGCTTACTTTACGTTAATAAAAAGAAAAAAAAAAAAAAAAAAGAAAACGAAGCTCCTTAAAACTGAATTCGAAGCACGAAGCTACAAAACTGCCATCAAATCCCGGAAACGCATCGACACTTCGATATATAACACTCGTACAGGAAATCAACGAGATCCACATTTAATAAAGCTTTTCGAGTTAGAAGGAGTGGAGTATATGCGCGACAGAGAGAGCCAGAGAGAGAGAGAGCAAGAGAGAGAGAGAGAGAGAGAGGGAGGGAGGGAGAAGCTCCGTTCATCGGGAGGAGTATAAGGAAGGGAGAAGTATCGTCCCCAACGTTCGGAGGGATATAGAGAAGTAGGAGGGTGTACGTACAACGCGGGCCACGTGTTGCACTCGCCGAGTCTCAACGTGTGTGAGTGTGTCCGTGTGCGCGCGAGTACTCATAATCCTCTATCGATGTGTGAGAGAGAGAGAGAGAGATCGCGTGGATCGCCACGTGAGTTGCAATTTTCTGTAGCGCGTCTGTAAATAGCTATAGTATATATCTCTATAAAAAACTAACTTTTAACTAAAGTAAAAGGTTAGGCGAGTTTGATGTATTTCGCGTTATCATGCATGGCTATCACATAGATTGCTGAACTATTTTATACATTAATTATATTAATTAAATTTTTATACATCATAAAATGATTGTTACAAAACAAATGTAATAATCCTTATTATTTTTTTAAGTATATATAAATATTATAATAACGAAAATTATTAAGTGCATTAAAAATATTACAAAATATGTTAGTAAAAAAATAAATAACAAAATGCAAAATATATCAAAAATATTCCAAAATATGTTCATAAATAAATAATCTTTCAACGAAATTACAGATTAAAAAAGTAATTAGATCAACAAATAGTCAAGTTTATTTCCCCTAAAATATATTAGTAAATAAATGAAATCATTTTACGAAGAAATTATGGATTATATAATAGATAAGATTAATAAAAAAAAGTCTGTTTCATTACTTTATTATTTTCATCATAATAAAACAAACAATATATTCTTTAACAAAATTGTGTTCAATTAAGGGCAAAGTCGAATAATTAGTAACTAAACTAAAAATTGATCAAAGATTGGTAAATAAAACTTAAATAATGGATTGATTTATTACAAACAACTTTTATGATATTAATTACGTAACTTGCCAGGCCCGTTTTATTTTGGTCATGGTGTTGTCTATTAATAACAATATGGATACTTTATTTGTATATACATAAAAAACTGTTTTACATCACTTAATCACTTATTTCGATATAACAATATAATAGAATTTCAATACAACAATATAATAAATATATGACTTATATTTATAAATATAATTCAAATGGCCTTATTAAATGAATTGTTGCTCATTAAAAAAATACTAATCAATATTCATAAATGGTGTTGTTTATCATTAAATATATGGAAACTTTATTTTTACGTACAAAAATAACTATTTAACATCACTTAATCACTTATTTCAATATAACATTATAATTTAAAATTTAAGGTAAAACTTATTTAACATAAAACTTATTCACTGATTTGAATATAACAATATAATTCCAACATAGAATATATCACTTATTATTATAAAAATATAATTGAAATGGCATTATTAAATAAATTGTTGCTCATTAAAAAAATAGTATTCAATATAACTTAACATTTTTTACAATTTTAAAAATTAAATATGGAAATTCGAAATACCATCAAAATGTCAATAATTAAATAAAAGCAATTACTTTGTTGATACAGAGATATCATGTTTTGCATACTCAAAACTCTTTATAAATCTTTTTAAATATCAGTAATAAAAAAAGAACTTACAATATTAATAAATTTGATATTAAATATAACTAAAATACAAAAAAAAAAAATTTATTTGTCCACCTATGAACAAAATTAAACGGGCCTGGCAAGTTACGTAATTAATATCATAAAAGTTGTTTGTAATAAATCAATACATTATCTAAGTTTTATTTACCAATCTTTGATTAATTTTTAGTTTAATTACTAATTATTCGACTTTGCTCTTAATTGAACACAACTATTTTGTAAAAGAATATATTATTTGTTTTATTATGATGAAAATAATAAAGTAATGAAACACACTTTTTTTTATTGATCTTATCTATTATATAATCCGTAATTTCTTCGTAAAATTATTTCATTTATTTACTAATATAATACATCGTTCAATAAGTCCCGAGACTAACCCAGAGATGGTGCTAGTAGTACCAAACTGGCCACGTTTCCATAGAGTGCGAACCTTTACATGAAACGTGTGAAAATTTCACGTCGATCGGATCACAGACAGCAGAGTTATCGAGGTTAGAGTAAAGTAACTTTGTAATTTGTTTGAAAAATGAAAAAAAGCGAGTTTTACGTGTTGATAAAACATTGTTTTTTAATGGGTAAAAACACCGTAGAAGCCCAGAAATGGCTTGAAAAACATTACTCGGACTCCTCTCCATCCAAACCAACGATTTGTCGTTGGTATGCTGAGTTTAAACGTGGTCGTACGGACACAAACGATGCGGAACGTTCGGGTAGGCCATTGGAAGCCGTTACACAGGAAAATGTGAGTGAAGTGTTAAAAATTGTAATGAAAAATCGCAAAGTGAAGGTCCGTGAGATTGCAAAAATGACACAGATATCATCTGGAAGCGTATTTACAATCCTTCATGAAAAATTGAGCATGAAAAAAGTTTTTTCCAAGTGGGTGCCGCGATTGCACCAATGCACCATGCCACAAGTCCATGAAAACAATGGCAAAATTGAACGAATTGGGCTTTGATTTGCTTCCCCACTTCCCGTATTCGCCAGATTTAGCCCCCAGCGACTACTGGCTCTTTGCTGATCTCAAAAAAATGCTCCAGAGAAAAAAATTTGGCTCGAATGAGAAGGTCATTGCCGAAACTGAAGCCTATTTTGAAGCAAAGGATAAATCCTTCTATAAACATGGTATAGAAATGTTGGAAAGGCGTTGGAAAGATTGTATCACTCTAAAAGGAGATTATATTGATGAATAAAAATGATTTTTGAAAAAAAAATGTTGTTTTCGTTGTTAGTCTCGGGACTTATTGAACGATGTGTTATTTTGGGGGAAATAAACTTGACTATTTGTTGATCTAATTACTTTTTTAATCTGTAATTTCGTTGAAAGATTATTTATTTATCAACATGTTTTGGAATATTTTTGATATATTTTGTAATTTGTTATTTATTTTTTTACTAATATATTTTGTAATATTTTTAATGCACTTAATAGTTTTCGTTATTATAATATTTATACATACTTAAAAAAATAATAAGGATTATTACATTTGTTTTGTAACAATCATTTTATGATAAATAAAAATTTAATTAATATAATTAATGTATAAAATAGTTCAACAATCTATGTGATTGTCATGCATGATAACGCGGAATACATCAAACTCGCCTAACCTTTTACTTTAGTTAAAAGTTAGTTTTTTTATAGAGATTTCATTTCTTTTACAATAAACCCATTGACTTATTTTAAATTTATCCTAAAAATAAAATATAAAAATCTTTGGCTCCTTTAGGCCATTGTTTTTTGAGTAACATTTTTATCACTTATATGAAACCACTGATTATGTTGTCGTAACATATTAGTATAACGACTTTGAGAAATATTACCATGGTGAAATATACCACTTACAACTTTATATTTTTTACCATTGATATCAACTTTACATGTTGGTATTGCATTTATTTTTAAAATAGTTATTTTTTTCATAATATCTTTATTAGTAAAATCAAATAACATCAGTTGTAAAATGATTAAAGTGTTACTGATAATCAAATCAACTTTTTTAATCTTTTTAAAATGACAGCCGTTAATACTCGTATAGATATACACACACGTACAATAACTTCGAATTTCTTGCCAATTTTCAATATTGTAATCTATAATTACTTGTAATGTATAATTTCGAGTAATGTCAGGTAAGAAAAGATTGACAATATAATTAGTTGTGCCACTGCATTGTCGCTCATCGCAATTGAGACATCTGATTGTTTCGATTAATTGGTTTTTTATTAACTTCATTGAATTTTGACTGGCCAACAGCTCGACAGTAACTGCCATTAATATTGACTACCTGTACAAAAAATATGTAAATTACATATTTAAGAAGTATTGTAAAATATTTACTTATGTACTTTTTAAATTAAAATTTATAAAATTATAATACGCACCCTATTAGAACAAATATCTACAATATTTATTGATAAGGCCGATACCCCATACAAGTATTGTGATTCTTTTGCCTCCATTTGATAAAATAAATTTAAACAAATCTTCTTGTTTCTCTGGTGGACGAGTAGGTGCCGTAATGGCATCGACAAATCCCACAATATTTCTATAATATTATAAATTTATTAATATAAATAATAGAAAATTGTACTCGCCTTTGTGGCGCTCCCGCGCCACTTGATACTAATGTACTCTTATGGAAAAAAATAAATAATCTTAAAAAATACTAACGTGGTTGCATCACGATCCTCAAATTCATTCATTTCTTCATCCGTTGTAAATAATGACTTAAAATCTATTATGATGATAATAATCAAGTTACAATAAATAAATACCTTTTAACTTATTTTATTTTTGATAGACTTAGAAAGAATTATCCGCACGAAATAGTTAATTAAAAACGTATTGTCTACTGTATGTAAAAATGGTTGCAAAAAAAAGACGGAACTACGCATATTAACAGCGCTCGTATTTTGTTTTGTCTCAATTTTTCCCGCGTCAAGCTTTGCTTTTCTGTAATTGTCGATGTATACTTATGTGACGCTATCGGACGAGCTATTAGGAAAAACTAGGAGCAGGTCAACTGAGCGCAACAGATTGCTTAAAAAGACAATGATTATTATTTTGATATTATTTATCAAGTTATGACTTGATAAATAATATAAATTATATGTACGCAAAATAAAAATTTCAAAATCACTTTCATAAGAGAAATTTGATAAGTTTTTACTTTTCATGAAACTTACTTTCTGACCTTATTTCTAATGTTTTGAGTCTAATAATAAAAAAATTATTTTTATTCATTTACCCATATTCTTTAATAATCGTAAAATTTTATTAATTGGCATACTACAGTATTACAAGAAAGTACAACGTATAATTATGATGAATTATGAAATTATTAAATTTTTTTTATTATTTCGAATATTTAAAAAAATCCCGCTTAGAGTTCACTATATTTTAATGTGCGGCTAACTTGACGGTCCTAGCACTCTTTGGACTGAAAAAAATATGAGAAAGTTAATAAAAGCAATTAACCTATAGAACATCGTTCATATTTATGTTAAAACGTTTTTTTGTCAATATTTCTCTTGAAAATCATAATTTAGCATACAAAAATAATTTATCAAAAAAAAAAAAAAAAATTGGGTACAATGATGATAAGTTATTACTTTTTCATATTAAAAATTTGAAAAACCAATATAGAAGTAAATAATGTCACGGTCGCTGAAGCGTTGTCTGCTTCTCAAACTCGCCTTCGTGGCGTTCCCGCACCACTTGGTATATCTATATATATATACAGGGTGAGCCATTTTAAGTGACCCACTGAAATTTCTCCGTTGGTAAGCCAGATACAGAAAAACGTTTTAGACAAAAGTTGTATAGTTTCAAAGGGGACATAAGATGGTACTATTGGTTTGACCTTGAAGAGTAATTTGAAGGTCACATGAAGGTTACCTTAAATTTCTTAAATGGAACCTATTATTTCTTGTTACATATTCTTGTAGGCTATCTCAAGAGCTTTCCAAAACACTACAATAAAATATTTTTTCATTGAGTAATTTTCGAATTATGAGGCTTCAAAGCAGTACTTTGCCGTACTGTTTGTTTAAATGCGTTTATCTTACTTTTAGCATTACCCAGAAATAACGACGTGGAAGTTCTGTTCTCTTTGGGGTGCTTGATTAACGTGAGTCCCCTTGCCTCTTACTATTATAACAATTATAATTATTAACCACGAAGCAAATGTTCGAAGTTGCTTCCATTGGCTTCAAGGCATAAATTTAATTGCCTCTGGAAACGTACTGTTCTTAGCAGTCGCCAAATTGAAAGAGAAATTGGTATACCATAAAAAACGGTTTTAAGAATTCTAAATGTTCTTAGATATCATGCCTACCACGTAACTTTGGTTCAAGAGTTAAGGCCACATCATATTCAAATGCGTATTGAATTTTGCCAATGGGCTTTAAGAATGATAGCAAATGATCCTAATTTTTTTAGATTTGTACTTTTTTCTGATGAGGCTAAATTTTGTAGTGATGAACAACTTAATAGGCACAATTCTCATGATTGGTGAAATCAAAATCCCCAGTGGCACATACCTGTAGACCATCAAAATCGATGGAGCCGTCTGGTATGGTGTGGCATAGTCAATGGTTATTTCATTGGTCCTTATTTTTTTGAGAGAAATGTTGATAGAGATAGCTATTTGGAGTTGCTAAGAGATCGTTTGCCAGAATTGTTAGAAGATGTTCTTTTAGCTACAAGACAAAAAATGTGGCTCCAGCAAGATAGTGCAGCACCACATTTTGCACGAATAGTACGTGACTTCTTAAATTATAACTACAATGAGAGGTGGATCGGACGAGGAGGTCCAGTTAACTGACCTCCTTGCTCACCAGATCTCACATCTCCAGATTTTTATTTATGGGGCTACTTAAAAAATGTTGTTTTTGCAGAATGGCCAGCAACTAAAGCAAACATGAAAGACCGTATTCGTCGAGCTTGCGCAGCGATTCCAAGAGAAACTTTACTAAGAACAGTACAACATTTCCAGAGGCGATTACACTTATGCCTTGAAGCCAATGGAGGTAACTTCGAACATTTGCTTTGTGATTAATAATTATAATTGTTATAATAGTGAGAGGCAAGGGGACTCACGGTAAGCAAGCACCCCAAACGTGAGAGGCAAGGGAACTCACGGTAAACAAGCACCCCAAACTTGAGAAGCAAGGGGACTCACGGTAAACAAGCACCCCAAATGTGAGAGGCAAGGAGATTCACGTTAATCAGGCACCCCAAAGAGAACAGAACTCCCACGTCGTTATTTCTGGGTAATGCTAAAAGTAAGATAAACGCATTTAAACAAACAGTACGGCAAAGTACTGCTTTGAAGCCTCATAATTCGAAGATTACTCAATGAAAAAATATTTTATTGTAGTGTTTTGGAAAGCTCTTGAGATCACTTACAAGAATATGTAACAAGAAATAGTAGGTTCCATTTAAGAAATTTAAGGTAACCTTCATGACAACCTTCAAATTACTCTTCAAGGTCAAACCAATAGTACTATCTTATGTCCCTCTCGAAACTATACAACTTTTGTCTGAAACATTTTTCTGTATCTGGCTTACCAACGGAGAAATTTGGGTGGGTTACTTAAAATGGCTCACCCTGTGTGTATATATATATATATGCATGTTTGTGTATGTGTGTGTATCGTTCGCGCGGGTACGAGCGAGGAAGCTTTCTTGTACTCGTGCTGATGCGAGATATATACCTATCCGTTTTTCTTCCGTTGGCCGTTCGGTTTTGGAAATTGTGGATATTGCGTATTCATAATTGTCTCTGGTCAACGGGAAAGGTTTGTTGTAAAGATGTTGCTTCGTTCATTATTAGCGAGTTCTCGAAAATTTCTGATTAAGGTTGTTATAGATTACATGATTGTGTATTGAAAATATATTTTTAACTGAAGAAAGTAACTAATTTTTTTTTTTTTTTTTTTGACATTGAAATTGTATAACCATGTTTAACCATGTAAATTTTACATAGTATCAATTATATTAAGTTGTATATTTTATCAACAATTTTGAACAAAATAAAAACGTATATAGAAGATAACTTTAAATAAATATATATTTAAAATAGATAATAAAGCGATAACGTTTAAAATTATCGGATTCTGAAATCGATCAAAGTTTTTACTAAATTACCTATTTATATCAAATATATTCAGCCATCATTTACAGCGATTGTTAAAATGCCTTCAAGGTCCGTGTAAATTCTGTCCAATGCAGCTTTTGTAATTTATCATAGCGATTTTTTCGTTTCAATAACCTCAGCGAACCATATCGGATAGAATTTTCTTGCGAAGATATGAGCAATATTGGATTATCATCGAACTATATTATTTTTTTTGTACAATTATTATTGTCGTTTTAAATGTTGGTTTAAAATATTCTAAAAATATTTATTACTTATTATATGTATTTTACACAAAGAAAGTAAGGGAAAAAAAAAGTTGAAACAACGAAAAAACGAGTGACTTAATTATTCCACGACTCTGCGCGGACGCTGCGCCAACGATAAATAAAAATATCGTTAGTTCGTCCAAGCGTTGAACGATAACAAAGAGAAATAAAAATGCAGGAAAAACGAGAAAGGAGCAAGTACACGTATATAAAATTAAAGAACGGCTGCTCACGCATCGATAAAAAAAAAAAAAAAAAAAAAAAAAAATATAAGCAAATAGAAAACACCTACGCATCGTCGTAGTCGTCGTCGTCGTCGATGGCGTCCATTATGTGCACCAAGTCGTACTTCCGATCGATTTCTCAACAACATAACATCGTCTCCGTCGTTCTCTCTGGTCTTTCCTTCCTCTCGCGTACAACGTATGCAAAATCGCTGGGGCGAGGAGAATACATACGACAAAGGGAAGAAAAATACAGACACAATGTAAATGCGAATTTCAAGTGGGATATGTACCAGAAAGAGAGAGAGAGAGAGAACTAGAGAAAGAGAGAGACTGTCTCTTTGTTACATATATGTAAGAGGCGATGCCTGTCGCACAGCTGATAAAGGCAGAGGCGCCGAGGCACGTCCGATTAAAACGTAAATTGTGACGAGAAAAAGAGAAAGAGAGAGAGAGAGAGAGTCGAAGGAGTAATAGGGAGAGACTTGCGTGCATGCATGAGTGACCCGCGACACTACATACTTTAGATTATGAAAACGCCAACGATCGGAATTTTTCGAGAGTATTGATTGTTGCTTCGATCGATTGTTGTATACACAAATTCTTTTTCTTTTTTTTCTATATACACTGTAGATTTTACATTGTAGATATTGGGTGTAGAAGGTAAAGTTTAAAGAGACAACTTTTCAGTAGAGCTTGTGAAAAGTTACATTTACATCGATTGTATTACTTTGATTATAAAACGTTGAAACGGAAATGCATTAGTTTACTTATTTTTAATTTATTATTAAAACTTTAATTTCTTTATATAATAATTTAACTATATATTTTATTTTCCTAATTGTTTATTAGAAAATAATTATTTTTCGATAAGAATATTTATTTATATAATGCAATTATTCTTTAAAATTGTAGATATAATTTTAACTGTAATTTAAAAAATTAACTAATAACTACATATTCATTATTCTCTACTAAACTTAATTATTTTTATATTATAATATGTTATAATCAGTAAGAAAAAATTTTTTTTTTAAATTAATTATCGATCATATCTTGACAACAAAGTGTCCACAAAGAAGTTGTACAGTAAGTTGATTGAAAGTTTATTTTTTTCGATTACATTATATCTTGCTTATAAAAAGAATTATTATTTTCGCAAAACGTCAAAAAAAAAAAAAATTTATAAATAAAATAAAATAAAATAAAATAAAATAAAATAAAATAAAATAAAATAAAATATTAAAATAAAATAAAAAAAAATATTAAAATAAAATAAAATAAAAAAAAATATTAAAATAAAATAAAATAAAAAAAAAATATTAAAATAAAATAAAATAAAAAAAAATATTAAAATAAAATAAAATAAAAAAAAATATTAAAATAAAATAAAATAAAAAAAAAATATTAAAATAAAATAAAATCAAAAAAATATTAAAATAAAATAAAATAAAAAAAAATATTAAAATAAAAAAAAATAAAAAAAAATATTAAAATAAAATAAAATAAAAAAAAATATTAAAATAAAATAAAAAATCTTAAATACATTATTAAACTTTTCTACGTTCTAATGTGATGTATTAATTATACATATTATGAAAATGTAATGGCCGGTATCATTTAAGCGATTAAATTATGCCTACATAATAATTTTTGTCATTGTAAACTAGTCATGGTTGACTTTTACAAAAAAAAAAAAAAAAAAAAAAAAAACAAAGAAGAAAAAAAAAACAAAGAAGAAAAGTTTTTAATTTTTATAATGTTAGTGATCAGGAAATCACAAGGATAAAATTTAGCTGTAATTAAGCAAAGTTTTATCTCTCTCTCTCTCTCTCTCTCTCTCTCTCTCTCTCTCTCTTTCTTCAAAGTCTATAAACATAACGGCGTAAAGCAACAAATTAAAAAAAAAAATAATAATAATTATGTGTACTTTCCTCTGCATTATTTTATTATTTTAATATTAAATCTAATCTCTCGCACTAATTACATATTTCTTTTTTTTTTTGTTTTATTTTCTTCCAAAGTTTTTAATGCAATAAACATTTTCAATTAATTACTTACACAAATTACTTCTTATCCTGTAATACCAGCCGAAGGAAACGTTATTTTTAATTCGTGCATTGTTATAACATTTATAATTACCGAAATGAAAATAATACTGATGTCGTTTGCATTATCGAAAAAAAAAAAAAAAAAAAAAATCTTTTTATTTAATTATGTAAACGTACAAACGTATAAACGTAAGAGATTCTATGTCAGTCGATCATCGAGTAACTAAATTTAAATATCCGTTCTCCGCAATATACGTAGCGGAAATAAAATCGAAGTAAGAATAGCGAGAGGAACGTCGAAGACGAGATTAAATTATATTCAGTTACATTGATGCGCGCCGTATATATTCCGAAAGGTTTTAACGTCGCTTATTTTATTATAGCGTAAACGTAAGTAACTCTGCGATTTGTCTTACTCCCGGTGTAAGGAAAAAGTTTGCGTTTTAAATGGTATACGATTTTGTCGATGTGAATTGTAAATTTTATTTTTTTTTTCTTTCCAAAAATTTTTGAGTAATTTTTTTGAAAGAATAAAAGAAGTTTTATCGCTTCGTTTTCAATGCGCAAGTTTCGTTAAATTTACAAATTTTGTTTATGAGTTTTAATAATATTACGTAAACGGCGTAAACGTTTTTCATTTTAATTTGTTATAATGCATCAAATTTAGAACAAAGAAAGCAATTATTGACAAAATTATACATATATATACATATATATATATATATTTTTTTTTTTTTCACCTTCAATAATCAGTTAATCGATCGTCATTTGTTTTATTTTTTTATTTTCAATTAAAACAAGCATCACATCTACTACTCTCAATGCTAAAAATTATAAAATTTTCGTCGGCGCATTCAGCATCTCAAAATAAAGAAGCCAAAGTCGAAACAAAACGTCGTTTCTCTCTCTCTTTCTCTCTCTCTCTCTCTCTCTCTCTCTCTCTCTCATCTTCCTCCCCCGCGATTACAATCTCTTTTTCTCAGATCGTACGACCCTTCTTAAACCACTCGAGCGAAACTCAAACATCGACGCGCATTCGATGTCGCGAGGTCTATACCTATATAAGAGAAAGCGAGCAACGCACACACACACAGAGTGAGTAAAACAGGAAGGCCGAGTATATAAGCAAGAGAGAGAGAAAGAGAGAGAGAGAGAGAGAGAGAGAGAGAGAGAGAGAGAGAGAGAGAGAGAGAGAAGTACCTGCGTCGTCTAAGCTAGCAGCCGTGTCACGTTGCCGGGACCGTGATATTCCCTTCCATGCGCGCGGGTTCGAGCTCACCTTTCTCTCTCTCTCTCTCTCTCTCTCGCGCGCGCGCGCGATTGTACCCGGAAAACTCTAACGTTTTCTTCCTCGACTTTCACCCGGGCGTCGCGCTTCGATGGATGGATATAGCTCTGGTGGTGGTGCTAATGGTGCTTGCCGGTGGTGGTGGCAAATACATAGCCACCTGGTTGCCGACTTTGCTAGCTGTTGCTGCAAACGCGGAATCGATTCGACGAGGCGAGACTTCCGCGTCCCCGCTTCTTTTTTCCTTTGCTTTTTATTTCTTCATATTATTATTATCTTTCTTTGCTGCCTTTTTTTGCTTCTTTCTTTTTTTGTCGTTGTTCTTTCGGTGCAGGTTTCTTCGATTTATTTTTCTTTTATAATTTCTTGTCGCCATCGAGAAGGAAAAAATTTATTAATTTTTATTAACGTTTTCAGTTTGCATGAAAATTTCTGACTCGTAGGCGAATGCGTGTGGGCATTATTTTTTAATAAAATCTTTCATTAATAATTTATCGTTTCATCTAAGAATAAAAATAATTTATGCTTTTTATATCATTTTCTTCTTCATAATTAATTCAATGCTTTAGATGCCCTTGTTTCATCGTCGGGTGAGAAAAGAAGAAAAAAAGAAGAAAAAAAATAGATACACAGTTAAGAAAGCACATGTAAACAAAATTCACTCGTTTAAAATTCCTCCGTATTCGATTAATGAATCTTTGGTATAAAATATTGCAAATCGCATTCGATCGTAAAATCGATCCTCGACGACTAACTCTTTACAAATGCCTACGGTTTCTTATTTGTGTTTTATCTCGCAACGACACCTCTATGAATCACCATACCTAATTCCGCGCCGCGTACTGATCGAATTCGGACTGACCTATCTTGTTACTTTATCGTTGCGATTACAATACGCTAGTGATTCCTGCCTATATATATATATATATATATATATATATATATGTATTATACATCCCGCGCGAATACGCGATATGAGAAAAGATGTTTTATGATGAGCATTCGTTGATTAAGTGGGTTAATATTATTTCTTTACTGTAATTGTTTCCTTTTTCTCTTATTTATTTATTTTATTTTTTTTACTGTTATCGCGAATATTTAAATAAATATATGGATGACTTGGCTAAATTATACACTTTTTTTTTTATATTAATAAAAATCAAAATATTATAGTTTGTATAGATGTGAATTCGATAAACGTTGCAAAATGTTTAAATTCATTATCACATTACATTAGCATTGATAAATTTAAAACGAAATTTTATTTTATTATTTATTTATTTAACAAAATCATTTAAAACAAACAAGTTTCCCTGCTTTAATCTGCAAATCGACAACCGCGATAATAAATCGCCGAATATACGCACGAGGACCAAAAAAAATCCCAGGATTACACTTGTGCGCAGGCACATAGGTACGTTGAATCGTGTAACGTATGTGACCTGACCTGCGACAACGCGTCTACACTCGCGTGTCGACTTATCGTTGCCTCTCTTTTCTTTGCATACGCGTGTGTGTCATGGCGTTCGTTAGAGATCTCCGTATTGTATGTGGTAAACTCCGCTAAGATCGTTGATCTATAAACTTTGCGGGTGAATTGTATTATTATTATTATTATTATTATTATTTTTTTTTTTTTTTTCGTTTTTTAAATAATTAGGAAATTATTATTTAACTTTGATTAATTTTTTTTTTATTTTTTTTTTATTTTTAACTCGATGTGTATTGATGTAAACCAAAGATTTACGCCGATGTAAAAGAGAAAGCTTTCAACGCTTATCGGTCTTATAAAAAGAAATTGTTATTTTTTTTAAATAAAAAATATCCGATTTTAATCTATAAAATAATATAAAAGCAAGAATCACGTTCGATCGACGCATACGAAAATGCGTTAAGTAAACGTTTCCGCGAACTCATTAATTGGCATAATAATCGATCAACTTTTCGCTCGCATAAAATATTTACAAATTCAAATATTTGTTGAAAAACAAAAAACAAAAAAAAAAAAAAAAAAATTTATACCATCCGTTAAATAAAAAATTTACGCAAAGCAGTGTTATACACGTCTGACCGGACTCTGCAGTTTTCTACTTATATGTATCTGGTGTTTATTTTCCATGTGCATTCATCAACTGTAGCGCTTCGTATATATGTATTAATCCCATGCATTATCGATCGGGAAAGATAATTTCTCTCTCTCTCTCTCTCTCTCTCTCTCTCTCTCTTTCTTTATCGTTCATCGCATTAACATTAATTGAAAATTGTTTGGTTACGAATAATAAAAAATAAAATAAATAAATTTAAAAACTAGGAAATTGCAATTGTTTTTAATTATCTACGAAGTCATTAAAAAAATATTTTTAATATGAAACTATTTAATTAATATGCCTAATTTATTCATTAAATAATAGTGATTTTACGTTCTGCTAGATAAATGCAATAAAGAATTGCATACACACAGACTCGTGAAATCATTCAATTGTTATCGTCAAGTCCCGTAAACTTTTCAGAATACCGGCGGATCGTTAACGTCTGCATATTTACCGATCCCATCAAAGTTATACAAATAAATATTAATATTTTACATGCTAAACAATAACTCACCTCCTCGTTTTATATCTTCGTCATCGGAGCATATAAAAATTTTTACGAACTGTACGCGTATATAAAATCAACGAGGCGTTAAAATTAAATAAATAAATAAATAAATTTCGTTTATACACGAAGCAACCACCGTAACCAATATCCAGGTAAACAAACCGAAGATTATCGGTACAGCTTCGCGTTTGTTCATTCTTTTTTTTACTTTCCCTTTATAAAACTAATTAACGAACGATAGATAAACGTTAAATTACGATTTAACGATCGTCGGTCGAAAGGACTAGCGTTTCTCGGATGCTTTCAAAACCCGAAAGCCCTTCGTGATCTCTGAGTATCTTCGTCGCGTTGAGTAACCGCAACGTTGATTAATCTTGTTGCGAATATTTGCGCAACGTTTCCCGTTTTTTTAACATTTGCGCAAAAATCTTCGTGCGAGTTTCTCGACGCACGAGAGACGAAGATGCGAAAAATCGTTGAAAATGAAAAACTACGAGCGTTCAGTTAATCGTAGTCGTTGTCGATGATATGCGTTATTTTACGTAACCGACAACTTTCTAATTAAGCGTCAAAAATATTTTTGATCTTTTTCTATCGAAAGCGACTCGCGTTTATTTGTGCGAATTTCGAATGTCAATTCTAATTATAACGTTCATGTTTTTTCTTTTCATCAACGGAGATTTTTTCCCTTTTTTTTTTTTTTTTTTTTCTTTTGCGGTGTGCGATTTGCGATTTAGTAACTATCGCTGGATTTACACCTTTAAAGCGATTGGTTAATGTGAAACTTTTAATTTATTGATTACATACATTACTAAAATACGTTAATACTGTGGGAAGGAAAACGTATGCGATTAGAAATTTATATTTTTCAATCAACAATAGATTTTTATAGATTTAAAAATGTCAATAATTCATTCATTTTTCATAAGTAAGTTTTACCTGTTTTAAATATTACCTTTAATTATGATGGATTTTGTAATTTAAATTGCTGAATTAATTATGCCAACTATTACGAGATTCTTTCTTAATTTAAATGTGTAAGGTTATCATATTATAATTAAGAAATGTTCACTTCCAAAACAAGATTTTTGTTTAAAATGAAATTTATTGATAATAAAATTTAAAATACATTTAATTATTTTTTTTCCAAATTTTAGCTAAATCAAATAATTTTACGAGAAACGATAAAAAATAAATTTTTTTTTTTTTTTCTTTGTAATTTCATTTATGCATAAAAATGTTAAATTATTGATTACAATTTTTAATTTTCGAAAAATTAAGCAATATTTTCCATTCACTTCAATTATTATACCATAGTCTTATTAACGTTTATTTATTTCGATGTCACAACACGACGAAAACTCGAACCAAGTTTAATCTATTATTTTAGAACGTGTTTCAGTAACCCTTCAACCTGTCAATCACATCAATCAAATTGCTAATTGCATTATTTAATTCCGCAGCAACGTAAATAAAATCTAAAAAAAGCATCTTCGACTCCCTCGAAATATTTGGAATTCTAAATCTATTAATTTTATTTTCAAGTTAAATAAAAGCTCTTCCACTTGCACATATACAGCTTTCGTCAAACGGGGGTGAGAGATCGTTTATATATACGCATGTATACGAGCCAGTAAACACACACTCTCTCACGCGCACACGCACATGCACACACACACACACACACACACACACACACACACACACAAGGAGGAGTGAAAGAGGCGCGCGCGAACGAGAGCGAGCCAGCGACACGTGACCAGAAAACGTGTCTCCTGGTGCACGTGGATCGTTTCTGCAAAAGCTCTCTTTTTCTCCTCCCCCTCTACCGCTCCCGTGTACTCTCTTTCTCTCTTTCTCTCTTTCGTTCTGGTCCGCGCGAACACCCAACAACGGTCTTTCTTCCCCCAGGTGGCGCGCGTCTCTTCTCTTCTTAACCCTGCTGCCCTCCTCTCTCTCTCTCTCTCTCTCTCTCTCTCTGTCTCAACCCCTCTCTCCCCCTCCCGCCTCCCTCCTACCCCCCTTGTTATTGCCGGGGTTCGCACGGACCAGCGGGAAAATCGGAGCAGTGGCTCAGTTCTCGCGAACCTGGCCTCGTAACGTGGTCGTTGTCGTGATATCGTTGTCGTGATCGTCGTCGCCGTCGCCGTTGCCGTTGCCGTTGCCTGGAATTGTTCAAAGGATAAAACGTCGAGAGCTTTCGAGGATAGCAACAACAAATTTACGAACAAAAGCTCTCCCCTCGCACTTATCCTTGCTTTTTCTTTTTTTTTTTTCCATTTTTCTGCTATTACAATTCTTTTTCTTCTTCTTCTTCTTCTTCTTCTTCTTCTTCTCCTCCTCTTCCTCCTCCTCCTTTTTCTCCATCTCCTTCTCCTTCTCCTTCTTGTTTTTTCTATATCACTTTCTGTATTTCTTTATTCTCTTTATTTTTATCTACGTGCACAGAGAACGACTTTTTGATGCGTATGCGTAGTTGTTACTCGAGTCTCGGTAATACATATGTGTGAACTCGAGAAAATGTAATTTTGAGGAGAGAACTATAATTAGCGTTGGGACCTATCAGTCTATTCATTTGCAGCGTTTAAGCCATTTGAATTTTCATTATATTTTCGCCACATGATAATGTCAATTTCGATTATATTTTTCGTTTCGTCGTCTTTTGTTTTCTTATTTTTTTATTTATTTGTCTATTTATTTTTTATTTTGTTCGAATTTAAGATTTGTTTTTTGGCTGCTTTCTGTTGAATGTTTAGTAAATCGATCGACGCCGTCTAACAATTTTCCGATTATTAACTTAAAACGTGCGTTTTCTTTTTATTTTAAAAGACGACGTTAACGCATAGTGATGATCGTCGTAAAATCATCGTTTATAGATGTCGGATAACTGTTGACGCCAGCGTTGACGATTGCTTCTTATGGTTGATTTTAGTAGACGTTTTCTCATTTTTTCTTTATTTACTATTATTTTTTTAATGTATCGTAATTATGTATCTCTTTTACAAGCTAGCTATAAAAAAGTGTTTTCTTGTACAACAAAAGCAATAAAAATCAGTTGTGGTTTTTCAAATGATTTTTGTTTAGATGTGATCCAGTGTTCTCTTATCAAAGTAATATTCTAATATGTTAATAATACATCAAAATAATAATTAAAAATAATAAGTACGTCGTTAACCCATCAGTTGTCGATCGTAATTGCGCACAGTGTCAATTAATTTTAACGGTTAAACATACGAAAATGTCGAGCAACGTTTGCTCCTACGCTACGTTAATTTGTACCATAACCGATAAATTTCTATCGTTCTATAAGACTTTGTTAAGCATACAATATAGGCATTGTTAAGCCCTAAAGGAAATTGCACAAGTGTTTTCTTAAGGATTCAAAAATAATTAAAACAGCTGGAACGCTTTCGACGTAAAAGGAAAAATAATTTCAAAATTGCGAACTATTATTTGTACCCCATGGACAGCGAAGAAAGTGACGGTATGTCGTCGGTTAGCGATATCGGAGCCTATTGGCATCAGCAACAGCAGCATCAACAACAGCAATTGCATAATCAGCATCATCAACACCCGTCTCATAGAACGGCAAGTATATGACTGCAAATATGCTCCTTTTCTCGCGATTTATTTAACTCACGCGATAAATGTTTAACGTTTATTTTATTTGTTTACTAGTTTAATGCTAAAAATTATTTTTTATAAATATTTGATCAATCTTTTTGGTCTGTTACTGATACAATATTCAAAATTTTAAAAATTAAACCAACGTCAATTATCATTTTAATTAAATTGATTTTTCTAATCAACTTATCGATTAAATTTATGTTTAACAATTTTATAAATCGTAAGCACTCTTTTTTTTTTTCTAATTTTTGAAAGCATTATTGAACTTAATCCACAAACCTTACGTTGTCAAAAATTTTCCGCGATTTCAAAAGACAAAGAAAAAAATGATCCATGAAATAATACGGTCCAATACTAACTTGCCGATCTATGACGCATCTCACCCACGTCAACAGCATCAGCAGCAACACCATCATCACAATCAGCAGCAGCAGCAACAACCGCAGCAGCAACAGCAGCAGCAACAGCACTATTTATGGAGCAACAATGGACATTACCATCATCACTATCAGCAACAATCTCCTCACCAGTCTAGCCCTCATCATCAGCAACAGTTGCAACATCAGCATCAGCAGACGAGTTCACACTATTCGTTGGGCGCCTCCTCTGCGAACAATAATAACAACAACAACAACAATAACAACAACAACAACAACAACAATAGCGGTGGAGGTAGCGCCGGTAACAACAACGCTGACAGCAACAGCGGCAACAACGGTAACAACGGCGGTGGTACCCAGGAGCAACAGCAGCACTATTCGCAGCAGCAGTACCAGCAGCACGTCCAATTGCAGAACGGCGGCGGTCAGGCGCCACCCCCCCAGCATCATCAGCAACCCCACGGAGCGCTGCAGTACCACCCACATCGCGCCACCCACTGCGCAGAACGCTCGCGCATCAGGCATTACGAGCAACAACCAGGTATGCATGCGCACTTCCTCCTCTCTTCCGTATTTTTGTATTTCTGTGTGCGTGCGTGTGCGCGCGCGGATTATATTTATATTGATACCAGAGAGAACGACGGGGAGGGAGCTTCGATACTTGCATTGTGCGATTCTTGGGTTTTTTTTTTTTTTTTTTTTTAAGGTATTGCTCTCTTGGCTGATTGGTTTTTCTCCAGTTATTATTGATTGCAGGTGTTTTCTCATATAAATATATTCCGTGATATTTATTGATAATAATTATTTGACATAAATGTGAGAGTACAGTTTCAATTCATTTTTGTAATAATTGATTAATAATGAATGGTTGTTTACATTAACATAGTCCCATTATTTAGATATAGAAATGCCTATTTTTAACGTCAACCAGCAATATTTTATTAGCGTTTAAATCAAATTAACATTTAAATTTGTCCCCTTTAATAAAGCTAAACGTCTCTTTTATCTTCGTAAAATCCCAAAAAAAAGTCCTCCGAGAATTGCATAAGTTTTCAAAGCCGATGGAAATCAATAAATAATATCCCATAAAGAGATAGATCGACTAAAGCGTCGCGTGCGCTCTGGAATTCACCTCCTTCTCCTTTTTTTTTTCCCTTACCCCGAAGTGTATCGCGTTCTTTCGGAATTCCCCAAAGCCGTTCACTCGTCTCGACTTGCACTCAAAACAACCGCGATAATGAAATTTCCAATTCGTCCAGTATTAAAATCTTCTTCTAATCGTATTACCGAAGATATGAATTTGCCGAGGACGCGACGGTTATGGTTACTTTATTTCAAAGCAACAAATATTCGGACGCAATTGAATAATTCATGGGTGTAATATTTCCGACACTTTTGTAACTGTTGCGTCTCTCTTTCTTTCTTATTTTTCTTAAATAAAACTCCTCGTTTTCTTTTTCGAATTTACATTTTACGAATTCTCTTAAATTTTCCATCGGAAAGTAAAATAAAGCGAGTGCACTTTGCGCACCGTTCCACGATGTAAAATGCAAACGGATGCCGTTATACTTATATGTATCTATATACGCAACGAATTACACAAGTGTTTACTTTTTCAAAGATAAACATCCCTTTAGTGGTCGTATAGATAATATTTGCGGAATTAACCATATCTTTACTGAGTTGTCTCCTAGACATCCGCTAGTTTTCGTTTTTTTTGTTTTATGATGAAAGGGGAGTTCTTATTTTTTTGAAAAGAAATAGAAAGAAAGAATACTTTTTTAACGACACTGATTTTTAAATTTAATTCAAAGTGATAAAAATTGTCGGTTGTATGTGATCGATCGGTAGAAATAAGTGACATACCGATTTTCAACAAAGAGATATCTTTTTCATTTTTTTTTTTTTTTTTTTTTTTTTTTAATTAAAGAATCCTTACAAACAATATTTCTAATCCATTTTTGTCTATACAAATCTATTAAATTAACCCGGCGAAAACGTAAATTTTTCACCGACGGGGTCTAAGCTAAAAGTGTCCAAGTATCGCATCCGTAAATAAAAAGGGAGTAGTTCTGTCTGTGAGAAAAATACCAAAAAAATTATACGTGTACGGGACACTCGGAATAAATAGCCGGCGCATGCATAAACACAACGTTTCGTCACTCGCGCGCTATGTGAAAACGGTATGAAAATTTTTCTCCTCCATAATATATATATACACACACACACACACACACGCGCGCGCGCGCGCGCGCACACATGCATTGTAGTTTATTTCGGAAGCATTGAGTTCTCTCTCTCTTTCTATCTCTCTCTTTCTCGTAAAATACAAAACAATGCCGGTGGTTTCTCTTCAAATGTATGTAACTTCGCGCGCGTTTTCCATTTTATTCTCAGGAATGGAAAGCGGGGGATTAATCAAATTAAAGCGCGAGTCCGTCATCTACACGTTTTCCGTTTTAGCGAAAATTTGTATAGTGGATATACATATTTGAATGGACTTGTTTTAATATCGTTTGAAATTCGCGGTACGTACGCTGTATTTCTTTTAATGAAATGTACATCCCTATTGTATTGCGTCATGTTAGAGCGAAGGGAAAATGTTTTGGTCAATGTAAGAGACATAGCTTAAAAAATTACATTGAGCTATTCGTTATTAGAAAATCTCAATACTGGAAAAAAGAGGGAAGATGAAGGAAGAGAAAAAGAAGCAACAAGCGAAGGAAACGTCGTTGTAAGAACGGCGGAAAATCATATCATCGTGCACTACAGAAACACACTAATAGTTTATACTTCAACAAGATATCAGTGGCAAACGCGCAACCATCTTTCCGTCTATCTTATTAGAAGAGTGAACTCGCGGATCCATTAACAACGAGAAGAAGCACGAGGAGGGGAAGGATGCGATATATATATATATATATATATATATATATATATATATATATATATATGAGGTGTGTACATGTATGTGCACGATAGTCAAGGACACTCGTCGTACTCCAAGCGCGTTCCATTTCGCTGCCGAGGATAATGCCTAACGTTCGGCCAGGATAAGCTCGACGCGGCTGTTTTGTTTATTCCTATCGTCCGACGGACAGGAAGCCAGCCAACTTCGTATGTGTCTGTATGCTTATGTCTGTGTAAATGTAATCGTTTCGTTGTCATGCGAATAAATTTTAATACATACATGGATTTTTAATAAATTTATCTAGTAAATAATATATGATAAGAGTATCCAATTTTACGGTATATTTTTTATGATTTCAAAATTTCTTATAAATTTTTAATCACGTATTTAAATCGTTTGCAAAAAATGTGTCAAATATTGTTAACCGTTTAAATGTCAATCAATTGATTTAATAAAAAAAAAAAAACGCATTACGATTGCTCGGCAATTTTAATGCACTAATTATTATATTATTGTATCAGTTTATAGCTAAAAAAATAATTTTGTTTAGAATTATTTTGCAAATTATTTTTACTGCATCGTAAAAAAATTCTCTCACGCCATCATTCTACCATTATCTCGATACTCGTTGTTTCTTTAACAAATTAAAAAAAAAAAAAAAAAAAAAAAAAAAAAGGAAAAGAAAAGAAAAGAATTAAAATCCTATAAGCTTTCGACTCATCTCCACTCGTAAGTAAAATCATCGCGCACGGAATAAGTAACGCCTCGAGCATAATTTATCTCTTTACCTCTCACCTGAAACACCTTTTTTAAAGATACTCATACGGTGTTTGTAATCCGCTCGTTTTTCTCCTCTCGGCGATCCACCGATAAAATAATTATCACTCGCGGGCTTTTTAGATTTTATTTTTGTCTTTTTTTTTTTTTCTTTCCTTGGCTCGTAAGTAGGTTAAGTTTAGGTTCGAGCAAAAAAATGATGCCCGTAGAAATTTACTTTAGATGCGATCGTGTATACAGCTCATAGAGTTTAGACGCGAATGTTTTTATGAGAGCTTTAATGGATGGTTGAATTGTGCATGTGCGTGTGTGCGTGTGTGTTTGTAGATCAAACGATGATTCGTTGAGAAAATTTAGCTGTTATGATTAACGACCTGTTTGAATAAATTCGTCGATAAATTTTACTTTATTTTCTTATGCTTTATTTAAATTGAAAATAATTAAAAGTATTCCTGTTTAAGGTGAAATTAATATTTTATGCTTTATAAAAATAAATAAAAATCTATGCAGGTAATAAATAAGTAATCATACAAGGGAAACATTAGGAAAAATTTCCGGCTACATGTTGCGCTTCAACCACGTTAAAAAGAAACATATGGGTAATTTTGCTTTTGTACTCGTGTAATAAAACAACAAAACGATCGACGAAAAAGAAATTAACAAAACTTTTAAATCACCTCGCTCTCGCCTCAAATAGTATAAATTATTCATAACTCATAAACGAAGAAAAACTTATGCGGAACTAAAGTGAGAAGAAAAGAGAAAGTATATAAGCGAGAGATAAGAGTAAAAAGACAAAAGGCCCTTTTCTTAAGCTTTCTCGCCACCCACTTTAATCGTTACACGGAGAGATAAAGTATCTAAACTCTCATCCCGAGTAAACCGATTTATGTCGATCCTAACTTTAAACTCGTCGATCTCTTCGTGGCCTTTTGATATACATATACCTTCGATTGTTGTATAGCATCCGCTTGATCATTGCTAGCGAATTTACTTTTATCTCGTACTTTGCTTTTGTTTTTAGAAATTTTATAAACATTTTGTTTATTTCTGCGGATTTTAAATTAATCTATATGTTTAAATCGATAACGATTATTTAGAAAATATAATAAATGACCTTCATTCGCTTCTTCGAAATTCATCGCCGTTTAACGAAGCGAAAAAAGTTATTCTCCAAATGAAATTTACAAAGGTAAACTGGTACATAAAGTTATCTTTGAAATATAATAAATAAATTTTTATATTTTTTAATTAATACATTTAGTACATATCAATCTTAATATTTTTCAATTTAGTTATTTAAAATTTTAATTGTTTATATGTGTGCAGTATTAATTTAGTCAAGAAATTTTTTTTTTTTTTTTTTTTAGAATCGATGTTGCAACATAGAAACAAGATAAAACTTAATTGAACGATTTGATTTATCGCTTATGTATGTTATTAGTGACAATAGGTTATAGTTTAACATTGTCAATTTATACAAATGATACATAATGAAAAAATTTAGAAAATTAATGTCATATTACAATGAATAGTTTGAAATTTATACATTTACATATATACATTGATATATATATATATATATATATGCATATGTGTGATAGCCGCATACTTATCTCATCTATCGTTCATCTTTATTTTATATTTATTTATTTATTTATTATTTATTCTTATTTTTTTATACTCATACTCTTTTATCGTACACGAAAATATTGTACTTGTATCGTTTTCAGGTGACCCCATGATAACATCCTCTTTGAAGGGTAAGTTACTATCATCAATTGTTTTCGCCTTTATTTTTATTTTTTTTATTTTTTGATTTTGTTCATATTTTTATTTTTTCTAACTTTTCTTTTTTCTTTTCTTACTTAAATTTACATTTACCAGTTTTTATTTTCTTATTTTATTTTGTCCTTTTTTTTTTTTTTTTTTTTTTGTTTTATTTATTTTTTCACTGACGCACGTGAATTAGATGAATATATTTAGTGTGATGCTCCTGACTAATAAAATGTGTTGCATAGAATTGATACACTTTTATGGAAGTAGATTAATACGTAGTTTAGTTTCGTTAGTTTTGTTTAAAATATTGATAATGTCGAGTAGTATTTATCGTAGGTATTTATTTTTAAACGCATTTAAATTTGATGAAAGCTTATTATGATGAAAGGTATATATAAATTTATAAAATTCAATGATATCCTATATATTTATATAAACGTAAAATTATGTTTAAAATATTTCAAAAGCATGTTTATAGTTTATAAGATTACGATTTATGATAAAAATGAAGTTTAGACATCAAGAATTCAATACAATAAAATATATATTGACATGAAAGAATCGGAAATGTGAAATAATGAATAGGAAAAAAAAAAAATAAAAAAAAATGTATGTGTATAATATTCAATCTGTTGATTTACAATTCATATGATTACACACAATCCTATGTTTACATAATTCAATAGCAATTCAATACCGAATTAATATAATATTAAAGTCTTTCATTAAAACTCATAACGCAATAATCTTAATGTTACTTACTGCGACTATAAAATATCGTCGTAATAATCGAATTAATTTATGCGGCGATACCGGTAGTATGCAAATTTTGCAATAAATTTTTTATTTAATGTATAAAATGAGCGCATGTAATTATACAACCTCTAATTACAATATCCTTTTACTCGTAAAATTTTTATCATTTTTTTTTCTTTTTCTATTTCAATTTTCTTTGCGAGATGGATAGAATTTTTATTCTCGATTGAACAAATTAACGACATTGTTTTTTTTTTTTTTTTATGACGTTTTCAAAGCTCGTGAAAGTAGCGTTCTTAATCGTTGCTAAATGTTTGTTCGATATCAAATTCGCTTAACTTATACTTTACGTCTTCGGATGAAAATTTTGATTAAAGAGTGTTCGGTAAAGTAAGATAAATATATGCATCCCTATTTAAGCATCCCTATGTAGTTTCTCATCTTATTCGCTTAAGAATAACTTTTTATTCTCTTCGAGCAATCTTCTCTCTCCACGCATAGCTTTTTCTCAAAATCGCACAAGTCGAAAACTCTAACAATATTTTCCATCGGAACAAAAAAAAAGTAATCGACGTAGTGTATACCCACATACGCGTTCTACGTATACGAAAAGTGAATTGAGAGAGAAGAATAAGAGAGAGAGAGAGAGAGAGAGAGAGAGAGAGAGAGAGAGAGAAAACTGGGAAAACGAATCCATTGTTCGTCGTTTTAAGTGCCGACGTCGCCCGATAATTTATAAGTAGCCTGGGTCATTAATTACCGGGTACTGGCTCTCTACGAGTGCGTGCATCGCTGCTGATTCTCTATACGCATCGAGCTGCAATGTCCGACGGCGATGTGTGTGCTCGACACATATATACATACCACAAGAGTTCCCTTACTCTTTTGTTGCGTTACGTTTGCGTGTGCGAGAGCGTAAGCGTACATGTACATATACAAGCTCGTTCTCCTTATGTGTATAATGATGTAAGTAACAAAGCTTCATTTTCTTCTTTTTTGTTTTTTCCTGAATGATGTTTGTGTTTTTTTTTTTTTTTTTTTTTGAGTTTGCGCGCGCGCAAATGTATGTGTACAAGCAAAATATTATTTAAAAAGTAAATAAAAAATGTTGTAAAGATTTAAAAATTTAACGTATTACATGATAAAGATATGAATGTACGCATGCACTTTTTTAAAATCCGATAACTTTATTGAAACTTGAAAATCCAGAAGCTCCGTTCCCATGTATGTACTTTGAGTTAATCGAAAATAATAACAAATGCAGGTTTTCAAGTTGATTGTCTGGCATTTGGATAATTGACACTTTCATACACATAGTTTTTACGTAATAGACTGTGAAAGATTTCTTTGTAAATTATTTAAATACACGATGTTTACGATTTATATATAGCTCTAGAAGCGAAAATTTAATTGAAAAAAAGAAAAAAGGTCAGAATTGATGATAAATAAAAGTACCAATGATTAAATTTTCGAACTTATATTCTCGAATACGGGTTGAATTATAAGATAAATAAAATAAATCCTTCGTTTGAATAACGATGAGAATAATGCTAGACGAGATCGGTTAATCGGGTACAATATGACACAAAATAATAAAACAATTGCAGCTTACCAACACAATATAACGTTAATCTAACCACGCCAATCATTAGCTATAAACAAAAAAAAAGTACGAAAAAACAACAAAAAAAACTGCAACAACGAGAATGAGAAAGATAGAGAGAGAGAGAGAGACGGAATGTAAAGCGACCTTGTGACATCACATCCCGCCGTGTCTTTTTATGCTCTCGTGTTACCATCCGTCGCTTAGCCGCAGACCGTCTCCCTCTCTGTCTCTTTTCTTCTCGCATACGACGAGCCTGTGAGTGTAACTTTGTTTTTTTTTTTTTTTTTTTCTATTTTTTCGTTTATTTATTGTCATACGAGTATTGTTTTCGAGGGGAATCAAGATACAATGTATTATCGATTAAAGTGCGTTAAATTCGTATTTTAAAAGTGAACATTTCAATAAATATTATTTGGACATAATGTGGATTAAAATTTTGTTAAATTCGAACGATCGATTGATAGAGTAAAAATTAATAAGTAAATCGTTAGAGAAATTTAGATAATGTACGTAAGAAACTTCGAAGGAAAAAAACACGAATAAATTCTATCAATATAATTTACGACAAACAACAGTTGCCACATTAACGGAATAAAATTCAACTCGATCGACGGTAACTTACATCGGGAACAAGATCGGTGCACACGGATATTCTCGCCTCGGTAAAAAAAAAATATATTTGATCAAGGCATCGAGGTAAATTTCGTACAATCGGTGCAACAATGCCAACGAGAATGATTATCTCTCTGTTTCTGGAATCGTCTGCATGCTTGATGTACAAACTAGTCGATCGCGCTTTGCATATATATTGTACGAATTCGTATAACGCGCGTGAGTTAAAACCGATGCGAAAAATCGGTAACTCTTATACGCGTACGAAATTTTTCACGATAAGTGATAACGATCGATCGGATCGGTTCTGTCGTTTGTTTGTTTTTTCTTCTTTTTGCTCTCTAATTTCTCTTTTTTTTTTATTATTTTCTTTTCTTTTATTTTTTTTTTTTTTATTTTTTTTTTTTTTTTTTTTTTATTCTTAATTGTTTCGTATGCTAAACATTAAAAATGGATTTCTGTTTTCGTGGGATGCGTTTTTTTCTCGTATTTTCCAAGTTAATTAAATATTGATAATTGGTTTCGTGTCAAGTCATTTTTTTGCGTGAGAAATAAGGAAAAACCCGCGTGAGATTTTCTTTTTTTTAACTAGAATAACACAAGAATTAATTTTGTTTTAAAGATCCAAATTTGATTATTTTATCATTTACTGCTTGAAATAACTAATTTGAAAATCATTTTTACGTTTTGAATTTTTCACGATATTTAGTTTTATACATATGTTATATTATGTTACGCGATAAATATACGTACAAGAAACATTGAAAAAGAAAATACGAAAAAAAAATGTATATCCTTGGTAAATCAACTCTTTGACTTTTATCATTCGCATTTAAATATCCTCAATAATAAATAATTAATATTTTTTAAATATCAATCAATGAAAAATAATAAATAAATTCAATTTTAACAACTGAAATATAAAACAAATCAAACAAAAAATGAGAAACTCCAGCACCGCGTCAAACTAAATTTTCTCGGCTACCTTCCTATTTTACATTCATTTTTTCCTCTCAAAGTCACGAATGTCGCGTACAACTCTACATAAATACACTTGCACACACGCACATTACAATTGGACGAGTATGTCACTTAGATACACATGCGAGTAAATGTAACGACGTCCGCCGGAGGTAAAATAAGTCCGGTAGCTGCTGTTTTTCTATCCGCTTCGTTATTCCTTTTTTTTTTCCTTTTTCTTTCCCTCTTTACATGCATTTTGTGCTTCGTTCTTTGTCCAACCGATTATTGCGCGCTTGGTTAGAATTTTTTTCCGTCTCCAACGTTCTTTCTATTTTATTATAATTTTTTAACGCGAAATCAAAGCTTAACTCTTATGTACTTTACATTTATTTAATGCTTTACGTGCGAGATAAACCGTCGGCTCGTTATCTCAAAATAAGTTCCCAAAAACTTTATCGTCCCGAAAATTGTTCCGCGAACCGTTGCATAATCGGCACACAATGTTTCAATCCACGCGCTTGCGAGGATTCATCATCGATGTTAATTTTGTAAATGCGCGATCGCAGCCTGCAGTTGACAGGCTACTTTCGCATGTACACGCGTTGGGCGCCACAATAATGACGCGTTAAAGGAGCTGAATCGTCCCTCGTCTTTGAATGTTTGTTCAGTTTATGTGTGTAACTTTGACTAACTCGGCTCCGAAATGTACATTAGTGATTTTGAAATTATTAAATGATTAAATAAGGGTAATTTATACGTACATCGTTACTGCGGATATGTTCTAAATGCTTATGCGAATGTAATTTTTATCGTTTTGTTAATTTAATATGTCGCAAAGAAATTTTTTTTTTTAAGATATTAGGATTTAAATTAATAATAATTAAGACAATAAATATTTTAATATTTATATGTGCATATATATTTTTCACGCTAAACAGTATTTCAATAATTTTTAAATCTTTCAATTTTTTACAATCATATCCCCTTAAACGATATAGCTATGTTTAAAACCACCAAACCGCGACTACATACTTATTTTTTCATCAATTTCAAAAGCGTCTTTTCTTCATCGAAGTAACATGTACCCCTATCCAATCCTTTTCGTTCCTCTTTGCTTATAATAACCCATCAATTCCTCGGTACTGAACTCGATCGAAAAACAATATATCGAAGGAAAGAGAGAAAAGTATTCGTTTGTAAAAAAAAAACATTGTGTACAATCTCGTCATCGACCGATGCACGCACATTGAATCTCGAATATCGATTAACTTGCGGCCTTTCGCTGTCCGTTCATTTTACTTACGCTCATTCTAACGGCGCAGACACCGCTGATACTGACGTATCCACGCGGCTCGCGTGTTATGTTTAACCGGTCTTATTACGATTTTGAAGGGTAGCGTACTTCATTATATGCGTTTGTGTATACGTGCACGTGTGTGCGTGCGTACAACAGGCTTACTTCGACTCGGTAATTCTGTGTACACAATCTACGGCCGACTACGACCACTACGAAGACGAATTTCTATTGTCCTCGATGACGTTTATGAGGTTTATTGTCTACGCAATATTAATTCCACAATGGGAAAATTAGCTTCGCTCAAAAATATTTTGGGCGAATTACGTTTCGCAACTGATTTTTTTTTTTTCTCAACATTTGTTGGTATTATCATTTGCATGTACTGATTACTTGCATAAGTAAAAATAATCTTGAAATTATTTGGATTTAATTTTTCTATCTAATGAGTATTTAAAACTTAATTAAAATATTGCTTTTTTAAATGTTTATATTAAAAATTTCTCAAAAAAAATTGATCTCTCTATCGATTCTCATTTAATTCTTACGATTGCTACTATTAATTATGAGCAGCTATACTATCGCGAATGCTTTAAAATTTTTACAAAGTATCAACTACAACAAATATCACTTTAAAGTATTTTAAAAAATCTTTCGACAAGTAGCAGGTGTGAAATCACATAGCCGTACTTTACCCTACCCCATTTTTCGCTCGAGAAAATTTGATCTCATGTACCAGGTAAAACTCCTTATCGGGATACTTTTCGCATCGAAACCCCCTTTCAAAAAGAAAAAAATCGAAAGATAAAAAAAAAAAAAAAAAAAAAAAACCAAGCTAAATTGAAAAACAAAATACTTCGCGCGCAGGTCTCGAAGTAAAAACAAAGATAGAAGGAAGAAGCCATTGCGATTCAAGCGCAATATATATATATATATATATATAAATGCATCACATGAGTTGTCCGATCGAAACTCGATCGTTCGAATCTCGAGCCCCCCCCCCCCGCCATACCCCACTCCTGCAAAACCGCACGTGGGATTATCCTTCCTTATCGACGCGGAACGTATAATACACACGTCGCGCGAGAACTTACGGTTCGCCAGACTCGCATCATAAGAATTGCACGGCTAACGTATGTATGTGTTATTCTTACATCCTTTTCCTTAAACCCTTATTAGTTTTCTATTTGTTATTTCTTTTTTTTTAATCGACTTCGTCGCATTTTCACGCGCTCTCTGTCTCTCTTTCTCTCTCTTTCTCACTTTTTTTCGGCTTTAACCGTGTATCTCGTCGTTATTCGCATCGGTTTTCTTTTGATCAGATGAAGTTCGTTGCGGATTATAGTTTTTTTTTGAGAATATTTCTAATAGCGGGTTAAATTTTATTCGCCGAGGGTAAGGAGAATTTTATATAAGACCAGCCGGTTTCTTTGAACTTTAAGCTTATTAATTATTGGCTTTTCTTTATTTTTGAAGTTTGTAACCGCAACTTCAAGGTATCATCTTCTCGACTGGTAGATTGAAAATTTGAAATCAAGCGATGTGAGAAATGTTCGAAAGTGACAATTTTAAAAAAGAAGATAGAAACGCGTCGAAGATAAGTGAAGTATAGTTACGGAAAAAATATTAAAATATAATTAAAAATTCAGATTAATTTTATATAGTTTATTTTAAAGCAAAACTTAGTTGTTTTAACATTGACATTTTGAAAATACGTCATTAATAAAAGTATGTTTTTTCTGTCGGAACTAGAATCGTAACGTAATAATTTTCAAGGTTTGTAAAAAGGGTCGCGTGTCGATTGCTTATCAAGAGACGTTAAAATATGACAAAGTATTTGCGTAAACCGGAAAGGTAAACTTTAATTACAGAGTGCACGAATCAGATATTTAATTGCGTATTTTTTTTTTTTTTTTAACATCTAATGTAATCGCTTTTGTTTAGTTTCTAACGATTGAAAAATACTCTACAAATTCTTTTTTTAAGAGATAAAAAGACGAGTACATCTAGAAAAATATATATAATTGATTTAAAAATCATCACTGATCGGATTGAGAATATGCATATCGAATAAAAATTTATATTTCATTACCAAAATAAAATAAACCGATTGCATAGATCTATTAAATAATCAAATATTTTGAACTCAAAACTTGTTTATAAATATGATATCCACTAAAAAAAAAAAAAAAAAAATACCATTAAAAAAACAAGTTCACGTTCTATAAGCATAACACGACTTATTAAACTTCGAAATATCTTTCTCATTCATTTTCATCTAAGCGCGTAACAGTCAACGCGAAAATAAAAGAAAAGAACTAGACGTTTAACTTCGGGTTTAGTCGGGCGTACATGTAAATTCGAAGTGAGTACGTATACATACTCGGTAGCATCTGTTCGTCAGCTGTTAATTGCACTCGGCGTTATATCAGCAACGTTCTAATAACGCGACTGTTTGCTTTCTCGGTTTTCTCTCTCTCTCTCTCTCTACGCGCGTGGTATATATACACACGTGTTTAATTGAAAGTTCATCGTGGCATACTTTGCCACGAGATCGAATCGTTTCGTTGGTTCACGCTTACGGATTCGATTTTTTGTACGGTGCGATTGCGTATACGGTGATTTCGGCAAGTAAGTTTTAAAAACCATCGAGAGAGAGAGAGAGAGAGAGAGAGAAAGAGAATCTCCCGCTTGATATCTTTTTAACGAGTCTGCAATTAAATCTTTTTTTTTGATTACTCGAATTGAAAAATCATTGTTTGTAATAATTATATGTACTTGATGTTAAAATAAATAAAAATAATAAGGCAAATGATAAAATATTTAAAAATCCTTTTTTTAGGGACTGTATAATATATAGATTATTGAAATATTAACGATAAATTTTATATTTACGTAATATTGCATGAAAAAAACTACTTTAAAAAGACGATGAGTTTGGTGAATGGTCGATTTCATTATTAAAAAAAAAAAAAGCTAATGAAATGTTAACATGTTGAAAAAAAAAATTAATTTGAAGCACTCTGTAATTGATAGGGTACACAATTACTTATTTATTGATATTTAAAAGCACATAAATTATTTATTAAAACGTAAAATCCATAAGCAAATCACTAGCGAATATGTAAATAACTTTTTCTCCATAGGTTTGCAAATGTAAAATTGCCAATAAAAAAAGAAGAATTAGAAAAAAAAAGTTAAAAATTAGAACTTAATATTATAAAATTTTTACGATTTAAATCTATTGCTTGTTATTAACTCGTAATGCGTCTTATTGCCATTAATATTGGCAATCGACATATTTTATTTATACTTTTTTCTTGCTTATCATAACGGCACGATTTATCCACGACAATTATTATCCACTTATTCGCGACATTATGTAAAATATATGTACAAAATAGAGAGAAAAAAAAAAAAAAAGAAATAAAAATTAAGAATAAAACCTATAATTTTTGTGATAAGGAGGTTATATCACTTAAGAATTAAAATTGATATATCGTTGAAATTTTGTACATTAAGAAACATGGAATCTTGTAGAGAATAGCATTTTCGTCACTTTTTTTTAAGTCATGTGAAATAATTAAAATTGAGTTTTCTTTCAAAATTTTTATAAAGAAAACTATATATTCAATTGATAATAATCAATTTATAAAAATATTAATTGGGTATCTTTGAGCTGAGCAATAAATTAACGAGTTAAGGAATTCATTGCTTTTTCTCTATAAATTATTTTGTAAATTTGGCAACGTTGTACTTCCTCTCTCTCTCTCTCTCTCTCTCTCTCTCTCTCTTTTTCTTTTTCTAATTCTCTTCTGCTCAACGATTATATATATTTTATGCGAATCATTTCTAATATCGTACACATTTCTAATATTTTTTTCAATTTTTTGTTGTTGTAAACGTTTTTTATACACCTTTTCTGTCACCCTTTTTCCTTTCCAAAAAAACTTTTTAATGGTGCACTCATTTTTCTTTTATATTTTAAAACGTCACAATCAAGCTTACATGTATATGTATATACTTCTATAGAATTTAAAATGAACAGCTGTGTACGATAGTGTGACGTTGCCAAATCTACAAATATACCTCGTACTTCGCGAATTAACTACGCGTAATAGCCTACACTACATTGATTAGTTATGTACCGAGAGAACCTCCTTGATTGCCAAAAAATTCAAATGTTGAGAGATAATATACGCACGAGCGCTTGAATAATAAACATACGAAACATAACACAGAGAATATCGTAAATCAAAAAAAAATTGAAACTCCGTAAACGTTGATAGTTAGTTTCGCGCTCGGTTCGATTGAATTTCATTGTATCGATCATAGCTTAACTCCATTAAGGTGATATACGTTAACGACTTTATAAATTAAACCGTTCAATGACGATTTTAAACTTTTTTAGGTGTATATATTTTCTTCGAAATGCATACAGATATATACGCGTTGTATAATTTAGGAATATATGTTTATATTTCACTTTACACGCGTGCGTGTCCTCTCATTAAAAAAAAAAAGTGCACTGAGCTTACGCAGAGAGAGAGAGAGAGAGAGAGTGGATTAGTGTATTTGATTTACGTTTATTCGCACTTTACGAGCGCACACCAACGCGTGTTGTAACTCACATATGCACGCCGTTATATTTTCGATTTCGACATGAAAATCAACCGAACGCGAAGATTCTCTTTGCATCGTGTGACCTTTTCGATTGAGATTTCCGTTATCGGTGAACGCATTTTTTTCTTTTTTACATATACATGCACGTACACGTGCGTGTGCGCGCGAATTGAGGCACTGGATATGTAAACATTTTAGAGCTTTGATTGCGATTGTATGTTGGCATTAATGGCCGATGCGTAAAAATGGCCGTTTATTAAGTTCTTTTATCTAATTTATCGCATGCGATTACGTTTGATTGAAAAATCGTTTCTTCGATCGGTGAAATCGTTTGCGGCGTCATTTTCTTTCTTCTTATTTCTAATTATTTCTTTATTCTATTATGTTACTCTATATTTTATTACGCAATGTGCCTTTTATTAAATTAATTATTAAAATTTAATAGTAAAATAATGTTTATCACTCAATTTACTTTTAAATTTTAAGACAAAAAAAAAAAATAAAGTAATCATCTTTTATATCAAGATTTTAGTGAATATTCCGTAATTCGCTTTTAATGCTTCTAATTAATTATCATTCTCACACCGTTGAATAATGCATGAACGGTCGTCAAAAATTTCGTATTCCAAACGTCCGTTAATTAAATCGTTCTATAAAATTAAGACTCACGTTTTAACGCAAACTTTACAAAAACATCCAGATAACTTTCGTTTATATCGTCTCAAAAAAAATTGCACGCGTATGTGCACCTCAAAAAACAATCAATGCACTTCAAACCCTAGTAAAAATAAACAACCAAACTGTATAATCAATTCAAACGTAAACCCTTTCTCTCGATTCTCGTAAATTATCTTCTCTTTTTAACGGCGCGATTCACTTTATTGTACGGACTTAGATCCGGTCGAGAAAACCGGCGGCGCAGCTTCTCCTTGAGATTAAAAGAAGTTTGACCTACTTATAGTACAGCCGAAATTAAAAGTGTGCCGCTGTTTGAACTTAACCAGTTTCGATTATATCGAGCTACAAAATAATGATCGTCTGCTCAGTTATAGTTATACTATTTAATGAGTTTCATTTATTGTGCAAAAATAATTCGGATTATTTTTATTTAACAGTTGAAAGTTTAATTGGAAAATTTTCACCGCGATTGTTTTACAAATTTTTTTTAAGTACTTTCTTTCATTAAATGGATGAATTCGTATTGAATCGATTTTGATTTTTACTTTTTTATAATACTTACTGTACATCATTACTGTAAAGGATAATTTCTAAATAACTAATTAACTTAATGCAAATGCAAGATGTTACACGATTAATAATAATTTTGTAATCTTAAATTCGAAAGGAACTTTAGCGCGTACTCCACTTTTTAGCCGAAAAGAAAAGGAGAAGGAGTGGTAGAGAAAAAAAAATACGATATCCAATTTGTCTCTTCTATCTTCATTTCAAATGACGGATATACCGATTCTCTCGGCTTATACAAAATCTTTACTACAATCTGCCGTGCGTTTGCATACCGTGAAAGGTAAATATTGTTTTGTCTTTCGATCGACAATAATTTTTTACGATTACCTTACCGATTCGATAACGTTCCGTCATTGTTTTTTCTTGTTATTTTATTTTAAAAGAGTATTTTTTCTTTCTCTTTTTATCATCAAGATTTTTGACAAATGATGAAATTACGCATGGAAATATGATATAATTTTTAGATAGAAGTAATAAACTTTAAATAGAAGTCTATTAATTTTCTTTTTTTTATTTTTTTTTTTTTTGTTTTTTAAGTAATTCATTGGACCAAAGTCGACGTAGAAAGTTATTTTTATACATTCCCAGCGGTCAATTCAGCTCTTCATCGTAATAAAAACTTTAAAAATGAAAGTAAAATTCTTTTCGGCTAATCGAGACAAAGTTTTAAAAATTTATTGATTACGAGCCGTGCGAGTAAAGTTAAGAATGAAATTTATAACAAGCGGCGTATATACTTAAGGTAAACGTTTGTTCACACTTTTATTTATTTATTTATTTATCTTTTTCTTTTAATAAAACACGCAATAGTTTTCATTTTAAATAGTTTTTTTTTTCTTTTTTTTTATTTCAATCTGAAATATCTTACAAATTAATATATCAAGTTTACAAAATTTAAATAATTTTACATAACGTTAATTACAACTTGACAGTTTTATTAAATTGCGTCAAATTAACGTACGTCGGGTGTACTGTAAATTAACGAAAACAATCATAAATATAAATAATCGCCGCAGACATGGATGTAAATCAAATGCACTTTCTTCGACGCACGATTTTATAAAAAAAATTAAACCAGTTCGTGTATTAAAATAACCAAGCGAACGATCGTGAAGGAATGAAGGAAAATTGCGAAAGAAAAATAAAGAGAGAGAGAGAGAGAGAGAGAGAGAGAGAGAAAGAAAAAGCTCGAGAGTGTATATACGGTAGAATTTCTATTTCAATATCTTGCCCCGTTAGGAATTAGCATAAATCTGAAGCTCGCTCAGGCGCGTTAACTTTCTCTTTCCTCTCCCCCGTATCAATGCGTCGGAGTATTATCAGAAAGAGGGAGAAAGAGAAACACCTCGCGCGCTTCTTTTCCAATTGCCCGAAGCGCGATGGTACCTCCCGTACAAAATCCTCCTTTCTTTCCGTCATTGTAAATCCTGTAAAAGGATGGAAAAGTTTCCCTCGGTTATTTCTGCCTCGTTTAACGAAAGAGAATGAGAAAGATGTCGATGTATGTGTATGCGAGTGGTTAAAGGTTAATACGATTTTTTACCGGTTATTATCCGATTTTTTAATAAAATATTATTATTTCATTATTATAAATTTCTTGTGATCGACGAGAATGCGTTTATGGAACGCTCCGTAACAATTTTAATTTATTATGCATTATATGCGCGCGGTTTATTTGTGAGACTTAACATTTTACTTAAGTATTATTATGGGTTGTTTTATAGGAGTACGTAAATTTAAAAAATTAATTTAAGCATTTTTGAGGGTCCTATTTATCGTTTACTTGCATTTTTTTTTCGGGTAAAGGTACGCTTGTTTTATAAAAATTTTTCATTAACACAGTTTACAATAAAGTCGTTCTCAAATTTCTTCAATCAAGCTCAAAATAAAGCGTGCTTTAGTACTTTCATTTATCTTGCATACTTTTAAACAAAAAAAAAGAAAATGGAGAAAAAATTAAGGTAACTCGAAATCTTATACTTTTATTAAAATATCGTTTCATTAAACCAATTGCGAATTAACGTTTACAATTACAACTGAAAATTACGCACTTCGTCGCGATCGTATTTCTTCGATCGAGACAACCACGTGAAACATTTTTTCTCCTTTCCAATCGAATAACTTTGTGCGCGTGATAAAAATAAAAAATAAGAGAGACTAAAGATAAACAATAAAAACTAACGATATATATATACATAGGAAAAAATTAAGATTTCGGCTTGCCAAAAACACTTGAAAATTGGGCAACCGCGACGATGACGACGACGCGAAAACCAATTTAAAAGAGAAAGAGAAAGGTTCCAAAGAGAAGGGGAATGTAGAGAGAGAGAGAAAGAGAGAGAGAGTAAGAGTGAGAGAAAGAGAGAGAGAGAGAGAGACAGAGAGAGAGAGAAAGAGAAAGAGAAAAAGAAGGAGAGATACACTCGGACCAAGACAAAACTCGAGGAACCACTTTCGGCGACTTTCACCTTTCGCCTAGTGAAATGTGTCCCTCCTTCTTTACTTCTTTTTATCGTCTCTTTCTGTCTCTCTTTTTCTCTCAACTCTTCATCTTTATTTTTCTTAACGTTTATCGCGCGCACATGTGTACAAACACACACACACGCGCACGCGCGTACATACGTGCTTGGATGGCCTCGTTTGTGCTTAACCGAAAGGGACACGAGAATTTTGTCTTGTGCCCCGGGAGATCGAGGTCAAGATCTCGGGAGACGCGGACAGTCGCGAAATCTCTCTCTCTCTCTCTCTCTATACATATATATATATATATATATATACACACACACACGCACACAAAGGTTCGAAAAGACGACGATCTCGTGGCTTTTGATTTGAATGCGTGTACGAAAAGTTCCTTCCTCTCGCTATTCCTTCTCTTCCTTATTTTTCAACTCCATGCAAGAATCGATGAGAATTATTTTGACAATCACCTTGCGTACGTTAAATATGCGTATTATTTCTAATGCGAAGGTATTTTCTTTTTTTCGTTAGTTGAAAGACGACATGGATGGTTTTTTTTTGGAATGTAGCTCTGAGATGTGGTTTCACTTTTAACGGTACGACGTTCACTGGTTTCGAGATTGTGTAATGATTTTTTATGGGCTTACTGTTTTCTTACAAGGATACGATTAGATTAAATAAATTTGTTTTAGTCGCGATTCAAATCAATGACATCAATATTCTCGAATTATTATCAATTTTAACTTTTATTTTTAAAGGATAAGTGTTTGATGGGTTTATAGTTATATGTAGTATTTATTATATCAGTATTAACAGTTATCTATTCTATATCAATGGTTATCTATTCTATTCGACGGATTGATACGATTTAGTAAATAATGAAGTAGCATAACGCGAACATCAATTTTAACGATCGAACGCGAAGCAATTGCTTTGAAATAGACGATTCCTTTATATAATTACGATGAAATATTATTTTGCATTCCAATCCTAAGTAATACTTATCGAAAAACAAACATCGATCGAGACATGTTCTACAGTGATCTATTAAATAACGATGAATTCATACAGAGTTAAATAATAAATATTTTATATTCCATAATTTTCATGTCACATTTGTTAAAATTTTTCCAATTCGATGATGACTAACTTAACATAACATATAACAAAATCCTTTTACACGAACGAGCAAAGGATACAATTCTTTTAGTTTCTTAATAATTTTTTCATTCGTGTAAAGTAAAACGAGCTTAACGATTATTATTATAATTATTATTATTATTACTATTATTATTATTTTTTTTTTTTTCCAATCATAACCAATTCATTAAATAAGTTTTTTTTTCGCAAACACGCGCATACATCATTTCGATGCAATTATTTTTCTCTCTCTCTCTCTCTCTCTCCTTCTCTCTTTACCATCGAGTTACGATTTATCCGCACCACTAATAAAAAAATGATAATTTGCCTAAGAGGGAGATTGTAAATCGTTAATCGCGCGCTATTAGAAATATTTCAGAGCGCGAGTTGCATCAGCTATATGTATAGGATCAACAGGTTGTTGTCGTGTCATCCTTATACTCCGAACGAGCGTTCAAGTCTCCTATCGTCGCGAGCGCGCGAGGGATTATGTGATGAATTTTATGTATACGCGGTTGAGTTGATTTTGTTGAATTAATTTTCAATGAAATTGCGACGAAAGAATAAACGTAAAGTATTTGTTTATTTTTATCTTTGAAAATTTATTATTTAATTAATTTTTTTCGAATTGATAATGTTTTGTTTTTATTCAATTAACAAAAAAATTGAAATACACTTTTTTTTTTTTTTTTTTTTAATTAATTAATACCATGAATAAATTAAGATTTTTACATTAAAAAAAAAAAAAAAAAAAAAAAAAATACTTGCTTTTTCTGTGGCAAATGCGGTATTTATTATGAAAACATCGAACGAAAACATGTCTTTCATTAAATACGATATCTTGTAATATATGAAACGACCGCACGCTTAATGTATCATTAGCGTATAAGGTTATTTAAGTATATTTCGCAATTATCGACAATTAACGGATCAATTAATTCAATTGGCATCGATGTCAATCAATAACAAGCAATTTCCAAAGTTATAAATCTTTTTGCACACATTCGCGTGCGCGCGTGCTTGCTTTATTCAATCGCTTTTAACTATTTTATATACATTTACCTTTATTCACTATAAAACGTAATAATTAATTGTTGGTTAAAATCTATCGGCGCACGATGGACAAACGATTTAATACGATAAAAAAATATCGTTTCGATATACCTATCATCGAAGAAAACAAAGCGGGTAGCATTTATATTAAAGTCGGATAAAAGCGAAGGCACATCATTATCATCATCGATAAGAAATCGTTTCGAGGGCAATAAATCTTAGGCTCGCCCATAAGCGCGCGAATGCGGCTCACGTACGCGCGCTTAAAAGCTAGTCATGTTAATTCACCGTTGGATATGTATGTAAAATATATTAAATCACCGGCGACGCAAGTTGAAATTATGGGGTTGCGAACGATGTTATCTTTCGCAATTTTTACGAGCGGAAAATTGTATCCGTGCGAAAAAAAAACAAAGTACAATAAAGTACATGCGGCTTCTTTTTCTATTTCGCTTGGTTGCGTTGTGATATATATAAAAAAAAAAAAAAAAAAAAAAAAAAGTTACGTTAAATTTTTTTACGAAAATGGAAAAAATTTACACGTGTATATGTATAAACTTATCGTAAAAAAGTTACATTTGTCGCGCCTTTGATTTAATCAAATTTAAAGGGAAAGTTAAAGAAATGTTCGATACGATATATATTAATCGATTTTGCAATTTGATACACATGCGACGGATTTCACTTTGATCAGTGGTATTTGTTGAAGGAATAAATATATAAAAAGGAAAAATACATCTGATATCGTATCGGCGCTTTTAGAAAGTAATGATAATGTTTGATTTGATGTTTAATATCGAATCTAAATAAAAAATTTAATCTTACGAAATTGTTTTAATTATCAATCGTTAAAAAATCATTTAAAATAATAAATAATTTATATATTTTTTCATAAATTCGGATAAAATTTATTACAATGTCTTTTACTTTTCACGTTTTATTGTTGTTTAAAAATTAAACAGTTAAGTTACTACGACGATTGAAAAAAATTTATTAAGAATCGTTATCACAAAACACTTTTACATCGAAATTTCGCGTTCATAAATAAACGAACTAAAGGTCCACAAAACGAAAAATCTCCACGTTTAACCCATTAAACGGCGAACGAAACCAAACCCGTCACACTGTCGAATCCGTTCACCAAAAAAAAAAAAAAAAAAAACCCGCGATAAGAAAAAAAGAAATAAAAAAAATGAAGGCGCCGTCGGTGTACGCATTTCAAAATGCTTCGTCGCTTTCGACTCTCATTCCCGTCGCAAATATACAATTAAATCCGCATCCGCGTGCTCCTGATAAAATTTCGCGCGTCGATTTAAGAAGGACAGAAATAAGGTACGAGTGCTCCCGCACAGTTTCGGCAGTCCAATTTTTCGTACCTCGATGATCGCGTCGTCACTCTTTCTCTCTCTATTTCTCTTTATCGAGATACGCAAAGACGCGTGACGGTCGTCGGATATTTCTCTCCTGCGCTACGCGCAAAGATCTCGCTCCCCCCGTTCGATCGATTTGCTAAGCTTTATTGGTATACATTTTTTTTTTTAGTATTAATCTTCGTATTACACTATTGGTTAATAAAAATGGGCGTGAACGTTGCTCGTTTATTTTTTTTTTTCATTTCTTCTTCATCGTTAATGCGTTTATGCGTTCTCTTATTCGCGCGCGAATAATTGTAATGTGTTAATCGTCTTTTATTATCCACGCCTATGTGTATACGCCTATACACCTTCTTTTGATGATATGCGAATGCAAAGATATTTCTGCATAAATTTGTGCGTAAGTGAATTGCAAAATGTTTTGTATAAAAATGTTGCTAGAAACTTGAATATTATACAAATTGCACATTCTAGAATCTAAGAACAGAGTATTCGTTTTTTTTTTTATTTTTTTATTTCGTTATTTCGTATTATCAAGACGCGATTTTTATCTAGAATCCAAAGTGGTCAGTTCAATATGTAAAATCGGGTTTATACAAATAATACACGCGCTGCTGTTAATTTCCACTCGTTCCTCGTTACGTGGAAAAAAATCGCTTCAAAATTTAACCGGTCATTTATGCATCACTCATATATCTGTAACGACGTTTTTCCTAGTTGCGCGTTCAACATTTAGACGAGTGTTAACGCACGAATAATTTTATATATATATATATATATATATATATATTGTAAAGTTTTCGTCACTTTACTTCAAATTTAAGCATGCAGGAAGGATAAAGAAGATGAATTACGTTTTTTCTTTGCGCAATGATTTATTTATTATTTGACTTTATATAAACAAACGCAATAATACGCTAATGATATTTAAATATATTACGTTTATCCGCGGTGATCGTAATCAATTAGAAATTTTTATATAATAAACATAAAAGGCGTGACTTGTATCATTTGCGATGATCCAACGGAGAGGAAAAAAACTATTTATGATCTCTATCTTAGGTGGCTAAACCGAAGTAGGCCCTTTCGCTTGCGTAGACCGGATCTACCCGATGGCTAATCTTGTTGAGGATGCCTGGCCTTCCCTTGGTGCCGATAACGATAAGTCCGACCGATCCCAGTCTTGATCTAAGTCCCGGGGCGAGAGTTGTCGATCGATGGATGGATCCGAAGCGAAAGAGAGCGAGGCTTCTTCGTTAACTCGCTCATGGCCTTCGCTACCTCCCGACCTCTCAGATTCGGGGAATTGACGAAAACGGCCTCGCACCGACACCTTGATTATTGTGTATTTGTACAATTTCGCGCGAAGGACTTAAGTCGCGTTTACGCACCGTTACATTATATATAATTGGTCGTTTGAGCGAGAACGCGCGCGTGTGTACGATTTTGTGCGATTAAAAGCGAGTGTTTTACGTGTAAGTCGCGCTAATAGAGTTCGCGAGAAGAAACCTGTGCGTAATTCAGTTGTAATTCAGATGTAATTAAACTAATAAAAAAATTATCGACGATAATATACGTGTACACGTGTACACGATCGTTTGAATTTACATTTGTATTTTATTTTTCTTTTTTTATCTTTTTTTTTTTCTTTTCTTTTTTTTTCTTTTCTTTTTTCAAGTAACAATATAAGCGACTTAAATTTTACCAAATAGCGCGATTGTAAAAAAACTCAACGTGAAAAATGAAGCTGTGTAGCTTAGTTTTATTGTCACGATGCTACGATGCGTAAAGTGCCGTTTAGAAATAAATGCCACCGATGATAATGGAATCGCTATTCATAGCCAATCTTCGACTACTAGAAAATTAGAAAAATCGGCGGCTTTCTATCGGCTTCTGTCTTCGATAGATTTAAGAAAGAAAATTGAAAGTTTTTATTAGTTTCTACAAACTTAATTTGAAAAAACATTGTAATAAGGAAGTACGGATAACGATCAAGGAAAAAATGTAGTAAAAAGCGTAATAAAATTAAAATTAGAAAAATTACAATAAACGCTGCTTGTAATTTAGTAATTAAGTGCAAACACCGCATCAGATTATTTTATTATGTACGTTAAACAAACATTTGAATTTTTCTTTAAAAATTTTTTTTTCTAATTTAATAATAAAATTTATTATAAATCTTTTTGAAATTTATATATATATATCGATGCATTCGATTGAATGCTAAATGAAAAAGAAGTCAACAACTAATTTTTCTGCAGGATTTTTTAAATAAACTCGTATTAAACTATCAGGTTAATTCGCATTAAATTATCAGATAAGATCCATATTTATAACGTTTAATTACGACTGTGTACATAATCTAACGGAAATGCAAACTATCGAAAAATAAACATTACTTTGCAAACGAATATTGTGTCTTTTCCAAACTTATTCAGTAAGAAAAAGATAAACAATCAATTTTCCAGATTGATAGGTGTTTTAAAGAAGGTTTTTACGCCAACTTTTTCAGATTAAATCTACTTGTCAAACTAGTTTCTATTAAAATATTAATATTTATAACATTTGATAAATTGTGATTAAATTTCATACGATAAGAGAAATAACAAAAAATTATCGAATTATTTTTCCATTTTTTGCTAATTTAAACGCAAATTGACAAACAATCATCAGACGTTTCAGCTTAGTTAATAAAGCCGAGTTTTTTTCAACGAAAATAATCTTAAATTCGTTATTAAAAATTAAAATATCCGATAAAATCAATTTTTAAAACGCATTCCCTTAAAAAATAAATAACCATAAAATTTATTCTCGCAGAATCACTTACTGCAACCATAAAGCAAAAAAAAATTTGAAAAAAACAGCGCAACGGAACTAAGAGAGAGAAAAACGATACGCGGTAGCAGTGCTAGCTCTTTCGGAAAAAGCTCGTTCTGAGTGGGGATATTCATACATCTGGATACAACGAGTAAAAAAAGAGAGGCCGAGAGAGAGAGAGAGAGAGAGAGAAGGAAAAGTGCAAAAAATGCAAGTTACAAATAATAGAGGGGGAAGGAAAATAGAAGCTAACAGATGGGGGCGGACTGCGCGCGTGGAAAGAGAAACCTGCGCTGCGCTCGCGCGTGCGTGCATGTCTCGTGGTACCCGTTCCTTATCTACTGAGCCATTCGAGCTTCCCGACTGCTCTAACTTCCGCCTCTCTCTCTATTTCTCTCTCGCTTCTCGACTTCGCTCACACCCCCCACTTATCTACTCGCCTCCCACTCCGAATCCTTCCGGCGCCCATGCAGCCAGCGGTTGGGCGCCAATCCGAGAGGTTCCACCGTCCGCTCTCCGTCTCGCTTCACTCGTTGCGAGAGGGAAAGAGAGAGAGATAGAGAGAGAGAGAGACAGCTAAGCAGCGCAGCAACTTCCCACCCCCTCTAAGAGAGGCGGCAGGCGGCGAGGCAACGTGCGCAGCGCGCCGATTTTAACAGTCGTCGCGACGACGTGCTCGGACGCGTCACGTGTTCCAGCTCACTCACGATCTCGGCCGCCTCCTCTCTCCTTATTCTTCTTCTCTTTTTCTTTCCCTCTTTCTCTATCTTTTTCTCGTCGGCCTTGTATTTTATATCGGCGACTAAACGTACGCGTTGTTATACGTAAAATTAATGCACATAAACGGTGGTACTCGTATGCCGCAAGTGTCTCAAGCGTGGCTCGAAACTTTTCGATTTTATGTCTTGTGCATTTCTTTTTGTGATTATTTTTTGATTATTTGATTGTTAAATTCCGTCCTTTTACAACAAAAATTTGAAGAGTAAGTACGTAAATGTAGGTTTACATATTGATGTATTAACTTAACGGTCGCGACGACGATGCAAACTGTGTGATAATAACACTTCGCTGAGAAAAAGGAAAAACAAATTATTTGTGCCCGTATGGATACAACGCGCAGCAGGAAGATTATAGAGAACTCGATAGCGTTAAGAAAAGATAGAACGCGTCGATCGCTCACGAGCGAGCGCACGCGCGAGTGAGAGAGTGTGATAATATCGTCAACATCGATTCAAGGACACGAGCTAATACAACGGATGAGCAGCCGCTACATTCCTCGTCTATATCGTCCTTCGATTGCACCAGTGGTTCTCTAAGATTCCTCGGTGATTTTTCCCGTAAGAGACACATACGTAAACGAGTGCTTACTAGTGTTTATCACTAGTGTGACAGGATTGTAAGGAAAATCCTCGAAATTGAAGTTAACATTTTTCAAAGTGTCGAATGATCAGGACAACTTTGCAGTGTTTAACATCCCAAAATTCAGTGATAAAACAAACTACTCGAACAATTTGTCATTGCCGTGAGCATCAACTTTAAAACATACCATTATAGCTATTACGAACAATTAATAAAGCGCATAAAGACGGCACCGAGGGGCGAGATTTAAATGCCTCGCTGACGAGCGTCTTGTACGTAACCCATAAACTTTATAAAAAGTAAAGAATCAACGAGCAATCATTCTACCGCCGTTTCAAATCTCTTTTACGGTAAATATGGAGTACCAACAGCTGGCACCGCCGCCGGTGCCCGGTACGATTCTTCATCAGGTACATCATCCGCAACAGTCGCAGCAGCCATCGGGTCCCCAAGCGCCTCACCCTCACATCGTCGTGGCGCCCGCGCACGCACCCCAACAGCAACAGGCACCGCCGTCCCAGATGCCACCGACCACTCACGCCCATCAGATACACGCACCGTTGCCTTCGCTACACGAGGACAGCGCTAGCTCAAGGTGGACGCAGTATCAGCATCTATGGAGGCAGCATCACGTCTACATGAACGGTAATTTATGCGGGTGCTCCTGGTGATCCTGGTGTTATGGTGGTGGGCGGATGTTCGGGTGTCGTTGCTGCGAGTTTACTCTTTAGGCAGCTGCTTCTGTGTCCTACCCTGGGTCATTTTTTGAGGATGGTACAATTTTCGCTTAAAAATATTCATAAATTCTCTTTTTCTTTAAATTTTTTTTTTTTTTTTTTTTTTTTTTGTTTTTTTTTTTTTTTTTGTTTTTGCTTTTTTAAGGTTAATTTGAATAACTCGGGAAATTTTTATCAAGAACGAGTCACTGATTTTTTGGAGAATTTTTAGAACTATTTGATATGCGCGATAAAGCGGGGAGATTTTTTTCTATTATTATTTACGTTTTTTTTTGTTTTTTAATAAGAACTCGCGGAAATTGCTAAAAGTAATTTTTTGAATTTGCACGTTGTTGAAGGACTTTTTCAAAACCTTCGTCCAAGTTCACTGCACTTTTTAGAACATTTTAAAATTTATGTGATGTTTTAAAAAAAATTTTTAACAAATTTGATTCGAGTATCTAATTTTTAAAATTATCGAGTAAAAAGTGTAGAATAAAAATATGACAATCATCAAAATTATAGTCTTTGTATCCCGTCCATACGTTATGTTTACTTCATCTAATAAAACCATTTATGCGAATATAGATACATATTATCTTTACAGTAAAAAAATTAATATTTATAAAGATTTTTATCTATAATATATAGTGTAAATATTTTGAAAAAATAACAATGCTTGAAAATAAAAGATAATTTAAATATGTTGCTGGATAAAAATTGCACTTTTCATTGACGCAACCATACTTATTTTTTCATCTTCTTCTCCTTTTTTTTTCATTCCCGATGTTATATGTAAATTTAATAATGTGTAAATTTTTTAGACGCAATCCTAACATCTTATGCACAATTTACTTTAGTTGCATCATTGAAAAATTGTATGTCATAGCTTAAATTTTGCAACGCTTATTATTTAGCTTAGTTAACGCATTGGAAATCATCGATTTTTTAATGTACATATACGATATGGGTAAATAATATATAATTTTGAGTCTAATGAAGATCACTTAATTTTAATTTGAATTTACCTACAGCTAATTCTACGTAGTTTATTATCACGCGTATATAAACTACATGAGTTATAAAGCTAGTTTGACTGCGTTTAGTTTTTGAGACATAAAATTATCAATATACTTCAATTATATGCTACTTAAAGTAATTTTGAAAATTTTTCACGTCAATTAAAATTAAATTAACTAGAATCATTTAAAATCCATCTTACAAAGATTTTTGTAACACTTTTAAAAATTAAACTTCTCAATAAGATCTGAAGAACAATAACAATCTTACATCTATAATCTCTCTGTGTTATTAAAAGGAAAAATGTTTGCAATTAGACGTACGTTAAAAATAAAGAATGATCAAACAATAGAAAAAATAATAAACTTGCAATGATCGTTAATATAATGATAACTATATTCAAGCGTTAAAACGATTGAATTTCTAGTTTGCAAACATTGAAATCTTTTACCACATTCAGACAAGGTTTTGTAAGGTCAATAAAGTTAAGGTTGTCGGCATTAAACAGAGAAAAATGTGACATTATCTCTAGAATGTAAACAGCTCTATTACCAACGTTATCTACAGTTCACGAGTAGCGTAAATTCTTCGCTGCAACTAAATATTGTAAATTGATGCGATGATGCATATGAACCTATATACAATCTCGTTCAAGAGGTCAAAAAGAAAAGAAAAAAATAATCTTGGGACATTTTTCGGTCCACGTTTGTTGCTTTCAACGTTTGTTGCGTTTGTTTTTAAATTTTTTAAATTTTTTTGTTTTATAAACGATGAGGTATATTCCTTCGCACTTTTGTAAAATAACCGCGCGTTTGCAAACTCGAATCTAATTTACATTCTAAACAATATATTGAATAGGCGACTGGTAAAAACAAAACTTTTAAAAATGACACGGCAAAGAAAAGAAAACGATGCTCGTAATGAAAAAGTTGGACTTGGAAAAGAAAAGAAAAGAAAAAATGAAAATAACTAGTTAAGGAGGTTTGCATGACACTTTTCCTTTCAAACGGTTATCCGTGCGTGTACTATTTAATCACACTTTGCGCAGTGGATGAAGATGAAAAGGAGAGAAAACGGTAAAAAAAAAAAAAAAAAAAAAAAAAAAAAAAAATGTAAACTCTCGTCGTTTTCACTTTTGTCGCGCCGATCGCGTATGCACACATGTATAAACACACACTCTTGCATAATGGCGCGCGCGCGCGCGCGAAGTGACGACAACCGCCACGGATGCACTTGTTCCGCTTCGCGTTTTGTATACCATATGTATACCTGTGCGAGTGCTTTTATGTGTGTATATACAAAATGACACAGTTCATAATTTATTTATGTAAATCGTGCCTCTTTCAACTCCGTACCACGTGGTCGCCATATGATTTAAATACGACTGACACATAATAACGAGGAGAGAAGGTCACTTGTAATTTTTTTACCGACTGTTTTTCTTTATTCTCTCTCTCTCTCTCTCTCTCTCTATCTTTTAATTTTAAAAGTCTCTCCTTTCAAAAATGTCTAGCCTTTAATTTTTCTTTTTTTCTCCTCCTTAGCCAAAAGCAAAACACATACACAAACGCATTGGAAAACGTATAAGTTTTGTGCCGGTGTCAAGGTTTTACTTAGCTCTCGTTCTTATTTTTTTTTTTTTTTTTTTTTTTTTTTTTTTTTTCATCATGGTGACGTTGGTAAACACATGTCTGTAACTAGTAATTAATTTCGCGGCGACGAGTGTGTGAAAATTGGTCTAATTTTAACCGACTAATTGTCGGCTTTTAGAAACGCTTGTTGGATGCGACAGCCGAAGAATTTTATGTCTCTTAGGAATATTATTCGTTTGCGCGGTTGTACAACTTGTCGATTTTATTTCACAAAGACGATATTTTATTAAAATTATTTTCATTTCGACACATGCTGATTAAATTTATTTAAATTCGTTTGCGATGCTCGTTTTATTTTTTCATTTTTATTCTTTCCCAATTATTCTTTTATTAGAGTTTTTAAAGTTTACACACGGCGCACGTAATAATCTAACTTTTATTTTTGGCCATTTCAATAATTTATCTCACGTACGCTGGTGAGTTAATCATTAACCAAGTTAAACATTGACGGATAAAAATTTATTTTCCAAAATGCATTCGCGATTTATTATATATTTTTCTCGTTAAAACATTGAACATTAAAAATTTTTAGATTTCAATTATAAACTCACGTTTACCTTACGATCAAAATATCATAGTTCAAAATGAAACTATGGGTCTAAAGTTTGCAACGTTAGAGTACAAAGAAATAATTTTTCGCATTTAAATAAAGCTGCTAAAAATATAAAAATTATATTTAAATCCATATCTGAATATTTGATTATTCTATGAAACACTAAAAAGACTAAACAAATATAAATACAAATTTTAAATGAAAACAGTTTTTAAAAAATTTCCTTGGACTTCCAGCGTTGGAAACTTCAAACCCATATGAAACTCTTATTCATTAACATAATTAATTTCTCTCGTTCAAAATCAACAACTGTTATTAGTTGAAGAAACTATACTTAATAAACAAAGTCGACATGCCTATATATGAAAAAGAAAAATCAAAACCCACGCGATGTTTTCCAAACCTAAACGAATCACTGATCGTTCAAAAGCTCTCAACATCGGACGACATAACGTTTTCATCGGTTACTTCTACTTTAAAAAAAAAAAAAAAAAAAAAAAAAAATTAACGCGGTACTAAGTTATCTCTTTTCCCCTTCTCTTTATCAACAAAATCCTACACGGGCGCATGAGTTACGAAGAAGCAAATGAATCACACGTTGCACTCGAACGCACGCTTTTCTCTTTCCTTGAATTATAGAGAGTCGTGAATGCAGCCCACGCTCTCTTCCTTTTTTCACTTTTGAGACCGTTGATTTGCCATTCTTTTTTTTTTCGCATTACGGATGCGTTAGAAGCCGACGAGATTATTACCGAACTAACGTTTTTTTTTTTTTTTTTTTAATACATCGTATTATTGTTCATTTAAAAAAAAATTTATTATTTATTATTAGAAAAAAAAAAAAACATTTTGCTTGCAAATAAAAGATTTTCTAAAAAATTGTCGGTGATATTTTAATAAAAATAAGAAACATGAAAAATATACAGATGGAGTAGTGGTTGTACAATATTTCTATTGTAAAAGTTTGTTAATCGAAGTAGACTTACGATAATATCGGAGTAGTACGAATTAACGTATATAACGCAAAGCAGAAATTAAATAAAAACTTTCTTTGATACAATTAAATATTTTTTTCATAAATGAATTATTATCAGAAATAAAAATAAAAAATTAATAATTCGAGACACTTCAGCTTATCAAATTAATATCAATCTTTAAAATTTTTATAGATTAAGAACACGAAACCATCGTATTTTAAAACTCTCATGAAGTCCACTTGGCATTTCAATGCGAGCTGAAGCGAATAATAGGAGAGAAAGACTAAAATGACGATTGATCATTGGATCGAGTCACTTAACTCTTTTAGCCTCGCGCTTCGTGCTCTCGTTTTCCTCCCCCTCCCCCACCCCTCTTTCTCTCTCTCTCTCTCTCTCTCTCTCCTCTTATTTTCTTTCGTTACACATTGCAAACGTGCGTATGTGTGTACATACATGAGTACGATGCTCAACGAACGGGTGTGAAAGTCTTTACGGTAATCTTTATGGCAAGGCTAGTTTACCGAATAAATAATGAATAGTTCTTGCCAATTAGAGTAAACACTTTCATTTATGCAAAATACAGAAATTTCGTATACCAGCAGTTGATTATATTTCTTTTCTTCTAAAGACTCACGAATGCACGATGTCTCGATTCTTTTGTAGAAAAAAAAGAGAATACGCGCTCGAAAGAAAGTACTTTTACTTTCATTTTATTATTTATACAGTTACAAGCTTCGTTTAATTACAAATTTCGTAAATTCATGTAAAACCGCGTATCGTAAGAAGCGTCAATAATTCTTCGTATATCAAGGCGAGCAATTAGTATACCCTTAAGTAACCGTTCGCGTTACGTATGCGATATGCGATGAATATGCTTTTATATATGGAATAAGCTTAGCGGCTCATTGAACTCCTTTTAAATCGATGGCGCTGCTGCTGCTACTGTCACTCTCGATGACGACAACCGAACGATGACGAACGATTACGAACGATTACGACGTGAATTAGCTTTTTCAAACGATCGATTTATCGATCGATCCTTGCGAAAAATCTTACGATGATCGATTTATATAAATTATATGTAAAGATTGTACGTAGATCGTTTGAAATATAGTATAAGATAAGCCGGTGATTCCGATTGAATAATAATTCTGAGTTTGAGTCAATAATCAGCCACATGTGTCTTCCGAGAAACAAAAAAAAAAGAAAAAAAGATAAGCAAATGTTAAATAAATATTTGTTAAGAATACATTTAAGATTGACGAATAATAAAATTTTACGTACGATTTAAAATTACATAATTATAATTACATGATGCAATATGATGAGAGTTATTACATCTGAGATGTTAAAAAAAAAAAAAAAAAAAAAAACATTATAAAAGAATAACGACTATACATTCAGTGCAAATATTTTCATTTGTTCAGAATTTAGAAACGTACGGTGTATGTGCAAAATGTAATAAGAATGAAAATTTATTCAATACAAAAAAAAAAATTTTTTTACATATCTGTACATCGAATGCATATAGTGCTAATGTTTTTATTCTTGAAAATTTCATACGCGCAAAACAGAGCGAAAGAACCAATTTAATACGTATGGAAAAAAGTAAAATTATCCCTCTTAATATTCTTATTTATATTAAAAAATCTTCTAGAGAAAAACAAAAATCAAAAAAAGAAATTCTATTCTTCTTCCAACAAACTTTATTCGCGCTCGCCTAAGACAAAAGAAAAAGAAAGAAAGAAAACTATGTCACATCGCCCGTCGCGATACACCTTCGAAATATCGACGAATAATAACAACAATAACAACGAAAAAAAAAGTGTTACTCCAGCGGTTTAAAAAAGCCTAAAAAAAAAGGAGACGTACACACGCAGGCGTCTCCATCACGAAAAATACTAGAATCTCGATCTCGCAAACACACACACACACACACACACACATCTTAAAGGTAAAAGAGAAGCAAGAAATAGAGGAGGATAATAAAAAGAAAAGGAAAAAGAAGAAAGAGAGAAAAGAAACGTAGACAGGCCACGTTTTATTTACCGTGTGAATCACGTGGCGGCGCCGAGGTAGCGTGCGCGTGCGTATGTAAGTGAGCTCGATCTCATTATCTTCCGGGCTGCCTCGTGACTATTTGCTCATCGATAGTAGATGTGATTGAGAAATTGTACTGTTTATCGCGCAAAGCGTCGCTGGTAGTATACGACAGTCCGATGTACGATTATTGTGTGTAACCTGTATTTATTTATTTATTTATTATTTATTTATTTATTTATTTATTTAATTAATTTTTTTTTTTTTTTTTTTTTTATCGATAAACGAAATCGGTAATTTAAAAGAACGGTAAGATTATTGAGAATAACGTCGGGGCTCTCGTCACTTTTTTTTATTTAAACGGATTGTCTGAATTTTTTCGCGATGACAAACTCGAGTTTTGTTTAATCTATATCGGCTTTTGATTCATTCGAGAATGATTTGAAAAAAATACGTTTACCGAAATGCGATCATTATTTTGTTTAATTTTTCTCCCGTAGTTAATGAAAATTTAATCGCAGATTAGGTATACATTTGTATAAAGGTATTGTTAAATGTTCTAGTTTAAAATAAAAAAAAAAAAATAAAAAAAAAAAAATTATTTTAAATCTATACTATTACTGAAAATAATACCGTTAAAATGTTAATATTTTGAAAACAAAATACTTCGAAATAAGTAATACACATTTTGCTCATAAAAAACAATGGGCTAATGACATTGAAAATATAAAAATGTAAATCAACATTTTTACAAATTACCTTATAATTAATCCAACGGCTTATGCAAATTTGTAATTTACTATTCGATACTTTTCCCCAAATATTTCAAGAGAATTAGAAAAAAAAAATAATAAAAAAAAGAAAAGAAAAATACAACGATATCAAAATTAGCATCTTACGTTTAAAAAATTCTACACATCTAGATTTCTATTTATTTATACTTTTATCTAATTCTTATCGAATCATTTCGCAGCGCAAGATCGTAGCTACCTATTTAAAATGATACGCGTTAAAAGGAAGAAAAGAAAACAAAAAAACAGCAAATTAAAGTACATACATATCGATCGGGCAATAAAAAATAAATTTTTTATTATTATCTATTCGTAAGTTTAAATTTAAAATTATTATCTTATTGATTTATAATTAGTATAGCAACAGCTCGATATCTATATTCATTTCTAGAAATGATAAATTTTAACAAACTCGAGATTTTCTTTTTGTCAATTGCTTTATATATATATATGCATACAATTACTATTAATAAAGAACAAATGATCGACTTCTCTTAATATTCACCAAAAAGAGTAACAGACATTTATTTTTTTTTTCCATAATGAGCTTAAAATTATAAATCAAATTCTAAACGTCTCAATGTTATTATTGAATAAATTCATAAGGTTCTTGAATCAATAATCAGAAAATTTTTGGGAAATTCATTTAAAATTTTTTTTTTTTTTTCAAAACCATTGGTTGGAAAGTTATTTATCCCTCGTTATAGATTTTCATTATCATTGTGCATTGTTTATCTTTTGTTTATCATTACGTGTTCTTTTAATAACGTTATAAGAAATCATATTTAATACTTTACATTAATTAGTGTATACACAAGTCGTTGGGGTCATAAAATTTAATTTACGATACGTTCGATACAATAAACTAAATTCATCTAAATTTACAAATGGATACATATATATTTTTTAAATGAAAAAATCAAATAAATATATATCGTTCCATTGACGTAAATGTATTAATAATGCATACATCATTTATGAGCGTTACTTACTTGTGATTTATAAGATTTAGCGTAATTTTTCTGTAAACATCCGTTACGAACGATAAACAATAGTTCGCTTTTAACGAAAAAATACTCTCGAAAACATTAAAAATAATAAATCGTAAATATCACAAAAGGGTCGATAACATTACCTATTTTGCATCTTGACTAATCGAGTCTAAAATCAATCTTTTCCTCTCTCCATCTCTATCTCTTTCTCTCGTTCGATGAAATTGGGAGGACATTAGACCTCTGATCTCGTCGATAATAACGAGAACGAACGAGAATATCAAGCTGCGATGCTTAGTATGTATATATATATATACACACACATACACACACGATGCGACGCGGTCTTGAAACAAGTCGAATTTTCCATCCGTTCGGTAAACCATCGACTGTGGAAATTTCTATTTTCTCTGAACGAACGCTGAAAAAGACACGAACTTTTTATCTAATATCGCACGTAAGAAAAATGCTTGCAGAATCTCGCGTAAACCAGATGTCGATCGGAACTTTCGAAATTTTTACGATTGTGTCTGCGTGATGTACACACAATTATACACACACGCGCGCGCGCGTGTGTGTGTGTGTATGTGTATGTACGTGTGTGTGTGTGTGTACGTCTAAACCGCACTTGTTGTTATTATTGTTGAAGATTGTTATTTTATAACCGATATCTTAATAGATAATAATAAATTAAACCAATAGTTTTTTCATCGTTTTGTTTTTTTCTTTTCTTTATCGAAGATTTTTATTCTCATCCGAGAAATAAAGTTATTTATAAACTTCGTTGTCGTTTATATATACCAAAACGATTACCGAATCGTTTCACTTTATGTGTAATATTTTATCATCATCATCGTTACGACAAACTTTACGAGACGAAATTAGCAACGCGAACGAAAACGTGCCGCGTCTAGACCGCGTGTGTAAGCGCTTGAAAATAGAAAAGAAAGGAATAACAAAAAGAGGATGAATGAACGTAGCGTCGCTACTCCGAGATTAATTTTCACCCGAATACTTACAAAAGCGCACGTATATAAAGCTCGACAAAGCCTCTTGACCGTTGTACTAATTCCAAGCACAACGGAAATTAGAAAATTTCGTTAAGTGAAAAGCGCGTTTGACGATTTAAAACGTGTTACGTTATTTTTTTTGTTTTGCATTCGTGTATACGGCGTAGTTTGATTATCTCTTGTTTCTTAGGCGTGTATGGTTTAAAACGAAAACAAATTTTGTTTTTTTAAATATCCAATCGATTTTATTTGTACCGATTAATAAAACAAAACTACTCAAATACGAAAAAGACACAGCGATCTCGATGCTCTTGCCTACATTACGAATCCACGTTACAAAAGAGAAAGAGAGAGAGAGAGAATAAAAACAGTAGTCTTGCCGTGGCCCAGTGACCATAAAGTATATCGCTTCACATCGACCCTGGCTAAGGTCATTCGGTGTAATCGGCTCGGTATGTGTGTGTGTATGTATATACGTCAGAGGAAGAAGAAGAAGAAGAAGAAGAAGCCGCAAGAAGTCAGAAAGCGATAGCGCGATGTATATAGTCTGATCTCTATCGCTATCGGGCGAGCGCGCGACTTTAAACACGTGGGCGGCAACGTGTTCTATCGAGCGAACGACAGACGAGGCCGCGTATTTGCTATTGATTTTAATTTTTTTTTTATTTTTTATTTATTTTTTTTTTTAATGTATATATACACATGTATAGAGAGAGAGAGGGCGTTTGGAATTTGAGGATATACAATTATAGTTTATTTACTTTTTTATTGGTAAAAAAACCCGAACGCGTTTACGAGTTGAAAATAACGATTGTTTTAAACAATCGTTGATAAGTTACTTGTTTATAGCGTAGCCATTTTACAAACAAATTATTTCTTACTTTTTTTTTTTTTTTTTTTTTTTTTTTTTTTTTTTTTTTTTTTTTTTTTTTTTTTTTTTTTTTTTTTTTTTTAATGATACGCGTTTTTGTTTTACGTTTGTCGACGCGCGTTGAGCAAAAATAATAATAATAAAAAAAAAGAAAAAAAAAAAAACTGATAACAATATGAAATTAACGTTTAAATTGTCTCGAACGTTTTTTCAATTACCATCTACATAAATGTAACACATTTATTTTTTATCTAGTTTTAAATACAACCGGGCACTCGCAGTATCGAGTTTGAATAACGCGAAAAAGAAAAAGAATTTCGAAAAGAATTTTTCATAACAAATAAAAATACGCCTATACGTGTGTCTATGAACAAAACAATAAAAAATTTAATCTTTCAAGACAAAGATTAATATATTACTTATACAAGTATAAGAAAAATAATAGAAAACAAAATATTAAAAATGCACAAAGAGAGAACGATAAAGTGTACCACACGCAGCGAAAAAAGGTCCTCCAGTGTAACCGCATCTTATCGCTTCAGAGTTTTACATCGGCAACTTTATCGGTTTGAAACTCGTCGTCGTCTGATGACAATCGTAGTAATAATTATAAATAGCGTGTACCGTATTAATAATGATGGACATTGTATTTTCTTGTGGAAGTGAAAAGTAATGGTTGCAAAATCGTCCCGCTATCGCATCAAGTCGTTTGAAAAAAGTTTGAAGATTTGGAGTTTACGGAGCGATTCGTAAATAATGGAATTTAAAATTTAAAAATCGCTTTGTAAAATGAAGAAATCGCATTTTTTTTTCAATGCTCAGTTTTACCACAACCGACCCTTTTCTACTTACTTCGTGTAAAACCTCGTACGCATCTCGATCCACAAATTTTACAACGTCGTTTTTTTACAACTCTTGCAAGTTAAATCCATACGAGGAAAAGTGAAATTTCCCAAAAGCTCGAGCCAAAGCGATTCCAAACCGATACAAAATTCACAATGCGCACGCGCGCTAGCAAGTAGAGACGCAAGAATTTTACAAGTTTAAACGGGAGCGGAATTTTCACTTTCGTCCGTATATTCCTTTGTGTGCATTAACGTACGTATATTTACATTTCTTTCTTTTTCTTACTTTGATCGACAGCTCAATGGTTGCGCTCTTGTGTGCGTGAAAACTCAAGATCGTTAACGGGATTTCCTTTTTATTTCGTTTTGTTTTCGCTTTCGGTTTGAATAAAAAGGAAGATAATTATCGTTTCAGAGATTTTTAGATCCAAAAGATTTGTTCGCGCGTTTGATTGCGTTATTTAATTGGTGATTGCTTTCGTTATTTTTTTATTCGAGATCAGAATTTTTGAGGGCGAGAAATACTATTGGTCTATAATCTCGATGTGGTTAAGTTTTGAATTTAAAATACGATTTATTTCTTAGGAAGAAGTAATTATATAATAAATTTTTCCTCTATAATTTTACTCTGGTTTTTTTTTTTTTTTGTAATACGCGACTCGATCAAAAGACAAAAAAAAAAAATCAAAAATAAAAACAAAAACAAATTCATGTATCCGCAATGGTAACGATTTCAATTGGAATTCATTGACGTAGCGTCGTCGTGTCAAATCAAATAAAATAATCGCGTTAACCTGAAATTACGAAGCTCGCGCGTAATGCGGTTCGATTTCTCGTTGAACAACGATTCGCCACGCATCATTAAATCGGTTAAATGCGAGACCCATCGTAATTTATTTATCGTTTCTGTATGATTTTCTCTCTCTCTCTCTCTCTCTCTCTCTCTTTCTTTGCCGTCGAGCGCATTTTAAGATCGCTATCCTTGCTACGCTTTACGGTGAAAATACAAAAATAAGCCGTGTATATGTATATAAACCCACGCGCATGTATAAGCTCGTAAGCCAATTAAAAAGTGTCTTAAAAACAAAGAAAAAAAAAATAAGCGCTCGAGCTCGTTCGCTCGTGGCTCAAACTTTCACCCAAAAAAAAGAGAGAAAGAGAAAGAAGTAAGAAAAATCAACGGCCGTCTTTCTTTCTCTTTCTTTCTTTTTCCTACACCGCTCCTCACGACTCTGGAGAAGCTTGAAACATACACTACCGTTCAAAAGTTTGGAAACACCCGATTTTTATTAGATTAAAAAAAATACCGTAAATAAATCTTCAAATAAACACGTTATTATTGAAGTTCATTCGTTATTATGAGCGTGCTTATAACAATAATGAACAAAATTACTTATTTCTTAGCAGTTATTCCTTATTTTGAAAATTGACCGGCACACGTGTTTTATGACCACAAAGGTAATGAAATATATATTATTTTTGCATTTATTTGTACTGAATATTTTTTACTAAATGTTAATCAAACGTTTGATTAAGATTTAGGTATAATAAATCATGACTTACGTGTTTTATTGTCGTTTTCATTTAAATTACCACATAGTGTTTCCAAACTTTTGAACGGTAGTGTAGCCTTTTGAGAGAGTTGGTTCACTGTAACGTCTGACGGACGTATGAGATTTTGAATCGATTTGTAATCCGTTTGTTTTTTAAAGATACAATATTGTTATTAAAAAATGTTTCCATCGACGTTAAACTAAGATCACAACCAAGCATTATAGTGTTTATTCTTAAAAATACTTAATTATTGTAAAAACGTTTACATTTGAAAAAAAAAAAATAAAATAAAATAAATTAAATATCGATAAAAACAAGCTTTAAAATGATACAATTATTTTCTATATTAATCGACCCAGTAAATATTGATAAACATTCGAGAATAAACGGTCAAAAACATCCATCCGACGACAAAAACCATCGACTGAAAGAAAAACCAAAGAATCCATCTCTCTCTCACTCTCTCTCTCTCTCTCTCTCTCTCTTTCACCTTAATAATCGTAACAACAAGCTACAAACGCATAATCTTACATCATACCGTAACTACAAATTACCTCTCTCTTTCTCTCTCTCGCTTCGCAAAGAATTCTCACACCGAACGATCCATCGTAAAAGTGTCGGTATCCATCGACGGGCAAAAAGAAACGTACATATATTCAAAGTGAGAGAGAGAGAGAGAGAGAGAGAGAGAGAGAGAGAGAGAGAGAGAGAGAGAGAGAGAGAGAGAGAGAGAGAGAGAGGGAGAGGGAGAGGAAAGAAAGTGGGAGAAGTGAATCAGTGGGGCCCAGAGGCGGCGTGGGTCGAGAGCTCACTTTCTCCACAGTCTCGACTTTATAACTCTCCTTCGAGGTTCTCTTCCGGGTCTCCTGCTCCTTTCTCTCTTCCCCTACTACTTATAAGTTTCTTACGAGCGAGCGCTACATGTACATACGTGTATATCTGTGTATGTGTGTAAACTCGGCACCTTTCGCTCGAACGACGCCATGTATATACGCTCGAGGAGAGAATTCGTTTCCGCGTGCGCTCGCGCTTCTGTGCATATATGTACTCGCCTGTCTATCCTACCTGTACTTGTGTATGGGTGAGAAAGAGAGAGCGGATCGCCCGACTATATATATATATATATATATATATATATTTTCTTTTATTACGAGAGGGACAGAGAGAAGAGAGAAGTTTTATTTCTCTTAGCGTTTTTAATTGATTTTAAAAAGTACGCCGCGTTAATTACACGCGGGTTAATTTTTAGCTAACGTTATATCGAAAATTTTGTAAATGTAACGAATAAATTTTTTTTTCTCTTTTTTTTTTCTCTCTTTCTCGTTCTTTTCGAGCGCGAATGTGAAAGGTATAAAGAATCGATACATATTTTTTTTTTTTTCATGGGATTTGATTCGAAATTATTATCTTTATAGTTACGCGGATGATCACCGTCGAGTATATTTTCTCTCGCATCTCGTTACCTTCCTTGTGCTCAAATTCAAGCGCATTGTAACAAACTCGTTTTTTATCCTTTACCTGTTTACTATATAAATATACGAGGATCGATTTCAACGTTTGCATTTTAACCGCGTAACGTAGATGTAGATGATTCTTTTTAATCCTCGGCAAATAATAATAATAATAATAATAATAATACAATAAAAATAAGTTTACTTACTACTGGAAAAAATTTTTGCGTAAAATTTACGCATTAAATTAAAAATTACCATTTTAATGCGTCTTTATAAAGTAAATAATTAATGTTTAAAAAACAATTATTTCTCAGCAGCAAAATTATCATTCGGTTTACGCGGAATCAAAACGGAAAAAGCCCATTTAAAATTCGCTGTAAGCAAACCGAAACGAGAGTAGATCTACTTATGCACGCGTGGATGCGCATCGATTAATGATTTTAAAAATAATCGCCAACTATAGCCACACAATAATAAAACATCACTAGCATACTTTATACTTTATGTCAAAAAATATTCAACGTACATTATTAACGATTCCACTCCAGCGTTAATCGTGTACGAGCCGATTATTTTTCTACTTGCCTACTTTCGCATTTCGCGCAAAAAATCGGCAAGGATTTTTTTATCCACCTCGGGCGCATAATAACATCACGACGTTACGCGCGACGTAATAGAAAGTGAAGTAACCGATGTAGTTGCATCCGGACGTTGTAGTCTTGAACAACGTTCAAAACATACCGCCAGAAAGTGAGAGACTGAGATGAATTCTTTGTTCGACTCTTGATTTTTCTCTCTCTCTCTCTCTCTCTCTCTCTCTCTCTCTTTCTCTCTACACTTTGCTATCTACGTTGTATGTCTATCTACGTTGTGTCTGTTTAAGATTCAGGAAGTATCGGAGTTTTTAGAGCGCGTATATGTTTTCTTTGTTCTTCGATATTACCGACGATCGCTATTTTAACTATATATCGTTTTAGGTGTTTATTAGATGTTTATTATAATATTTTGCATAAGAAACTACATCAAAAATAATTAATCTTTTTTTTTTTTTTTTTTTTTTTTTTTTTTTTTTTTTTTTTTATCTAGTTTATTTTTTTTTTTTTAGTAATGTAAAATTATTTTAGAGTTTAGAGAGAAAATAAAAAATAGCTATCTTATTAAAATCCCTTTTTTATAATTATGCCGACCTCGGCTTTTTAAAACTGGCAATTAACGGGTCAAGTGAAAGGTGCGAAAGTGTTAAAAATTAAAATCTCAAATTATTGAAGATTTAATCATTAATAATGTAAATAAATTAAGTTAATCATAATTATAATTTTAATTTAAGAATTATTTATGAACTTTATACTTAACGTATCAAACTAATAGTTTATGTATATTTATATTAAAAAATCGATTTTAATAATTTAATATTTAATTTAACGATAAGTTATAAATTTACAAATTAAACAAGTTTAACATACTTTTAAATTTTAAAATAAAATTTACTTATCTTTATTACTTTTATGCGATAGATCGAGATTATTTTCAACTAATGTTTTTTTTTTTTTTTTTTTTTTTTTTTTATAATAATGAATAATTTCATTTGTCATTTTGTATGATATATGCAAATAATATAATTCAAATAATTATCTTGATTTTTACTAAAGTCGTAAACCTTTTATCCGTTGACGCATTTCGATTCGTTTTTCTTTTTTATTATTATTATTATTATTATTATTTTTTTTTTCATAAAGTTAATAATTCGACATATTTTCTTAAGACATATACGAGGTATAGTTTAATGTCATCATTTGTTATAAATATGTAATTATACGGTTGATTTATGAATATGAAAATGATTTCACGCATATTCATGCTTTAATGGAGGGAAAAAATAGTGAAATATATTTAATATTGACGAATATATAATTTCAAATAGTGATACATATATTTTCAGAACCTTTTTTCAATTATTCTAATAAGATATTATCGTTTTTCTGTTTCAGGTAAGACATTTCTTCCTTGAATTTTTTTACATTCCACTTAAAAACAGTAAGTCTGAATATAGAATTACCTGCATTAATTCGCAAAAAAATATAAAATACGTTAAAAAATTTTTATCGCTGATATCGTTTATTTAAAATATATAAACGATACAAGAGCAGTTATGAATATAATATACTTCTGGGAAAATAATCGTTTTCTAAAAATTAATTCAATCGACATTGTACGCTTTATTTATAATAAAATTAAACAATCAATCGATAACATTTATTCCTCGCATATCATTTCAAACCGAGCAATATTCTTGCTCAGCAAGACGTACACTCTTAAAACGTGGCTTCCACGTTCTTTTCCGCGTCATCGTTGCGCTAGCCAATACAACCGCGAATATACCTACACGTAAACGCAACCAATACATCGAAACTCCTTCGTCAATGACTAGACATATATATATATATATATATATATATATATATATGTATGTATGTATGTATGTGTGTGTGTGTGTGTGTGTGTGTGTGTGTGTGTGTGTGTGTGTGTGTGTGTGTGTGTGTGTGTGTGTGTGTGTGTGTGTGTGTGTGTGTGTGTGTGTGTGTGTGTGTGTGTGTGTGTGTGTGTGTGTGTGTGTGTGTGTGTGTGTGTGTGTGTGTGTGTGTGTGTGTGTGTGTGTGTGTGTGTGTGTGTGTGTGTGTGTGTGTGTGCGTGCGTGTGTGTGTGTGCGTGTGTGTGTGTGTGTGTCTAGTTGTTGACGAAGGAGTTTATATATGCACACACACACACGCGCGCGCGCGCCTGAAGGAAAACCGGTTGCGGTAGAACTTAGACACGTAAACACGCGAATTTCCGCGCCTCTATCGAGTCCTCGAGAAGCGAGTAAAAGAGAGAGAGAGAGAGAGAGAGAGAGAGAGAGAGAGAGAGAGAGAGAAGGCGGAAGAGTTTCTTATAAACGCCAGAGAGTTAGAGTAAACGCTAGCGGCGATATGGATAGAAAAAAGAAGAATGGCAAGCGACGGCTTGGGTATAAGCGATCTGAAAGGTATCGCGCACGATTGTACACGGTATACCGATTTTGATGGATCGTATTAGATATACCAGAATGGCTATGTCTTTTTCTTTTTTTACTATTTTTTTTTTTTTTTTTTTTTTGGCAAGTTGTTTTTATTTTGAAGCGACTATTAGAGTGGAAAGTGTAAGTGAGTTGCGACGAGTGATCGAATAGCGTTTAGATTTTCGATTTATTTTTGATTTATTTTTTTCGCTTTTTTTTTTCGATGCGTATTAACAGCAAGGAATTGAGGTTTGATTATTAGTTTATGGATTTTAATGGATTTATGTTCAAGTATGAATATGTAAAGATTTTTTTGTAAATTATTTAAGTACGAACGATGATTAAAAAATAGCACCACTTAACATTAAAATTTAAAGTAATAAAAAACGATTTTATCATCCAAGAATATAATCCATCTCATCCAAGAAACTAAAAATCGATTTTCCAAAATGTTTTCTAGTACCCCTCTTCTACTCTAATGTATCTATCATTCTCTCTGTTCGCGCGTCTAACGTCTTTTTTCCCGTAACAGTCGAAGAAAAATAGAGCAGTTCGCGTAAACAAAACGCACGAACATCTCAAGGCTCCTCGCAAAATTATCGACACTAGCGCGATGTTTTTCTTACATCGATATCTATCGATATATTGTAGTCTTTGTTAATAATTTCGCGCTCTTTCTTTTTTTGTTTACGTATTCTACATCGAGTGGAAGAACAAAAGATCAAACTTTTTTTTTACTAGTAAACTTTGTAAAATCGTGTAAATTATTCTGCTATTCTTTTAAAAAATTTTTTTAGCTAATGGAGGAAAGTTTTATGCTTTTCTTTTTTCTAAAAAGGTAATGTTTATAACATAATTGGATAATTTTAAGATATCGTTTTAAAAAAGGTGAATGAAATTATATAGTTTTCTCAAAATTAGTATGAATTAGAGAGTAATTAAAATTTTTTTTTTATCATTTTCTTGGACAAAATTAATGTTCTTTTGTCTACCCACACTTCTTCCTTATATATCTTTCAACCTTTAGATTCATAAAACTTTTTTTTTCAACTTTTGCATTCAAGTTATCTAAAATCTTTAAAGAAAGATTTTTATACGAATTCTTAGTCAACGCAGACATCAACAATCTTAAAAATTATTCCACTAACCATATAAATAAATATCAAAGTCGTTTGATTACATCAAAACTTATCCATAATCATAAAAATTAATCAATTCGACGAGTAAAATCTTCAACACGCGATCATTAACCATCGCGCTTTTGTCATTTCGTACAATACAATACGCCGCGATTATCTACACGGATTAATATCTCGGAAAAGCCCAGAGTCGATTTCTCCGCGAATCGAAAATTTATTATTGCCATTGAATCGGATGATTAGAATTAGAATTAATAAATCAAATTTTAATTGATTTGAGTGCAAGTGGCAGCGATGAATGAAATTATAAAGTTACTTGGTTTCGTGTATTTTAAAATAAAATTTGCGATGATACTTTGAGATATAATATTGCTGAAAAAAAAGCATTCATTATACTTTTTAATTAAGATAGACGAAAAATCACAAATTTTTTTTTTACCTAAAGCTTTTTTCAAAAGTGAAGTATCATATCTTAACAAAATTCTTTATTACTGACACCAAACCAACAAACGTTCGCTTTGAAACATAAATTTCTAAATACCTAAAAATCCAGGATCGAAAACCAATAAAAGAAAAAAAAAAAAAAAAAAAAAAAAAAAACGAGACAAAGGCCGAAAAAAAAAAAATAAAGTGATCCAAATTAGTCGAAAACGAGCAACGACGCGTGCGTCCTCTCGATAAGAATATTTTTGTGTACATATAAATACAGAGTCGTGGCCGAAAGTGAAAGCGCGACGACGTTTCACGAAAAAAGTTCATCTCGCGTTTTTTATTTGGGACACACACACACACACACACACACGCGCGCACACACTCACACGTACTACGCTCGACATCGCAGCGAAAATAAGGTGACAAAATGTCGTCGGAATAAAAGCACGCGTTTATACAATTCTCCCGATGTGCAGCTGCACTTGTATTATAAATATTTGCATGGAAAATGTATGCGTCGTTAACTTTTCGACGAACTTACGCGCACTATATATCGTAAGTTTTCTAAGCGAATCAAGGCCTGCTTTGTTTTTGCTTCGTACAAATTTTTACACTATTTTATCATTAGCCCTGAGTATTGTTTGCCACGAAACGAACTTCATTCATTTATTATCGCGATTTTATTCTTTTTACACATGCGCACATAAAACTTCTGGTTTAAAAATTATTATTAATAGTCGTAGAAAAATATTTACACGCGCTAACTTTAACGATCGAATTTATCTTAATTAACAACGTAGATCGATACTAAAACAATTACTCGATGAAAAGAAAAAAAAAAAATAAATAAATAAATGCAACCGCCGACGGAATATAATAAACTCTCGCGATTATACAGAAATGAGTTACAATAAGCGTGTTGTCGAGGAAAAATCGAGCTTATATGGCGATTAAATCGACCAAAAGTTACTGGCTTAAATTACGCGTCTAGTACACGTTCGAACAAAATAAGAAAGATAGAAAGAAACGTTTCTGTCGTTACGTACGCGACTATATGGAGCAGGAAGACAAGCGAGTATACGAGTACACATATATACACGCTATGTTTGTACCCTAGAACGGAGAGCAGGAAGTTTTGTATAGTAATTTACGCCGTTTTTTCTTTTTTTTTTCTTAACGTTCTTCATTCTCTCCCTCCCCCTCTCTCTCTCTCTCTCTCTCTCTCTCTCTCTGTCTCTTACTATTCGTCTTTCCAGCTTTGTAATTTTCTCGAACGAGTGAGAGAAATTTTGCACTGCACGCGCGCGTGCTTTAATGGAAATTTAAACGCTTTTAATAACGGAATTCGACTGGATTGAGTTCAGTTTCGTTAGACGACATGTATTAATTTTTCAGAGTATGTTAACCTTATTTTAGAGAAGAAAGGAGATTTGTTTGCACTATTCGTTTCGATTGTCGATTTTATTTACGCGAAAAACTTTGTTATTTTACGAATGAAATTCAATGTTTCATATTGTTTTTCATGTTTTTATAATGTAGTACGTTTGAATGTTGTTAAATTAATTATTCAATGTTTCTAATTATATTTAGAACCAAATATTTTATCTGTCACAAATATAAATGACTGAGTAACTCGATAATGGATAAATTTTACAAATAACCACAATCGAAGAAAAGAAAACGGATACGAAAATATTCGAAAGTAAACGACGTCGTGGATTATTTCGTCGGCTCGATTCGTTTAATGAAAAATATATAATCTTTAATTTTTCTTTTTTGTATAATTGCGATACCGTATTGAAATTTCCACCTGTTTATTGGAAAAAGTCGAACGCGAGTATATACGATCGTCGCTTACGATTCACGTAGCACAGTCGATAGCTCTGTGTGTGTGTGTGTGTGTGTGTGTGTGTGTGTGTGTGTGTGTGTGTGCGTGTGTGTATATATATGTATACATATATATCGCCGATGAGTTTCACTCGATCGACTCTCCAATATATTTACATTCTGTATAATACCTCGGCGTCATTCTTTGAATTCCCAAAATTATCGGGCTCGCTTCGATCGCGATGTTACTTTTTAAAATTAGCGGAATGAATTATTTATTTTTTTTTATATTTTAAATATTTAATTTTAATGTTTAATCGGTAAAGAATATTAAACGTTTTCATGGATTCAAAATTTATTGTTGCAAAAGACAAACTCACGCGATTAATTCATGAAAACGTATAAATATCTTTCATTTTTATAACGAAATGAAAAGAAAGCGAAAGCCGTTTCAATTTAATATTACTCACGTTTTAAAAAACACATCTTAATTACCGCAATCTATCAATTCGATTCGAGCAACGATTCAACGTACATAAAGCCTCGATTAGAAATCGCCGAAAATGTCGCGGGATTCCATCTAATCAATATGCAAACGAAATGAAAAAATTTCTTTTCAAAATTCCATCCGCTTACCCGTCCCATACGAAAATCATCGCACGTAAATAAAATCAATTCGTTTTCTAACATCTCCCGGCTATAAAATTCACAAACGATTTCCACATCTTCGTACGTTCGGCAAAAGTTTGAAGAGATAGCGATTTTAAAATAGAAAAAAAAACCAGTAAGAGTCGATGGTCCAACGGCGACGCTGGTCACTTTCTTCGTCTCGTATGCATACTCGTATTGCCATGCCACCGAAATTTCGAGCTCCGCTAATTGCTTCCGAGCGACCGAAAATATGCCGACGACTCTCTTCTTTACTTCTTACTTATTTTTTTTTTTCCTAAAGTTTATTCTTGTAACTTACAGGTACGATTAACGGTCCTTACCTTTCCTTGTTTTTTATTTTTTTACTTTTAAACTTTTTCTCGACACTTTTTCTCTGGTTTTTTTTTTTTTTTTTTTTGTTTCTTTTCTCGTCACCGATATTAAAAGGGCGGTGAAAGTGAAGTAAGCGCGAGTCAAATTGTTCGTGTTCGAATAATAATTTTTTCAGGTAAATTTTAAGTATTTAATGTCTCAATAAAATCAATGACACGATTTGTTACAGTGTTTAAGTGCGTTTTTTTTTTTAATGAAAATTTTTTCAAAAGTAGCAATTACGTAGGGAAAACATTTTTTTTTTTTTTTTTTTTTTTTACTATATAAACGTTAAAATCGTAAATAATTTTTGATTGAAAGGATCGTTAAATAAAGTGTTTATTTTAGACCGTCGGTTGGCTCACCAAATTAACCTAGACAGTAGACTATTTTCTTACATCTATGTCGTTATCATCATTATTCACAACAATTTTACGCGTCACTATTTTAACCATTTGGTAAAAAGATTAAAATAAGTTGAAATTTAATAGTTAAATTATTAAGTTATGCTCTTAATTTATTCGTAATTCATAAATTTTAATATTAATCGACTTCGAAACAGGTGATAAGTTTTATCTCCTAATACTTATTTTTGGTATTTCCTTGTCGCGGGTGCGTTAATATTTTTAGATATTTATTTTTGTTTACCGATAATGCTTGAATCGAATCGGTGTAAAATTTTTTTCAACCTTACACAATTTATAATTTAAGTAATAAAATTTGACGTTATGAAATGAAATTTAAATCGAAATAATTGATATAACTAATAATAAACTAGCTTTATTCAATACTTTCTTCGTTGAGCAATCAGTCCGCGCATGGAAATTCATATCTTTTCTTGTTTTTGTTTTTAAAAGCAAAAGAAATTAAATTTTTTTACACGTGATTAATTACGAGACAATTTATTTTTCTATAATTCATCAACTCCGCGAGTATCGATCACTTTTCCAATCAAGCATTCGGTATCTACGCGTCAAAAGGAAAAATTCTGTATTATTGTATTAATTCTAAAAACGATTCCAATGTAAAAAAAAAAAACTTTTACTTTATAATGCCCTCATTAAGCCGAATGCAACCCATTCTCCAAAACTTACTGACGCACGAATAGCCCGAGCGAAAGCCACCTGACCACTTTGGTCCATCTTTTGTCCGTACATGCTCGACCCGAAAAATTTCGTCGAAATAACGATTGACGCATTCTCGTATACAGTTACTACGATGGAAAATACGTCTCTTTGGTATCGAAAGAAAGAGAAAAAAGAGAACTCTGCTCGATTACGCAATCGCGTCGAATCGTTCGATATTATTACATATTTATATACATAGAAAAATATGTCGAGAGAGAGAGAGAGAGAGAGAGAAACTTTCTCTCGAGCTAACCGAAAACTCAACGTTTTTTGCTGAATGAGATGAGGAAAGAATATAAAAATGAGGCCAACGAATGATACTCGCGCGTTAGACCGAACGGATATGGCATCTAGATGTAGCATTTTCGACCTTTAAATTTCTCTTTCTACTTTTTTTTCTTTTATCTTTTAATTCGAAAAAGGGGAGCTGTTTGATAATTTTCCCTTTATCTTAAGTGAATGAGACCGTTGGAATTTTTCGAGTGAAAATTTTGACCCCCATCCCTTCTGCCTCACCTGCTAAAAAAAAAAAAAGAAAAAGAAAGAAAAACAACGCGGACCAAGTTTAAAATGTGACATTGCACTTTACAGCTGGTAATTTTGATTCTAGGTCAAAAGTTTTAGTAAAAGAGTATCATAATTATATCTCATTTTAGTGTCTTAGTTTTTTATTGGTTTAGTGAATGATGATCTTAATATTGTACATAAATGTAGATAATTGATTGTAAAAGAAGCACAGTACTTGAAAGTTAAAATATCCTTAAAAAATGATCCAAAATTGCTTTTTGTATCGTGGCTAGACTATAAATAAATTTTTCATCATGGTTCAAGTCGATATATCGGCTTTTCTGCTCTCAAAATTCATTTTTATTGAAACGAATAATTTGATTTTCACAAAAAACTCTAAACAAAATTTTGTCAAGGAATTAACTTTAATGGAGATTGTTAAATCTCAATTTTAGAAACCAATCAAGTACTACGGATGCATTACTAAAACGAAGAAAAAATCGGCACGAACGAAAACAACGTAAATCAGCCAGCTTATTAGATCGGCTCAATTTCAATAGGAATACTTAACTACTTTGTAGCGAAATCCCAAATCGCTCGAGTTTTATTTACACACATTTTATTTTCCACCGAACTAAATTCAACTGTCGCATACGTAAGTACGTATCAATCAAGAATTCTAACGTACATACGTTTGCGCGCTCGCGCGCATACGCTTAACGAACCAACATCGGCGATAAAAAAACCAAGAAGACGAAGAGATTACCCTCGAGGCGTAGTGTACCCAATTACCGTAGTTATATACGTATACATCTCTCGGGTTATCTTACTCTTTCTCTCGGCGTGAAAGTGAAAATCGCTTGTTCGAGATCGATCATCGACGAGCCTTGGGATTATTGGCTTTAATGATCGGACGTAAATCAAGTATTCACTTGTACGTGTGAGCGTTGTCTACGTGTGTACAAGCACGTGTTTCTCGTTAAATTTTTTTCATTTCGGTGGGACCTATGCGCGAACGCGGTGTGAAAAATAAAAATCGGTTAGGGAATGCGTCTGGATAAAAGTTATTTATGCTGGAAAATTATTTCGTTCCCAATGGAGCGCGTGAATCAAAAGTTTTTAATGGGACTTTCTTTCACTGCCAGAAGAACGATTTTTAATTAACTTTGGGCCTGGTTATTTTCATGAATATTGGCGTTTAAGGCCCGTTAAGATTTTTTACATTATTTTAATGCATAGTTTACACTTGTCGTTTTTGTTAACAACAATGAGTTTGAGAAATTTTTATAAAAACAACTGTTTTATACTTTTTAATAACTGAAAGTTTGAATTATCGTTAAAATTTTATTATAATTAATCGAATATTCATACACAAAAGTATGTATTTTCTTTATTCATATATTCATTAAAAAATTCACAATTCATTTTAAATTATAAATAAAACACATTTGTTACGATACAATCTATCCGGTATACAAAAAAAAAAAAAAAAAAAAAAAAAAAAAAAAAAAAAAAAAAAAAAAAAAAAAAAAAAAAAAAAAAAAAAAAAAACTAATTTCAACATTGATAGCCACAAAACAAAAAGAAAGTAAATGAAAGTATAAAACAAAGAAAGACATTAATACATATATAGGCGATAAAATAAAATCCATTAAAGTGCTCGAGATCGCACGAGGCGCGCAGCCATGAAGGTGTTAAGCGGGATTTTGAAGTTAAGTGAGGCCGAAGTGATAGATAGGCGCCTATTTTTTTCTTTCTTTTCTTTCTTTCTTGTTCTTCACGTCGCGGTACATACGAGACAGAGCGAGAACGGCTAAGGTCAGAGCCGGAAATTGAACGGCTTCCTCGGAAGCCGGCAGAACCGAGGAGGAGCTTTGCTTTCTCGGATACTGTAACGATACACTCCTCGTCGTCGTCCTTGACATGCGAACTCGATAAAGTATCGACGGCAATTATAATCGGTTGTATTAAGGTGTTTCAACGCCACGAAATTGAATGTGCTTGGTGATATATTTAGAATAACGGGACGTTTTATTGGATTTTGTTTGGGGAAAAGAAAAAATTTAATCGATTGATTTTTTTTATTTAATCGAGTGATGAATTTTTGTAAAAATTTATAAATTTAACGATTAAAGCTTAGGCTCAACGCTCGAATGGTTTTGAACGCAAAAGGTTGTATTCGAAAAGTTTGGAAGGCGAACGAGAGACATTCATCGCGAATAATGAAAGAAAACATTTTGCTTCGTACTCTTTCAAATACAAACGGCGTGAAATCTTTGACGCTTATTCATTATTCACGGTATCATTGATTCATCATTATGTCAGAGTCGCATCATTTATACGTTTATATTCTTTATAAATTACTCTCTAAATTCCTTGCGTTGAAAGGCGATATTTTTCAAAGGAATAATCATCTTTGGAAAGATTTAATCTTTATCCTCATCGCCCTGAAAATCTTCCGCATTTTAATAATTATCTCAACCGATCCGATTAGTACCAATGAAAATCTGTACTTGTGTATACTCTCAAATTTAAAATAAAAAAAAAAAAAAACAAAAAAAAAAACAAAAAAAAAACAAAAAAAAAACAAAAACAAAAAAAAAAGACAAAGAATCGACATCGTTATTTACTTTCTCTCTTTGTCAAGGCGTTAATCGACGAAAAATAAAAACGCTCTACTTAAAGTACACGGCATAAAAAGTACAAGCGTCGAGTCGCGCGACCTCGCGCAAGGATACTATAACGTTTTAAAAAGCTAGACTAATCAGACGGCGTTGTGTGCGACGCGTCGTCGTTAGGGTGCCGCCGGGAATTAATTTTTAGATTAGCCGTCGGCTTCCCTATACCCGACTAGGTCAACTTGACGCGTCCGAGCTTCTGATGCCGATGGGGCCTTTTATGTACTCTGTGTGTCTGCTCTCTTTTATCTCCTTCTCTTTCTCTTCATCTCTGTATAGTACGTTTCGAGTAATGCACGTCGGCAACTTTCTCTTTCTCTTATTTGGTCGCTAGCTCTTAATGCCGGTGTAAAATTATGGGGCGTAGGTGGATTTATTGTGTATCAACATTTTGTCATTGTGTTTGAGGTCGATTAACTTTTTTTCTTTATTTATATTTAGTGATAGTTAACTGCTATCGATAATTATTACTTATAAAATGACGTTATATTTGCAATCATTCTTAATACAAAGAGTAATTTTATTTTCTATTCGGCTTAACACAATAATATATCACGAAAGATTAAGAACAATTCAAACGCGACAAAAACTTTACTTCCTTGATACACTTTTTATTTACGCATTGAAAGAAAAAAATATATATCGTTTTTTCAAAACTCTAGCAAACAAAAACTTTTATTCAGTCGTTTCTAAAAACTCGCTAAATATAAAATCTAAAATATCGCGTTAATTATCATAAAGAAAAAAATAAAATATCACGAACAGAGATACGGAAAAAGCGAAAACTCGCCAAAGCGACAATCGCGACGTTATAATTCGCCGAGTTAGTCGAGCGTGTGGGTATAGGGTACAACGGTATTGAATTAAAAAGAAAGAGACCGCGACGTTAACGGAGATGGAAAGTAAAGCCGAGTAATAGTAGTCGCCTTTTACCCGAGGAGAAAGAAAAAAAAACACGGTGGAGGCATCCTCGTCGGTGTGCTTCCTTGGAACCGGTAAAAGTTCACCGACCGCTGTTGCGCTGCGTCGTTTGTTGTCCTCCGTCGACAACGACGACGACGACGACGACGATGATGCGAGCGCGAGATGGAAAATCTAATGGGTTATTGTTATTAAGCGCGGTGGAAATTGAGCCGATAGTTAGCTTCTTTCTTTTGGTTGTATAGGAATTGTAAAGTGAATTTTTCGAGGTAAACGTTGTTTCGTTTTTGACTTTATTAATTTTACATTTTCCTTTCTTTCGTTATACATATTTTATTATTATTACTAATTTCAAAAGTTTTATTTACGTTACGTTCGCACGAATTAAAATTTCGATCACATCGTGTAGTTTAAAATTTTTCATCGGACGTATGGTACACGATTCAATAGCGTAAGCTGATTAACGCTTAATTTATATAATTCATATAATCTAATTTCATACCGTTATTCATTCCCGTCATAGTATCATTCAACGTTGCACTTTCTCAAACGCATTGAATTAAATTGAAAAAAAAAAAAATAATAATAATAATAATAATAATAATGATACTCATTCGCATTAATTCTTTATTCTCCAAAAACAAAAGATTTCCTTCGCACGAAAAAAGAAAAAGAAGAAAAAATAAATAAATAACAGAATCCAAACGCCATCCCACCCGGAAGTAATTCAATTCCCAGTAAACGAGAGATAACTTCTCCTCGACTCACTTTTCTTTTTTCCCAGCAAAAGACACTGACAAAGGGATTCGCCCGTTAAATTCCCATCGCGAAATTAACGCGAGTTTGCTCGCGCTAGTGAAAGTGAATCCATTAGTCTTACTCCACCTAGCGTTTTCATTACTTTTCTATTCTTTTTTTTCTTTTCTTTTATATTCCCAGGAGGTTCTTCACTGGTTGGAAAAAAAAAAAATAAAAATAAAAAAAAATTTAAGAAAATAAAAGTGCAGTTGAATCTGCGCACTCGCGCGGACTTCGAGATAGTTGAGTGTTTGTCGTGTCTCTCCTTCGCATCGAAGCTGATACTAAAAATGCGTTTGAAGAAACTTTCCATTTCTATGTGGGAGAATTAGTCTTGCTTTATTGAGATTCTTTCGGCTTAATTTAATTACATTCAACAAAATTTTATAGTTTAATTGTAGCATTTTGTATGATGGTGATACCAAAAGGATTGTAACAACGAAGATAAAACGTTCTTCGAAAAAATTATATCTTATTATAACATACGTAAATTTGTAAATTTCACCTATTAAAATATACATTATTGAATTGAGAAAGTTTTAATATAAAGTATATTTTTTAAAAGCACGATAACATTAAAAAATGTAATTTCTATTCATAATCTTCAAAAAAACTGCAATTATCGCTCTCTTTCATCTGTAACAACGTAAAAAATAAAAAATTTCATTTCAATTACTGACCCAAATTTTTTTTTCTTCGACATCTTCTATATACGTACTTCCCGGTGACAATCATGGCTGTTAATAAAAACACCGCTTTTTTCTCTTTCTCGTTGTATTAAAAACGAAGAAAGAAAAAAAAAGGGGGTGAGGGGAGGAGGGGGTGGGGGGTTAAAAACTGCTTGCACCCAAGCATACGTATGTAGAAGTCTCGCGATTCGAATTTCAAGCCGAGCAACTTTTACTTTTTCATTTCGGTTATAATTTATATCGAAAGCGATACGGCGCACAAAGTCCGAGCCCCCGCGTCTTATATACCTACACACATGTACACGTTTAACCCGATGCACACACATACAAACATACACACCCATAGACACACACACGTGCAAAAAGCAAGTTAACCAAATACCTCGAAGTACCTCGTCGCTTTCAAACTTTCTCGCGGTGAAAGAGAGAAGTGCGCGAGAGAAGCAGCTGTGCCTGCGAACGGATAAATATTAAGAGAAAAAGAGAGAAAGAGAATAATGTTTGTGTGTGTGTGTGTGTGTGTATTTATATATATATATATATATATAGGTGCGATAGTTGTCGTTGCGTAAGCTTGCACGCGGCTGGAAACGAAAGTAAGCGAGAAAGACGTTCGTTATAGCTTGTGCGCGGGTGCACACTGAATAAGTGAGTTTAAACTTATCGGCGTTGTTTCACATACGCCCAATATACACGGTTAAGTAGCTTTGATAAGGTCATTTTTTTTTTTTTTTTTTTTTTAAATTTCGGACACATTTGAGCGGTTTCTCACAAGTTTCCGCGAATGTTCACGATAAAGTCGATCGTTTAACGTTATTGACCACTGCGGTTATACCTTACCTTTTTTTCTAACTTACTTATTCCGATGTAGAGAAACGACGTGTTTACTTTATTGCGTTTATGCCGATTTAAAAAAAGGGGAAAAAAAGAAACCGATAAATCATTGGGAAAAATAATCAAATATAACTTTAAAGTTTCACCGTTATAAATTTATTAAATTTCGTACGACTAAATACCTCAAGCTTTTACAAAAATTTTTATCGCCATACCAATACCGATCTAAGGAAGTTTATTAACGACTTTTTCTTTTTTTATTTTTATAATGGCTTTCCAAAACTTATCATTAAACGAGAGATGAAATGTTAAAATGCGGTTAAAGTTGAAAATTCTTATCTAAGCTTCCTATAATTTTATCCTGTGATTTTTCTTTCGTTAAGGCACCAATAAACTGATTACAAATAAGGTATTTAATTTACATTTGGATATACAAAAGTAAAACATTTACAACTTACGTAAAACTTAATCGGTCAATCTCTTTCCGGACTTGGATATCGATATAATTATACATTTTTTTTTCTTTCTCTATTTATTTTTTTTTTCCCCATTAAAAAGTTTTTAATAACTTCGTTAATTACAATAAACATTTTTTTTTATAAATTAAAAATTCAATCTAGTGAATACATTTTGCGACTAAATTTCTCTCTCCATCGTAAAAAACACGATTGCAAGCGATAAAAAGTAAAAATTATTTGATTTATCGTTTTTATATTCATTCGAAAAGCAATTTATATTCTCTCGTTGCTGGAAATTCGACCAATAATAATAAGAATAATAAATAAAAAGAAAATTAAGAATCGAGAAAAAAAAAGGAATAAAAGCAGTTGAGTATATCGAAGCGATAAAACAAAAAAAAATAAAGACAAGAATCCAAAAGAGAGTAAGTGTGCAAGAAAACTACGGCGCTTAAGTGCTTTTACAGCGCCGATATATATATACACATCCACATCCACATAACTGGGTGGATCGTTTCCGCAGTCCAACCATACGCGACTTTTACTACTTGCACGCACACAGATCCCAAAACGTATATATATATATACGACTATCTCGTTTTCCTGCTTCTGTTTTACAAAGTTAATACACGTGCCGCGCGTTCCGAATTTTCTCGCTCGGTAATTTAGATCATACGTCCGACTTCTCTTGCGATTTTATTTTTTTTATTCTCTCTTTTTATTTTCTTCTCGTTAATTACATCGGTTTGCGTGTGATTGATTGGAATGCTTTTAAAGATGTGTGGGTCTGTACGTGCGTGCGCGCGCGCGCGCGCGTGTGTGTGTGTGTGTGTGTGTGTGTGTGTGTGTGTGTGTGTGTGTGTGTGTGTGTGTGTATACGTTATTACGATGCCGTGTGTTTTTGCAGTTTGAAGAAAGCGAAGCCGATCGTTTCTTATAGGTTACGCAACGGGGAAAATTGCGAACGATTGCGCCTTTATTTTTCTTCTTTCCAAATGATGTTTATTAGAAATGTGGAATAACACGTCGGTTTTAACGCTTGAAAAAAAAAGGAAGAAAAAAAGTTATCCGAGCGGAAAATTAAATTTTCAAAAGTTAATGATTAAATAAATTATTATTATTTTAGCAATCTTTATTTTTCTTTGTTGTTTTTTTTTTTTTTTTTTTTTTTTTTTTTTTTTTTTTTTTTTTTTTTATTAATTTGTCTTGTAATGTGTATATATATACAATTCGTGTTTTGTACGCGACAGTTTGACATAGTAAATTGGATGAACGTGATTGAATTCAGGAAGCTTACTATGGTTATAGGGAAATGTGTTATTATTTATATTATGTTGCGGGGATTTCTCGAAGGAAGAAAAAAAAATAATGCGTTTCTAGCTTATGTAATTTAAAAATTTAGAGCACCGATTTAAGAATATGAAAATCAAGCTGCCGATGATATTGTAGTTTTTTTTTTTTTTTTTTTTTGTCGTTGTAATTAACTTAAATATTCAACGTTAATATTTAATGTATAATTTAAAAAAAAAAAAAAAAATTTTCAAATGTTTGATAAAAAATAAAAATAATATATATAAAATAAAACAAATGATTTGAAACCATGCTAAACAACGGGACAGATAAATCAAAACAGTTGAATAAACAACGTCAATAATTCTTATCGATATCTTTCGACCCAGTGTTCCACTTAACGCGCTGCATAATTTTTCTTTTATTTTTCGTTATTAGTACATAAAATAACAGCAGATTCATAATTGGCATAACACGAGGAGAGCATTTCGACGACGTAACTATTGTGCAACAACGACACGGCGAAAGTCGCACGGTAAACTGACCCATAACAATAAGTGCTATTGACCTCGGCGTATCGTTGCGACTGCATCGTTTTAGTATTTTTCTCTTACATTTATTTATTTATTTTCATTTAATTGATTTTTATTTGTCGAGTTGTACATAATTCGTTAGGAAAATGACTTTCACTAAATGGCAGATATGATTTACGTTTATTGTATTGTTGCGGCTAATTTCTATGAATATAAATTATTTGTCGATTATCGTGTACCGATTTAATTTATTTGCGCATTATCAATTAATGTAAAATAAAATATAAATAATTGTTTAAAGTTACATTATAAAAGAAGAAATATTTAGATAAAATGTTGTATTCAAAATAAAAATTTAACGTTTCTTATATAATTCTAATGGATAAACTTTCTTTTCTGTTTCAGGTAAGACGTTTCTTCTTTAATCATTAAAAAAGTGTTTTTCTTCCGTTTCATTGTAAGTTTTAAGTTACTTGTTTACTTGCGAGCAAAAAAAATTAAACGAATCTGATGAAATTCAATGTAGATAACATTTTCTCGATAATTTTACATCTCCTTGTAAATTAGAAAAAAAGAAGAAAAAAAAAAAAAGCATCCAAAACACAAGTAGCATCCTTTACAGCATAAAAAAAAAATCGTTATAAATCGTTATATAAAAATAAACAATAGGTACATATAATAATTCATCATAAAAGGCAGGCCGATATAGAGGCTAAAATTAATAACCGAAACACTTCCTCGATTCTCGATTCGGTGGTGTGTATTCGCGTGCGTATGTATACCGATCGAGCCCGAACGCTTCCTCGAGAGTAAGAATTCGTTACGCGTTCGCGAGCGTTGAGCTGTTCTCTCGAGCGTCGCTTCTCGGCCGTTCTTTTTTTTTTTTGTTTTTGTTTGTTTTTTTTTTTTTTTTTTTATTTTTAGTCCGAATTAATCGGGTACGCGTAATTCTCGTTATTGTTGTTATTATTACGGCGCGTGCTCGCGTGTGTAAGCATTTTCTTAGCGGTTACGATGATATTGTTTCTTTTCTTAAACTTTGTATACTATGTATTGCCGGGAAAGCGTGGAAATTTAAACGGTTAATCTGGCATTTGCGTGTGCATTTTATTTTATTGGCATTGTCAAGAGTTGTTAATTTAGTATTGTTTTAACCTCCTCGTTAAATTATTCGCAATTTATTGAAAAGTACGCTTCGTTGAAAATGCGAAAATAATCGTTGATATAAAAAATTTTGATAAATCGGTAAATTTAATAAGCTAAGTTTATCAACGCTTATCAACGCTAATGTATATACATATAGAATCTTTGCAATAATTATTTTTAAAAATAATTACAATAGCGTAAACAATAAATATTTATAATAAGTTCTTGGTGAAATTGTTAAAATTCATCATGGGATATATTGTTAAACTTAATACTAATAAATTTGTCATTTCTACATATAAACGGTTTAACAAAAATTACATATATAAATCTATATAAATTTTGACGCTAATAAATAAATATCGTTATTAGCGTTACTCCTAATCTGTCTTCGCTCTAGCCTACACTTAATTCATTAGAAAAAAATGGAGAAGGATCACAAACCCTATTTACCGCACGAAATCTCGATCGTAGCTCAACGCGTGTAATACTTCTAAACGAGCGTGTAATCCGGTAACATCGAAACGTAACAAAATCATACGCCAAATAACAACAGATTGCCCTTTCTCTCTTTCTTTCTCTAACTCCTCGCGAGAAATTTCTTCGCGTTGTATTTCTACGAGCCGAATCTTTAACGGTGAAAGTCTATCTTTTTCTCACTCTCTCATTCTCATGAAGCTCGTGTAAAATCACAGGCATCCGCGTATATATATATATATATATACACATATGCTCACACGGTGCACAATCGTGCACAGTGCAATCATCACTCGCGCGTGTATGCGCTACGACGTAACGTATTATTCCACGACGCGATGTTCAGGAAGTTTAAAAAGCGCGCGCGCGTTTAACTCGAAATATTCTTTCTTTCGTTTTCCCTTTCGAATTCACCGACACGAAAATATGTGTATGCATGTATTTACACACGGACGTTGTATGCTGTGGATTTTTCCTTTCTTACAGCGCGTGATTATGTTAATGGTTTCTTTTTCTTTTTTTTTTTTTTTTTCAACTGAATTGAGTGTAGTTCAAATTTATGAATTAGGATGTTTTGTGGATTTGGGTTGAACGGATGTTAGATTGATATAAGAATCTACGTTAAATGAGTATTAAAATTGAGAGCTTAAGTGGAAGGTAATGTATTTTTAGATTTACTTTTATATGAAACTGTTTTTACGGATTTTTTTTAATAGATTCTATACCAACAGAGAAATTGTACATTATGTGTCTAATTTTAATCATTTTTTTTATATACTTATCCTTGTTTTGTAAATTCATTGTTTTTTTTTTTTTTTTTTTTTTTTTTACATACTGTTAGTGACTTTAAAATTGATTTGTTAAACGCATTATATGCGTTTAATTTCGAGTTGATCGTAATGCTTTTAATAAATATACAAATGTATAATTGACATTTAATTACATTTTCAATGACACATTACAAACGCAGCTGATTTAAAAATGTTCAATTTCTTTATTTATAATTTTAATCTTCTGTTAAAAATTTTAAAAGCGTTTCTTTGAATAAAATGTATCGCTTTACACAAACTTATTATTACCACCACAAAACTTTCCACTTGACGAATAGAGAACAATGTAATATATATACATATATATATTTCCAACGTCAACGCTCTTTCCCTCTCTCTTTCTCGTATACATACTTTCTCCATCTCTTTTTCCGTCTGTCTGTCTGACTCTCTCTCTCTCTCTCTCTCTCTGTCTCTCTCTCTACTAAATCTCATAAAAGCAACCTTGCCAAAAACAAAAAAAAGATCCCATCAAATCCGTCCACTCAAAGCTCGTACATCGTAATAAATAATCCAAAGGCGCGAAGATTATTTCTCAGCTTGAATTTGCAAAAAAACGAGGCGGACCGTTAACCATCGTCTCTCGGCGTTGTGCAAAAATTGCAAGGAAAGAGAAAAGATAAAAGAAAAGAAATAAGTATAAAGATCGCGCGGCGTAAAATTGATAACCGTTCTCGTGCTTACGGATGCTGTGTGAGAGAGAGAGAGAGAGAGAGAGAGAGAGAGAGGAGCGTAAAATAAAGAGACGGGATACGGTGGGATCGTTGCGCTTCCAGCCCGGAAACCAGCTGAGCAGCGACGCGCGCGATCAGGGGAAAGTGGCTCGGGTAACTTTCACTATTCGGCCTGCACGAGCGGCCAAAGACGTTCTCTCTCTCTCTCTCTCTCTCTCTCTCTGTCTGTCTTTCCTTTTGACTATGACTCGTATAATGTTTACGTATGCGATGCCTTTGTACGTATATGTGTGTGGGTATATATGTAAGTTAGCGTGGATTAAGATTATCGTATATGTAGAAAACTGTATGGATAAACGATGTTAGTTAGGTTAGGAGAAATTAGTTAGTAGTTTTGTGTGTGTGTGTACGCGCGCGGATTTAAGAATTGCGATTTATGTTCGTGTTCGCGCGTATAGAATTAAAGATTTAAGCTTGCGATGAAAGAAAGTTAAAGATATATGCGGATGTTATATTTTTATGGAAAATATTTGAGAATTAATTTTAAGTATACACAAGCGTGCGCACCATCAAGATGTAATGATGTATCTTTGATAAAATTACTATGTGCTCGGATTAAAATTCTTTAAATTTTTAAAATAATATAAATCGTTAATTATCGAAGATATGTATAAGTAAATTTCACAATTTAACATTTTAATTAATTATTATTCAAAGACATACACTTTACACATTCCATCGCAAAATTCGATTAATTTATCTAATTAAACTCAAAACAAATTTGACTGGATCTGAAGTTTGCAACGTTAGAGTACAACGAAATAATTTTTCGCATTTAAATAAAGCAGCTAAAAATATAAAAATTATATTAAAATCCGTATCTGAATATTTGGTTGTGCTATAAAACACTAAAAAGACTAAAAAAATATAAATATATATTTTAAATGAAAACAGTTTTTAAAAAATTTCGTTGGATTCCAACGTTGGAAACTTTAAACTCATAAACAAATAATATGAAATAATAAAGTTAAACATAAAATAACACGAAAAGTATCAAATCTAAAACATATACGAATACCCAAATATCAAACGCACTAACAACAAACGAAAAATCAAACCTTACCTACACAAAGAAAAAGACCTTACCTACACAAAGATGCCAACATAGAAAGAGACACGGAAGAGACGTTCGCGTGCGGAATTTAAACCGCGACACGCCTTCCGTTCGTCTCCTCTTTCCTCTTGTTTTTCTTTCTTTCCCCCCCCTTTAAAAAATTCTCTTTTTCTCGATACCGCAGAGAGCTCGCGAAGTCGGTGGCATTGCACCGCCGGCTTTGTTTTCGTTCGCCGTGAGCTGCGCGAATGTAACTTTTTTTTTTGCCCGCGAGGATTCGACAAACCTTAACGACGAAAGTCTCTCCCTTCTTTTACTCCTCCACCCCCCCCCCCCCTCCTCCCCTCATCTCTATAAGAATCTTTTGTATGGTTCGAAGGAGCGAACACTCGATTGTCTTTTGTGTTGTGCGTGTGTATGAGAATGAGCTGCTGCTACTGTTAATGTTGGTGATTGTGTGGGTAGGATGGATAGGATGATTTACCAAGTGCACCTTGGCTTTTTTTTATTATTATTAATCTATCTTGATTATAATTATCTTGAATTTAGAAAAAATTGGTTTAGTTGGAAATGAACCATTAATGGCTTCTAACATCTTCGTTAAATACCAATAGACGTAAAATAATATCTTATTGTTTTATGTACGTGTAAATAATCGAATAAACTTTTGTTCACCGATAATTTTATCTAATGATTAAAAGTAGAGCAGAATATCAAAATAAAACAATTACGATACAATTCCAGATATAAAAGTTTCCAGTAAAATTTAAAAAATTACAACAGCGTTAAATTGTATAAAAAAAATTTTGTTTGCGATTCATACACACATATAAACCAGATAGAATTTTACTAATTTTCCGGTGTTTCCTGCATTCAATTGCTCGTTACCGTGCCATATTATTATACACTTATTCGCGAGAAGTTCTATTTAAGTTTATTATGCGAAGTAAACTTTCCGTTGCACAGTTGGCAGTCGGTCTATTACACCGGCCATGTGATTAAGAAAAGAAGAGGAAAATAAAAAGAAATGGAAAAACTAACGAGAACGAAGAATTTCTCGTAATTTCTAACTTTCTCTATGATCAAATAATTATTCAATTTTTGTCATACAATAAACGTACGGCGTAGCGAGTAACGGCGTTTTTATTATTTGCAATAAAGTTGAAACAACTTCAACTGTTTTTATTGCTTGATTAAAGATCGTTCGCCGAAATAATAATGCATTAAACCGTTTGATTATAATACGAGCGTTGAAATTCTTGATTCGAAAACGTAACGAAAATTGTTTTAGCAAAATTTTTTAGTAAATTTCACGTTAGCTTTATAACGTCGCAATATTTCATCATCATGGTAAATAGTGAAATTCACGGGGCAAGAAAAATTATTGCAGGACCGGGAAGAAACCATATCCATCAAGTTAGCCCGTCTTTTAAAAAAAAAAAAAAAAAAAAAAAAAAAAAAAAAAAAAAAGTTGTACTGCATTGTGCTCAATTTGTATTATAATGTGCCGTAAAAATAAATTATTAATTGTTATTTTTAAAGGCAAAAGATTATCTTTTTCGAAAAAAAAGTTAGTCCCGATCGTGGAAATGAAGCCCAAATCATAAAAATAATAATCAATAATTTTTTTTTTTTTTTACGGCACATTAAAGCACAAGTTGAGCACAATGCAGCACAACTTTTTTTTTTTTTTTTTTTAATTTAAAATGTCGGGACTAACTTGATTGACACGAAGAAACCCTCTTCTTTTTCTTTCTTTATCGCGACATTCGCGCCTTTTTCTTTACGAAACTTTTTTTTAAATTTGTATGTCAGTTATTAAATATGCATGTCTTTTTTTTTCTTCGCACTTTTTATGTTTCGGTGTATTTGCATATACATCGAGATTTGTAGATTTCGACGATGTTATTTTTACTTCTTGATATTTTTTCTCTTTTCTAAGATTTGCGCAATTAATTATAGCGTCTAAAACTGTTCTCTGCGCAGTGAATTTTCAATCCTTCTCTTAGTCGCTTTTTTATTTTTACACATCAAATACAATGCTGCTTCCCGAAGAAAATATAAAAGTTCACGCAATCGAAATGTTAATCATTTAAGTTTATACGCGAATTACGATGTTAATTATTTGTCAAAAAAATGTTATACGCTTATAATTGTTCATTAGCAAGCGCAACGATTGTAATTACTAACTGTTATTATCTTAGAAAACTTTATATAACAACAATTGTTAATCGCGATCGGTATAAAATGATTAAAATTCTAATTTATCTAAAAAGGATCGAAGAAAAATAAAATAAACTCACACCAACAACACTCGAATTTTCAATGGTTTAATAACGCTTTAATCGACGCACCGAGATATTATAATGTACATTGTGTGTACATATAGTAATAGCCATGCGTTGTTACACACACACACACACACACACACACACACACACACATATATATATATATATATATATATATATATCCATATTCTATTCAATGTACAGCGCTAATAAATATAATCAACAAATCAAATTTCTCTTTCTTTCTCCTCGATGCAGGTATGCACATGTGTACGCTTAGTAAAAAGCATATATACAATAAACATGTATATAGTAAAAAAGCTTTCGCAGGAGTTCAGTGCACTTAACGTCGAGCATTGCTTTAAAACATTTGATATTCTATTTTGACCGGCGCTTGATATTCGATAAGACCTTTCGATTTTGTTTTAGAGAAAGTTTAAGCGCGCGCTTTAAACTTAACGCCCGTTGGATTAATTTCAGATTGCGTTTGCATATAAAGCGATTAAATAATAATAATAATCATAATTGCGCTTGTTTTGCCGATTTTACTTTTAACGCTTAATAGATACTAACAAATATTGTAAATATCGCTAACAAAAATGAGCGTAAAAGGATGAATAATTTTTTTGGCGACGAAAGAATATTAATACGAAAATTACACAATAACATATTGTTTACGATTGATTATTTTATTAAAATACGCCATGATTAATTTCACTTATATAAAATTATAAAATTACAATATATCTTTTATGGAGACTCAAATAATTCATAAGGCGGGAGTAAAAGTTTAATTGATATTTGCTAATAATTTTTAAACGTTTAAGAAAAAGAAGAATAAGAAGAAAAATTATTCGTCGGCGATTTTTAACAAAATTGCACAACTCGTTTCCGATAAACGTCAAAGCGCGCGTGCGGCTCAATAACTTTAGCTAAAATTGTTAAAAGCAATCACCGCCTCTATCTCCGTCTTCCTCTCTCGTTCGTACGAAAAATTAGAAAAAATAAAGGAAAAAAAAAATACAATTTTAAAACTCCGTATGACATTAACCGTCATAGATTTTCTTGTTAAACGCTTATCGTCTCGAAGTATCTGCGCTAGTGAAAATAAAATATACGATTTTCGCCTATCTATGAGACCTTTATTCATGTAACGAGAAAAACCATAACAAGCAAGAGGAGACGATAAAAAAAAAAAAAAAAAGTAAAAAAAGAAAAAAAAACATTGCTCACCACACTTCGAGTGCAATGTATAATAGCGACTCGAGTAAAAAAGATACCGAAAAGGATGAGGTCACGCGAAAATATCTTAAAATTACCGATAAATTACAGCCGCACCGACAGCTTCAAAGTTTTATGGACAATAAAAGAGGAACGATGCGTTTCTTGAAACGAATGTTGTTTTTTTTTTTTCTTCACACTTTTTATCATTTGTGTCAGTCGTCTACTTTTTTTTTTTTTTTCTTTTTATTTTATTATGATTTTTATTTACTATACATACATATTTATAAGTCGGTATTGCGCTCGTAAAACTAGTAAAATCTAAAGTTTTCTTGCGATTCGCGTTTTTATTTTTCTCAAGCGACATAGATATACTATATGATTGATTTTTACGATTATATCGCTGAGGGTGATATTCGGTATCGCTGAAAAATTTTCAACGATAGCGTAAGACACCATTGATTTTAGTCGACGTTTAATATTTAAAGGATATGTAGAAAGCTGCATTATTATTATTAACAGCCGTTGCCATTTTTAACCTTTTATTTTTTTATTTTTATATCTATACACACGTAAATATCATTACTTTGTTAAATGAACGGGTAATTTTATTATTCGATTTAAACGAAACGCGTTTCACAATGAATAATTAAATTAAAATTAGCTATTCAGGTTAACGCTATTTTTTTTTTTTGATTTCTTTCCCTTCACGTCGATATAAAAAATCAAGGATTTTAATAAAGGATACGCGTATAAATCGGATATGCGATAAATTAAAAAAAGGAAAAAGAATGTGGTACGTAAAACGATATTTTGTTCCGCACTTTTAAAAAACCCGCTCCTTTCGAATTTTTCAAAAAACCCTTTCGTACGAACTTTCAAAACGAGCCAACTTTCTCGAGAGGACCGATTGAAATGTAAACCAAAATTTTCGTGTATAAATACGTTACACACACATACACATACACGCATACGCGCGCGCGCGCGCGCGTATGAATTTACAAGTTTCGCGCTCGAACGTAACGGCGAGTCGTTGCGCTACACGTTTAACGGACGCGTCAACTTTCTCTCACCGAGCTTTTCTTATTTCATCTGTTATAAGCCGGTTCGCTCGCTTTTTACAAGTTTGAATTATGTCCTGGTGCCTTGAGAATGAAAGACACGGGGTAGGGGGAATGGGGGGGAGAGAGATGGGGGGGGGAGCAAAAAAGTGGAACACAAGTCGACGAAACCTGAAATAAAGGTTTTCGAAAAAATAAAGAAAATAGTAGATGAAAAAATTATCAATTTATTTATTCGGAAATCGAGAGAGCGAATATATTTATATATAAATATATCTTTCTATTGGTTTCGAATTCTCCAATTATAAACTTGTTATTTTTAATGTCGAAAAAAGCGATAAATCAATTTCAATTTCTATCGTAGCTTATGCGTGATTTACAGGGTCGATTTACAGATACGATATATTAAATTTTTTATTTTGTTTATTTTCTTTTTACTATATAAAAATTTGTACATTCAAAAAAGTATATAGTTATCGATAATGTGATAATAATTAAAATTTCTCTTTCTTAAAAAAAAAAAAAATAAATAAAAAAAAAATAAAAAACAAAAAAAATCAAAATTTATTGAATTGTCGAATACAGTCGTTTGTTTACAATAATATTGACATACATCGATAAACTAATTTTTAATAGAAAGTATTTAAATAATCGTTTATTTTTAATTTCAACATTTTAAATATTTTGCTTATAGTTTTTTTAACAGATCTCAATATTATCTATCGTTTATTGTTCAAAACCGATTAAAATTAACATACATTGAATATTAAATTCGTATGAAGTAACCTATAAATGTAACAAAAAAATCATCTCCGCTAGTTGAAATTTAACTACAAGTCAAATTTTGAATGAAAACTATTAAAAATGAACAAAAAAAGTAAGTTTAATCGTTACCAAATGTTTAAAATTTAATTTATGTAACTTCTAATATCATCTTTCCTACATTTAAGATTCAATGAGTTGTAACAATATCATTACGTACTTCAAATTATCCATATACATGTGTGTGTGTGTGTGTGTGTGTGTGTGTGTGTGGGCGCGCGTTTCAAAGTTACAATTTGACCTTTATCTTAAACCTTTATCACAAACAAAATCACGACTTCCACACCGTCAAAGTAAATCTTATACCAACTGTCAATAAAACAATAATCTATACGACGTCCTTTCCGATGAAAATTAGCATTACTAATAATCACGACGCGTGTCATAATACGATGGCAGGTGTGACCATGGCTCGCTCGAATTAAATCTCTTTTTCTTTCTCTTTCTCTCGATATGCGTTCTACATGGTCTACGAAAGAGTTGTGTTCAATACGCCGATAATATGAATCAGAGCGTGCGAATCGAATTTATCGCGGAATCTCAGAGAAATTACGCGCTTGTGAGCTTATGCGCGTGCGTGTGTATGTACATTTGATCGATTGATATCGAACTGTGATAGGTTTTCCACATTTTTTTTTTTTTTTTTTTTTTTTTTTTTTATCGCGATAGTACACACTTTAACGTTTACGACAAAAAAAAAATTAAGAAAAAACATAACGACGGTGTATATGTATATTGTAAGTTTATTGAATTCTAAGTTATTCGCAAGGTGTTGGCTATAGCAGTATCGTGTGCGGATAATAAAATACTTAAACGACGATATTAATGTACGGCTACTTAATAATTTATTTAATCTAATTGTAAGAAATAAAGGAAAAGATATATTTGCTTAACTTTCCGTTCGAGCGATGTAAATTAAACGTTGAAATTTTAGAAATTTACGACAATTATTTAATGTTTGATAGTTAATTTTATTAATAATATTAATAATTTATGCACGTTCATAATTATTTTGTGGAATTTTATTAAAGCGGTATATAAGATGTAAATAACTTGCGTACAAAAATATACGCAGATATATACACTTAAAGTATATTTGAACGTTTAATCAAGCAAAGCATATAGAATTAGAAAATTGAATAACATTAACTTCGATTTCACTCAAATGAAATATATATGCGAAAATTTTTCATTTTCCATTAAAAAAAAATTTTTTTTTTTTTTTTTTAATCACACCAACGCGTTGATTAAGACGTTTGCAAATTTACCTCGTTAACGTAATTTTTTTTTTTTTTTTTTTTTTTTCTCACGATGTATAAACTCATCGTTATTATGTTCTATTGATGCATCGTTTGATTTTCCGTTGAAATTCGCGGGAGTTGTAAAAACGTTATTTTTAATGGCATCAACGGATAAAGTGACGGCGTTATCTTAAATTCTTCGCGCGTCTCATTAATCCCGGAAAATAATCTCATTAACCGCTTGCATTACGCGAAATATAACTTATTAAGTATAGCTCGTATATAAGTCTTTCTACGCGTCGGAGAAAATCGTTACAAGACAATTAAAAATTTATTTTACCTAAAACGACTCATAATTGATTAATGCGAATAATAAAAATTAAAAATTTTAATAATAATTTATCTTAAAATAGCGCACACCAACTTTTACCATGAAAAATTTCAAATCGATCTCGATGTTACGGCTACTGGTATTAATGCTAGAATAGGTAGGAAATCCGATATTTCCGATAACAAAATCAAAGTTCCGATAATGAAATCTACATTTCAAAGATGAGAATGTCGTACCTTGAGGCCAATCCATTCCGATGGATTATGTAAAGAAAATTAGAGTCTTCGGCTGACCGATGGCCATTTCCTGCAGGATTTTCATTACGTTTGTTGCGTTTTGTAAATTGAACCATAGATATCGTTCGTACATACAGAGTCGATAAATATATATATGTGGAATATTGAGAAAAAACACAGAAAAAATCAAACGTTTGATTATTTTTATACTTGAATACACTTAAAAATTATAGAGAAATTGATAAACAATGATCGCAGTAACGATACTTGCAATAGACAATGCTCAAGTTCTACCTTTCTAAAAGACCGATACGACCCCAAAAAAAAAAAATTATTGTATTATTAGGTAAACATTATAAATAAATTTAAGAAAACATTGAATTATTTGGTTAAATGACGAATTTTTTAAAAAATATACTTAACTACGGATGGATATAGAATAAAACGTCTGCTTTCGATCGCAAAAAAATTCAATTTTACTTTCGTTCGATGTTTTTAAATTTTAAATTAAACGATCGTCTTATGTGCTTTTGAAATTCGATTTAATCGACTGATAAATAAATTCGTTTGATGAATTTTAATCGTTTAATTGTTGAATAATTATGAATTAAACGATTTGAAATCATTATTTAGTCATCTCGGCATGAAATACGGTTTAACGTATCCTTACAACATTTCACATAATTTATGTAGCAAATAAGTAACCTTTTCTTCACAATACATTTCGCAGATTTATCGCCTTTTTGCATCGAAGCGCGTTTACTCGTTTATTATAAGTATTGGCGCGATTGGTTAATTTATGAATAATAATATTAGTTATACCGTACCGTCGATGATCGTACCGCATATTTATTTAGCGAGAAGTAAGCAAACATTTACGAGTTTAAAATTGTGTTTTATGTCTTATTTTTCTGATAATATTATGAATAATTTATAATTGTTCAATCGTTCGGTCATGGAAAATAGTTCGGGAAATTACAAAGATTTCTCTGGAGTGTAGTTTATTATTGCGCTGGTTGACGAAATATTTTTTTTCAAAACATTGTAATGTTACTTTCTTTCAATTAAAAAAAAAAAAAAAAAAAATTCCGATTTATTTTTTTAACGATTCGCAATGGTATGCAAGCGAATGAAAAATATTAATTGTGGAAAATGTTTTTTTTTATTTTTCAAATCCACGTCGCATTTATTAACATGAATAGAATGGTTATTTAAAAAACTAAAATATCGTTAAAGAAGGAATAAATAATGAACGATTGTGAGCGTGAGAAGTGAAAAAAAAAAAGAGAGAAAAAAAGAACTGAGATAATCAAATAACGTACATAAAATCCCTTAATTGACATATCGTGTACATGTCATCGAATGCATAATGATAAATTTGCAAGTTTTCATTGCTCATTATATATCAATAGATGCGCAATTTAAAAAATTTATACGTGTGTGCATAAAGTAAATGTATATACATAACGGTAAATGACGGTTTGTTTTTTCTCCTCGAAATCAAATAAAATTTATCAACATTGAAAATTTAATAATAAAAATAACGTAAACTATCGAATAGATCGCTAATCATTCGGTATGAACTTTTTAAAGTATCCGCTTTGATAAAAGGCTCGATGCAAAAGTCGAGAGTCCGTACCGCGAAACATATGTTGATCGAATAATTAATGGGACGCGAGATAAGATGATTTTTTCAAAAGAGAAATTTGCGAGAGAAAGTTACTTGACTAAAGATTGTTTGAAAAATAAAAAAATATAAAAAAAAAAAAAAAAATTATATTTTAAAAGCTTTATCTCACATATAAAAGCCTAATTAATTCGTCAGTTCGCGAGACTAAAAGCATTCGTTATTTCTTCGTTCGAACGTAGAAGGAAAATGGAGAAGATATCATTAGTATCCACACCTTTAAATTTCCATCGCGAATAATTTTAATAAATTGATGCAAAACACACATACATAGATGCACAATAGAAGCAGTAAATTGAGATGTTTAGTTTTTGAACGAATTCGAGCGCGAGTAGCAGCGGCAGATGCGCCTGCGAATTCTTTCTCGAGATATGCACGCGTGTGTGTATATATATATATATATATATATATACGAGTATGTGCGTAAAGATCGAGGAGCGGCCAAGGTTTCATCTTATAAAGATGTATACTCGTCGAATGCATTTTATCTTTTTTTTTTTTTTTATACATATTCCTTACGAAAAGTATATTCAAGCGATGATGTTTCTACATATTTTTTTTACGTGGGTTACCGTCCTCGATGTGAATTAAAGGATAGACGTACATACACGCATACAGGTATATAATACAAATAAATTGTTTCATCGACAATTTTTTAATTACCTGTTACCGCAGATGTGTATATATATAGACACAAACACACACACACACACATACACAAGTGTATGTATGTATATATGCACATTAAAATAACAAATGAGAAGAACGACGAAGGCGTACTTGTCTCTTTCTCTGTCTCTCGTTCGCGGTCGAATTATCCTTTTCAATCTTTCATTTGACGGATGACGCGTATGCGTTAACTCACACTGACGCACCGCGGCTTTTTCTTTATTTTTTCATCCGAGCTTTACTTTGTTTATATTTATGTATTTACGTACACAAGCTCGCGCGCGCGCGCGCGAGTTGAACGATGCCTCGTCGTTAATTATCCATTGAAACTGATTTATCGCACGAATAATCTCGTCGAATCGGCCCGCGAGTTTCGCGCGAGAAAGAAAGAGAAGCTTTGCGAGTTTGCGATTAGTTTAGAACGTAAGAATGAAAGAAGAAGAAATAACCAACGAAGCAAAGTTTATCGTTTGGATTTTTTTTTTTTTTTTTTTTTTTTTTTTTTTTTTTTTTTTTTTTTTTTTTTTTTTTTTTTTTTTTTTTTTTTTTTTTTTTGAATAATGATTTTTCTTCGGCGAGTCGCTTGATAATTTTATGAGACGTTTGTTGTAGTTTCGTACGTAAACTTTCTTTGTTTAATTTGTTTTCATTGAAAATTTATTTTATCCCGATGTATCGACAATTATTTTAATGGATTAATTGTTTACTAGTTATTTATTGCTTGATTTATCATAATTATACATCATAATTATATAAATTGTTTAAAATTATTAACTAAATTTTTTTTCTTTTTTTAATTCTTATGTAAATAGTTAACTTATATCTAACTAATAAAATGGCTTCTTTTCTTTTTTTAAAGTATAACAGCTCGTAAATTAAAAAACAAAAGTTTACAAATAAATAAACAAAAAAATAATACACCAAAGAAATGATAATAAACCGTCAAAAATGATATAAAAAGCAATGAATCGTCATCGTTTAAATTTCCATTAAATTTGAAGCCAATATATTTTACACTACTTCATCAAAACAAAGACAGCAAAAAAAAAAAAAAAATAATTAACCATTACCCATTTCAGACGTTTCAACAACATTTCTTAACTCGTTTGAGCACTCCGTTTTTCCTCGTCTGCTTAACCACGTCGTTGTCGTTAACTAAACGCACGCAATCGAAATTAACGATTTGCGTCTCTCGCCATACAACGAATAACGCCGTTAAGCGACCTAACGCACCTCTCGCGAACGCAAAAAAAAAACCAGCGGCGATTATGCGCTCGCGCGGTTAACCAATTCGCGGGACGATTCGTCGACTCGTTTATGGTAAATCCTAATATCCAACGAAGATTCGCTTAAGATTCGTACGTAAGCTTAGCTTATATGGTTGCTCGATTATTTTCAACGTAATAATAACGATATCGTTTGGCGCGATTTACGTTTGCGTGGATCGGACAATTTGCACGCATTTTATCGTCGTAAATTTTTGTAATCATCGCGACGTTGTACTTTGTCGTAAGTAGGCTAAGGCGTGAAATTGATTTGCGTTATCCGCGAAATTTACAACAAGAGTAAATTATAATCTCTTATAATCATCGAGTTTGAATGTAAATCATCCTCGCGTTGCATATATATATATACTTCTTTTCACAATATTCGATGAGAAAATAAGAAAAAAATAAATAAATAAATAATAAAAAAAAGAAAAAATCGTTCTTTTATTGTAACAAATAGATAGATACGTACGGTTTGTTACGATAAATCTTATCAACGCAAATAATTCTTACGTTGCATATATAAACGCGCGCGCGCGCGCTTAACGCCTTGCGATTTTTAAATCGCCAACGACTGTCGTATTATTCAAATTCATATATTTGTCATGTGTCACTTTACCGAGTTTCCTACCATTTGTCAATATTTTATATCTCTTATTATTTTTTCTTCTTCTTCGTCTATTTCATTTACCGTCTTACATTTTAACGATTTTTCCTTATAGGCGAGAGAATATACATAAAAAATAACGCGTAACCGCATTAGATCACCCCGAGCTTAAAGAATTACCCTGATGTGCGCGCGAGTCTTTATTCATTTATTTATTTATTTATTTTTAAATATAGTTGGAAAAAGAGGTAAAGTCGGCGATTGGGAATATGATTTATGCGACCACTGTGTGATGATGATGATAATAATAATAATAATAATAATAATAATAATAATAATAATAATAATAATAATAATCGGTGCCTTTTTAACATATAGTGATGCAACTTCGACTTTTTTTTTTTTTATTTAAAAATTCAAAGATTTTTCTGTAATTGTTGATGAACGTTGCCTACCGGTATGCATATGTATCTATCGGGTATGTTGTTTTCTTTTTAGCTTCTTGATCAATGTCTCGTTGCGTTGAGTGATTGTATCGTTATCGCGATTTCAATTAAAAGTTAATTTCTCGATAATAATTTAACATCGTTTTGAAATAAACGAGTGGTTTTTATCATTTTTAAACTTGAGAATTTGACAGACTAACGTGATCTATTAAAAAGTGAACAAAATCTTATATAAAAAAAAAAAAAAAAAAAAAAAAAAAAAGTAAACGAAAATTTTCCAATCGAAACACAAAGCTTAGAAAGAGAAAGATAAAAATAACGCAAAAATAAATCGCTTGAATATTTATTCACCGACAAAACTCGAGTCTAGTAAAGAAAAAAAAGAAAAAGTTTGAATAAACAAAAGAAAATTCAAACGTACGAAAACTCGGTCGCTCAAAAATTCCCAACGGATTTACAGACCCGTAAACTCAATAATCATTCTCCGCTCTTCGCATACACGTATACAATATAATTTCACCGTCGGCACAAAGTTAGCACAAGCGACATTGAGCTTACGCGAATACATCTCTACTCGCGTATAGAACCTTTATATATGTGCGCGCGCTCTCGCCTTAACATTTACATCCAATACTCGTACTTACGCTTTGATAAAAACGTTCACACTTTACCGCGACTTGTCCTCGAAGGGATACGCATATATATACGATGCGAGAAGGAGAAAGAGGTGGAGGAGAAATAACGTCTCGTATTGCAACGAGATCGTGCGAACGCGAGACGAAAGTGAATCTCTCTGTCTCTGTCTTAGCGGTGAGAAAAGACGCTAAAGCTGCGCAAGAGAACTTGATTTCAATTGCGTCGAAAGATCGAACGTTACCAACCGACGTTAAAAATTGTCTCGAGTATACACACACGTGTATATATTTTGAAAACACTAAGGCAAAAAATCGATATCTAAATCACGTATTTTTAATGCTTAGACATTTATTCCACGGGTTATTGAGGTTCCAGGTACATTGCAGACTGGAAACACCTTCAAAATTCATTCTGAAAAAAAAAAAAAGAAAGTGTGAAAAAATCATTATTTCTTTTGTTAAAACTGAATTTTCTCATAGTTAATAACATTTTCGAGAAATTTCGAGTTCATCATCGGAAAGGGCGGACCTTAAACTCTAAGAATATGTACTTCTCAATTTTTTTCAACGCGAATAGCCTTAGCTATAGAGCCTCGAAGAGCGATATGTCCCGAGTGGCATTCTGGGCCGAAACGGGTTAAAGTAACCGCATTTGTTTGCCGATCGTTTCTTCCGGCCTTGAATCTATCGGGGCGAAATGCTCGGCACCGGTCTGTGTCCTGGCTATTTTAAAACTATTGCGCGTAGAGTAGATTTATGCGCGAAATTTTAGAATCTTAAGCGCGAGAAAGTTGGCGGATCGAGTTGGATTGATTTTACGATGCACTTAGCCGCGCCGCATTAATTTTCTATATCTCGTGTGGGTAAACTCGTTAGTAAATTGGTTGATCGGTATAAGGCTCGATGAAATTTTATACGGGTTTTATGCATAGAATGAATTTTCAAAGAGACGTCTGTTTAACCGTCGATTAATGCTCGTTGTAAAGCTGTCGTTTTGAATATTCGATCGGTAAACGAATTGACGATTACGTCTTTATTCTTTTTTTACATATAATATGAAACAAAAAAAAAAAAAAAAAAAAAACAAGGATAACGATATCGTTAAAAATTTTAAGTCTGTAAACTTTTCCAACGATCGAAAAATTTGGTACACCTTTCCAAACTCATGAAAAAAAAAAGAAAAAAAAAAAAAAAAAAAATGTCCGCTTCGCAACGAAATACCAGAATAATAATAAAGAAAAATGGAGAAAAAGAAAATGGCGAGAAAAGGAAAGAAAATAAGTAAATAATACGAAGCTGAACGATCAAGGATATAAAACAATCTGTTAGTCATCACGATTCACGTGGCGGCGCTTGCCGCAGGTTACACGCACGCGGAATCGCGTGCCGGCAAAGTATTTACGTAACGGCGATTTCGCTATCGTTATATACCGACGGCTTCGGATTTTGCTTGTCGCTGGTGCCCTCTTGTCGCGAGTTTTCCCAGCAGTTGTGCGTCGTTTGATTAGCTTTTTATTTATTTATTTATTTATTTTTTTTCTTTTATAATTTTGCATCGTCGATCGTTGCGGAGAATAGCGTTGCTCGTGATTGAACGAGCTAAAGATATTGACGGTATAAGATGTAAATTTTTGATTTTTTTTTACCTTTAAAAATTGTCGTACGGTATTTTGTTTCTTTTTTTTTTTTTTTAATTTTTTTTTATTGGAATTCATCCGAATTGTATTTATACAATAAAATAAAGAGTTAGAGTAAAATATATATTGTTTATTGAGAAAGATAATGTGCAAATGATTATTATTATTTCTTTTTGATTCTAAGATTGCAATAGATTAAAAATCTCTCTAATGCTGAATAATTAATTAAGTAATAATTCAAAATCTGTATAACTCTTCATTATGTCTGAATAAAGAAGGTCTTTATCTACTTACGAATTCCGTAAATATGCTTCAAATTTAATGCAATTATAAATAGTACATGTTAAATAGTAAGCACGATCATTCGATCGTTAACAAAATCGTTGTTACAATAACAATCACCATTCAAAATTTCCAATGCATCTCTTAAAAATAAAAAAAAAAAAATCAAAATCATCCGTAATCTTAGAAATAAAAGATCGACAAATACAAACTTGACGAATTATGAAGAAAAAAAAAATCCAAATCTCTCCATCATCCATTAAATGATCGACGAGACACAACGCATTCCATTCGCAAACTTTGCACGCACATGCACACATACAGACATAAACACATACAACAATGAAACGAAGAGGATGCGCGTGAAAGAGTAGCCGACCGAGTAAAAATGGAGCGGATGCTCGATCACGAGGTGTGCGAGCGCGTACCTATACACAAACTTTTATACATATATATATATATATATATATATATATATACAAACACGCTCACGTGTGCACAACGGCGCACGGCCAAGCATCTAAACAACGATCGTCGACGACGCGGAGCGCCGGACCCGGCCATTGTAATTCAGTTCAAGGCCGCGAGAACCTCCCGCGCGAGTCAACTCTCTCTCTCTCTCTCTCTCTCTCTCTCTCTCTCTCTCTCTCTCTCTCTCTCTCTCTCTCTTTCTTTCTTTCTCTCTCAGTGTGCATTAAATCTTCTTCGTTGTTTTTATTCCAGCGAGGGAAATTATTGCTAATTTTTTGGATGCGATAAATTAGCCGATGTACAACGATTTGCATTATTTTTTTATTAACGCCTTTCGTACCTTTGAATGGATAAACGTTTTGTCAATATTGTTACAACGATTATTTTGCAATATATAAAAAGCTCATAAACGCGAGATATAAGCGTATAGGGAGCGAACGAAAGTAATATGAGATAGATTGCAACAAACAGACCTTAATTAGTTAACTAAAGGACGTTTTATTTATACGCATAAATCGTTCCGTGATTTATTGATCATATTTGTTTAGCTTTAATTGAAACGTAATAAATCATACGTGTGATGAAAAAAAAAAAAAAAAAAAAAAAATGTCGCGCAATTAATATTTGAATACGTATTACATCAAAATGTGCACACCCGCACACACACACACACACACAATCGAAATTTTAAATCGACGCTCGTGAAATACGATATTACGACAAAAGATTGTGTTTGACTTACGATTATCAATCTTATAATTATACATGTATACATATAGTTTTATTTACGTACCGACAGTCGCGTTTCGAATTCGTATTGACTATAATAAGCTTGATAAACCGTTAGAAATCCTTGGGTATCGTATAGAATCCGAAGAAAAAAAAAAAAGAAAAAATTATTGCGAACAATCGTTTCGATTATGTTTAACGTACAATGAAAGTATAATGGTTAACGGTAAAAAAAAATTGAAAAGATCTCAAATAGTTGTATTAAATATTCTTCTCGATAATTTATACTAAAAATAAATTATATTTTAAAGAGACACGTCGCTTCAACAAAAACCTACTAAAATTAACGTCGCGTCAAACGCTTTCTCTCTCTCTCTAGCTGTATAATTTTTACGCTCGATTTTAAACGACATTTCAAACAAAAACGACGAATAAAATGTTAAAAGAAAAGGAAGAAAAAGAAACTACGTTACATTGTATACGATTTATTTCAAGAACGTAGTTAAGCCGTAATTGTCCCAGTCATCGTTTACCGATTTCTTCTCGTTCATTTTACACAATTAATCAAAACTAATCGAATCGAAAAAGCTCAAAAAGCTCGCATCGAGTTAAATAAGAAGAAAAAAAAACGCGAGCTCGCGCACCTAAATATTCACCAAAACGGAAAAACAGTACGAGAGGAGCGTCAAAGACAGAGATAACTAGAAAGAAAAATAAAAAAAGCGAGACAGAGGATTGGATACAACTCGGACAAAGGCTCGCAACCATCGCGTCTCACGCCCACCGAGTATACACACACACACATACACACACGCGAGCGCGCGCGCATACAGTAACGCGCGTATATACAAGTGCGTCTCTCGTCGCGCATCGCATGTCGCTCAATTGCTAAGCGGACCTATATGAAAGCTTCCCTCCCCCCCCCCGCTCTTGTCCCCCCGTTTAACCTCCAAGGCTACCGGTTGCTGCCACTGTGTCCGCACGCCGCGGTGAGAAAAGAAAGATTAATTTTCCGCCCCGCCCTGTGACTCATTTTCATTCGGTATGTATTTATAGGTGACGTTTGCGCGTGTAACTATCTTTGTCTCTCTGCGTCTCGTGGTTTTTCTCAGGCTCCGCTTAGCGAAAAACACCGTTTTCCGTTCGATTTTATCTCGTCGTCGGTGTGACTCTCGTTTTCTCATTCTATATACATGTTTATATATATATATATATATATATATATATATATATATATATATATATGTATGTGTGTATGTGCATGTATATGCGCGTGTATAGGACGAAGGATGTGTTGACCAGTTGTCCTCTTGATTAAACTCCCGTGTGGGATATACGCGTATAATGCTTGGTTAGCAAGCAAAGATTGATTTGTTTCAACTACGTTCGCATATCCAAGTAAGGTTTCGTTATCATAGACTGAGATTCTTGCGAAAAATTACTTCATAAAAATTTTTTTTAATTTTTTTTTTTTTTTTTTTTTTTTTTTTTTTTTTTCGTTTTCACTCGAACGATCGTTTACAAAACTATGAGAACAATTCTCTTGGAGAGTTTTTTGTTCTATTGAAACATTTTTTCGAATTTTCACGGTAGTTTTAAAACAATATTTTTTGTGTGACATTTTAAACGAACAAAATATTTTAATGTGAAGAATACTACAATATGATAACATTGTAGATATTTTTAAAAAATATACCAAAGACGTAAATTGTTTATATTATTTCGATAAATATTAATCAAATAGTAAAACGTTTTAAGCTATAATTAGAATATATATTAAAAAATGTTATTCTCGAAAAATTTTTCCAACGTTTATACTTAAGTCCACAACGAAATTTCTTATAATTTTCTACACACATACATATCCATTTACAGCGTCAACCTTCGCAAGTGATGAATTAGTTCGCAATTCATCACGATAATCGGTAGTTCGTTAATAATTACACCATAGGTATACACGCACGCGCGCGCACACACACACACACACACACAAACAGACACAAACATATTCCGCGATAAATAAAATTCATAAACTCAGGGTTACGGTCGAACCAATAATTTACAAAACCGGCGACTCTTAATAACATAAAAGCGTAAACGGATGGTCTTTACAAACGTATACCTAAGAAAATTTCACGAAAAAGCTATTAAACACCGCGTCGCATGTATAGAGAGAGAGACAGAGAGAGAGAGAGAGAGAGAGAGAGAGAGAAAGAGAAAAATGTATAACCGTATATATGCGATAATCATTTTAGCCCATAAATTAACAGGAATATCCAAAGAATGCGTGCATCATCTTCATCCGGTCGATCTCGAAAGAGCTCGAAACGTTATTTCAAAAGACTCAAGGTTTCTCCTATCCCTCGTCCTTTTTTTCCTCTCTCCTCCTTTTCTAATTCTTTCTCTCCCTTCCCTCAACGAAAAATTTCGTGTTTACCGTTACTTGAAGAAGCAAAAAACAAAAGAAAAAAAGAAAGAACAAATGGGGGAAAAAAAAAGACAAAAGAAAAAGTCACCGGTGTTCTCCTCCTCCTCCTTCTTCTTCTTTATCTCCTTTGTCGATTAGCCGCGACTTTTTCCGAGGATCTTCAAGGATTCGGTCACGCTTCGTGTATTCGCATTGTTGCGGAGTCATAGCGAAACTTTATAGAAACATCGAAATTATTCCAATCTACACTTGCGTATACAACACACACATACTTGTGTATCAAATACATACATACATACATACATATATATATATATATATATATATATATATATATATATATATATATATATATATATATATATATATATATATATATATATATATACATGTGCATGTTTAAAAAGTATTTAATCAAATGTACCGCGATCTACATATCGCATCGATGGATGTAACAAACGCTGGTACAAAGCAAGAAACCTTGACTTTGAAGAAAAATGATTCACGATCAACGGCAGGTTTTTTTTTTAAATTCTATTTCGGTCGCGGCTCGTTCGTTTTATTTTTTCCTTTAATTGCTTTTTTTTTGCTCTTGTTCTTCTTTTGCCTCGCATCGGCGCAAAGTGATAAAAACAAACATTCAAATTATTCGCGTGTATCGTTCGCGTTTAGCTGTACGTTGATGTGGGGACTTTTGGTTTATGTTTGATGATTCATCGATTACTGTTTTAACGCTTACATTCCCTATCTCTCTCTCTCTCTTTTCTTTGCTTCTTTTTCTTTTTATCGATTACCAATTGTTTTTTGTAATTTTTATTACATGTAAGTTGTGATAAAATATTTTAGTCAGTGTTGGCTTATTGTTTTTATAACTTCAACGTGATATTTTATTTTATCACGGCGTAGCATCGATTGGTTTGCTTTTCTTTTTTTTTTTTTTTTTTCTTTCCTCGTGCGGATTTGAATCGTAGCTTTAAAAATCGTCATTCCTGAACTAAGTAATGATCGAAATTGTTTATAGATAATAAAATTTACATAGCTTCCTGAAGCCTCGAATAGTGATATAAAATTGATCTAATGTTCGTATGTATGTATATATATATATATATATATATATATATATATATATATATATATATATATATATAATAAATTTACATTTTTTTTAAAATAACTATTATTTATTATCATACGAAGATACAACAATATACAATAGATTAATAGTAAAAAATAGAAAAAAACGAGGAATAATCGTTACATAAAATACAAAAACCAACCTCGTCACGATTTCAATAAATTTCCTAGATCTTCGTTCGCGATTCTACTCCAACAATATTTATTCACCGCGAACGAACAAAATACAAAGTAACGAGTTTGTTTCGTACAAACGCATCGAATTATTATATCTCGCATCATTGAACAAAATCATCGATAATAACGAACGATCATTACCTTTAATGACGTCGAAAACTCAACGCGCGTTAAGACTGAGCATCGCGATGATGATTCGTTTTTATTTATTCATTTTTATTTATTTTTTCTTTTCTTTCTCCTTCATCTCTTTTACTTAGGCGATTTTAAATTTTATAGAATAATCAATTATTTGTACTGTCTCGGTGGAGTATGTACGTATATATGTTGTACACCGTGCGAGAAAATGCTTGGAATACGTAGAAACGTGTAATTTATGAAAGGAAGTAGTAAATGATTCAGTGTACTTGTGTGCTACACGAGCAGCTCGGTATAATCATTAAAGTGATTGCAAAATTGTATTATTGTACGTATATAAAGTGCGGCTTTGCTAATGATATATTATACAATTTATATACGTATATAAAGATAAAAGAAAAAAAAAAAAAAAAAAAAAAAAATAAGAGAAGAAAAAAGTAATAGGAAAAGATAAAATAAAATACGCGGAATCAATTTGTTTAAAAATCATTGGCAAATCGTACGATTTTCGTAAAATGCTGCATCCTTTACGCGAGAATGAATTATTTAATAAATGCGTTATCGAGACGATGCGAAAGAACATCGTAAGAAATAATTTAATAAAATTTGCTTTTATTCGTGTGACTAACGATAAATCGATAATCAATCAAATACGTCTAAAACTATTATGTTTCACGCGATGATTAAAAATCAAATTTTTTTTTTCTACCCGAACATAAAGTATAGCAAGGATTCCGTTTCCAAAAATTCATCGTCAACGATAACGACGATGACTACGATAACCTTTAACGGCAATCAACTCGTGGAAACGATCGCCTCCACGATCACGCAGGACGTACTATATATTCAAGTTTAAGAGGCACGTGTGCGATTGCGCGCGTTGCATGACGCGCCTTTATATGTATATACAGATACGTATACACGTTGCCTTGGCAATCGAACCGACTTCTACAATACTAGATGTAAGAAAAACACAAAGATACGCTCATGCAAAAAAAAAAAAAAATATGCGATACGAAGGCTAATGTTTCTTCGGCACTTCGACGAATCGAATTTCGAAAAAACGTATTTATGTATATATATATATATATATATATCGCTTTGAACCAGGTGTGTGGCGTGTGTGTGTAAGCTTTTTTTTTTTAGGGCAATCGAACGCGTGTCGTAGGTTGCCGATCTCTCGCGTTATGGGTTATTGGGAAAGAGGAGAAGAGAGAGAGAGAGAGAGAGAGAGAGAGAGAGAGAGAGAGAGAGGAAGGTTGCATCCCTTCAATGTATAATAGTGGGGTTCTCCAAGAACTATATACGAGTATATACACACATACAAACGTTGTCGAATAGCTATACACGAGAAAGGGATTTTTGAGTCATAGATTCGTGGTAGTCGCGCGAATCCTCCAGCGGTAAAAGTTGTTATGGGATTTCGTAAATTCCTGAGGTGATTAGACATAAAAATTTGTTTTTTTTTTTTTTTTTTTTTTTTTTTTTTTTTTTTTTTTTTTTTCTTTTCGGACGGTGTTGCGAAATTTTGGGAGTTACGTTTTTAATGGATAAAAACATGATTTAACCGAGCGATTTCGTTGGGCCATTGGCATAATAAAATTAAGATGAAAAAAATGACGGAAGGAATGATACTTGGTCGTTAAAAGTAGACTTCTTTTAAATTAATAATCAATTTTAAGTAAATAAGTACGTTGTCGTTTATTAAAACGTAAAAAAATTTCGAATACGGTAAACGGATAAACTTGAACCATTTACTCGAGCAAAAATGTTTGAGTTTTACGAGCTGAAAAAAAAATTATTCATTCATGCGGTATCCAAATACAGAACGAGATCGCGATTTTATCGTAACAAGCTCCAAAGTTAACTTTCACCTCTCGAAATAACTTTTCGTATTATTTTTTTCTTCTTTGTTTTCTTAAACAACATTCGCTTTGAGTCGTTTCGAGACGTTTAAAACAAAAAAAAAAACTAGCATTTCGATCGCGTTATAATTTTTCACAATATTTTTAAACTCTTGCGAAACGATTCGTTAACTTCCTGAATGGTTATACTCTTGAAAAAAAAACAAAATCACATTCGATCTTCTAAATAATTCACAGTGAGGCCATCGCGAAAGAATACCACTCTACGAGAAATCTTCACCTCCTCTTCTTTCCAAAAGAAGAAGAATATCGCACGCGCGCAGAAAGCGATTTGAAACAACGGAATGAAGAAGAAGAAAAAGAAGAAGAAGAAGAAAAATAAAAAGAGGACGATGTCTTTCGCGAAGAAAAATGCGGCTTCGAGCATGACCGAGATTCGAGGTCAGACCACTCGCGGACTTCTCTAAATTATCTCTTTCTCTTTCGCTCTCCACAAAAAGGAGCGGCTTCTTAGGAGAGAGAGAGAGAGAGAGAAAGAGAAAGAGAAAGAGATGTGTATATATAAAGGGAAGAGAGTCTACATCGGCAGAATCCAAGCTAACCTTGTCGTCCCACATATATCTCTCTTCCGGCTCTTTTTTTCTCTCTCGCTTATTATCTTTCTTTAACCTCTTATCTTTTTCTCGTCTTTTTGGCCAGCGTTCGGTTTCTCCGTCCCTCGAACGCTCGTAAATCTTCCAGAATCTTTCGTATGCACACACGTCGGCGATCTTCTAAGATGATTGACTGTCAGTCTTAACGATTTTTGAAGGAATGGAGAGAAAAAAGAAGGAAAGATGGGAGAATTTTCGAGGGAAATTTTCGTAGAAAAAAAAAATATTTTACATGCTTCTTGATTTATTTATTAAATTTATTTCAAGTCAAGAATGCTATTCAAGAGTCAAGATTTTACATGAGTTAACGTAAACGTTATTGAATAAGAAAGATAGACATTATAGAATCATTTCGTTTTTTTTTTTTTTTTTTTCTTTTTTTTTTTTTAACTTTTGGTTTATGCAAAGCGATCCGAATCGGTATATTAAAACAATCGATTGTCGATAATTGTTAATTTATGTAAACCGTTTATATAAATTTCTCGCCCCGTTTAATATCTCAATTACCGCATTGAAATTATTTTAATGATTCATCGAGCAAGATTTAAGTACTAATTATTACGAAGCAGAGAAAAAAAAGGCGATTGGTAACATTAAAATGCTATTAAATACATGGGTATCGAAAATAGTTTCAAATATTGCGTATGGATTAAGAAAAATCACGAAAGTTTATAAAGTAATTGACAACTAAATGTTTAATATTTATTGATAGTATTTAAAAAAAAAAAAAAAAAACTAAGAAAATCCACTATTAATTTTATACATAAGTTTAAAATTTGATGAAAAATGAAAATAATGGAAAATTTAATTTATGCATAAAAAATAAAAATAATTATCATCGATTAATAACCAACGCGTTACTTATTTTAATTTACAGGGAAACAAGGAAAAGATGGCCCGGACGAGAAAAAAGACGCGGACGGCGAGCTGTGGGGCAACGTCGAGGCCCAAGCCGCATTTCTCGGTCCTAATCTTTGGGACAAAACATTGCCCTACGATGCCGACCTGAAGGTATTGAACCATGTATGTACACAAACGCGAGACGGTAAGCCTCGAAAGAGAAGCTTGCAGAGGAATTTTTTTATTATTTATTTATCTTTTTTTTTTATTATTATTATTATTATTATTATTATTATTATTATTATTATTATTGTTATTATTTTGCGAATGATAAAGACGTTTTTCATTTTCTACATATACCTGTATTTTTTTGTGATATTATTTTTTGGCTGATTCGATTTTTTTTTTTTTTTTTTTTTTTTTTTTAATTGCTCGTTTCGTTTAGATACTTTTTGATTTTTATCTGCAACTTTGATAATTGCATCGAATCCATATCTTTTTTTTTCAACTGCTTATATATGCAAAAGGTTAAGTGAAAATTATAATTTTATTTGAAGCGAGTTATAATTTTATTTTATTTGATATTCATATATGTATCAAAAGTAACCAACGTGAAAAATTTAATCCTGGTTTTAGTTTAAATTGTATTTTTTAAAGATAAAGATCTTAAATTTTATAGCGTTTTGAGGTGAAAGTCTTTAAATAAAACAAGTAAAATTTAATCGGTAAATTTCGTTCGTGTTTATTTATATCATAATGAACAGCTGCACAGTAGATCAAATCGATTTTATAGTCTTATTATACTAGTCTTATTAATTTAAATTATTTATTATCGAAATTAAATATTGAATTTTATCATCGCGTAATTTACATTCAAACCGCATAGAAATCTATGACTCTAATTTTTTTTTTCTAATACATATTTTAAAATAAATAGCTCTCGACTAGTTTTAATATTAACCGAGAAAATAATTCGTTTTATCAAAATTATCATTTTTATTAACTTTTTGTTACATGATACATATATATATATATATATACACATATATATCTGCATCGAATCGTTGAAAAGTAATTTTTAACCGTTGGCATATTTTTAACATTTAATTTTTGTTAATAACGTATTTGATATGCATTTGATTTTTGGAGTTGCATTAAAATTATACATTTATTTTCATTAAAAAATTTCGATCACATACAATTAACTTGGAATTTTGCATGTTGTTTACGATTTTATAACATGAAAATTATTGTATGACTTTATGATTTGGTTTGATAAATTAACAAATTTTCTCATTGACATCGACATATTTACGATACATTTTTTATTGAGCATGAAACATTTTTCAAAATAATACATCTTTTTACATATCACACATGTTTCAACAATAAAAATATGTTTGCCTTATCATGCACATTAATTTACTTAAATATGTTAAGAAGATATAATAAATAATATCGATAAAATAAAATATTTTGATATTACAACTTTAATTGAAATTTAATTCCATGTAATAATTTTTTTTTAAATACTTAACAATATTATAAACATTAATAAATTTCATTTGGTAATAAAAGCTAAATTAATCAACAAAACCAAAATTACAATCTTTATTGAATGGAATAATATCTCGACGAGAGAAAGTGCATTGACCCAAAGACTTTCTGCTGCAAAACCCAGCACTATAAATTTCAATTTCAATTTTAACATCGCTTTGTATAAAATATATCGTTTTAGATTGTTAAACGTGTTATTTATTTCGAATTTGCGTGAGTAAACAAATTTCTTTTTTTTTTTCTTTTTTTTCGGGATTAAAATTTGTTTAATTTACGACTCGACTCAATAAATCGTCATTAAAGCTGCTTGACGTATTATTAATAAATTAACGTTCATAAACAATTTTTGCATATAAATATTAATGAATCAACATTAAATTTATCGATTGTGTAAAAACATTGTTTAAAGGTAAAATAAATAAAATGAGCCATAAGTAAATGCTTTTCCAAACGTCTTGTAAATCGTCACATCTCAAAAAACGAGAAAAGGAAAAAAGAAAAAAAAAAAAATTAAAGTCACTCAAGCATCTGAAAAAAATCTCAACGCCCGTCATCCATCCAAATATAATGTTTAAATATATATAAAGCGAAGGTATACACCAAACGAAAGCGGAAAGCTGCAACTCGACTCTCCGATCACTTTCTCCGCGTCGTTACGGCTCGCCGGCGTGGAGAACGAGGAAGTCTCCGTTCGGTAAAGTTTGTCGGTCTCCGCGCTCGTGCTCCTCCGAGACTTCCCTCTCCACCAATGAAAGAGAGAGAGAGAGAGAGAGAGAGAGAGAGAGAGAGAGAGAGAGAGAGAGAGAGAAAAGGACTCTCTGACCTTTTCCTCGTTCTCTCTTTCTCGCGCGCGCTCTCAAGCTGCGCGCGCCTTTCGGTTTTAAGCCTATGTATATACATACATACACACGCCCTACTACTAACGAAAAAGGAGAGCCGTGTATATATGTATATATATATAGCATAGTCGTGACGCGTAAATCTGGCGATAATCTGGCTGCCACCTTTCTCTCTCTATCTCCTTCGTGGACTTTCTCCTCGCCTCGTGTAGAACCTCCTCTTGTTGAAGCTTATAATGCGGCTTGGAATACATACACCGGGGAGATAATTCTTTGCGAATTTATGCTTTCGATGTTAAAAGCGTCTTTTTTTTTTTTAATCCATTAAACGATTATCTATTTATGTATGAACGTTTCTTTTATTTAAGAATTTAATTTTTTTTTTGTATCAAGGGACGCGCCAGCGTCCCATGGTAAGTATTGGTACTGATCACGGGCGTCTGGCGCACCCATTTATACGTTAAATTTGATGAATAAAAAATTAAAACATTTTTTTTGAATATATATTTTAATATTTAAAATACATATAAAATAGCATATTAACTTTTTTTTTACGTTCTTTTGAACAAAAAAAAAAAAAACCGTTAAAATTTGCGCATACGTTACGAAGAATCGAGCATTTCGTCTAATCATCTTAAGATATCGTCTATATATCGCCTTAAGATAATCTGAAGATAACTTATGATGTATCTTATCAATTATATTATGCCTAAGTACACACATATATATATATACATATATCACTGAATAAAATATAGCTATGGTGATAAACGTTTTCTATAATATAAAAAAAAATTAATTAGTAGCTATGGTGATAAAAGTTTTATATAATAAAAAAAAAAATTAATTAAAAATTATCTATCTGAAAATAAACTACCGACTTTGGTTATGTTTGTTTTGTGAAGTTAAATGGAAACTGAAAAGGTCAAGAGCATGATGATTTCAAATATAAAAAAAAAATAATTGATATTTTGTACGAATTTTATATTTATAACGTTAATACAGTTTTAAATATAAAAAAATAAAACTTGATATTGAATTTTAAATTTACATAAAATAATGTAAATTTTAAACCTATTTATTTTATATAAAAAGTTTTATTGTTTGTGTTACTCTCTTAATTTTGAAGTATCTAAAGAAATAAATAAAGCAATTGCTGAGAAAGACTGGTCGACTATTTGTTACTCTACATCTTGCTGGAAAACAATAAAAAATTACAGAAACTAATTTTATAGTTGTTCGTGGATATTGACCTCCAAATCCTGGAGATGAAATTAGATTGGAAAAAGTGTCATTTGTCGATAGTACAGACTTTATTTTATTTTAAATAGATTTTTTTTATTAAATAATTAGTTTAAATAGTTTTTAATTTAAATAGAAATAGAAAAATATAAATATTCAATCAAATATTAATTTATTTTTCATACCCCACCATTAAACTTCACAAGTGTCCGGCAAGTAACATATGGTGTTCATTAAATATTACAAGTAACTTCGTACGAAATTCATAAGTTGTAAAAAAATATAGCATAAAAGATACAAAAAAACATACTTAAAAGAATTATTTGATTTCAATGGTTTGAATCTAATCAACTTTCTACTATCGCACGAAAATAATATATTAAATTATGTTTAAATTATTAAATAGAATAAAAATAAAAATGAAAGAAATAAAAATTAAATACTAAAATGTAAGTATAAAAAGAAAATCATTTCACATAATTGAAATTTTTTATATACTTTGATATTTAAATTCAAGGTAACATTTCAAAATAAAATTGTAAAAAATATAATAAAATTATATTAACTTAAAATAAAAAATGTATGTCTTTGACATAGACAATAAATCAACTTAACAACATTTATTAGATTTTACAATTTTCGTATATAGAAATTTGTATGAGTTTTTTTTTTTTTGTTTTTTTTTATTAATACGATAAAAATTAAAGTATTTTAAAATAAAAATAAAAATTAATAAAATATTGATAGTAGATGAAGAGAGTACAGAAGAATATTTTTAAACGACAACCAATACTTACCATAATTTTTATTCTTATAATTTAAGAATAAATTTTTGCAAATTTTCGCGCATATGCAGATCTTTGATCTTTATAAATAATAAATACGTAATAATAATCTTCCAATTAATATATCGTTATTTTTGATGAGTTTGATGTTTCCAACGTTGAAGTCCAATGAATTTTTTTAAAAACTGTTTGTATTTAAAATTTATATTTATATTTTTTTAGTCTTTTTAGTGTTTTATAGCACAACCAAATATTTAGATACGGATTTTAATATAATTTGTAAATTTTTAGCAGCTTCATTTAATTGTGAAAAATTATTTCGTTGTTATCTAACGTTGCAAACTTCAGGTCCATTATTTTTCTTTGCATTCGGATAGAATAACATCGAATTGAAAAAAAAAAAAAAAAAAAAAAAAAAAATCATTCGATATACTAGTAAATTTGCAACGGAATTTAAAGAAGTTATAAACGCACAATTTCCAGTAGAGGAAAGTTTTAAAAGGAAACGCGCTTTGAAAAATTTATTTTGTATACCGCACTAAAGATCTATTAGTCTACGTATGAATGTCGTACCAGATATGACTCATTCTACTTATAACGTATTTGACTATTAAAAAGCGAAAGTTAACCTGTTTTTCATTTTATTTTACTCAATTTATCACAATGATCTTGAGAAAGAATGACAGTTTTTTTAATTTCAAAGTCCCGAGAATTATGAAAATTCATCGCTGTAAATTAAATGTCTCTCGTGTCTAAAATAAAAAGATATGAAAAAAGTTGTTGATTGCATCGTAAATTTTTTTAGAAAGGTGCATTTTCAATAAAGCTTCTCGTCGATCGTCTTCATATCAATTGTTTTTTCTCTAACAATTATCGATAATTTTTTTTTTTTTTTTTTTTTTTTTTTTTAATATCATCGCGTTTAAGAGCATTCGATTGGTTTTAGTATTTTATTCATAAGTTTTTAAAACATTCTTTCGAAGTAAAAAAGGAAAACACATTAGAAAACAATTCCGACGATTTAAATCGTTCGTGTAAAATACCTCGACGTTAAAATATTATTTTTCTTTTAATTTAGGAACGATCTTACACGATCTTCTTCCGAGAATGAAATCGCAGGATAAAATTAGAAGAATAATAAAAATTAGCGACCGCGTAGCCGCTCGTCAAAATAGCGCGAAAGCGCAAATTCATCCTGAAAATTCAACGCTGCTCTCTCGTCTATAACATTAAACGCGTTCCGTCGTCTCTCGCGCGTGTACTACTCGTATACGTACTATAAATACGCACACGTAAACGACGTAAAACATGCGCGACTATACGACGTCGACGATGCCGCCTGCACAAGCGGTTCTTTTCATTAGATCCTGGAAAAAGACAATAACGCGACTTTTGCCACGGGACAAACAATGTGACCAGCTAAATAATAATAATAATAATAAAAAAAAAAAAAAAAAAACAATAAAGAGAGAGAAAAAAATAGTGAAAAAAAGAAGAAAAAGAAGAAAGTGTCGGCAATTCGCATTGAATGCAAGTATCGGTGTATATTGCGCGTTAACTATCGGGAGATATTGCGCCCTTTTTTTTTTTTCTTTCTCTTTTTTCTATTCTCTCTTTTATTTTTCCTTTGCCGCTCTCGGGACATACTTCCTCGACCTTGACTTTTTCCAGCTCGTCGCGCACGCGCACACGATCTTTCGCGTTAAAAGACAAGAGTAAGCGAGAAAGATAGAAAGAGAGAGAGAGAGAGAGAGATTTTTTCAATTAGATGCATCGGTTGTTCGTTCATAAATCGAAGCACTTTTTTTTTCGAAGGTCAAAACTTGTAATATTATCGATAGAAACGAAGAGACGCGAGTAAGCTACAGGTGGCTATTTCTTTTTCTTTTTCTTCTTTTTTTTTTGCTCCTCATTTTCTTACTAGCATAGACGGATACGAAGTCGACGTTTGATAAATGATAGTTTTATTCCAGCGTGGCGTGCGAGTTCTACGCGAATGTAATTTTCTTAAAATTATATTCGTCGCGTAGCTCTCAAAGTATCTATATATATGTATTTTTATATGGATTTTTTTTTTTTTTTTTTTTTTTTTCAAAAGAACGAAGGTTAATAATATATCAAATGCACGCTAAAAGTGATTTAATTGATAAAAAATTTTTTGATGAATTGTCAGCTAAACGATATGGTGGATAAATAATTTTGTTTTGCAATGAAAATATTTCAAATACCAGTTGTATTTTTTCTTCAAGTTATACCGTAATTATTATTGCACAAAAATAAGGCATATGCGTGGAAACAATGTATCGATTTATTTATTGTTTATCGATTTTGTTTGATATTTTATGTAAAATTTTTCATTAGATATAACGATTCAATAAATTTTAAATATATAAAATTCGACGCGCAAATTCTTTCTTATAATTATTTAATAACGACACAGTCGTTTGAAAAAGAAACTATGGATGACCTTCTCTAGTCTTTTGTTTTCATGCGGTAATATATAATTTTGTTGCTTGAGATTTTCATGATTGCTGATTATAAATGAAGTGAAATTAAAAATAAAAAAATGCAGTTTACATTCAAAGTAATATTTTGCATGGATCTTTTTTTTTTTTATATAATTTTTTCCTTTTTACGTTAAGTATCTAAATTAAATTTAATTCTGGTGTATTGAAAACTGTAATAAAATTATTATAAATTTGAAAGTATATTTTTAAAATTGTTATATTGAAATTCTTAATTTTTGTATTATACACTTTTAAAAACACTCAAGACATTGATAAATTAAACAGAAAAATGTTTTCATTAAAAAATTGTAACAAAACAAATTGTATCGAGTACAATATACGGTCAATATACTCACTACAAATTTTGTAACAACGCGATAAATAACGTTTAATCGCAATAAATAACGTTTACAATTACTAAAATATAAAACATTTTTTAATTTTTTTTAACAAAAAATAAGAAGCCAGAAGCCATCAAATATGTTTCTAATTTCCGAGACGCAAGTAAAAGAAAAATGTTTGAATAAAAAACTACTAAGCAAAATACAAAATATTTAAAAAAACAAATTGACAAAGTGACAAATCACGTTTTACCACCTCTTACCTATTCCTCCTCCTTATCCTAGCATCGACACAACGAAAATCTATGAATTGGTATAAAAATTAGCGATCGTCCTTCGATGAAATTCCGAAAATTCCATGTTTTAACGATCGAATTGCGCGCAAATTCTCGGCAATTAAACTAGCCGGCGACTGTTATTTATTTATTTATTTATTTATTTATTTATTTATTTATTTATTTATTTTTTTTTTTTTTGTTTTTTCATTTTCTCTCGTCTTAGTCCCGGAAAAATAATTGCACCTTGCATCCGTCGCGTGAATTTGCGTATATAGCTTAAGACTTAACGTTGCGATTCGTTCAGCTACGAATAGCGAGAATAATTCCAGCCGATTGTTGTAAATGGGGCTTTAAGGTTTGTTTTTTCTCGTGTACGGGAGCATTTTGTGAATGAAAACGATTACGGTTGCTTCGATCTTGTTACAAAAATGTTTAAGAAGTACGGATGGAGTTTTTAACGGTTGTCTTTCGATGTTGTATCTCGAGGATACTTGATATCATTTGAAGGAATTATACCGTGTAAGGTTGAATAATTTTTCCGTAATGATCGCATTATCGATAATTGGGGTTATAAAATTTGATGATAAAATTAAGATTATTAAATTCAATGAACGTTAACGTAAATATTATGAATGTTACCGTTTACATTTTTTTTTTAATGAAAATATGAAAATACTCGTAGATGAGCACTTAAATTTTTTAAATTTGCGGTGTATAAAAAACGAGCATTGAATTAAAGTTTAATCTTATATAATTAAAAAGATTAATCCTATAAATAAATATACTTGAAATATTTGTTACCTTACAGAAAATTCATTAAGTAATATTTTAAATTAGGAATAAATTAAATAATAAAAGTATCGACTTTTAATTATAAACTTATTATTATAAAGTTTCTTTAAAATTCAAATGCAACAAGAAAATTTACAAAAATAGCGAAATTAACGAAACGAGAAATTGAACTATTCATCGTCATTAAAATTTAAAAGCTTGAAAATTTAAACAAGTTATATTTTATTGACAATTATATCTAACGAATCATGAAAATTCAAAATCAGCCACTTTCAAAAAAAAAAAAAAAAAAAAAAAAAAAAAAAAAAAAAAAAATCAGTTTAATAAGAATACCGATAACGCAGATGTTAAAAAAAAAAAAAAAAAAAATTCCGCAAAATGCAAGCTCAGCTCATATTTTGGGTTTATCGACGCGTAATCCATAACGCCATAATCACAAAGCATCAATCACAATAATCCCAAATGCACTAATGCAAAAAACTTAAAAAGAAATAAAAACAATCACTTACCAAAAAAAAAACAAAAACAAAAATAAAAAGTCACCATCGCATCCAATAAAAATATCTGCACGTCCGTAGTACGTCGATCTGGACGAGTTCCTCTCGGAGATTCCCGTGGACGGTGTCGCGGGTGCCGGTGGCCAGGGAGCGATGCAAGCCGGCCAGCTCCACAAGATCGGCAACAGCGAAGGTACGACGACGGGCGGCGGAGGCGGCGGCGGTGGCGGTGGTGGCGGCGGCGGTGGACATCAAGGTCCGGCCGGTCTTCATCTCGAGCCCGTAACCAAACGCGAACGCTCGCCGTCGCCGAGCGACTGCTGCTCACCGGATACCCTCAATCCACCCTCGCCCGCTGACTCCAGTGAGTTGCTATGTTTTTTTTTCTTTTCTTTTTCATTTCAACGTTATTGGTGCTTTTTTTTTTTCTTTCTTTATTTCTTTTTATTTCTTTGTTGGCTTTTTTTTGTTCATTTAGTCGTCTTTTTTCTTTTTTTTTTTTTTTTTTTTATCGGATTTGTATAGTTTTTGTTTTGTTTTTGCGCGTTAGTTTTCGTTTATTATCGTTTTTAGAGATTAGTAAATCCGAAAATTTATAAAGATTTATTTTTCTATTTTTTGGATTTCACCTATCGATAATCGATCCGTAATATTTATTCGAATTCGACTGCAAAACATTATCACTTTCACAAATATCTAACGACATTATTTTAAGTAATACAAAAAATTGCATTTGTGTTTTTACCTCTTTTCTGTGCAATACGTTTTTTTTTTTTTTTTTTTACTGCTATAGTGCGCGCATTTCGAGTACGAGCGATACTCTAAAATTTTGCAAAATAATATTAATAATTAAACGCAACAATCGTTCCGTATAAATTAACGTAATCGAGTAATTAATCACTGATAACGATACATGGAATACGCAGCCTATGCTCGTTCCTTATCCATATTAACATAACTAAATTCTCGGTGAACGTACATGTGTAATATATTACTTGATTTTTTTTTACAATTTCGATTTCCAAAGCGCGCGTTTAAATATACTTCGACAGTCGTAATTTACGTACCTATAGGTAGATTTTTCTACTTATAATATCAGATAAGCGAATATAATGATATTTTTAGTATTGTCAAATCGTTTATCAAACCTATATATATATATATATATATATATATTTTTTTTTTTTCAATAAATTTTGTATTGAGTTTATTAAAAAGATTATACAGAAAATTTGAAAAAAAAAATTTTTTTATTTAAAACAAAAAATTCATCAAATTAACCCAATAAGTCTTTATGATTATTAAAGAATTCACAAAATAAATCACGTTATATTTTTCACTGATTGTTTAATTGAGATAATTATTACGTAATTTAATAATTTTTTAAATTATTATTTTTCAGTGAAAATTAAATTTACAATCGGTATTAAAATTTACATAAAATAAGGCGTTTAACGTAAGCTGAACGGGGTTAGTAGAAACAGCCGAGACTGCCCAGACGCGTAAATAGTAACACTGATTTTGAATCGAATAATTTATTTTATTCTATTGAAAAATTATCTTATTAAATATCATTACTTCTCGGTAAACGTTGAATTTATAATCAATGATAAAATTCATGTAAAATAAGACTTTAAACAAGTTAAACCAATCGGTGGAAACATTCGAGATTGGTTAGACATAAGTAGTAACACGAATTTTTAATCGTATCGTTTATTTTATATTATTTAGAATTATTTTGCATAATTTATCGATCTTAAATAATTTTATGCTTCTTAAATATCAAGTGTAAATAAAACTTCAACAATCTTATAAAATTCCAAGAATACAACCACCGATTCCAATAACACTTTACACACCTGTCAAAACAACAACGAAAAAAAATCACAATTTTTAATAATCTACGTTGAAAAACTTCCTGTTACTACGGCGTTCGTGCTGCGTAGGGGCTAAAAAAAAAACATTAAAAAAAAAAAAAAAAAAAAAAAAAAGAAAAAAACAAAAGTACAAATCGGTAAAAAAAATTGAAACGGTTGTAATCAATACATAAACGTATATATATATATATATATATATATATATATATATATGTATATATATATAAAGTAAAATAAAAAGAAAAAAGGATTAAAAGAAAAAAAGGAAAGAAAAGAAAAATTTGGGGATATAAGAATAGCGTGATACGATAACCGCACGCACTAACGTTGAGTCGTTACGAATTCCTGCGTATGACGCCGCGCTCGCCAGACTCGGGGGACTCGTCACGAATACAATATGGCTTGTCTCTTGTAGCGCTCTCGATGGCATCATCGGGGCGGGACTTCGACCCGAGGACCCGAGCATTCTCCGACGAGGAGCTCAAACCCCAGCCGATGATCAAGAAGTCACGGAAGCAGGTAAATCCCTAGAATTTCATAAAGTTTTTATTTACCTTTTTATTCAGATTTTTTTTTTTTTTTTTTTTTTTTTTTTCACTATTATTATTATTATTTTTTGAGCATCGCTTCTATTCTGGCGTTTCGTTGAGAAAAATATTTTTTAAAAACAAAATTGATCCAAATTTTTCGATCGAGTATTGTATAATTAATGAATATCTTGTTTCAGAAAACAGTAACTTTGAACTTAAAAAATTAAAAAACTAAAAAATCTAATACTTCGAATATAATAAGAATTTAATATAATACTTTGCTATTAATTTTATCATGACTTTCTTACGTTTTAGAATATTAGAACGTTATAAGTTAAATTACTTTCTAGCAATATTTATTCAAATACGTAATTTAGCTATATTAAAAAAATTATAAAAACGAAAAAAATATAAAAATACTTGAATACCAAAATATTCTTCAAAATTTAACTCTAAAATGAATCATCGAAAATTAATTCCTTACACATTCGTATATATTGTACAGTGTTTATTGTGAAAAATAAAAAGTTGAACTTGATTCCAAATTTTAATTGTTGGTTTTACAGTTCGTTCCCGACGACCTAAAGGACGACAAATACTGGGCACGTCGCAGAAAGAACAACATGGCCGCAAAACGTTCGAGGGATGCGCGTCGCATGAAGGAAAATCAAATAGCCCTCCGAGCCGGCTTCCTCGAGAAAGAAGTGAGCGGAAGATATATTTCTTTTTTCATTACCTCCCTTTCTCCCTGTTATACCATATGATCGATTATTGCCTATTACGTTTACTTTCTCATTACATGCAAAAACAAAGTATGTCCCGTGTGCTTTAAAATTAAAGATAATTGAAAAGGAAAAAGATAAAACAAAGCATTGGGTTAAGCTCGAATAAAGCAACGATAATCTAATACTTTCTTCATCTTTCAGAACATGGGCCTCCGACAAGAACTTGACCGGTTAAAGAACGAAAACATGTTGCTGCGCGACAAGCTTAGCAAGTACACGGACGTTTAACCGACTAGCCGTGTGGACGATTGTGAACATAAGCAAGAAAGAAGAAACAAGAAGAAAAAACAAAAACCAACAAAAAAAAAAAAAAAAAAGGGAAAAAACCAACAGAAACAAAAAATAAATAAATAAATAAATAATAAAAGAGTGTCGAGCGGCCCTCCACGCCACACCAATTACACACATTGATAAACACACGCGCACACACAACCAATGGCCGGATCAGACGAAGATCGTTAATGCAACAAATCTCCCTCTTTGATGAATGTATGCATGCGTATATAAGTTTATGAGAAACGGAAAGAAAAAAGTAAAACAACAAATAAAATTAAAAAAAAGCGTGCGAAAATGAAAATAACAAAATAGGCCGCTCACACGAATGCCTACATACACGAACATTTACATACGCGCGTCACATCACTCTCCATCTGTCCTTATCTATTTTTCCTTCTTTTTCTCTCTTTTCACACGAAAGAAATCGAGCGTCAACATCAACAGCAACAGCTGTCAAAGCGGTAGCTTAAGCAACGACGCATCGTCTCGCGCCATCCTCATCGTAACTTCAATGGCGTTATTCGAATGCGCTCCGCTGTGATATCTAATGTGCGGCAACGATTTGCGATATATATATATATATATCGTTTCGTTTTATATATTTTTTAAAAAGTCCCGCGTCTCCGTTTGACGAATGCGACACTTTGAGCGATTGTCGCTCTTATAGAGTGAAGGGATTTAAGAATATCTTGTATCTTTGTTTTTAAATTGTTACGTAGTGATAGAGCTTTTAGGTATTTGATGATTGAGCCGAAAAAATAAAAAAAATTAAAATAAAATAAATAAATAATTAAAAACGTCACTCAAGAAAATTATGTTTTTTCGATTATACAAATCGCGATAAACGTTAACGATATTGACAAAATTGTTATGGTGCACTTTGAGAAATTAAAAACGAAAGGCATTGCGGTACTAAATTTTGAACAATGTTCGGTTAATGCCTTTCTCGTAGGTGCGTACTTTTTACAAACTTTTATTTCGCGATTGCGATCTTACATTTAAAATCGTACACAGCGCGTTGTTAAGATTTCATCGTGTTAGCCTTTAAACGCTGCGTTCTTCTCTATCCGTTTTAAATTATCTCGGAGTGAAAAGCCATGCAGTCTTTTTTTCATGCAATAATCTAAGCTATTCCATTTGAGTAAAATGTTTGATGTTCGTAAGAACGGTTAAGTCTTTTATTACTAGTTTAATGTTATCTCTAGTAAAGTAGTAATGTTATCTTTTTTTATTCATCTTTATAAATTAAGCTTTCGTTTACTTTAAAAAAAAAAAAAAACTTGTTAAAATTTTTTCACAAAGATTCAAGTGATTACTCTTAATGATTATCAGAATTCATCGATGCAATGTTATTACGTATATTATCAAGTAATAATGCTTTTATTATTGAAGAATCTGCATGAATAATTGAAAACGTTGTAAAAATTTAAGTAAGATAGTGCAATAATTTTTTATGTAAGAAAAATTTTTTATTGGGACAATTTACTCGTTTTGTAAATTGCAATCGACTTTTTTCATCGGATTGAAAAAAAAAAAAATAATAATAATAAAGACTGAACGAATGGATTTTCATTCTGCGATATTTAAAAAGAGTAAAACCTTCCGCTTATCACTCATCAAAAGAAAAGACGATTCCTTTTTCTTTTGTTGTTTACACACCCACACGTTATTTCTTTTTTTTTTTCAATTACTTCCCGGAACGCAGAAATATTTTTCCAATTCTTTTCATTATCTTTCCTTTCCTTCCTATTACTGAATTGTACATAGTTATATGTATAGTTAGATTACATGAAAGAAGTATATATATTATATATATAAAAATATAAATACAAGAAAAAATCAATGATATCGATATATCATATACAATGATAGTACGAACAACAAATAAACAAAACAACAATAATATGCAGAGAGATATATATTGTTTAATCGTATACATCATACACGTCTTATGCTTTGCGAATGCAAAAAACGATTTTATTGACGATGATTGTTTATGAGGGTTCGATGAAAACGAAAAAAAAAAAAAAACTATTATCATTGTTGACAAATGTATATTTGAAGCGAACTCTCGCGCAAGGCTCAAAGCGAGCGATTTGTAAATTTCTTTTTTTCTTTTTCTTACACCGATGTCTCTTTTTTGTTGGCATACGAAGTATATTAAGTGTTTTTATTAATCTTAATAAATAAAAATAATAATAATGATAATAAAAAAAAAAATAAAAAAAAAAATAAAATAAAATAAAAAAATAAAAAAAAATGTTACTCATGACGAATTTTTGGATTCAAAAGTGACATTTTTGTGTGCTAAAAATGCATGGTGAAAAAATTGTTTTAGGGAAATTAATGTAGGTTCGTACGCGAGTTCTATTAGTGGGAATCTGCGTTTGTATTTAGATTCTCACACAGATGCTCATTCACCCAAGTAGGATCCTATATGGACATTATCATGTAGTAACATCTCAACTTACATGGCTTATTGTATACTGATTAAGAAATGATTAAATTTAGAATTATTTTTTTCATTTCAGGAAATCAAAAACGTTATTGTTGCGTGATTTATATCCATACAAATATAAAACGAATTTGACTTATTATAAGATTTTACTTTACCAAAATCACAAACATTAATTGAGATAAAAATTTAATCATTTTTGCAGTGTGCTTTTCGCACTTAGGGCCTACACAGAATATTTTGTAAAGAAACAATGCAATACGTAATAAACTCTACGTAAAATCAGCGAATTTTAATTCTTTTATTTCACTCTATACTCAATTACAAAAAAAAAAAAAAAAAAAAAAGAAATAATAAAATAAAAATGATGTATAAAATAGAAAAACTGCAAAAGTTAAAAAATTGTCAGCATCGGGTCTCGAGAGAGAAAGATAAATAAATTAATTTGGCTGAAAAAAAGGCAGTTTGTGCGATTTGATAAAAATAATTTAATGGGAAATATCATAAACGTAAATTATACACTTGAGACATGCATAATTATATATGCGTATAAAGACTTTTTACACGCCTTACAAAATTTTGACGAGAATAATGAGTGCTATTTTACAAACACCATTAAAAATAAGAATTTAATTAAAATAATGATGATAAAGAAAAAACAAATTACTATCATAACGATTCTCTTCGTTTTTCCACGCCTTAAACAAAACTGACAACGACGCAATCAAATATCCGTTCTGTTAAATGAAGCTTCTTATACATTATAATGAATTTTCATACGTTTTGATTAAAAGTCTAAGCTTTTTCATTGCCCACGATGGAAATATATTTATGCGCACTTCACTGCCAAAATTCATTAATTAAAACGGTATAATTCGGTACACTTATTAAATCGTCGATGAACTTTTCGTATCATTCGATTAAACACTTCTCTAAGGATGCACACGACAAAACAAATTTAACGCTAATAAAAAAAAAAAGGAACAAAATTTGGAAACGAAGAGCATCGTCGATTGGTTTTCTTTTTTCTTTTTTTTAATCACGAAATTGGATAAACGGCGTAAGAGTTGCATGTTATGTACTCGTTTATAAATGAATGAAAAAACTCGCGACAAACTATCGCGATCGACGTTTTCTGCGCACACGAGAGCGCCATTTTACAAATTCTTATTCTTACTTGAAGTTTTCGTGTTTCTATACTCATTGATAGCGTAGACTTGTACACACACACACACACACACACACACACACACACACACACAAACTCGTGCGTGCGCGCGCGTTCATATAAAACACGGTTGGTGACGGTTAATTTACACACTGAAAACGATTCAGATTTTTTATTGCTCATAAATGGGTGAGGATATCTATATACTTTTTTTTCGAATAAATTTTTGCGACGTTTTACACCTTTCTGTTTTTTTTTTAGACTGCGAAAATGTGACAATGATATATATCTCTCGTTCATTCCCACACCACCATACCTAATTTTTTTTTTTTCTATACAGCTTTGTTAAAAAGGAGAAAAAACTATTATTTAAAAAAATAGAGCATTAGTTTATAAAGCGATACATGCGATCATGAGGCAGAAAATATTGCCTAAAGCGGATGAGAAAAACACACATTGGCGCACTCACGCACAGAAAACGTCTTACCCATTATGTATATGATATGATACAAAAACTTTGTAAGGAAAAGAATATAAATTTCTTACTATTTTTTTGTCTTTTTTTTTTTTTTTTTTTTTATTAAGAATATGTACAAGGAAATTAAAAAAGAGCTTCGAAATAAATCATCGTTTGTAATTTGTATGAAATTTGTAAGAGAACGTACGCGACGCGCGTGTACACGTTTATATATATTCTCAAATGATGAGCTCTACGATATCGAAAAGCGGCTTCGGTGCTGGCACTGCTCTTCTTTTTTTTACTTTCAAATACTTATCTCTTCAATCATTTTTTTCTCGCTTTTTTTTTAAGTTTTTAGATATTTATTATTAATTTTTTTTTCTTTATTTGTTTGTTTGTTGAATTTTAAACTAAGAGGTTCGTTCGACGTTTGCGAGCTTCTTTAAAATGATGAAAAAAAGTGTACAGATTTAACTATTATTTTTTGTTTTTTTAAATTTATCTCTTTTTTATTCCGCTTTGTTTTACGAAGAAAACAAATAATTAATTTTTCTTCTTTATCCTCGGCCGGAAAAAATGAATGAAGCGCGTTGCGTCGTTTTTTTGCAAGAATGTTTGTAAAATATTTAAAAAAAAAAGAAAAAAGAAAAAAAGTTAAAGCGACCTCGATTTCGGCGACGTCATTTTTTCTTACATAAAAATGTTTGACGAATCATGATCGACAGGACATACACTTACAGTTTTTCAAACTTAGCGTATCTTTTGTAGTTTAGCTTTGTTTCTTTATTACTTTTTTTCTACCCCTCCACGATTCAAAAATTTCATCCTTCATTCATTTTTTTACCACATTTTGTATAGAAGGCAATTGTCTTGTTAGTTGACGTAAGGGAAACAAAATAAATAAATAAATAAAGAAGAGGAGAGACATTTTTGTCGACGAGATATTTTCGAGAACAAAGAAGAAAAAAAAAATAAAAACTTATATAAAAATTGTTGAAAAATAAGGTGCGTGTACCTATATTTAATGCACGAGGACGAAGTTTGTAAAAGCGTATTGTAAAAGAAAAAAAAAATATAATAATAATGAAAGAATCGTGTGAAATCGTTGACATCATCTCTTTGAGTCCTCTCCCCCCCCCCCCCCACCCCCCCCCCCCCCACCCCCCTCGAAAATGTATCCCCGCATAGTTTGGCACATTTTTTCTCGGGCGGAAAATAATGATTAACAAAAAATGAAAATAATAATAATAATAATAAAAACATGGCGAGCGTTCCTCAAGATCGATCGATCGATTCTTCTTTCTTTCTTTGGTTTTCTCTCGTTTTGTTTCATTTTTTTTCCTTCTTTTTTTTTGTATAATGTATTTGTATAGAAGTTATAACGAAGGCGAAAAATACAGGATTTAAGACAATGGATAGAAAAGTAAAAAACACAATATGCGAAAAAAATCATTATTATTATTAATTATTATAATTATTATTATAGCGAGAGTGATAAATAATTACAACAAAATACAAAAAAATCAGCAGAACATAGACGAGTAATAATAATAATAATTGTAGAGGCAGAGCTTCATACGAAAAATAAAAAAAACAAAAAACGTAAAACAAAGCAGGCAGTGGTATATTATTATTACCGAGATAACGTTTTATTGAAAAAAAAAAGACAAAAAAAACCAAAAAAAAAAAAAAAAACAAAACAAAAAAAATAAAAAAGTTTTAAGAAGAATGGTGATTTATAAACTTAAGCGCAGATCTTAAATAAAAAATGCAAAAAAGTAATTAAATTGTAGATAAAAGACATGTACGTCGAAAGGACAAGCGATCAAAAAAAAAAAAAAAAAATAATATGTTATATTGCGAAATGGATAAAAAACGTATAATACATAAAAGACAGAGTGAAAAAAGAATTTATACGGAAAAAAACGACAAATGCCGTCATTTCGTTTTAACAGTAATAAATTCGTCCAATCCAATTGTTTCTTTTTTCTGAAAAACAACAAAATAAAAAAAAATAAAAAAAACTAAATGAACAGCCGAATAAAAAAAAATATAGATAAATAGAACAAAGTAAGAAAAAAAAAAAAAAAAAAAAAAAAAAAAACGAAGCGTTATGGAAGAATATTATATATATACAATGCGCAGCCTACGACGAAGTAAGCAAATAAATAAGTGAATAAATGAAATAAAAACAGTGAATTAAGAATGACCACCAACACAAAAGAACCTAACTGTATCACATTTCGAGAAATATATGTATTTGTTATTGTTTTAATTGAAATATTGCATTTATTTATTTTATCACCTTATACTTTCAATTTTTAAATTTTCAATGTTTATTTTTAATTCGAATTGAAAATAGTTTTTTTATTAAGCACGCCAAACATTACATCTTCTTAAGCGCAGAGTTGTTTTTTTTTTTTGCCGTGGTTTAATTTTGAATGAATTCGACATAATATTAATTATCGACATAATATTAATCCATACTGATTTGTTATTAATTTTAGTATAACTATAAAATGAAATAAAAAAAAAAAAAAAAAAAAAATGATTAATTTTTAGAAAGGAAATATTTAAAACAATAAATAAAAAGTTTTAATTTAGATTAATATTTTATTCACTGCGGTATAATTGGTAGTCTAAATATAGGCAATTTATCATTTATATAAATTCCTGCAAGTGTTTATAATTAAACGTTTACATAATGTAATTTTAGAAGCATTATTTCTGCTTTTTAAATATATCCAATAATTTATTGTACTATTTTTTATTATAGTACTTTTACTATTATTGTATTATAGTACTTGCTATAAATTTATATGTAAATAAATATTTTTAAAAAATCTTTAAAAAATTTTTAAATGCATTGATGTATACATAAATTAAAGAAGATTAACAAATAAAGAAACCGTTTTTAATTAATGAACTTACGTTTTTAATATTTATAAAAACAAATCGAACTCATAGTTAATAGTAAAAATAAAAATACAACTTTTTAATTACAACATTATCTTTATTTTTAGTATAATAAATGTAAAAATATTATAATTTAATTCCTCTTTTAAACGGAAATCGTAAAATGACAAAAGTTTTTAATGCAAACCTGTGCACAATCGTAGAAACAGACGCAACTCGTTTAGCAAACAGTCTTTCAAAAAACCAAACCGCAAAAGCAAATCGTTTCTTTAAACAAAAATCGGTCGCTCCCATACAATACTTTTAAAGCACGCGTTCGCGCGTGCGCACTTACATAATTACGTACATACGAGTATATATATGAAGTATAAAAGGGTCCCTCTACGAACGGTATACATGCGTGCCGTATAGAACATCGGTATATAAAGTAACGTCGCGACTGGGCAGTGCACGTTAGTAACAGTTTAATCTCCGCAGCGCGAACAGCTTGGCGCGTGTACGCGCGCACGTGTGTGTGTATATGTGCGAGTGTGTGTAAACGACATTTATCAACGAAAAATAAAAAAAAAACAAAAAAAAAAATGAATAAGTTATCAGCGATAATTTTGGTCCTTGCGGTGATCGGTGGAGTTGCGATATTTGTATTACCAGGACCATCGGATCCACCGAAACTTCACGATGTTTATTGGGGACCCGGTGAGGAAGCTAAACGTACGGATGAGAGTATCAGGCCGTTTAAGATCGTCTTCTCCAAAGCGGTAAGGGATTATTTATATATAGAATGAAAATTTGAAAAATGAATTTCGCTCGCCTTTTTCCTTCTTTTTATTATTCGATGCGTTTGTTTCCGAAAATATTTATATGCACTTCAAGTGTTTAGTAGGTAAAGCCTTATAAGAATGTTGTTGAACTTAACGCCAGAATAATTGCATATGTATCGCATTATCATCGTAAATTTTTTTATAAATTTCTCAGCGTATTATTAAGGTCAAGCTTATAAGGTTAAGGTATTTATATGTTATATATATATATATCTAAAAGCTTAGAAGCTTATAAGGTCAAGATATTTATATTTTATATATAAAAGTAATGTCATTGAGTTTGTAATATAATAAATTTTAAATAATCATTATTTATTTTTTTCACAAAAAAAATTAAAAAACGTAATTGAGTAAGAAGAAAGGGAAAGAATAATTAATTGGAATAATAATAATGTTTAAGGATATAATTTTCTGTTAAATGTAACATTTTTATTATTTTCCATCTGCAAGAATTGAAGAAGGTAGAAGTAATTTTAAGTAGCATTAAAGAACGTTTTTTTTTTGTCTTTGCGTTAAACGAAAATTATATTGTTAAGGTTTAAATATTATTGTAAATACTACTCTTAGAAAAATTTTTTTTATAAGAAAAATTTTTTTAAGAAAAAAAATTTTTGTTGTATTATTTTTAAAAATTTTCTTCTTTAACATTTTTATCTAGGAGTAATTGCTGTTAAGTTATTAGGTCATGACATTTTTTTTTTTTTTTTTTTTTTTTTTTTTTTTTTTTTTTTTTTTTTTTAATACTGTTTAAAGAGAAAATTTTTCGACAAAAAAAAAAACGATTTTTTTACATAAAATTATACTTTATAAATATATTTTAAAATTATACTTTCTAATTTTTTTAATCAAGATTTTTCTCCTATAACAGATTTTAAACGTGGTTTTTCCATTTAAAATCAAAATCGTAATCGTTTTAGCTACTATGAATTTTCAAATAGTATTCTTAGAGAAAAATGAACCATAGCAAGAAGTTTTAACTTGGTATTCTCTACAAGTATTACATTTACTATTTTTCTCTAAGAGTAATTGTTGTCAAGTTAAGAAATGAAAAACGTTTTCTTTTCATGTTCATCAAAAAGTTTTTTCTCTTATTATTCTCTGAAAGTATATCATTTATCATTTTTCTATAGGATTAATTGTTGTTAACTTAATAATCTAAGAACGTTAATTCCTCATTTAAAATCGAAATTTTAATCATTTAGTCTACGTAACTTTTCAAATATTATTCCTAAACAAAAGTGTGCAACAGCAATAAGTTTTTTTTTTTTTTATTTTTGTTATTCCCAAGAATTTTGTGATCTAACATATTTTTCTAGGAGCATTTAATGTCAAGTTAACGGATTAAAAACGTTTTTCCATTACAATAGACAGAAATAGTAATCGATTTGACTTCTGTATCTTTTCAAATATTATCCCTAGAGAATAATGTAAAACGCAAAAAAGTTTCAATCTTTTATGTTTTATAAAATTATGTCTTAATATTTTAAACGTGCATAAAATTGTCTATCAATTTTTATAAAATTGTATTTTTGACAAACTCTTTTTTGTGCTACCGTCAAGCTATTTATTAATGGATCTTTTTGATAAATATACTGTGATCATAGTTTTATAATATTTGACAAGTATTATGTTCAAGTTTTATTAAGATTCATTAAAAATTGTTTAAGTTATGTCGTCGACCAAAAAGTATACATACATTTTGAAAAATGTTGAAAATTAATTTTTTTTTTACACAGAAATTATTTTTATGCAAAAATAAATTAATTTAATAAAAGTTCCATTTTTTTTAACGAAACGAAATCTGAACTAAGAAACAACAGTAAAACAAAAAAAAGGAGATGAAAAGGCAAAAAGTACATTAAACCAAGATGAAAATTTAAATAATTACAGATGATCGATGATCTAAGGCACCGTTTGAAAAACACGCGCAAACTGCAGCCGCCATTGGAAGACGTTGGTTGGACTTACGGCGTTAATAGCGATTTCGTGCCGACGTTCGTCGAGCATTGGCTCAACAAGTACGACTTTAAAAAACGCGAGGCGCATCTCAATCAGTATCCCCAATTTATCACCAACATTCAAGGTTTGCCAATACATGAATATTTCATTAAATTATGTGCATTAAATTACGCAACGGATGGCTTCCTTTTTCTTTTCTCTCTCTCTCTCTCTCCCTCTCTCTCTCTCTCTCAGACTCTTTCATTCTCTTTTTATCAGCTTGTAAGATACGAGCGAATGTTTTATTTATTGCCCTAACCGAAACTTTTCTTGAAGAGATGAAATTTTTAAAGAATCGCGCTTTTGTTTCTCTACTTTTTTTCAACGCAAAGGAATCAAGACACGCGTAACATAATTCATTTTTGTAACAGTTTTATTTTAAGCTTTGTCGTAAGCAAATATCGCCTTTGTTCTTAAAGTATCGTTAATTTTCTAAGCATGCATTCGATGGTTTAATTTAATATATCTGTTTTACGTGACTAAAAAGTTGAAAAAATACATAATGCATTGCCGATTTCACGGTGTGATCCGAGAATCGGTTTAGAGAATTATTTATTTTTTTAACTATACAAGCCGATGTCGGTCGTTTTTAGTTGTCCAAATATTGAATAACCGAAAGTTTGACGAAAATTTAATTTAAAATTATACCACAATAACCGAGCACTAAATTACCATTACTTTTGCTTTCCTTTTTGAGTAATATTCCTACATTGCCAAATGCCGTTTTATTAACGATATAAAAATAACAAATTAAAGTTTCTAATTTAAAGTGCAACGATATGATATATTTTCACAAACTCGCTAAAAATTTATCAGACCGAGACGAAATAAAAGTATAAAAATGCAACCTTTATTTACGCTAATAACTTATAAAATAATTTATTCATAATAATATTTAAAATAAAAAAAAAAAAAAAAAAAGAAAGAGAGAGAGAGAGAGAGAAAAAAAGTCCGTTAAACCCTAACAGGTCTGGACATTCACTTCATCCACGTGAAACCGGAGCTACCTAAGGATCGTAAAATCGAAGTGTTACCGCTCTACGTTCAACACGGCTGGCCAGGCTCGGTGATCGAGTTTTACAAGATAATACCGATGTTGACGACGCCGCGTGCCGATCGCGACTTCGTCTTCGAAGTCGTCGCCCCGTCGTTGCCCGGTTTTGGTTATTCATCCGCGGCCTCAAAAGCCGGCTTGGGTGCCATCGAAATCGCTCACGTTATGAAGAATCTTATGCTCAGACTTGGCTTCGATAAGTTTTACACCCAAGGTGGCGACTGGGGCGCGATTATTACCGCTAATTTGGCGGCTATGTATCCGCAACAGTGAGTTATTATTATTGCATTGATTTTTTTCACTGGGTTTTTTTTTTTTTTTTTTTCAATCTTTCTTTCTATCTACGTTTTCGTTTTAATTGGAGATGGATGTGGTTTGAGTGATTCGAATCGGTTATTTTTAAAAGTGCTTGAGTTAATAATTGATTGACTCTGTTCAATTTTTACTTATAATTTAATATGCTTTAAAAAAAAATTTTAATATTGTACTAAAATACAACATAAGATCACTATAATACAACATAAGATTTTAGTGAATGATATATTGTTTTTAGCTATTTTTTTTATAAATTTAAACTTTATAAATTTTATAATTTCGCATACAAAGCTGCATTTAACATGGTTAATTTTAACTATTCCATTTCTGCTTATCATTAATTTTATCTTTGTTTATCTGAAATATTTTTAACTGCATTAATCCAATGATATACAGTTTTGATGATAAAAAAAATGTTAAATTTTAAAAGATATTTTTACATTTATTATCATCGGTAACGATATAAAATTAAAATTTACAATATTTTTATTTATACTAAATTATGTGCGCACTAATGAATCTTGAATAATCGATGAAGTAAAATTTATGAGTACAAATAGATTTTTATAATTAACCTTTTAAAATACAAGAAATGTTATGATGTTTGTTTTCTTTCACCAAATTAAAGGGGATCTATATTCTAATTATATTATATAAATAATTAAAGAGTACAAATAGTGTAAAAGTTTAGATGAAAAATTAATGTCACTATTTATATATGTCACTATAATATTTTGAATTTTTAAATGAAAATTTACAAACAACGTTTTTAAATTAACATTCAAAGAAAAAATTACTTTAATCGCTCCTTAAAATTATTTATTTTTTTTTTTATAACTTTCTATAATTCAATGAAAAAAATCCAAAATAACATTAAATTTTTAAAGATTTTCGCATAAATTATGCCAAAATCTTGACAAAAGAAAAAGAAAAAGAAAAAAAAACTAAATAAAAAAAAAAAATTTCAGCGTATTGGGTATGCACTCGAACATGTGCACGATGTTGAATCCATGGTCAATCGCAAAGATGGCGCTTTACAACTTTGTCCCGTCGTTACTCGCGGAAGAAGAGCGACCGTTGATGTTACCGATGTCGAAGCTCTTTTCCAAGATACTGCAAGAGACCGGTTACTTACACATACAAGCTAGCAAGCCAGACACTCTCGGTACGTTCGCGCGTCTTTGTTTGTCTCAGCCAAGTGCATTCACCTTACCTTCGGCTTTCTTTCTTTTCCTTTCTCCTCTCTCTCCCTTTACCCCTTCCTCTGTCTCTTTTTCTCGCTCGCTTGTACTAGCCGAGTCCGTAATATCGCATCACTGATTAAACTTTGTTAATTACACGCGGCTTTATTGCGCGATGATTCGTCCAATATTTTTTAATAGTTTATATATATTTTACCTACACAAACACGTTGATTTAATCTACGTTTTATTTTCAGTTTTTTTCGAAATTTAATTCGCGAAGTCATTCATTGTTGAGAAATTAAATTGTTTTATCGACTAACGATGGATCAATATGTGGAAATACATTTTTTTTTTTTTTAACAAAATTTTTACATTTTGATAGAAAAATTAAATTTATTACAAAGTCTTTTCCACATATTAAAATAAAGATATAATAATTTTTAATTAATATGCGCCTTACTTTTTGTAGTAACAGATAATCGCATCGTTGATGTCAATTTAATAATTATTATCAATATTCTTTCGTTATTCGTGTGATTCGTAAATAAAAAATAAGTCATTTATTCAACTGCATCTAAAATTATACTCATTACAGTACAATAATTTAATGCCACTATTAAATTCAAAACGATTACATTAAAATTAATACGACTTTCTAAAATTTCTTTTCCATTACTAAAGAAATTTTAATTTCATACCTCTAAAGGTTTGAGAAAATTAAAGTAAATAATTTTAACATGTAAACCGAACGATTAGCGAAACCATGTATACACAATTATCGTTTAATATTTTCATCGACTGGGTTAATAGCTTATGGTTTATACAAAAATTAATCGATAGTATACGCAATAAGGTGAAGATATATTTACATTCGAAAATAATAAATAATGTACGATAAAGCAAAGATTAATTTCATTCATAGGAGTGGCGGTGAGCGATTCTCCGGCCGGATTAGCGGCTTACATATTGGAAAAATTTTCGAGCGCAACGAAATTCGAAAACATGTTTCGCGACGACGGCAACGTTTTTGAAAAATTCACCGCTGACGAGCTCATCGATAATCTAATGTTTTATTGGGCACCGAACAAAGCCACGAGCGCTTTTCGTATTTATGCTGAATCTTTCAATATCCACAGTATGCGATATAAAATGGACGCGTGAGTATGTTAAACGCTTTTTAACTTTAATCGAAAATAATGTAACTTGGTGATTTTTTTTTTTTTTAATTTAAAGGTAAACAATAATTTCAATGTAAAATTTAAATATAAATTAATTATATATATATATATATATATATATATATATATATATATATATATATATATATATATATATAATTAATATAAAATAATAATCTTTTCGTTCGTTAATATTTTTCCTTTTCTCAACCAGCGTGCCGATAACGGTACCGAGCGCCTGCGCCCAATTCCCGAACGAGGTGCTGTACCAGCCGACGGAAATCTTACGCGAGCGTTTCATCGATCTCGTTCGCGTGACGCACATGCCACGGGGCGGTCATTTTGCCGCGATGGAAGAACCCAAACTCCTCGCGGACGACGTGTGGACGACGATAAGGACGATGCGGGAACTCGAGGCGGCGAAACGTAAGGAACGTCTTGAGAAACAAAAATCATTTAGCGACGATTAGCTTCGATATAAAGATTGTGTGCGCTTCTTCTCTAGGTTTTTTTTTTTTTACGATTATTATTATTATTATTATTATTATTATTATCATTATTAGTATCATTATTTTTAAAGAAAGTCGAGAGGCTGGTTCGTTGTTTATGTATAAATATTTTTTTTTCTATTGTACAAATTTTGCGGTGCTGTAAGTAGTATTTTATACAACGCACAGATTTTTTTTATAATAAATATGATATGTCTATTGTTATTGTAAGCAATATTTAATAGTTATTAATTCTTTTGTTACACGTTTAATAATAACGATTCATCGTTTCATACTTTGTTAAGTATAAAAAAAAATCATTATCTCAGTTTTTATACGAAATAAAAATAAATAAACATTAAACAAAAAATTAAATATATAAATAAAAAAAGAAAAAAAGGTTATTTTCAAATCTTCCATCCAATACTTGTTTATAACAATCTTGTATCAACAGACAAAAATTGTAATTTTTATAATCAACGGTGAAATATTTTCATTATATGTATCTATAATTTTCACAATTAAACAAATCAAAATTGATGCGTTTCAACGTCAATTCACATGCCCACATGATACTTTGAAAAAAAAAAATAAAGAAAAGCAAGAAGATTTACAGTGCAAACCGCACAGCACGCTGCGTACGGTCGTAAGAAAATATAGTACAACCTCAGAAAACAATATGAGTACTAAATTGAACTAAAATTAAGGCACCTATATAGATAAGGATGAAATAAGCATAAATGGATAGTATGAAATTTTTCATTTTCAAAGTAGTATGAAAAATGCCAACATGATTCACAATCCTTACAACTCCTAATCATTTGTTACGTTATCTTACAAGCCACGCTTACAAACAATTGAAACTCGAAAATACGCACGTATGAATACAAAACGCCGAGTAAATATACATGTGTATATATGTATATACGTATAAATATAGAACGATCTTGAATTTTCACGCCTATAACCGATGGTTCCTTCAGTCTTTCGTGGTGATAGATGAAACAGATGTCGAGACTAACCCACACGCCGCACACTCGTGTATTAATCTGTATTATTTACAAACGCTTCATGTATGTACATAGTTTCGAATTAATTTTTTGTAAAACTTCCAGACACTATCGATAATTATAATTGCAATGATAAACTATTTTCTAGTCCGTGGAAGTAAAATTTTATTACCGACAAACGCGTGTAACGCATATTTTATACGTCTTTCGATAAATGTATTATTATCACGAAAATAAATGACATTGGGAATAAGAGAAAAATGATAAAACTGGAAGAGTGAAAAATTTACATGACGTCGTAATGCTTTACGAGACTGCATTTATCGGTTGATGTGTGAAACGTGTAATATGTGCAAACTTGTAAAAAATAGAATGGAGTCTATGTTTTTATTTCTTTGCGCTCCGATTCTAAAAGTTACTTCGTTGGTGCGAGATTCAAGATTGTTATAAGAAAAACATAATGAATATATGGAACGAATTGGATTATTTATTTATTTATTTATTTATTTATTTTTTTTTTTTCGAATTCATAAATGCTTATTAATCTTTGTCAACGTTTTTCAAATAATGTAAATTTAAAAATTATATTCATATTTACTAAAATATAATAATGTAAATGTTTCGTTTACTTTTTTCCTTCATTAATAATTCACTTGATGAAAAAGTAAGTAATATTTTAACGGATATTTTTTTTGAAACGATAACAATGAAACTAAGTTTATAATAAAAAAAAAATGAAATGTTTTAGTATTTATTAGAAAATTTCAGAATAAGATTCGTCTTTTAATCATTTGAATTATTTTTTAAACTACTAAAAACTTTTTTAAAAAATAGAAAATTACTGAATAATCTTTCTTTTTTGACATTGCATTTGTTCTTTGAAATTTGTCGTTCGAAATTAATAAACGCACAAGAAAACAATCATTAATTTTATCCGTATTTGTATTTTAGTTTTATCGAGTGTTCAATAAAATTTAGATCGTCATAGAATAACATAAATTTTAATTGCCGCATGCATAAATACTATTAGTTGATGTTCTAATTACTTATTGTGATTAAATTGATTGCATAAATTCACATGAATTATCATCTACGAAGATAAAATCTTTCGCGTTGTCTAAATATATTTAATTTGTCATTCTTTTTCTGTACGAATTTTAATTTTAAATAAAAAAAATATATATGTGTATGTATATTTACTTATTAGAAAAAAAAAAAAAAAAAAAAAAAAACAAAATAAAATTTTGTCAAAGAATAAAGAAATTCTAACATTAATTTTTTTAAATCTTGTATCCAATTTATATACTCGTAGTTTATATTGCAATTGAAACATGAATCAGAAACAATCATGACTAAATAATTATTGTTAATAATAAAAAAATCATTCGGAATCGAGGAAAAATTATCTTTTTTAGCTTTGAAAAAAAAATATATATATATACCGGATAATATTATTGAATATGATGACTATACTCGTAGTTAACAATGATCGTTCGAAACGTACGAGGACACGATTTTATTTTCAAAAATTTCGAAAAAAAAAGGAAAAATGCTGGCTCACTTTTATACTATATAATGGCGAGTGCTTGGTTATTATTATTTTTTTCTTTTTTTTTAATTGTTGTTTGATTACCCACAGTTTTATGTCGCAGTTTTAACTTAGATAACTTAATTTGTTTTAATGAGTTAGCAACGTTTTTCATGTAAATTTAAAAAAATTGTGATGTAGATTTAATTACATAAACGTATTCCATTTTGAATTTTATCTATGGAAAGACTTTTTCGTTTAATTTTAAATTTTACGGAACAAAAGTAAATAATTTATTTTAACAATAACAATAACGTCTTTGACATTGATAAATATACCGTTATATTTATATTGAAAATTCTTATTTTGTGCATACGACATTTTATAACGATGAAAACATGAAGTTTACACAAATAAGAAGCAAATAATGTCGGTAAGACAAATTTTTACATATGATTTAAGAACAGTAAACCAAACTAATTCAAACATCATTCAAATTCCGAAAATTCAAACAAATCCTGAAAAATATACATCAACAGCACGCAAAATCATATGGCCAAGGATTTATGAACTCGTGAGAAGGAAGAATACACAAACCGGTATATACACAAGCGCACGCGCACATGCCGACACGACAAGAAGCGTGTCTGTTCAGCGATTTAACGTATAGGAAGAAGGTGAAGTAGAGTAAGAAGAAGAGGGAGAAGGAAAGATACATGCGCTGATACAATGGGACTTGGAAGAGACGGGAGAGAAAAGTGCGGCATCATCGCGTGCGTTGTCGATTCTTCTATACGCAACGGTTCGCATTCAGTCGCCGTCCGGACACCAAGTCGGCATCAAGTGTTAATTCGTTCCTTTTATTTTTCTTTACTTTGCAGTTATTAAGAAAAAGAGAGCGAGAGAGAGATAGAGAGAGAGAGAGTGAGTGAATGAGACATGTGGAAGAGCGCAGCGGTTTTTTTATTGGCCACGTTGGCCATCGGCTGGCATCTCAGGTATGGCATTTGGTTATTGTTATTTTGATGAGGTTTACACGTGCTTTTGTTTTCTTGTAATGATAACGATTTTGTTTTTTAAAATGATAGTTAGATTTTTTATAATTATATTGCAATATATGCAGGAAACTTTATTATTGTTTTATTTTTTAACGTGTAAAAGATATACTCATTATTTACGAGTTGAATTTAGTTAGTAAAACATTTCTTTCTTTTTTTTTTTTTTTTCGTAATTGCTCATCGCGCTGTGAATTTGTTTTGTTTGATTAGTAAAAGAATCATTTAAAAATATATAAATGAACAAAATAATAATAAAAGAAATATCATTCAATTGAACGTTATTTCTTTTATTGCGATGCAAGAATAATTTTTAACACCCGCTACGTGACGATCATTCAGATTAAGAACACAAAGGTCACTTACAATTGCTTTATTTTCATTAATAGATAAAGGGCTTGTAAATTTGTAAAAAAAAAAAAAAACAATTACAATCGTTGAATTTTTAAAAAAAATTATATATTCTCTCGTTGTAGCGAGAGATGTAAATTTTTCTCACAGTGGAAACATGATAAATCTAGTTAGATGTCGGATTGTTATTTAACATTTATATATATATATATATATATATATATATAATATTTTCATCCTAATAAATAATTAATGCATTTAATGCAAAAAAACAATATTAATTAATCAAGATTTAAATTACGTATTAAACGGTATCGATGACAATAAATTTCATTGACCTTGACACATGATTGGAAAAATAATTTTTAAATTGTTTAACAACAAATAAGATTTAAATTCTTACCTTGACAAAGTTATCGATTGTCAGAGATAATAAACATTCTTTTTATCAAAATTTGTTTTCGATAATCTCGAGTCTTCAAGTTTATGGCGTGACAGCCTTTTTTATCGTTTAAAAAATATATGAGATTCAATTATTATTTATGCAATACAGACTGTGTTGTATGATTATTTTTGAAAAAAAAAGTAGCTTGTTAGCAATGAGTCAAACTGCAATCGAATGTATTAATCACCGACAACATTAAGACGTTTATAAGATAATATTATCTTATAATACTAAATTATTAGTTTTTTCTCATTGCAAAACTTCAGACATTATTTGATTATTTTAACAGAAAATTTTATATTTTAATATTGCTAGATAAACATTTTAACGAATATTATAATATTAGCATATTTTAATCTCAACACATTGGAATAACAAAAATAAATAAAATAAATAAAATCCCATGGAAATCGTGAAAATTTATACCGTTAGCTGTTCGTTCGAGGTAAAACTGCGTTACTTACAAAATCCGTTATATATATATACATATATTTTTTTTTTTTTGCAAAAATGCAATTAACTGTAATTTTGTAATTAGGTTATCGTTGTGTTCGGTTTAATTTTCATGGATAATTATTTCGTTACGATTTAATCATTTGTTTTCGTGTTTATGCGTATCTTATTTACCGTCGCGCGAAGAAAAAAAAATAAATACACTTGTCTTAACTCGACAAAAATAGAATTTAATCGATAGTTATTCGAGCCTTTTAATTTATGAGAAAATTTTTAATAATTATTTTTATCGTTGCTTGATACTCGTATAAAAATTATCATATTGGATGTGAATTAAACAATGTCGATAAAATGATGTCGAAATACATTGTATAATTAATAACTTGCATATTATCGTAATGTTATATTTCATTTTACATTTTTTACAATGAAAAAGCATCGATCATATTATCGTTATCGATATTTTACATGTATAATGATAACGGATATATTTCGCAAAAATCATCTTACAAAGCAATGGAAAAAAATTTTAAAATTATAGGAATCTAATAAAAATCAATTATTATTATTTTAATTTATTTTTATTTTAATTAAACATAGGTATCAAAGACCGGTAGAGATACCCCAATTATCGGATGAATACTGGGGACCAGGAAAACCTGTACCGGATCCAAAAGATGTCAAACCATTCACGATCAATGTTTCTAAAGAGGTAAAAAAATACACGTTCAAACGCAAACTTCTTGAACGTATATAATCACTCGAATAGTAAACAAAAGGAATCTTTAGAATTGCCAATATTGTGTAAATAGATTTTGTGTTTAAATTATAAATTCTACTCCAAACTTTGCTTTTTTGTTTTTTTAAGAAAACGCATCTTGTATTACAAAATTTTTTTATCGCATTTAATATCGTTTATTAACCATAGTACCGTCATAAATAAGTATTATTGATGATAAATTAACTCATTGCATAACAGCAAAATTAAAAGCCAAAAAAATTTTCGATAACTTATACACCCGTAAATAAAAATAAAAAATGATCGGAATAACTCGAACGATTTTTTACTTTCTTTTTCAGGTGATAGACGATTTAAATCAGCGTTTGGATAGATCGCGATCGTTCGTCGAACCTTTGGAAGGCGTCGCTTGGACTTACGGTATTCCGTCGACTTATTTGAAAACCGTATTGAATCATTGGAGAAATAAGTACGATTGGAATAAAAGAGTCGCTTTGCTTAACAAGTATCCGCAATATATGACGAAAATTCAAGGTTAGTCTTTAAAGAAATTTAACTTTTGCTTGAAATTTTATTATCTCCAAGGTTTTTTTAATTTTGAAAAAATTAATAATATTCGTTTGACTATAGTTCTATGTAAATTGTCGTTTATTTATTTATTTATTCATTTATTTTTTTTTTTAAATACGTTTTGACAGTAACGAAAATTGCAACAATTCGTTCGATCGTTTATCAGAAAAAAAAAAAAATTGAGAGGCATTTTTTTTTCATTCTTTGGTATATAAAGACTATACGATATCGATCGGCTTTTTGGAATGTACATAATCAGACTTTATTAATAAATATCATACAAGCCAATTATGAAATCAAGCTGTACGGTATAATGATAACGTTCTATTGTGAATGAATAATCAACATTTATTTGTAATTCAAGCCGATTAAACGAATCATGAAAGAATAAGTGGAGTGACTTTTAAAAATTAAAAAATAAATTAAAAATAAAAGCATTAAATTTGCGTATATTAAAAAAAAAAAAAAAAAAAAAAAAAAAAAAATCGACTATAAAATAAAATCTTTAAATAAAAACAAACACAACCTTTCCATCGCAAAGGTTTGAACATCCATTTTTACCACGTAAAGCCAAAGCTCGTGAAGAACAGTAAGCTGCGAGTGTTACCGTTGCTGTTGGTGCACGGTTGGCCGGGTTCGGTCGTCGAGTTTCAAAAGATCATACCGTTGCTTACTCAACCAAAACCCGACAAGGATTTCGTCTTCGAGCTGGTGATACCGTCGTTGCCCGGTTATGGATTTTCTCAAGCTACGGCTAAACCTGGACTTTCAGCTGCTAAGGTTCGTTTACGTTGTGCCTGGGTAAACGTTGTGGAGATATTGTTTTTTTTTTTCCTTTTTTTTTTATTGAAATACGGAAAATATATAAATTTTTTTTTATAGAAATATAGGTATAAAGAAAAAAAATAATTTAAAAAAAATTTATTTTAATCCATCGATAAAAAAAATGAAATTTTTTTTTAAACAATTACAGATGTCCGTTATTTTCAAAAATCTGATGATCAAACTCGGCCATAAAGAATTCTACACCCAAGGCGGTGACTGGGGTGCTCTTATAACTTCCAACCTAGCATTGCTGTATCCCAAGAAGTAATCCATCGTTATCCAAAACAATCTTTAATTTAACACTAACGTAAAAACGAAGGAAAAAAGTTAATCGTTTGTTTTATTCTATTATTTCGCAGTGTCAAAGGAAGCCATTTTAACATGTGTTTCGTAAATTCGGTGAAAGCGAACTTCTTGACCATAATCGGTGCTTACCTTCCATTCATGGTCGTCGATAAGGAACATCAATCGAAAATGTATCCACTATCTCATCATTTCAGTCGAATGATCGAAGAAACCGGATATTTTCACATTCAAGCCACGAAACCGGACACCGTCGGTAAGACCTCTATCTTTATCTTTCGTTGCTACCTCTTTTTTTTTAGACGAGTTTTCACGAAAAGTTCAAACGCGATTGTGAAAATTTCGATTGAAATATTAAGAAGATAAAGCGCACCATTTGCGATACCATCAAATTGACAATTGTCCAAACTTCATCATTATTTATTTGTTCAAACGATTTATAAATAATCAATTTTAATTCAACAATTAAATAATTTACCATAAAATTTCAATAAAAAATGTCGTCCATCTGACGCTTACAATTACAATAAACGTCTCTGAACCGTGCACAGGTACCGCGTTAACCGATTCACCTGCTGGTCTCGCTGCCTACATCCTCGAAAAGTTCAGCACGTGGACAAATTCGGAGTACAAATTACGAGAGGACGGCGGTTTAACGGAAAAATTCACGCTGGACGAGCTGCTTGATAACGTAATGGTCTACTGGGTGACGAATTCTATAACGACGAGCCAGCGACTCTACGCGGAGAATATGAACAGCGCAACTTATAACCTGGGAATCGATAAGTGAGATTTGCTCTTTTAGTCTATTATTTTCTTTTCTTTTCGAACTTTCAACAACGTTGAGTTTCGACATTAAAAGTTTTTTTTGAATTTAGCAAGTATTTATATGTAACTACATTTTTTATGACGTGAATATATTATTCTCGAAAGAACAAGTTTAAATGATTTATTATGTTAAACATCCTAAGAGTATTGGTTAATGTATTTTCTATTCAAAACTAACTACACGATATTTTTATGATCAACATAAATATTAAATAATGATCTTCTTTATTTTTCACTTTTATAAATGTCTTGCAAAATACTAAAAAAACAATCATTTTGATTTATTCTCAAATTAATCTTAACCGTAGAGGAAAATATAAAAAAATCGCATATTATTTACAGACTTCCAGTCCAGGTGCCAACCGCTTGTGCAATGTTCCCTAACGAGTTGATATATCAATCGGAAACAATTCTTCGCGAGCGTTTCGTCAATCTTATTCAAATAAACCATTTACCACGAGGAGGTCATTTTGCCGCTATGGAAGAACCCAATCTTCTGGCCGAGGATGTCTGGAGTTTCACGGAAAAACGCGAGATGCTCCTTCGCGAAGAAGAGCTTGAGAAAAAGACGAAGACAACTGTCTGATCGATTGTTTCTTTTTTTTCTTTTCTCTTTTTTTTTTTTTTTTTTTTTTTTTTTTTTTTTTTTTTTTTTTATCAAAAGCTCAAAGTTTAATTTTGTTAGTTTTTGGCGTTGCGCATAGCAATTATGTGTGATTTAAAGGTCACACTGTTTTTTTTTTTTTTTTTTTTTTTAAAGCGTGGCCTCTTCTTTTATAAATTTTTGTACTTTTATTTCTTTCCACCTGATAATTATTTTTCTCATTTTTGTATACGTGTATACGAATACCGTTGCTGCCGAAGTATGATGCAATCATACTTCTTTATTGAAAAATCTAGACGTATTGATGATGTCGATGTGTATGTTTTTACACGATTGAGAATAAAATACTTTTTTGTTTTGTTTTTATACAATTTTTTAATATTATTTATGTTGATCCTTCTTTACATCTGTAGCTTATCATTCATTTAGAACGGTTTATGCAAGCTATTATTTCTTACAATAAAAATACAAATTGACATTAAATAGTACTCTGTCAACTATTTTTGTAACAAGTGGTTTAATGTTATCATATTATAAAGATTAAATATATTAAATACATTATAAATTTTGTAAATAAGTCGTATTTGAAAAGAAAAACTATTTAAATTGATTACTTAAAATTAATTAGTAATAATTAAAATAGAGCAAAAAGAAGTCAAGTAATTCATTTGTTTAACAATTTCGCAAAGAATAATAAATTTTTTTTTATTAAAATAAAATATAAATAAGATTCATTAAGATTATATGTTTTATACATTGTGCAATATTTACAAACTTAATATTCACTTATTGTACTTACGTTCAAATATTTATTTTACCTAATACGTTTTATATTAATAATTTAATAATGGTTAGAAAAATTTTTTCAGAACCCACATGATACATCAATACACATAAATTATAAAAAAAAATGTAAATATCTATTTAATTTATCTAGTACAAATAGTAACTCTAAAAGTTTATCTCAATATATATGTAAACAATACTTTTTTAAAGAAAATATTAAGTACAAGGTATGCGTTATACTTAACTTTGAGCCTTTTTAATAAGTAAAAGTTAATATAAATTGTATATATTTTTTTCCTCTTTACAATAATTAACGCTTAGTTAACGAAAACGACGTAACGAAAGATCGATAATTAACTCGTAAGTGTTTTTACGCATTAATACAGTAGCGTAAATAACGTAATTAACGAATGGTGCTGAGTCAACACTTTTTGCCGTACGTGTGAAAGTCTACGATACATATACGATATGAAATTGTCCGTTTAAATAGACGCGTATCACACGTGGCCCCTGTTGTAATGCTTACCCATTATGTAGCCGCGTGAGTCGGCACTTTGTTAAACAGGCGGATAATGTAATTACTTTGATTTAAAGCCTTTTTTATCATCGTTAATTTAAATATTTAAAAATTGTTTTAATCATTAATTTAGTTGTTTGAATAATTTTCTTATATCGTGCATTTTTTTTTTTTTTTTTTTTTTTTTTTTAATTGATGAATTTATTATTTTTATATTTAATTACACATATAAGTTACAAAAATAATTTTTTTTTCTTTAAATTATAAAAAAAAAAAAAAAAAAAAAAATTAAAATATCAAATTACAACTATAAAAGAATACGTAGACATCTTAAATGTATAAAAAGAAAATTCTAACGTCGTTTCCATTACGTATAAAAGCTTAGGAATTTACGCAAAGAAAAAACATAGAATTTATCTTTTGAAAAGTTTTACCCCCTCGTAGAAGTCGCAGTCAGTAGACATAACTCTCCCATCACCACCCCCTAACGTAAATGGATATTTTACTATTTCAAAGGGGTGATCAGAATGACGTCACATGAAATAAGAGAGACCGTACAAAAATATTTGATTCGATGCTCTTTATTATCGTAAATTGTTGCTCATTCTTTTTTTTTTTCTTCACACGAGTTAAAACAAATTTTTCAATTTTATTACTCGAATTCATTATTTTGTTCGTTGATACTTAAAGAATCAAATGTCAAATTTACTCATATCGTATCATTATATTTGTCCCACACAATATCGATAAGACAACTTTTTTAATATATAGTAGATAAACTTAAGGGTTTGAAAAGTTCGCAAGTTTGCGTTAAAAATCTCAAACCAGCTCTACTTCCAAACTGTGAGTCAATGCCCTCTAAGAAAGACCAAAAGAAAATACCAGTGCACCATACATAAATTTACTCGGCGTCCGCCGTTGTAAAGAAAGGTGAAAGGCTCGTGAAAAATGGTTGAGATTTGTCGGAAAGTTATGTGGTTCTTTGACGAAAGATTTTTTAATCAAAAGCTGTTTTAAAGCCGATAATTCAAGCCTGTTTGGGATTTTCCTTTCTTTTAAATATTTTCTTTCTTTTACTCTATTGTTTTAAATTTTAAATGGTCGATATTATTTCTAACGCAATAAAATTATTAAAATCGTACAGTATTTCATAATTTGCAAGAGTGATATCTAGTTAAAAGGATTTACGACTTTGTAGATAAAATCTGTACTCTAATAAACTTCCACAACATCCATTAATATTTTATTGTCTGCGAAATTGTGACATCGAATGCTAATTTAATGATTATGTCCGCGCTGATAAGGAAAATTGCAGTAAAATCTTTTCATTTAACTTTCATCAAGAATTTTAAATTATAATATTATAAAAATATGAATATATTAAATAAAAATAGATGCATCGGTGCTAGATTAATTTAAAAGTTTATGTAACATATTGTATTATGCATCAATATTAATCAATTTTAGTTTTGTAATTGATACTCGTTGAAAAAATATCGCTAAAAACTTTTTATCGCAATTTTTATTTAATAAATACGTATGAATTTAATAAATTATCCTGAAATAATGAATAAGTAACGTAGAAAATATTATGAAATGAAAATAATACAACAAAACAAACTACATTTCATTTCTAAATTGCAAATGTAATAAATACTCGACGCTTCAAGCACGTAAGTATAACAAAATCTCTCTATACGAAATTTCTCCATCATAACTCCGACATTTAATCGTAAATAATAAAATAATATAAAAAAATAAATATTCTATTCAAGTAAATTAAAAAAAAATTTCTTTTAATTGAATATTTAACAGTCTTCGCGTCAACTCTAAGGAAATCCTCGGAAGTTTCTTCGAAACCGCAGAAAGAAGACGACACTATATACGTATACTTGTAACACACGTACACGAGGAAAGAAAAAAGAAGTCCCAGCTTGTATTATATATACGCTGCGCGCGCAGAACCGTCTGACGACTGTTTCTCTCTCTCTCTCTACTTTACTTTCTCACTCCCTCTCAAAGTAAAATTCAGTGAGAAGAAAGAGAGGAAAAACGGCGGCGGCAGCAGCAACCGAGAAGTCAAACGCGCACGAGTTGTGCAGTGACTTTCGTGATCGCTTGACGTACGTATGTATAGATATTGTGCACGCGCCTGCGCTTGTTATGTACCGTAATATCGCCGGTTTTATTTCAACGAAGACGTGACAGCTTTTCGATCCGTTGACAATTAACGATAAACCTCGCAAAAAATTGCAACCGCGGTCGCAAAGAATCGTTCTAATGGTTCGTATTAATTTTTGAATCGTTTTCGAAACAACGCGCGTCGATTAAAAGCGAGAAGAACGCTTCGATCGTTCTTTTAAACCGTATGTGTAATTAAATTTGCGATTTAAATCGATCGTAATTCATAGTTTTAAAAAAATGGGAATTAAGAGTGCGCGAAGACGAAGTTTGCAAAGTTATCAAGAAAAGAAGCGGCAAACTTAACCTTCAATCGTTTATAGTTTGCGGCCCGAAATAAAATACAAAATTACGAAGTTGAATTAGATCGAGAGAAAGGAGAGAGTGAGCGAAAGGGGACACAAAGAGGATCAAAATAAAAAGGAACAGAAAAATATGAAGATGAGAGATTCGACGATAATCACGCATGCCGATGTTTACAACGAGCTACCGAGCACGTCTACCGACAAGTGAGTTACTTTCATTATTTTTATATTTTTTTTTTGTTTTTACATTTATACATACCTCTATATCAAATACTCGACACGTGCGTGAATGGAAGCTTTTGGTTTTATTGTAATTTATGCTCAATGTCAAGCAGGTACACTTGATTATTCAAGTAATTTTATGCAACTAACCTATTGGATGTATAATTTTTCAACGATTTGGTGTACTTAAATTCTGCTACAATTTATTTTTCAAATATTTCAATAAATTTTGTAATTAACGTTCATGAATAATTAATTAATATTTAAGGGATTTAAATAATATTCAATTTTATAATTTAAATATAGAAACTTTATAATATAAATTAATCGAAATTAGTAAATTATTTTTAATTAATTTATTAGTGAAAGATTTTTTTATTCTAAATTAAGAAGATCGATAAAACACTATATCATCTACAGTCTTAACAATCTAAATTTATTAAGCACTGTAAAGTTTTACTCTCCGACTACATATTACACACAATATTCTAAATGTAGAGTAATTGAGAAGCAATCAAAACATTAAATACGTCATTGTATGTATCGTAAATATAGTTAGCGAAATCAATATTTTTTAAATTGCAACTTCATTATAAAATAATAAAAATTTTTTGAACCTCATTAATTCATTCTAGAGAGAAACATTTAAAGAATTGTGAAAAGATAACAACATCCAATAAATTAGGAAATTAAAATAGAACAGTTACAGGAATTGTACTATAATAAAGTCATTTCCGCAAACTTAATCAATGAAATGAAACTACAAACTGTTTTGTCATTCAAAAGAGACGAATCGTTTTAGGTTAAGTTTATGCTTTTACGATGGCTATCGAGCATGTGAGATTGTTTTGAAAACAATACGGAATAACTGCAATAATTTGAAAAACAATTTATCGAAAGCTTATTAAACATTGACACTTTGAAGTATTTTTTATTCGAGTACTACAAATGAAAAAAAATACAAAATAAAAGGTAAATTTTCTTTAGCAACACTTTTTCCTTAAGTATAAAAAAACAATTTTCAGTATTTTTAGTAAGTTTTTTCCGTAATAACTTCGTCGAAGAACCATCGAAGCGAAAAGGTAGAATTAGTTTTGAAAATACCGAATAATCAAGGTGACAAAAAAACGACCGCCGTATTTTGAAATCGATTCAAAAACTCAAGAAAGCGTAGAAAAATAATCCGAAAAATACGGTGTATCGATGCAATAAATTATGTTATCTATAGTAAAAATGAACAAATTAATCCGCTATATCCATAAATTTACTTTCGTTACAAAATAATTTTATTATCCATGAGTATACCTATTGATAAATACGCTTATCGTTAAAGAAAAAAAATGGATCGTCGAGTAAGCGACAGAGACATATAAAAAGAAATTACACGCTCCGCCAACATTCCTCATTATCAACAATTTCAATGCACTCATTAATCCAAGCTCGTTATCCTTTATATACTAAGAGCATGTCTCGATCTCGACAACGGCAAGGACAAACTCGATTAAAATTACGATCGCGTATCTCGGTAGCATAAGCAGTAGCCATCGAACTTTCAATAATTACATTTCACGATTAATTCGAGGAAAATAATGAAACGCGGCAGCGACGACACTTTTTTCTGTGCAATCCCTGAATTTATCAAAAAAACGACAAATTCTCACGGGGGATATGGATTGGTATATTATCGATTAAAACTTTCGCTTTCAATAAAAATATATACAGTTAAGTATTCGAGAGGATTTCATAAAATTTTACACATAAAGTCTTCTTAAAGAAGAACGAGTTCTCTCTCTCTCTCTCTCTCTCTCTCAGCATCTTTCCCTTACACATTCCCTGGAAATGCCTTTTACAGCCTTTACCTTCCTTAAGTACACATTGCATCCGCATCGAAGTGTATATTTATACACGCGAGTGTGTACGTAGACGCATATGTGCACAATGCGAAGATTGTGTGAAACTGACTTTGTTCTTGCTTCTAGAATACGTTATATGTATGTAAATAGAGAGAATTTTTTGCAGTTAAATATTCTTAAAACGGTTATTCTTGAACTTTGGGATACGTTATTTGACTTAGCAGGTAAACTTTGGCTTAAGAATTGTTTTATATATTGATTTTTTCTTTTTTTTTTTACCAAGTTGATACTGACATTCGCAACGAGCATCAAAAATCCAGTATTTGCACGAATTTTATGATAATCGTAAAAGAAGGAATAAATTCTCGTGTGTACATAAATGCATACGATATGTTTGTTGTCAACGTGTAGTTTAAAAAAAGTGTTTCAAAATTTACATATAAGTTGAAAAATGAAAGTTTTTTTTTTAAATAATTGTTTAGTTCAATATATTTCGAAATTAAATTTATATATTTACTACTGTGATCAAAAAGTAAGGTGAATTTGTTTATAAAATGTAAATTCTTTATTTATTCTTCCAAATCAATTTCATCCCCTGCAAAGTAATCCCCGTCCGATAAAACGCACTTTTGCCAACGCTTTTTCCAGTCCTCGAAACAGTCGGAATAGTCTTTTTCCGGTATAGCCTTCAAGACCTTCTTCGATTCGGTTTTTATCTCCTCAATCGTGTCAAAACGGAGTCCCCGCATTGGCCTTTTAAGTTTGCTGAATAGCCAGAAGTCGCACGGAGCCAAATCAGGCGAATACGGTGCTTGCGGAACGATATGAGTCGAGTTTTTGGCAAAAAAGTCGCGAAGAATCAATGCAGTATGACATGGTACATTATCGTGATGAAGGAACCAAGAGTTGTTCGCCCATAATTCCGGCCGTTTCAGACGAATAGCTTCATGCAAACGACGCATAACGCTCGAATAATATTTTTTGTTGACAGTTTGGCCCGGCGGAAGGAATTCATAGTGCACCACACCACGATAATTAAAGAAAACTGTCAACATGACCTTGATTTTCGATCGACTTTGCCGTGGTCTTTTCGGTCTTGCTTCACCTTTTGCACGATAATCGCTGGATTAGTCGGTGGTTTCAGAGTCGTATGCGTAAATCCAAGTCTCGTCTTCAGTAATGATGCATTTCAAGTGGTCCTGATAGTCAGACAGCAAAGTTTCACACACATCAGCGCGACGCTTTTTTTCCAAAAAATTGAGCGATTTTGGCACCAATCGAGACTTGACGCGTTTGAGATACAAAACATCCTTCAAAATGGTTTGGGCTGAGCCAAATGATATTCCAACACTATCAGCGAGGTCTCTAATTGTCAATCGACGATTTTCAAGCACCAAATCTTTGATTTTTTGGACGTGGCCCTCGTCGGTAGACGTTGATGGTCGTCCAGAGCGCGGTTCGTCTTCAACGCGTTCTCGGCCCGCTTTGAACTCGTTGTACCACTTATAAACGTTTTTTTGTGCCATAGTTTGATCACCAAAGGCCTTCCGCAATATTTTCAACGTGTCCGCACAAGAATATTCGTTCCCGCAAACAAAATTTGATGCAAGTTCTTTGCTAAAATCACCCATTGTAAAAATCGAAAAATTCACTTTTGGTTGTTTACAAAAACACGTGTAACTCGGAGATAATTAAACCTTTTGACAAACAGACGCTTGGCAAATGTTATAGACAGTCCTACCAACCTAGGAAAAAAAATTTACATGCCTTCCTAATGCCCGGGAGTTTTAAATGACAATTTCACCTTACTTTTTGATCACAGTAGTATGTCTATTGATTACTTATTAATAATGATCGATAAGCTACTAAATTACTAATCGCATTTAAATTTCGAAAGTATAAATTTAAAATTATATTGTCATAAATAAATATTGTTTAACGATAAATATCTAAAAATAGTTTTGATTTAAACGAGCGTTATGTCACTAATGATATTTTAATCCCTTATGTCATGACATCCATTGTAATTGTTTAATTTATAAAGTGCTTAAAAAATGTGTTTTATGAATATTCATACATCTTAATGTTTACATTCAATTATTTATGCAACATAGAACATATGTTGTTTTATTAGCGTGCTTTTGACAGTCTTAAACTTTAAACATTTTTAAAAATAAAACTGTGACTTCAAACTTATTTATGAAATAAGAAAATTTATTATTTTTTAGATGGATTTAAAGAATAAAAACAACGAAAAAGTGTGTTACCCATAAGCTTATAAATAATTGAAAAAAAAAAAAAAAAAAAAAAAAAAAATGAAAGAAAAATGGAAAACCACAAAATCCACTACCACATAATAAAAGTTTACATAAATATAAACTTAACGTAGTAAAACTTTACGACCTATACAAAAAATACATACATATACCCATAAAAAATTAAGATCAACGTGCGTACCACCACAAGCTGTCTCGATGTACACTTGTTCTTGCGTTCTTTTTATTTCTTTCTTTTCTTTTTTCGGAGCACGCGTTTTCTTTACCGTTTATTTATTTCTGTTATATACTCTTTCTTCTTCCATAAGTCACTGTGGCATTCGATTTTGATCCAACAAAATGAAAGAACGAGAAAGAATAAATCTTTTTTCCCGTTGTGCAAACTCCCAAAGAATCGACTACTTTCTTTTTTCACTTATTTTTGTCGATAGATTTGAAATTATATCGATCGGACGGTTTTCGGATCTACGTGTAAGTAGCATATGGAAAAGTGGGCTACGAATGATTTTGGTGTACTTAGATATGATTTTCAGAAGATAATGTTAATGTTCGAAAATTTACTGAATGAATTTTGTGATGTTACACTTGTCAAATAAAATAAGTTTTGAATTAATTTCCTTTTCTTCTTTCAAGTTTACGCTTTCATTAACGATACGATTAAACTTGCACATTAAAAATCATCATTTTTAGTCATGAATTCCTAATGCAAATAACTATGCAAATTTCAATAATTTATCAATTTACTAAAAAATTTTAAAAAGTTATCGCAATCACTTTATTGCATTTAAATTAGCTTTTTACATTAATCAATTTATCAGATTTTTATTGAAAACTAGTAAAATCATAAACAAATCGTATCACGATGCGATAACGGAATAACTCAATTACAAGAATTTTAACTGAAAATCAAATAACTATAAATTAAACAATTTAATCTTTATTAATAATGGGTCTCTAAAATTTGCAACGTTAAATGGATTGGATGCTATAAAACACTGAGACTAAAAAAATATAAATATAAATTTAAAATAAAAACAGTTTTTAAAAAATTTCGTTGGACTCCAACGTTGGAAACTTCAAACCCATTATTAAGAAGAAAACGAATTAAAATTGTTCGTTCATAATTTAAAATACCGAGGAACTTGCATACGAAATGCGCAATTAACGTCAATAAACTTGAAACGCGTAAAAAAATTAACAAGACATTTTTATATATGCTGTTGGATTAAAGCAAAAATAAATCAATTATATTTCGTTTTTAGCCTTAGTTTGTAATATTTTGTATATTGAGCAATAAACTATAAATTTATGGCTGTACATACTCTCTCTCTCTCTCTCTCTCTCTGTCTCTTTCTCAAAGGTTAGCATAATGACTTGATTATTTTATAAAATCGAGAGTGTTTTTCGAGCACAGATGTTTAGTACCTACGTTTTTTCTGCATTTCCTTTTTTTTAAGGTCTATGAATAGATATTCCTTTCTTGTAACGTAATTTCAAATATATCTTTTTATTTTTCGCACCAAAACTGCGTTCATTTTATTTATTTAACCCATTTCCAATATATGGATACACATACTCGCTTATGAAATTTATTTAAATTATAACGTAATGATTAAAATAGCGTGCATCATGACCTGGATAACTAAAGCTTGTAATAACCGTTTGGCAATGTACATTTATATATATAAAAGTGAGCTCGGTTATTACGGAACACGGAAACGTTTTAACGAGATTAAAAGATTCTTGTAATCGTTTAATTAAACTTGATAATAATGATTTTCGACGGCAGGTCGTTTGACCTTATATACTTCAAATTATACTTCGCCACGAGAAAACTTAATTAAAGCTTTGCTGTAGTCTCTCTACTACGAGTTTCTACGAGCATATTTACGTCGGCGTTGTATTAAAAAAAAAAAAAAAAAAAAAATCTCTATATAAGTATTGTGTTTTATAATTGAACAAATAAAGGTCAATAGATTGCTATTAAATGATTGACTATATACGTTGTCTGTGCCTAATAATTTCGCAATGTAGATATATCTTCGTTTATAATGTTTCTAAATTTAAAAAATTGAAAACTAATTTAACAAATATGCAAGATGAAATTAAATTTTCAATTTTGTTTCTTCTCTATTTCGTTATTAATATTTACAAAAAAAAAAATAAACGTTTGCAAACTTATGCATACGTTTAAAAGAGTTTAATAAATGCGTTCGATTAATTAACTATAAAATAAAACCGTAGCCATTACCTGGATAGCTAATTAAACGAAAATTCAAAAAATCAAAATTAGTCGTTCTTAATGGCAACTTGCTCACAAAGAGAGAAGTTTTCTATATTTTATTTTTCTTTCAGCAAGCTATTTCGACTAGCCACTCACATCTCGAGTTTCTCCATTTCATTAAACCTAATTTTCAAACTAATCATTTCCGAAAATAAAAAAGACAAAAAAAAAAAAAAAAAAAAGAACGAGCCACACCGTAAAAACGTTTCAATAATTTTTGCATGCCAAACGTAAAAGTTTTTATTTAATATTGAAATGAACTCGAAACCGAAGTCTTATTTATCGTTTATCTTCATATGCTCGTTTGTGTATGTATATTTGCATTTCTTGCTCTCGTGCAGTTATATTGTGTATTAAATTTTAGAAAAACTGAACATCACCACAAAACCACCATTGAAAGCAAAAATGGTTGGAAAAAAAAGAACAAACGGATGTCTATACATAAATCAGTAACTGGTAAATAATTTCCGTCTTATTTTTTTGCCTATTCGTGCGGACAGCAAAGAGCAAACAGTCGTATTTCGTTGAGTAAGCTTGAAACGCACGCGATATTCTGCTTGGCTAAGATATAAAATACGTTTACATTGAGAATTTTATAAAATGCTCGTGTAAAAAGATTCGGTGTCATTTGCTGAATAAAATGTTTATAATTTATTTTCGTTTGAATGATAAAACAAAACAATTTATATAAATAAGCTTAATAATGAAAAAGAATCCTATTAAATAACATCATTTTTAATGTTATATTTTTTTGAAATTATATATTTAATGTTATCTTTAAAATTAAATTATGTATTATCGTCAAATATTATGATACTTATAGAATTGCTGACAGTATAATGTTTACATAATTTTCGCGTATTTAATTTGTTATTTCTATCAGAACGAGATTTGATTGACGTAAACGAATTGGAAAATTCTATTATATTCATAGGCACAAATATTAACAATCTAATATATCTGTAAATATCAATTTATATAAGAGGTAATTTTTTATAAAAAATAATAAAAACCTGTATCTTCAAAGATATGCGTTATTTATTTTTATTTTTTTTGTTTTGCTATTCAGTAGATTATTATTGAGTGAATATATAAACCAAGTTTGAACTAACTTCACATCTAGGAGTTTAGGGATAACTACGATACAAAATTTGAGGATTATATTTCTTTTATAGAGATAGTCGCATCTGTTTTTGAATTCCTCTTAAATTTGCGTTAAATTTTCTGCATGTTAGATTTTCAATACATACTTTTTATATTAAATTTTTACATACTTCTTATTTTTAAAAGTTTGTATATATAAAAAAAAAAATAATAATATTTTCTTAATTAAAAATAATTATTAAGTATTAAAAAGTACATAGTAGAATAAACTTTCAACGTCCTAAATCTAAAATCTAACGCCCACATCCTGAAACCTTTCAACTTCACCAAAAAATTTTTTACAGGCTCCTATTCTTCCGCAGACTTCCCCGTATATTTGCACACCTAAAACCATCGCCTAAAATTCACAAGACAGCGGCGATAGCGCAAGTAAAAAAAAAGGAAAAAAAAAAAAAAAACAAAGAAAAAATTTGCAAAAGCAGGATACATTTGGTCATTCGATAGCCAAAGCACTAGACGCCCGCAAATCCGATACACAGATATATCGGTCGTCTGTAGATATATATGTATACATATACACTTGGTTTTTCGCCGCGCGCAACAACGGAATGTCGCTCTGCGAGATTTATGGCCCCGCTAGATATATCGATTCAAAAATCTTTCTCCACCTATTACCATCAATTTAATTAAATCATTTGCGCGGATCTATTCCTGAATTGTTCGTAGTTGGGCATATGGTAGAAGAGGATTTTAGATGGGAATTTGTTGTTGTTTCTCCGGTGAGAAAGATCGATATGGTGAAGGTTAGAGTTGAGAATCGTGTTACACGTGTGTAAGTTTTTTTTTCTTTTCTTTTTTTTGCTTTGAAGAATTTATGGAGATTGGTAAAATTTATTGACGAACAATGGCTGTATCGAAAGATTTATTTTGATAATGTGGGAAATAGGAAATGTAGGCAGATTTGAATCATAAAAACGAAAAAATTAAAATGAACAGTTCTTTTTCGACGTATATAAATATAGTTTATCGTTGTGGAATAAAAAAAGTAAGAAAGCATTTTCAAAAAATTCTAACGCGTAATTTATTATCAAAATCATGCAATTAATGCTCGCAATTGTTAACAGTTACTTCGTTCTTACCTTTTTCTCAAAGCCCCCATTTGCATACTTCATACATTTATATTCTTTCAGGTTGGAATACGCGTAAGGACTTCCTCGTTACACACGCGGTTTCTTTTTCCTACCTTATACGTAATTTACGATATATGTTATTCCGCGTAGCGTTTAAGAATTAGATAAGTTTAATACTCAGATTGCATCGTTATCGTTGGAAACGCGTTTACGAAACAATAAAAGAATTAACATTTTTCGAGAGATTATGAAGAGCCATTAAATATCTCGTTGCCGATTATTGCGTTTATCGCGTGTGGATAAACTAACAGGAATGAAAGATTAATTCGTTTTGTTAACGATTAAAAATATACAAAAGAAATAAAATGCTGCCATATTTTACAAATCAAATCGACCAATTCTTTAACGCTCATTATACCGAAAATCTAAAATAGCAAAAAAAAAAAAAAAAAAAAAAAAGGAAAAAAATCAATTTCAACAATAAAATGCAAATCCTTCGATGACTTATTTCGTCCCTTAAAAAAGAAAAAGAAAAAAAAGGCAAGCTGGTGTAAGCGAAGCCGAATAATAATAAAAAGAAGAACGGCATCGTCGAGGCCCTCGCGATTTTCGTGCCGGTGAAACGATCTCCAGACCGCCGTAGCAGCAACAGCAGCAGCAGCAGCTCGTGTATATGTATATAAAGGACGACGTCGGCGACCGGGAGACTTGAAATTCTCTCTTTCTTTTTTTCTCTCCTCCCTCGACTCTCCTTATTTCACTTGGGTTGGCTTGTAAACCGGTTCGCAAGTCGTGTATACATATATATCGGTCACGCGTTTACGCTGCGATCTTTAAGAAAAGGACATGACTCGATATACCAGCGGGAGAAAGAGAGAAGGAGTGTGTGTATGTGTGTGTGTGTAAAAGCGCAAAAGAAAAATTCGCCAACTTTCTCTGGACGATTATCCTTTAGCGATGGTATGCGCCGCTCGCTTTGTGCCGTTCGACTGCGCCGTTTTGTGTGAGCGCGGAGAATATTCGTTTTTTTTTTTTTTCTTTTTTTAATTGTACGTGAATTAACACTGATGGTTTGTGATTTTGGTATCGTGTAGGCGTTTCTTTTTTTATGTTTCCGTTTATTTATGATTATATATTCATGAAATACTTAGTTGATGAGTATCGATCATTGTACGATTCGATTTTTATTAAAAAATTTTCTAATCAATATATGCATAGCAATTTATTTATATTAAAAAAAAAAAAGCAAGTAAAATATTAAAGCTAAAGTTACGTAAAATGTAACTGTAAAATGACAATTATAATTTTATGGTACAATTAAGGCAACAATAAATTGTATCTGCTGAGAGACTCCAATTGTCTCAAAACTCATAGTTACCGGAAAGTTCAATTTTCGTGCTTAAATGCCATGAAGGTTTATTTACGGTACCAAAGCCGCAATTTCTTGTTGGATTACAAAAGTTCCGATGGTAAAATTTATACAGTTATCGGATAAACTTATTGTTGACTTAATTTATTATCAAATATAATCTAATATAGGTAATCATTTTTCATATAAGTTATTTAGTCTAATAAAAAAATAATAATTATAATATCATAATTAATTTTATTTTACGACACGGCATAATAAATCATTAATCATAAACTTTAATTTACAAGATTTATAGAACGACTTCTAAAACCCTATTCTGCTTTGAGCAATAGATGTAGATCGGGTTTAAAAGGTTTTGTAAAAACTTTAAACAAGTTACGAACCAGTTAAAGAATAAAAACGTTGTTAAAGCGATCCTCAAATAAATTACATTATTTAATTCCGTAAACTTCTGTGCTTCATTAATCATACAATATATATTCAAAGATCGTATCAACGCAAACTCAACGACACGATCGAACAACTAGTTTCAGCTTCTAATCCCAGGGACGACCATTCAGCAACTTACAAAAACAAGTTTTTTTTTCGATGAATTGACGTGACTCCGAGACGAAAAAAAATTATAATGAGTTAATCTGCCAAAATTACGAAGAAAAAATAATCCCATGACACACAAAACTTGGATCCACGTAGCGTTAAGTTAAAACGGTAAAAAAAAGAACAAAAGATATAAGTTAAAAGAGAATATGATATACCTTTCTCACTCTTAAGTCGACAATCGTAGTTGTCGAGCCATAATTCAAAAACGAGAAAGAAGATAAACTTCTCTCGTAACGCGAGGCTGTTTATGAGAGCGAAAAGCGTTTGAAATTATGGAAAGGCATAAGAAAAACAGCGAAACTCGTGTACTTATGCCTTATTTCCCTACGAGAGATTTGGATCTAAGTTATCACTGTTGTTTATAAGACAACAAATTTTAACGAGACTTCAAAAAGTCGATAATTAAGAGTCTCGAACGCGCGATCCTTCTTATATTTTTCTTGAAGTATTTATATGTGTGTGGGCTTGAACTTCCACGTCATCAATTATTAGTCTATTTATAGTGAAAGAGAAGGACTGCGTGAGTTTACAGGTAAGATTCTTTGACTAACGTCTTAATAACTAGTGGCGATTTCAAAGTAGAATATAGAGCTCTGACTTGATTATTAAACATAATTATAACCACTTTCTATCGCAAACTCGGCGATCGATCTATTCGAATATTAATTTTCATACCGATTAACATACAACTTCAATAATATACATTTAAATGATTCATTCGAATTGTGGCATAGCTAACGCATTACAAGAGCGTTAAACCTTGAAAATTATTATTCGAGAGCGTTTGCTTCTTGTTTCGTTTTTTTTCTTTCTTTATTTTTTTATTGGAAAGATGATGTGAAATTCAAATTACTAGTATATGTGTATATATATATATACACACACACACATATATTGTATAATCTATTAACATAAATATTAATTATTAGTTGTTATTGTATATGCATCGTTTACTATACAGTACATACCCGCTCCGCGCTTTTTGCATTCATTTCTAACAATTTACTATCGACTTTCCTTGTTCTGTTTTTGTATTAGGGGAATGGAGGGGAATCGGAAAGACATCAGTTTTGGACACCCATTTTTAACATAAATTGGTTTATTTTAGGCATTCCTGGTCATCATTTGCTTTAGGCGGAAGAAAGGTGAAACACTGGTTGGTAGGATATTATTAGAAAGTGGGTGTGCTTTTAGTGAAAAGATTAGTTTTGCCTTGACGCGCCCGCGCCTACTCTTGTTCGAGGCTGATGGATACTATTAGCAGTAACAATCTTTTGCAGTTATCACAGTAGATAGGCTCTTCTAATTCTTGTCTATGGTCCGAGTTTTTAAATTGGTTCATCATCAGATCCACGTCCAACGCTCCGTTGGCTATAGTCGTCATGCAGTCGAGGCAACCTCTCCAAAGGGGCAATAGCCACTTGCATTTCTCATGCTGCCCCTTCGAGTATGGCGGTAATGGAATATCCTCGGCTTATTTACGAGGACTCTCCCTCGACGTGGTGCCAATCGGCATAGTCGTCATCCCAAGGTTCCTCTCGATAGATGGTAATAGGCTGCAACTTTTGGCATTTTCTGCATGGGGTTGACAGTGTCAATTCCTTTTGGTGGTTGGGATCTCCACATTCCTAGACACTTGGGTAAACATCCTCCACGTTTCCTTCTAGCCAGTTGGATAGACATATCCCGCAATTCCGCCAGATGGGTAGCGGCTGCTGACATGCTATGCATGCACCCTGAACTATGGTTGACCCGAAATATTGCGTTCCGTATGTAAGGAGGAGCGTGGATAACTGTGTTACCACGTAATTATTGTATTCTAGGGTTTTCCTGAGCTGGATTTCCTCCTGCTAGTCCTCAGGATCCATTTCTGTAGTGAACGGGGTGAGATCGGGGTGTAGGTATATTCCGTTATTAGTTCTTAATATGTGCCTCTAGGTTCGCTGCTGCTCCATATTTTTTTTATTATTGAGGTTGAATCTACTCTTTCATTTTCTAGAATGCTTAGGAGAAATTTAGTCCTCGGTCTTATGACGGGCTTGTTTTGGCCCCGTAATCTCTTGATCAACAGGAGGAATAGTTCGTTGAATAAAGTTCCGTTCATCGATAGATATTCCTCCTATCTTCGGGCCCTTGCCCGTTTGGCCCTCTTCGAGCGATGATTTTGCACAACCTCCTTAATCATAAGCATGCCCACCAGAACTATCAACTTTTCCATATTTATTATTCTTAGTATTACTTTTTCCCTCTTCTTTTTTTTTTTTTGGCTAGCGACTCTGTTGTGAATCGGAAAGGAAAATTATAATAAAAATTTTATGGAAACAAAACAAGAAAGCATCATGTGTATTTCAATAGAGGCAATATATACAATTAATAAGTAGATAATAAGGTAGCGCGAATGGCAAAGAAAAATTAATTACGATTGACCTTTTAGTCTTTGCTCGTTCAATATTACTTAATTTCAAAAACCTAATTATTTGACGTTAATCGGAGTTAATGCTTTTGCTAATATAAATTTTTTCCTTTAAAGAGTGATGGACCATCGCGTAACCACATGTACTAATTTATAGTATAATATATCTGTAGTCTTTCATATTGTAATATCCGTTTAACACGTTCGGCGTCAAGCGTGATTCGGTTGAGTTACTCGCGGGCCCAACTGAAAATCTTATTTAACTTGAACAAGAAAAGCGTCACCCATATATGGGTGACGTCGTCCCCACGGAAGCATACCCGTCACCTAAGTACGGGTGACGCGACGCCGAACGTGGTAATGGCGGCGTACACGTAATGGAAAAACACCGTATCTTGTGAATGTATACGTCATTCGTCATGGCTAATGTTTTATTTATCATAAGATAAACGTGAATATGAATTTTTCATAAACACTTATGTCTAAGTTTCAACATACAATATTTATACTCACTAATTTTGTGAGTTAGAAAGAAATAAAAATTAATTGAAAAAGTGTAAGTTCTCGTGTGAAGTGAAATTAATTCCGGATTAATACCACAGTCAAATGATATTAAATTGTTGAAGAAATTATTCTATTATCTGTATCTATGCATTTTATATTTTATACTAGTAAAAGAAATGAAATGAATGGAATAATTAATTCTCAACAAAAAGTAAAATACCTCTAAAAGTTTAAGAAAAAACTTATTTAACAATTACCCATTTTCTGAAATCTTTTCAAATCTTTCAATTTGTTTAATATCGTTAAAAAAAAAAAAATGTACACATCGCATAAAACGATCAATCATCTTCGGCAAAATCTTACATTTATAACGCAAATAACGAATAAACATTTAGAATTGAAATAATAAAGATCGAAACAAACGTAACGAGAGTCATTGCTCGCGATTTACAACACCGACGAGGAGAAACTTGGTCATGCAACGATTAAAGTAAATAAAATCATGGGATAGTAGTGTGTGGATGTTTAACTATACGGTAGCTGTGTTCAAGTTCGCCTTTATATGTTTCGCATTTCCGCCGGCGTAAATTGTAATTGCGGTCACTCTAAACACGCGATTGTAAAATTGTGGTGTCCTCTCTATCTATCTATCTCTGTTCCTATATATTTTCGTGCCTCTTTTTCGGTTCGATGACCTAAAACTATTCTCTCTAATTATGTTTTAAATAATATCGAAGTATTTATTAATAAGTCTGTGTTCGCACATGACTTTTTTTTTTTTTTTTTTTTTTCAAGTAGTGTACTTCACGTAATTATGTGAACGCAATAATCTTGCATCTAAAAATATTGATTTCAACTGTATAAACAAATAAAATTTTCCATAAATCAATTCGACGCATAAGCGTTTCGTAATTTTTTGATTATCGTTCGTTCAATGATAATTCTTTAAATAATCTTGTGTGTTATATAATTGAATAAATAAAACCGATCAATCGTCTACAACTTTACTAGTCATTTAAATGAACGATATGAATATTTAATAGATAAAATAACGATTTATTCTATTATTAATCCTCATTTACCAAATCTAAATATTCAAAATGAAAAAATCAAATCAAAAACCTCAAAATTTTACAAATAATTATTTGTTATCGAATAGTAAAAATATAGTCAACGATAACCAAAAACTCTTCCACTCTCAACGACTCTCTCGAAATAGAACATCTTTCCTCGGATTCTCTTCCCTTTTCTCCCTTCGTCTGTTGCAGTTGCCCATGCAAAGCAACATCGGAACAACGCGTATATATACAAACACACACAAAGACAGATCGATGGATGGGGAAACGGTCCTGGCCTCGACCTTGAGAGGATGCGCGCAGCGATGCATCACTGCCGTTTTCCTTTCTCTCTCTCTTTCGAAAGAGAGAGAGAGAGAGAGAGAGAGAGAGAGAGAGAGAGAGAGAGAGAGAGAGAGGGAGAGAAAGAGAGAGAGAGAGAGAGAGAAAATATATAAAGAAAAGCAATCGGATGACTAGACTCTACTAAACACTCAAAGCGGCGTATATACCCTACGCGGAGGGAGAGGAATTTTCTCGGTGAAGCATCCGGAGGGCAGAGAGCGTGCGCTGCGAGACACCAGGAGCTTAATGGCGCGCGTGAACGAGCTCCGAGTGTTACGCGCCTCTCTCGGCTTCTACGTACACATCCTCTCTCCCTTCCTTATCTACTTTGCGCCTTCCTCGCTTACGCGGATCCTTTCGTGTATAAGAGAAAGAGAGAGAGAGAGAGAGAGAGAGAGAGAGAGAGAGAGAAACAAGTTCAGGCTATACTAATTCAATCGGTGATCGGGTTCTTATGGAATAGTTGCGATAGTTGACTTCGCGCTCCGTAACGTCGTCTTGTAAATCATTTCGAAAGAAAATTTTACGGAAATTACGCGTGATAATTTACATGAGCTTCTTGCTCTTGATTTTATTATTTCTTTTAACATTTTTGCCAGGCTGAGTTTTTTTAACTCAAGGAGGAGAAGATAACTTAATAATGATTAAATGAGTTTGACGTTTTTTATATGTTAGTAAAAAGTAGTAAAATCAATATTTCAATAATAAGTAATATTGTAACGAATTGACGTAAACTATTGGTATAATTTTTATCTTTTGCTAATGTATAAAAAAAAAAATAAAACAAATGTGATACCTAGTAGAAACAGCTATATAAAAAGCACAAGCTTATTATAAAATACATTAAATATAAATATTTAAAAAAAAAAAAAAAAAAAAAAATTCTTAGACAAACTCGTTGTTTAAACATGAAACTTGTCAATAAACAGAAAGAAGAAACTATTTCTACAAGGTTAACTGTTTTTCAAGCTACCCACACTTGAAGATGAAAACAATAATAAAGAGAAGTTGAATGTAGAACAATAATTTTTGCGTTAATAATAATTATAGTCAGACAAGTATAAATTTTATAATTAACAAGAAAAAAAAACCATTAAATTATTAAAGTATGTAAAATATTCTCGATACATCGTCTAAGACTTTTTTTTTTAGTTAGAATAGTAGAAGATATTTATAAACCAAAGAATAAAATTATTAAAAATCGATTAATGGTTTTACGACGTTGATATTAATTTTACGATCACCAGTTTGCAGTAAGTGTAAGGAATAAATGTTTGTAGATTGTAGTAGGTTTTAAGTAAAATTAATAAATATCTTTTTATACTAGCTACTTATTTAATTAATAAATGCTTATGTGATACAAAATATGCTTAGTAATCTGGGATTAATTAAAATATTTGCACATTCATTTCGCGATTAATAATTATTTAAAAAATAAAGTAAAAAGCCCTCTATTTTAATGTAAAAGATTGTTTCATAAGCGTCACTCGAATAAAATTGATTATCTTAAAACAAATCTGAAAACTGTAGAAAAAAATATTCAATCACATGCAGAAACGTTTCTAATTCCAAAGACCTTATTCTAACATCCGCGCACATAGAATATCAAATCATTTGTCTAAATCAAAGCACGAAAAATCCAAAAGCATCAACAATCGAGGCTCAGTCGACTGTATATTCACCGATTTCGATTATCCTTTGTTAATTCCGTAGTAGGGACGTTCCAATGAATTCTTAGTACATTTCGCAGTCGAATTTTATTTTTTTTTTGAAAATTTGTCAAATTTTAGTTCATATCAAAATAAGATATCATGCCAAGTATCAGCTTAAAATATTAATTTTTTAAAAAGTCATGCGCGTTTAAAAAAAAAGGAGTAACATTTTTAAACTGTTATATCTCAAATACTAATTATCGGAATGACGTAAATTTTTTTTGCAATTATGCCAATAATATTGAACTTATAACATATATATAATTTAATATAAAATTTTTTTTTAAAAAAAAGACAATCTTTTATAAACAAATTGAGTTTCTTAATCAAGGAGCACATACGATTTTCAATTTCTTTTATGTTAAATTAAAGCCTAATCTTTCTTCTTTAATTAGCTAAAAAAAATTTGCCGACATTTCAATAGAAAAAAAATTCGAGCCATTTGAAGCTGATGCTCGGTGCTTCCCACCGCGCCGCGCCGCACTTAGCCTTATGATGTACGAGTATGAATGCGCTGCATAATACGGCGGTTGCTTATGGAGCGCTTTGTTCACTTCTTCAACCTTCTTCCTTATTTCAAAAAACATTGATTTTTTTTCGTGGAATCAAAATTAGGATTTTAATATACTTTTAATATATCTTATTTGATAATTTATTTCTTCAGTGTCTTAATAAATAGTATCTTGTTATAAAAAAAAAATCCTTTTCTTTTTTATTAAAATATCTAAAAATTTTTTTTTACGAATTTAAAGAAGAAAGATTAGGCTTCAATTTGGCATAAAAAAATTGAAAATCAAATGTGCGCCTCGATTAACACGTTTGGCGCCAAGCCAAGTGATTCGGTTGAGTTTCTCGCGGACCCAACTGAAAATCTTATTTAACTTGAACAAGAAAAGCGTCACCCATATATGGGTGACGTGGTCCCCACGGAAGCATACCCGTCACCCAAGTACGGGTGACGCGGCGCCGAACGTGTTAAAATACTTTGTTTACTTCACTTTATTAATGCGGCGCGTAAGTATACAGCTAAATAAGACAAGTACCGAGCGTCGGCTTCAAATGGCTCTAATTTTTTTTCTATTAAAAAGTGGGAAAATTTTTTTTACCACATTAAAAAAGAAAGATTAGGCTTTAATTTGACATAAAATAAATTGAAAATCGTATGTGCCCCTTTATTAAAAAATTTAATTTGTTTATAAAAGATTGTCTTTTTTTTTAAAAAAAATTTTATATTAAATTATATATATGTTATAAGTTCAATATTATTAGCATAATTGCAAAAAAAATTTACGTCATTCCGATAATTAGTATTTGAGATATAACAGTGTAAAAGTGTTACTCCTTCTTTTTTTAAACGCGCATAACTTTTTAAAAAATTATTATTTTGAGCTGATACTTGACAAGAAATCTAATTTTAATATAAACTAAAAATTGACAAATTTTCAAAAAAAAATAAAACTCGACTCCGAAATGTACTAAGAATTCATTGGAACGTCCCAGTAATATCATCAACATATACACGCAAGCCGTGTCGTTTGACGTAAGCAACCGAAGGATGATGTAATCGCAAATCCACGAGAGAGATTTCTCCACGCTTACGCGAGCCAGTTTACCGCGCGCTCGCTTACACGGCACATTTGCCTTATTGTAAACTCGTATACGTATAAATATGGTAGAAAGATATCAAAGTTTAACGTATAGCTTTATAGCTATATAAAAGTTTCGGTTCTCTTTTTTTATAGGTTATGTTTAGTTAGAAAGGTTATGTAAAATTGCTAAGGTATGGTTAAGTGCTTTGTGCATGTGAAAGAAGGGTAAATATTGTGCAATTACTATTCACACACTCACACACGCATACGCGCGCGCGATTCCGTTCTCTTTTTGTTTTCTAATCACGTGCAGGTGTCGCGGTTTTCGATACTTACCGATTTGCATGCGCGTGAGCTTGTACGCGTGCAAAGTATATAAATATTACGCGCTCATCGAACGGAATTGAAGAGACTCCTCGTTGGGAATGTTTATATTACGTCTCTCGAGAGAATATTTTTAAGGTCTCGTGCCTACCAGGTCGCCTTGAACGCTATGCGATCGGTAATTAGACCAATGAACGCGCTGGCAAATCAATTGCCTGAAACTTGTTTTTTTTTAAACTTTTTTTTTTGCTTCTTAATGATGGTGAAGTTCATAAAGAATATTTGATTAATGTTTATAGTTTTATTTTTAAAACTATAAAAACTTAAATGTTATGTTTATATTATAAATAAAATAAATTAATTGGGATCAACAGAAACCACAAGACAATTTTGTCTAATAAACTATTATAGTTTCCATTGACTTTTTTATTATTGAATAATAGTAAACATTTATTTTCAAATCGTATAATTACAACCATAGGAATTATCGATGCTCATAAAATCATTATACTACATGATATCATGAATGAAAAAAGATTAAATTCTTTAATTATTAAATAAATTTTTCAATCAATCTTTTAATGAATAAAAAAATAAAAATATTATTTCATAAAATGCGTATTTATCAAGCATTAAAAAAAAAAAAAAAAAAAAAAAAAGTTAAATAACGTAGTTATCAAAGATGATAGAATAATTACATTTACATTATACCCATAAAAAATATTTTAACATTTTCATTTTTAAAAAGCTTAATAACAAGAAGTTTAAGATCAAACATTGGCCCAGCAATGAAACTCAATTCAAAAGACTCCCTAATAAAAACTATTCGACGAATCATCGCCGAATGCGACTTTCCATACTTCGCATATGGTAATCTACGTAAATTTTTATTTTCGCGCTCGCTTGCGTCATTTCATAAAGATCGACGATCGTGAATTTTATACTTCTGTAGCTCGGTATACTATCCTCGTTGTGTGTCTGGCTCGGCGTAAGATGAACCGATCGCCGATTTTCTTTTTACCCGCGTGTTAATGTGAAAGAAAGATATGTAGACTTATTTTTTGTGTATGTTTATATATTTAAAGGTTAAAATTTTTCACTTGTGTTGCCATTTTTGAAAGTGAAGATTTTTTCTTTTCTTTATTTTTTTTTTTGTTATCAAGAAAATGTAACGTAGGTTTTGATTTAGTAATAGGACTGGTATTTTATTTATTCACGATTGATTTACTTAAATGTTTGCTTATATTGATATGAGCATGATTATTTGCGTTGGTTAAATAAACTTTCGAAGCGATGAATTGGTAAGATGTAGTATAATGTTTTTGTAAATGCTAATAAGATTTCCGCTTTTAATTAAAAGAAATAAATTTATCAAAATATCAACAATCTATTTTATGAGTAAATAGCTTATCTATTTTATTAGTATGCATTATTCGAAATGTAATTAGATGAAAATTCGTTGTCCAATTTTAGTACGAATTTTTTCTAGTGTTTTTAAAGAATAAGTCGGACAGTCTTTATGAATAAGCACAACAAAACATTATAAAAAAATATTTCATTTTACTTAAAAAAAAAAGAAACAAACAAAAATTTTAAATCAAACCCGTACAAAATAAAATTTTCCGTGATATCATTAACAGTCAAAAGTAACCGATGAGAAAATAATACAATACTACGTTTCTAATCAAGGTCAACACAGCTCTCACCACGAACTCGAGTGCGCTTCAAACAAAAAAAACTTGTTCGTCATAGGTTTTAGAAAAAAAGGAAAGAAAAGAAAACGGGTTTCAAGAGAAAGAGATTAAAATATACAGAAGAAAAAGAGACACGAGAAGCATCGAGAATTTTAAAGTCGCACAAGGTACAAACACTCCGACTCTCTTTCGCTCTTTGAAAAGGTGTCTCCTCGGAATCGGTAAGGCGAGTCAGCGTTCTCGCGCGACCCGCATAAAAATTACGTATAGATATCCACGCGGCTGCGCTAACTCACCCGCGCACTTCTGTACACCTTGTGTGTATACGTGAACCGCTTGAGAAATTTCGTTTCGGATCTGTTGCTTACTGTTAAAAAGTTTTTTTTTTTAAATGTTATTGTTCGAGTTGTTCAAGTTGTTGCGATTGCCATCTAGATTTTTGACGCATGCTTAATTTTTTTTTTTTTTTTTTTTTAAATTATTTGTTTTTCAACTGTAAATGTAAAAATTAATTGTGAAAAATAATTACAGAATCAATACTTTCTTTCGTTCAAAACTATTGACATTGCAAACAAAAAAAGATAATGAATGAATTTAATGAAAGTAACTTTGTGTTTACAAGATTTAATATTATTTTCTCTGCACTATAACGTTTGTGAAAATTAATTGAATTCATCATTGATATAAAAAAAATTTTTTTTTTAAATGAATCACGTTGAACGATTTTAGAACTCCCGACCGTGTATTTATTATTTATTGAGTATGTAATTATCGAGAATACCAACATCGTGATACAATTTTATCCCGTCGTCAATGTAATAATCAATTATCGCTTGATAAACGATTTTCATTAATATGGCTCTGAAACTTTATCAGATTATCGCCGGTAATTAAGACATTTAAATCGGTTAAACGAAACAAACAACTCGTTCACCTTGTAGCGTGAATGTATATGTTAAAAAAAAAAAAACATAAATAAATCCAAGTAAATGAAATTAATAATCTTCGTTAATCCACTTCATCGAGTTTCAAATCCTGTCTCCCGTATATCTCGAATCGTTTTGTCGCAATGAACTAAAAGCGCTTGGCGTAATCCTTTCCTCCCCTTCGCTTTGAATAAATACATAATCGCTTAATATAATGCGGATTTATTTAGCGCTCTTTTGCGTACGCGCGCGCGTGCCTTCGTTTTAAAAGTGCAGCTTATTACGAGCCTCGATTGCGTCACGTGATTTATACACGAGCGCAAAAGATAGAGTCATTTTGACTATATAACCGCAAACGTACTATATACATCACGTATGAGATGCACATGTGCGTCTCTCTGGATTTTAAAAGAACGTCATTGTGCGCACACGTAAAAGTCTCTCCCTTTCATTCTTTTTCTTCTTTCTTTATTCAGTACCAAGAATTATGCGAGAGTGGAATGAAAAAAGGCAATTGAAGAATTAAACAAAAAAAAAATGTTACGATGACGAAGAAAGTGGGATGTTGAGTGAGAATCTTTTATTCGTGACGTAAAGACTTATGAATTTGAAGTTTCCAACGTTAGAGTCCAACGATATTTTTTAAAAACTGTTTTTTTTATATTTTATATTTTTTTAGTTTTAGCGTTTTATATCATAACCTAATATTTAGATATGGATTTAAATATAATTTGTACATTTTTAGCAGCTTTATGTAATTGTGAAAAATTATTTCGTTGTACTCTAACATTGCAAGCTTCAGGCCCATAAAGACTTAGCAGTTTACTTTAGTTTAGTTTTGTAGTAAGTCGTACCAAATACTCGACGTACGTACTACTATGATCAAAAAATAAGACCAATTATTATTTTTTTTTTTTTAAATTCTTTATTTATTCTTTTAACCTTTAACTGGTGACAAGCGGTCTCACAGGCCGAGCGGTGTTAGACGGTGCGATATACGCGTCAACTTAGCACGTATTTTGGGTTCTGATTTTTTGTCTTTTTGTTTGGGTTCTTGTTGGGTTGTTGTTTGGGTTCTGAGTTTAAAAACTGAGGTAAGCTAGCATAAATACTTTCGATGCTATAGACCATTTAACAGCAGCGGCTTCTCAGGCCGCGCGTCACCAGTTACGTTACACAAAAACCATGTCACCAGTCAAAGGTTAAATCTATTTCGTTACCTTTAAAGTAGTCTCCGCCCGACACAATACACTTATGCCAACGTTTTTTCCAATCCTCGAAACAATCAGAAAAGTCCTTTTCCGGAATTGCCTTCAATTGACGCAGCGATTCACGTTTAATCTCCTCAATCGAGTCAAAACGATGTCCCCGGAGTGGTCTTTTGAGTTTATTGAACAGCCAGAAGTCACACGGCGCTAAATCAGGCGAATACGGTGGTTATGGAACGGAATGAGTTGAAGTTTTGGCCAAAAAGTTGCGAATAATCAATGCGGTATCAGACGGTGCATTATCGTAATGCAAAACCATGAGTTGTCTTGCCACAATTCCGGCCTCTTTTTGCGAATAGCTTTATACAAATGACACATAACACTTAAATAATATTCCTTATTAACAGTTTGGCCCGGCGGAAGAAATTTTGAATGCACAACACCACGATAATCGAAGAAAACTGTCAACATGATCTTGATTTTCGAACGACTTTTACGTGATCTTTTTGGTCTTGTTTCACCTTTGGCACGATATTCGCTCGATTGATCGGTTGTTTCTGGATCGTAAGCATAGATCCATGTCTCATCCCCGTAATAATACGTTCCATGACGTTCTGGTAGTCAGAAAGCATCTCTTCGCACACATTAACACGACGCTCTTTTTCAAAAAAATTGAGTGTTTTTGGAACCAATCGAGATTTGAAGTGTTTGAGACCCAAATGATCTTTTAAAATTGCTTGAATTCGATCCAAATGAAATGCCAACGGTATCAACAAGGTCTCTAATTGTTAACCGACGATCTTTGAGCACAAGGTTTTTGATTTCTTTGATGTGTTTCTCATCAATTGATGTCGATGGTCGTCCTGGACGCTGTTTGTGTTCAACGCTGTCTCTGCCTTCTTTGAACTGTTTGTACTACTTGTAAACATTTCTTTCCGACAAAGTCTGCTCACCGAAGGCCTTCTGCAACATTCTGAACATTTCTGCACAAGAAATTTCATTCCGAAGACAAAATTTAATGCAACTTCTTTGCTCACTAAAATCTGACATAAAAATCGCCGAAATTACTTTTTAATGTTCACAAAAACGAGCGTTACTTGCAAACTAATGAATATATCGACATGAAATTTGACACAGATGTCTCTCACAGTGCTACCAACTTAAAAAAAAAAGTTTCATCAAATTGATAAACCCGCGAAATTTAAATTGAAAATTGGTCTTACTTTTTGATCATAGTAGTATATTCGCACGTGCCAACTTACCGATTTATTATGCGGCAGAAGTCACGTGCTAGATTTATACGCGACTTATTAGCCAATAATTACGATGATTTAGTTGAAAGATTTGACTAACTCGTCAATATTTTAAGAAATTTTATTTATAGTTACGGTTAAGTTTTATTTTTGACGTTAAGTCGAATTCTGAATTCCTAAATCATGTTTTCAGTAGCGTTTTTAGTTGAATAATAAAAGAATAAACAAGTAAATATAATTTTGAGATTGAATGCAAATTATTATAAGTATTATTATAGTAACAAAATTATCGTTATTTATTATAAACGATATTTATTTACCATGACTAGTTTCACGGTTAATGAATCAGCTATCGATACGATATAACGAAATTTGTTTCCCCGTATTCCATCAGAAGTATTATGTTAATCATTATGATATATCTTTAAAGATTCTTAATATTTACGGTTAGAAAGTATCCAACTCGGAGAGTTTAATTTACATTTCGTAACGGTATTTCGAACAGACACACATAATATTAATACTTGAGTAACCAACGCCCTAAACAAATTTAACTATATTTCTATGTTAAAGTAATTATTTATTGCAAGTTAGCTTTTTTTATTGTTGTTAATCCTTAAATCACACGCGATGTCGTAATACTTCAAATGGCAGCATTCGAAGTAAGACAAAACGAAATACTATCGAAACTATATGTAACGCCTTCATAGCAATAACTAAGTGAGAAAATTATCGGTTGATGGTCACTTTATGATTCTAACCTCATTTTTTTCGAATAGTTTATTTCACTCAAAGTAATATTTAACAATAAATATATTTATAGCGCAAATGTTTTCTCATTGTCAGTGAGGGTTCACTAAAATAGCTTCACAGACCTTGAGCATTAAATTTTTTAAATCAGAGTGCAGAGGAAACATTTAAGTTGGGAAGAATAAAAAAATTAAAAAAAAAAAAAAGTAAAACATCCACTTTGTCTTATAGAGATTTGTTCTTGAGAGCTAATCTTCGTTATGCAATTATGCATGATTCTAATGGAATTGCTTCGAGCGTTCAAATGAAAATGTTTAACCGTTCGCTCTGGAATCGTTAAATTAAAAATTCTCTTCTTAACGGCAAAAAAATAATCGTCGAAAAAATTCCATACTGTCAACAATTACGCGAACGATGGTCCAAGGGTGTCGTCAAGCTCTCGTCTTGTTTGGGCCTCGCGCGCTTAATTCATTAATTCATTTCGACTTCGTCGCTTCGTCAGCGTGAAGAAGATAAATAAGGAAAGAGTTATATATACTAGTATATATTATAGTACGACGGTCTCATCCATCGCATATAGAGGTGAGCAAAGTTGAAGACAAAGAGAAAACGTATAAACCACGGAAGAAATTTCGTGAACAGTGTGCCTTAGCGTTTTAATGTACACGGAGAGAAAACTGTATACTACTCTCTCTTTTTTTTATGGTGATGTATACGCGTGTTCACGTGTACATATATACATACGTCGAAAAAGAGAGAAAGAGTAGGAGAAGTCGGGAGCGTTAAGACATAGCGCGGAGTTACGAGAAAACCCTTATTCCAACTCGCGAGTTTGAATTGTACGCTGCTCTCGTTCGTAAAGAGGAACGGAAAGGTTCACGCGAGGTCATCCACGTGCGTCATTCCTGCGGGTCTCACGCGCGTGTCTCTGGGTACGTGTGTGCGTGTGTGTTCAGTTTTAACGCGTATACGTTAACGCATGCGCACATTACGAATATACATTAAAACGTTTAAGTTCTCTTTTAATATTTAGTGTATACGTGATCGTGTGTATTGCAGAAAAGATAAATCAGGTGATTTTCTGTGTGTACGGCGTACATAACAACGTGCGAAATAAAAGAAACAAGGTGCCATGTTCGGGAAGAATAATTTCTTGTTGGGTAAAAGACGAATTTTTGGTAAAAAGGAGACGAGTAGAAAACAACAGACGCGCGACTGGATGATGATGAATAAGAAGAGGAACGAGCAACAACGCGAGTTAAAACACGCGTTTCATCTTGATCAAGAATCCGATGGGTGAATATACTTTATTTATTCTACTAATTTTTGTTTTGCGTACTCGAGTTTTCCGTGCGTAAGTGTTGTTACTTTTTGTACGTCAGACGCACTCACATGATTCGATTACACGACGTTATGATATTTATTTTAAACATCTGAACATTGTTTTTTATGAATGAAACTATTATTTAAATAACTATAGATAACTGCTATTTCTAATCATCTGCAATATTTTTTTAATCAAAAATATTAACGATAATTTATTTATATAATTATAAGTCAATATTAAATGGTAAATGAACAAAATTCTGTGAAAAACTTTTTGAAGTATCTTTTCAAATATTTTTTTTTTTTCTTACATATAAAAATAATAATTATATATTTTTTTAATAATTTTTAATAATACCTATTTTGTAAAATTGTCGAATGAAAAACTTTTTAAAAAGAAAATTCTTATGTCATAAACCTTGAAGATTGACGCGAAATAAATAGAAAAGAAGATTGCAATTGTAACCTTCAATGTTTATGGTCTGACCATTTTAACATCACAATGCTGATTCATAAGTTAAATATAAATACAAAAATATATATATATGTATTTGTTTATAAAATATTATCCTTCCATATTATTATGCACAAAAGTACGTGTAAATTTGCAAAAAAAGTGAATAAACTATAAACTGTAATATTATTCTTGTTCCATACCGTCGATCTATCGATCGATGATAAATTAATCCTTTATTCGGTATCGTAAGATACTATACTTCTAGCTCAAAAAAAAATCTCATTCTCACGAATCGTCGCAACTTTTCAGTGACATCAATGTAAAAATAACTATCTTGAAAATTCATCAAAATATGCTGCAAATTCAATACATACACACACGCACATATATATACACACATATATATATATTCGCAACAAAACCGTAACAAATCATTGATGATACAAAGCGTGCCAGTAACAATCACTCGCTACGAGAGAATGCGAGAGAAAAAGAGAGATTACCGCTGCTCTTATACGGTAGCCTTGACCTACCCGGCTACCGACGCTCTAACGTGTATACATATATAACACACATATAAGCATATAAAAAAAAAAAAATTAGCTCGCTAAAACGACACCAATTAACGATCATTGGCTCGAGTCGTTTCGTAATTGACGACCGCTTCAAAAATTGATTCTCGCTGTGATACCTTTATTTTATAATACATATGCGTCGTATACCCATCAATTGCAATAAATCTAACGCGCTTGAGTGCGCATGATGATTTTTCGAGGGTTTTATTTTCGAGGGTCGAATTTTGGTTGCGTAAGATCGGTAGGCACGACTATCGATTAAATCGTTTAATTGATAGTTTAGTTTTTAGTATGTTGGTATATGGATTTTACAGTGCATTGTTTTGTACTTTACGTTGTGACACTTGTGTGTGGAGTTTAGCTTAGTTAATTATTGTTGCGGTTAAATTTTTAATAATTTATTTGCCGTTTCGTTTTTATTTTCATATTTGTTTGAATTATGACTCGATTTTGCATAATGTATTTTAAGCTACCATATAACCTTTATACGTGTTTATTGATACTTTTATTTTTTAATAAGCTACAAATTTTGGTAATTATTAATATATTACAAAATAAAGTATATTATTGATAAGGATAATACAATTTTATGACATTCCCAAAAGTATATCAATCAAATATAATCATCAAAATATAATCATCAAAATCACCAAAAAACACCGTCGGTAAAACAGTACTAGAAATTCCGTCACACAACACAGGCAATCCCGTCCCGGATACTTGCAGACTCCTGCAGCAGGAGAGCAAGCAAAATCTCTCAACCCTTTAACCAAGTCAACCCCCTCCTGTCTATATACATTCTTGCCGAAGTTGGCCGACGAAAGTCGAGCCGCTCGTCTTTCCTGTTGCCGTATATTACCGGTTTTCCCGTCGCTCGACAACTCTCTCTCTCTCTCTCTCTCTCTCGCTCTGTTCCCTTTATCGTCATCTCCCGCGCGCGCACACGCTTTTACGTTCCCTCTGATACTCACGCGTGCACGCGTATTGTGTACATGTGTGTATACAAGCGCGCACACAGGTATAGAAACTCGCGCAGACGTACATCGGCAACTCGGCGGCGCATTGTTCCGTGTACACTGTTTGTGTGTGTGTCTCCTTCGTCCTGCTTCGAGAGACGGATACAATCCTCGTAGTGTGTTTCTTTAAGTTTTAAGTTAAATTCTTTAAGTTTTTTTTTTCCAAACTCTCGCTCGAATCTGTAAATTTTCTTTAACTATTTTTTTTAATTTTTTCATTTTGCGCGACAGGAGTGTGTCTGTGTGTGCGTGTGAGCGTGTACTGGTTGTCGCTGAGATTTCGGAAATACGTGGTTATAATCCTGTACGATTGGCGAAGAGTCAAAGGTACAGCGAGGAGAGAAAGAGAGGAGGAATCGTATAAGGACACGAGGTGGAAGTTCTGCTTACTCTTTGTTTAGATTTTCAGTGTCGAGATTTCGAGATGAATTCTTATGGGTGAGATTATTTTTGCTTGGAATTTTTTGAAAATTGTTATGTCGGTGATTATACGAGAGACGGATTTATTAAAAAGTTTTTACAGATTTGTTAACTTTTTAATAAACGATATTATTTGAATTTTTAATAAATATTACTTGGAATGACAATCCGATTTTATTATATACTACATGTATATAACTATTTTACACTATATTACATTTTATTTGAATCAATATTTAAGCCAATAAATGAATATTCTTGAAATATAAAAGTAACTTAATAAAATATGAAAACTTTTTTATTAATTTTTTTAATATATTTTCGTTATAAAATTATTGATTAAGATATAAAGCAAATAGTTTGAAATTTTTTTAAATGCTTTGACGCGTCATATTTGTTCATGTAATCTTAAAGTCACTTGGTAATAATGCAAATATTTTCGATTTGAAGATATTAAATTATACTATCGTGATAAATTCATTTGAAAAGAAAAAAAAAAAAAATAATTAAATCAATGCACGTAAAAAACTATATAAATCTTCATTTGACTCTATTTTATAAATATTTTTATAAAAATTTCATTCTTTACACTTATTTAAAACAATATAATAATCCTTCGTTATCCTTGTACTGTTTTATCGATCGAGCACTCCCTATTTTTGTCGGTTTTCAAATTTTTTCTATCCAATTTTCAAAAAAGAAACATTAGAAATAATAATTTTAAATTGAAATAAAATGTTTGCATAGTTATTGTTTATTTTTTTTTACTTTAACTTCAAATATTATAAGATTATAAAAATAATGTAAAATTTTAATTAAAAACAATACACATTTAAAATAATATTTATTAATCAAAAATATAATATTTTTATTAATATTGAATTATAAACTTTTTATACGTAATATGTTTAATTATATTATCGATGTTAAATTATTTACGAAGAAATTAATTTAATTTTCCTTTAATTTTTTTTATTCAACTTTTGCATTGTCGAAGAAAATTTTGACAATGACTTTTGTAAAAGTTTCACAGCCGCGCAAATTGTCTTAATATTAAATTCAGCATCGCGATTTTTTTCACCACGTCGAGAACCTTCGACGTTTCGTCCCTCGGCTATCGCAAGCGTGAAGTACATCGCGGCCTTTGTCGTTGAGATTTCTCTTTAAGCGTCTCTCTCTCTCTCCCTCTCTCTCTCTCTCTCTCTCTCTCTCTCTCTCTCTCTCTTTCTCTTTCTCTTTCGCGAGGCTGCGTTTAACCTCCGATTCGTTTTTTTTTTGCTCTCCTCTGGGTACACGAAAAATTTCGTTCGCGGCTTCGCTTTCGTCGTTGCAAAATCGAGAAAAATATTGCGTGGAATGAATATTGTGGGTGATATCGTTCTTGAATTTTCTGGATGACTGATTACTTGATTTTGTTCGTTTGGATAAAAAGTACATTTTTTAAAGCGTTAAGTAAAAATTATCGTGATTTTAATTTATAATTGCTTTTAAAATAATTTTAGTTATTAAAGTTAATTATGTTAATATTATGAGCATTCACGTTGCTTTATCGAGTAATCTTTCACCTAAATAAGCAAATTTTATTCTTTATAAGAACAATTACAGTTGACAGCTCAATATTTTTTTTTTTTTTTTTTTTTTTTTTTTTTTTAATGAAAAGTGACACTTGGCGAGAGCTTGCAAATTATAAGTAACTCAAGATGCACAAGAGCAATTATCGACCCGTAAGTTCTTTCCATTGTCTAAAATCGCAGCTATTCTTCGTTGCTCTTATTATTTTAGAGCGTGAAATCTTTTATTCATCTTATAATTCTTTATACATCTATTCAAAACAGGCGGTTTTAAACTTTATGCTATGTACAAAGTCGTCATGAGTATACACCATTTATATTCTTTTCATTCGTTTTGACTTGCAAAAGTTTGACGTTGTGATATACGAAACAATAGATCAATTACCGTTAATAAGAGCATTATTTTCGGTTGTGGAAAAAAAAGGAAAAAATTCGTTTTCTTTTTGAGAATTCACAGAAACGACAGTTTATGAAATCATTGACGCCAACTTCGTAATCTTAATCTTGAAAATTTATGTTTTACTTATGAGGGATAAAATAACAGCGGCATCGATCAATGATACATATATTTCCATCTAATGAGAAACGATTAGCAATCGTTATCATCGATGCAGACTACTTTTAAAAAGCGATCGATCGAACAATATGTTTATTGTATCGGTTCTTCATGCATCGATAGTTCGATAAAAATAAAATGTAAACTTAGACATTATTCATTAAATAAGTTATAAATAAATATGTTTTTATTTATAAAGAGACTTCTTATAGGTTTATTTATGAATATTTATTTTTCATTTTTTTCTTAGACAAATTAAAAATACCTATTTGTGTAATAATAAACAGTGGATTGATTTTATGAAACAACGTCACTTTTGTCAAGTGTTAAGTTAGGAATGAAAGAAAAAAAACAATTTTACGCAAATAGCCATTTATCGTAATATTATCAATCTATTTTGTTGATTCGTTATTACGTTTGATTATTTTAAGCATCGTTATTAATGACGCAACTTTTAAACTTATACGAAAGATAAATTAACGTTTCATTAGTAAAACCAAATGACGAATGAGAGTAATATTGTCGATAAATATTCTTTTTCTTTTAACAAAGTGCAGCATATGCATATTATGTAATTTTATTTATCAATGATTTCTGCGAATTTATTATCAAAATTTAACAAATTTTATTACAATCGCCATAAAGTAAATTTTCTTCGCGATTGTTTTCAACATTTACAAGCAATTTACCTTCCCGATCTCTGCTAAAAAAATAAATAATTTCAACCTGAAGGTCCACCTCCGCACGGTTTCTCGATACATTCCCTTCGTTCTGTTTACAAAAAAAAAAAAAAATCAGCATTCAAGCAGGAGGAGTACCGGTCCTA